>CM070776.1:2660000-3305000 GCA_036346955.1 Dipus sagitta
AGTTTTGTCATGCAGAAAGATGCCCAAGAAGACTTAGAACCTTCTTGCTAATCCTCTCCACTCCACCTCATCAAACCTACACAAACATACATGCGAAACTTAACCCAGCCCAGAGCCCTTGTACAACCTGGAGTCAACCTCTCGTGATACCCTACTGAAGGCCAGTCTAGGCTCTAAAGAATGTGTCATTGTGGGATTTTATTTGAACTCATCAGGAAACAGGGAGTCACTGAATGTTTTTCAGCTAGGATGATGAGATCAGCAAAGTGCTTTTGCATGGGGAAGCTGACCAAAGCCCGTGGAACAGTTAGGGAGCAATAGCAGAAATCAGACAGAGCAGGGAGGAGACTGGGGCAATGCAAGGGGTAGTGTGGTTTTGAGATCTACATTCATGGCAGTGATTGGCAGGGCTGAGGAGAAGATAAAGGGAGTTCAAGCTTGTGAGAACTGGTAGCAGTGTTGATATTAGAAGCCAAGGAGAAAGGATGCAGGCTGCATGCCTAGATGTCAGTGGGTGATTGAACCAATTTGGCCCTCAAACTCCCCTGAAAAAGCAACTCTATTATTCACATAGGCTTTGGGTAGATCCATCTCTCTATGGGACAAGGACCAGAAGAGTCAGGTCAGGGACACTCAGCAATAGTCTTGGGACCCTTGTTCAGGTTATGTTTTCTCTGGTTTAGAAACCTTAACAAAAATTCTCCTTTTTTTTATTTACTCAGACCCCCTTGAGTAATCCCAGAGATCTCAATGTTATGAACAAATAAGTAACTTTTTTTTAAAATGGAGGATAACAAGAGTTGGACAACTTCTGACTTTGTTAAATAACAGATACTAAAATCCAAATGCCATTTGTTATCTTTCTCCATCATAAAAATACCTTAATATCAAGAGGATAGCACCCCTTTAGAATTAGGGGAAGTTCTGTCAAATGCAAAATGTCTGGCATGTGTATGAATGTGTATGTGTGTGTGTGTGCACTTGTATAGGTGTGCATGCACATGTGTTTGCATGCATGTGGAGGTCAGAGCACAATCTGGTTGTCATTTCTCAAGAAAGCCAACAAACATTTTGGAGCTAGTGTCTCTCATTGGCCTAGAGTTCACCGACTAGACTAAACTGACTGGCCAGTGGTCCCAAGGGATCCTTCTGTCTCTGTCTCCTCAATGCTGGGATTACAAGCATACAAACAACATGCCTGAACATATTACATGGGTTCTAGCCATTGCAATTGGGTGTTCATGCTTGCACATTAAGCACTCAATGACTAAGCTATCTCCTCAAATCCAAAGGCTTAGCTTTTGAAAAACATAAATTCACTGCCTTTTTACTTTTCTTCCATTTCGCTATGAATGGGCCAAAATCCTATTCCATGTAGACAGTGGTCTGTGAGCCCAGCTCAAAGGGCCTATATGTTTTTGTGACATTCCAAAATGGTTCCCCCCAAATAGTTTGGGCTAGAGGCTTCAGCACTGATGATCTCAAATCTGGCTACCGAGCTCCAAAGAGCACACATGAAGCTTAAGGTTCCTGGTGGGGGTGTACTGAATCTGGAAAGACAGAGCAGAATCCTCCTTTTTCCATCCTTCTTAAAATTCAAGTGATATGCCACAAAGGATCTTCGAACAAATGGTCTTACAATCATATTTTCACATTCAATAATTTCCTATTCAGTCTAAAGGGTTTTTGATTTTTTTTGTAAAAGGAAATTGCAGCCAGAGCTAATTGCTCAATATGAAATGTATCTGGACATTGTTTAGATGTTGGAAAGGAAACAGTAACATTGCTAGCTTTAGCAATGAGGAGAGCATTATTTTAGAAAAAAAAAACTAAAGGTAAATTAATAGGAAATGTAGCCCTGTATGGTCTTCAAAGCTTTACTATGCACAGTAACAAACACCGCCCCACTTTGAGCTTTCCTTAGAATTTGTTTTATTTATGCAAAAGGAAATTCATCAACACAGGCTTAATCCATTCCTATCCATTGATTTGTTAGCCAATCAATAGTTTCTATAATCTGAAAAAAAAATCACCAGTTCCTATGACCCTTTCCAAGGGAGACTGTGTTCAGCTATGCTTAATAAAGAGAAAACCAGCAAGGACCATCTGGAAAACACTCTTCCGGAGTCACAAAAGATAGTGGCAGCCTTTGCCCAACCTGCTATAAATAAGTGTCTCAGGGAAAAAAAAAAAAAAGCAAGCGATTTTCAAATCTGTTTCTACTTAATACAGCTGCAATAGAGTTTATTTAGCTTTTCCCTATAGCAGGAAGGCTGTTTGCATTTTTATGACAAGGGTCTAAATGTTTTTCACAGCCATTTCCATTGCCATTATTTTGAGGAACAACATACCACTCGGACCTGTCTGTTTGCTTCTGCAGCACACACCAGTGGCCCCAGTGGCCTCTGCCCCACAACACCGGCCTCTGAAGCTCAGATTTATGATTCTGCTTCCTCTTCCAGTGTTGCAACCATCACCCAAATCCTAGCCTGCAAGGAGCTGGCAACTCAGAATGACCAAGTGTCACGTGCTACAAATCAATTATTTATCTGCCTGGGTCCAGCACACTGTGTGGATCGCAGCCAGCTCACTGGCTCTCCCTTCCAATGACAAGGAGGGCTCAAGCCACTCTTCGAATGAAGCTGGAATTACCAGGGAAGGTGCACTGCTGGCTCACCTGTCCTTCCCTCACCTCACTAGCTGAACCTGCAGAGTCCCTCTGCACGTAACACTCTGAACTCTGCGGATATTCCTCAGAAAAGGTCAGCCTATCTCTAATGGCTGCAAAATGCTGTAGTCACTGTTGATTTCTGTGCTAAGCATGGGCCCCTCCCATAGCATCCCTGGACACTCATCCTGTTCTGAGAAATGGATATGGTAGGGGTTACCTGGGAAACCCTTTTCCTGTGTACAGAGGAGTCTACATCTCTGCCTTTCCCCTCCTACCTATGGACAAGATATGGCTTACCTTCAAAATGCCTTCCTATAGGAATGCATGACCCTCGTTTTCTAGTCTTTCAGGAGATCACTAAAACAACATGGCTCACGGATTTTCCTGGTGGCAACATGTCATCTCTCCGTGCTGCCCAGAGGAATTGTGTGTGGAGGAGTTTGCCAAACAGAGGTGCTGCTGCACAGAAACAAGTTTGCGAGGGAAGCCCAGACTAGGGGGGCTAGAGGCTCTCTCAAACTGAATGCCCAGTGATTGTAAAAAAAAAAAAATACACTACCTACACACCATTAGTTTTTGTTCTCCAGAATACTAGAAAACACAGAACACAGTGGTGGGCAAAAAGGGTGTCACGGTCTGAAATGAATCTGTGATAATGTGAGGAGCAGAGTGCTCACAAGTACACTAAAGGGCTAAATTAATTGGCGCCAACTTAGGAAGCTACAGGAGAAATGACAGCAGAGAGGCTGGTGGTGGCGGAAGCTGCTTAGTGGCTTTGATGTCATGCCTGGAATCAGGTGCATATGAAAAAGAAATTAGGGAGGCATAAACCTGTTCTTCTTTATGAAAAACCAGAGAAGCTGCTAGTTCTTACAATATGCCCTCCAATTACCTATGACTGATTCAATTACCTGCCTTAAAAAAATCCTCTGTGCTTATACAATCTTATAGACCCTTCCACCAACCTAAGAATTAAAATCAGGCACATACATGACCCACTTCCAACTGTTAATTAATCACTCCTAAGAACTGTAGATATGAAATTCAGAGTGGGGGTGTGTCTTTTATCATGTCAAATTGGATTTTTTTGAAAACCACAAATTACTTATTACATTTTTATCTATATCCACAGGTCTCAACTGTGGTGATTTTTGTCCTGAATAGACCATTTATGAGAGTCCAGGATAGGGGAAGAGGTGATGCTACTGGTCCTTAGTGAATAGATGCCAGAGAGACTGCTAAATATCTTGCAGAGCACAGACCAGTCCCTGCAACAAAGATTGACCTAGTCTGAAATGTCAATAGGGCCAAGATGAAGAAAGCATGGTCTAGATAAAGCCAAATATGCCAAGCTTTTAACATACACAATCTTGGCAGTCAGCAGAAGTGGGCGGGGGGGAAGAAAGCTTCACTTTCTTCAGAATCTGAGGTTAGTTTATCTGAGTTAGTGTTCACTAAGGACATATTTACTGCTCTTCCAAATAAATGAAATAGGTTCACAGTTGAAATCTGGGAACATTAAAGGTATATACTATGCATATTTCACCAGTCTAAATGGATGGAAATTAATATGTCATAAAATAAAATGATTATCCAGTTATGTTCCATGCAAAACCAAAATCAATAAATTGTATCTTACTTAACCTGCAATTAGGGTTAAAAACAAAACTAAAACAAGGAAATGCCATTCTTTGCCAGTTCTTGCTAGCTGGGTGCACCCTTCTGAGCTGGAGGCATCAAAAAATAAACAAGTGGACAAAAACCTTTTTTTTTTTCTAAAGCAGATTTTTCCAGAGCACAAAAACCTCCCTAAGTCATTCTGTTTTATTTATGTAGATTCAGTCATTCTTTAGTGAGCAAAACATGCAGCCCATTCTCTTGGTTATGCTTGCCTGGCTTTCCAAATGCCCTCAAAACTGGGATGATGAATCACATACTTTGGCCCCACTGTGCCAATTAATAGTACGCAAAAGAATTCCACATCGCCAAGATGGGACTTGCTGCCTGGCGTGTGTGGTGGTAGGAAGGTGGGGGAGGACCCTTCAGCAAATTGCTTCCAAATGACCTTAAGAACAGGTGCTGTGGTTCCCTCGAATTTCTTTAGTTCTGGACTATTCTATGTGCATCCGCAGTGCCCTCGGTTTAGGGGTGAGCGACATTGAAAAAGAAAAAAGAAAAAAAAAAAGTAAACTATGCTCTTAGGCTAGCTTAGACTTCCAGGGTTAAATTGGTAAGAAAACACCAGCTGAGAAATATGCCATTTTGGTCCTTTCAAGCTTCCATTCATTTCTCTGAATTATAAAGCAAAAGCGGTCGTACATACAAAGGTAAAAAAAAAAAAAAAATAACAACAAAACCGCCCCAACACACCCAGGCTTGGCTGCCAGTGAGGCTTGCTTCTGCTGCTGAAAAAGAACAGTTGCTCTCGTGCAGCTGGAGGAGTTTTTCCAGGGAACTGGTAATACCCTGGCTGTTAATGAATTATTTTTCGCCAGAATGTCGGATTCTTCCTGTGCTCCAGTAAACAGTCTGCTTCTTCCATGGGAAACAAAACCAGCCCTTCCGAGGAGCCTGAGGAGGTCAGCCAAGGGTTCCCTGTGGGGGCAGCGCCCTCAGGAGCCAGAGCCACAAGCGCCTGACCTATAAATCACCACAGTCCCAAGTTCATTATTCCATCCTTCTCCCATCTATTCATGCTGTGCCCAGCGCCCAGGGATAAGCCTAGGAATGCATAGCCATGGCTGAGACGATTCCCACAGGGCCAGCCGAAGTCCTTCTTTCATCCCCCCGAACTTTCCTTTGCTCAGGTAGCCTCATGTGCTTCTGGGAGCTAAGAAGGCCTTCGGTCTCCCTCACAGAAACTGCATGCCCACTCTGTTGTTTTCACACAGCTGTCAGAAAGTGACTGTGCACATCCTCATTTCTCCTTTGAGGTTGGCCCAAGCCCTGAATAACCTACTCTCGGAATGACGATGTCTACTTGGAACATTATTCTCCAAGCAGAAATGCCCGGGATGGATTTTAACTAGAGACTACTATGAGGACTGAGGATTGACCTCAGTTGAAGAGTGCTTTTCTAGCAAGAACAAAGCCTCCGGTCAGCCCCCAGTATTGAGGAGAAAGACAGAGAGAGAGAGAGAGAGAGAGAGCGACTACTAGGGCAGGTGTCAAAGAATCACTGATTCAGGTACAGGAAACTCTGTTCTGAGCAAGTGAGGGCAAAGGGAAGGGCCCGTTTTGTTCAGCCAGCCTGGCCTTTGTACCCCACCCCCCACCTTGCTCTCTGAAGTAGGTTTCTGGAGCCCATACTCATCACAGGGCATGATATAGACCCCCAAATGGCACCTGAGCTACTGAAAGTCAAGATCATCCAATGTCAGCCATTGTGGCTACTGAATCAGCACTAGGCTTTCCATCTGCCATGGAGACAGCGGATACTTATGACCCCCCAGCACATTTGCAGGTGCTATGGCATCACAAGGTTGGTGGTAGTATGCTCCAGAGCAGTGATGTCTAGTAGAAGTATATATGCACTGTACAGTGTTCTAGTAGAGACAATAAAAATTAAAATAAACAGGTAACATTAATTTTAATTTTATATCTCATTTAGCTGGTGTTTTCAAAATATTCCTTCACCATAATATTGCAATAGAATTTCAAATTGTGAATGAGCTAGTCTGCATTCCTTTTGGTACTAAGTCATAAAAATCCATTGCATATCTTACACCCATTGCACACCTTAACTGGGACTACCTCCCTTTTAAGTTCTCCACAGCCACATGCAGCTAGTGGTTATTTTATGGGACAGTACACATGTAGAAAGTTTTCATCACCATAGAAATGTCTATTAGATGATGTTGAGCTGAATGATTTATAAAGCTGTGGACAGTGACATATGTATGCAAAGTGTGCTCCAAAATTCTTGGTATGTATGGAGTTGTTATGACAGTAGATATTGAAACTATGAGGGCTTAGATGTTTGAGGAGCCCAGTCTTACCCTGAGTGGAGATGAAAAGGGGATTTTGGGAAAGGTCCTGTAACCACCTATGTTCTGAACGTTTGCATCCCCCTAAAAATTCATTATATTGAAATCTTTTTTTTTATCCCCAAGGAGGTGGGATTAAGAGGTGGGGGCCTTTGGGAGATGATTAGATCTTGAGAGCAGAGCCCTCATCAATTGGATTACTGCCTTTATAAAAGGGACCCCAGAGGGCAGGGGGTGTAGCTCAGTGGTAGAACACTTGCCTAGCATGCACAAAAACCTCAGTTCAGTCCCCAACACAAGAAAGAGACAGACAGAGACAGAGTCCAGAGAGCTCACTTGTGCCTTTTGTCATGGGAGTATACAATGAAAAGTCACCACCTATGAATCAGAAAAAAAGGGTCTTTACTAGATAGTATATTTGCTATCATGTTCATGTTCATATTGATCGTGGACTTTCCCAGTCTCCAGAATTGTGAGAAATAAATTCTCAATGTTTATAGGCCATTGTTCACAGGCTGTTATATCTAACAGCCCAAATGGACTAAATGTGCATATGAGAGTACCACCATCACTGATTTAGGCATCTGCTTCCTCAGGTGCCTCCATCTTAGCTACTCTGGTTTGTTCAGGGCAGAAGCTGGGATAGAAGATCATCAAAGCCATGTACTTCTTTCAATAATAATTGTGGGTGAGCAATCTAATTTGGTGAAGCAGATAAAGAAACATGATCAAATTACATGCCTCTGTGTCTGTGCCCGTGTGTGCATGCGTGTTTGTGTGTGTTCTTTTCCACACCCAGTACTATTAAACAGCCCAGTAGTAATAAAGTGGCTGCAAAAATGCCCTCCTCACCAGCTGCCATCAGAAGATAGGGGAGCGGTAGACTCAAGAGGTACATCAAAAATTCTGTACCACCTAAGAGGGACCTTGAGTGCGGAAGGAGTGAGATAATGGGCACCAAGGCAGATGATCAGGGGGGCGGGAGAAGTGGTGATCACAGGCATTCTCCAAAGACAAGAGCTCCCAACTCTATAGCAAGGATGTCCTCCTGATCCCCAAATCAAGCTTAATTCAGAATCCTGCATAGGCTTTTGTGTATGAGAAACGTGAAATTAGCCATCTTTCCCCCTCCTGGATAGCCTCATTTTCTGAGGTCCCACTCATATTCTGATCAGAGAAGCAGCAGTCAGAAGCCCTTCATTTGTGGATTCAAATCCTGGTTCTCTAGTGGCTTTAGAATTGCCAAGGGACTAAGGCTACCATCTGATAAAAAAAAAAAAAAAAAAAAAAAAAGCAGGCTGAGGGACATGCTTTGGTAATGAATTTGCATAGCAAATCCCCTCTTCATTTCTGTTTAGTGAGATACATTAAGGAATCAAAATTCTCTTTCAATCACCCTTTGGTCCCACCATGGATCATGAGCTCATCACGTAATCTGTCCAAACCTGTTTTTTTGTTCATCTGCAAGATGCAATTAAATACTGCCATTCTCATAGTCTCACGTGGGTGTTGTAAAGATGAAATTGGGGCGTATTGCCATAGAACTATTAAGGGCTCAAACTGAAGCATGACATCTAGACCTGAGTCTTCACCAAACATACAACCCTCCGAATTTCTTTCCGCTGGGTCTCCCTTGACAATGATTTACGGCTGCCTCCCCAGCACCATTCACTCCATCAGCTTCATCATTTGGTCAGTCAACTCTCATTTATCTAGCAACAGTGGGTGTTGCGGATTCCTTAAGGAAAGAGCACTATCTTTCCTTCTGTCGTAGTTAGAAACTGATTTGGATCTATATACTTGGCACATAAGTGATTGGGCTGCTACCTCCATTTGTGGGCTCCTTTCTCCCCAAATACTAATCGGGTACTATATTCTATGAAGGAGGTATAAGTTGAAGACTCTAGCCTTTGGGAGAAATAAGACAGTTTGGGCACGGATAGAGGAACACATAGTCCCTTTAAATCGTAATCACCACTGGAATCAGTCTCACAACTGGAAATTTCTGAATATTATCTGTTAACTAATGCTTCATGGGGGGGTCACAGGGTCACTGAAAAGGTTTACCACTTGTGAAGTGTCTGGCAGACTGAGGGCAAGAACAAATGTTAGCTTCCTTAATTTATTTCCCTCCACTCCCCTCCTGCTCCAGCCCCCAGTGTAAGGTTAGGGGAGGAGCCAGAGAACACACACTTGCTATTTTCTTATTGTTGTTTAGGAGCACATTGTGTGGGATTTGGGGAACCAACCTTCTCGTGGGTCCTTGGGTCACCAGAGCTAGAACTTTCTAACTGCTGGCTCCGGAGCTCTCCAGGACACACCTGGTCCCACTCCTCTCAGTTTTGCTTTCTTTTTTTTTTTTTCTTCCTGCTTAGATGGCCCTGCCTCTGTACCTCAGCTTTCTGGATATAAAATTTTGCAATCTATTCCTACCATGCCTTGCCAACTGCCCACCAACCAGTGCTCTAGCATGCATTTGGCAGAGGCAGGAAGGCTGCTTTCCCATTCCAAGGATGAGCAGGTTTCCTTGGGCCAAGCCTCCCTGCAGGTGGTCTGGGATTCTTTGAATGATAAAAGAAACCCCTGCGTGGCTGTGGCTGAATGGTTCCCCGGGGTGGGGCTGGTACCCAAACAGCCAGTAACCCCAAGTTCCCATGTGACTTGGCCTCCTGGTGTCAAGGCCACCTTGAGCATGTACCTAGTGGGCATCTGGTAGGCTGAGAATGAAGTGCAGAATTGCAGAATGCTCTGTGTTTGTGGGGAGGGGCTGAGAGTTTGCGTGGGGGTGTGACTTCTCTGGGCTGGGAAGGAACAGAGAAACTGGGATGCCACCAGGCATATGCATCTGTGCTTCCATCCCCCTCTGGCTTCTGCAGTTGACACAGTTCCTCATGATACCTTCTGTCAGAAAACATGAAGGAAAGCCACGCAGCGGGATTACAATGACACTGCGCCCCACTGTCCATAAGCTGTCCTACTGTGCCCCTGGCCCAATACCTCCCCTCCATTGTAATAGAGGTTCTGCAACAGCACGTTTGCAAAGTTACCTTGGAGTCCCATGGTCTACCAACAGACAATTCTGGTGAGTCCAAAAAAAAAAGGAAGAGAGACTCTAGAAAACGGTGGGAAAGGCAAGGGGAACCCTGCCTGAGGAGGGGAGGCTAAGAACTGTTTTCTCCCTGCTGGCTGGCTGCTTTTTCTCTTGGTTCTAAAGGGAGGCTTCCAAGAATTTGCTAAATGAAAGGATCACAGCAGAGGATGCGAGATAATACTAAACCAACAAAAACAAAGACCAAATGAAACAGAGCGAGCCCTGAGAATACGCGGTTATCAAAACTTTGTTCGGCCGTATCTATTTATCATCGGTGCACACCCGGGCTCTGCGGAATATCATTCTGTTGATGTCACTTATCCTCAGCAAAATATTTACACATCCTTAAAAACGCCAGATGAGGGGGGCTGGCCCTCTCGCTGCCGCAAGCCATTTCTCAAGTCCCATTGCCAGATCTGGGCAGCCCAAAAGGTGGGGACGGGAAGGCTGGTGGTACTCGTGGGTACAGGTAAAATCTACCAAGAGTTGCAGGAACGCCGCCACCCGGGAGCTGAGCCCCGTCCTGCCCTGCCCTGCCCACCTCTCCTCTACCTGACACTGCAAGCCGCAGCCACATCCCCGATATGGTGTGAGCGCCTCCTCCTCCTCCTCCTCCCCCGCCTTTTTCATTGATTAAGTTCCCAAACCATTGTTAAAGCCGGGTTGCCCGCTCCTCGCAAAATGGGCTAAATTCATTAGGCTTCCCTCTGCCACAAAAGGAATATTCATAAAAGTTTGGCAGGCAGAAAGGAAGGCTGACTGCGTGCCATGGGGTGAGTGACAATTGGCTCCTCCCAAAGCCACCTTCTTTTTCCTTCGTGCCCCATCCCTCTCTCAGTGCATCCGTCGTGCCCCAGACCTACTCCAGGGACTTCTGATAGGGAAACACAAAGCAGCAGCTGTTGGGCAACATTTCGACCCCTCGCAAGCAACTGTGGTGGGATGCCATTTCCCCACCCAGGCGGAGCTTATCCGGAACAATAGTCAGGCTTTACACGGCAAACAAGCAAACCCACAGAGCACAACCCCAACCCTGAAAAAGCCAACGCCGAGAGCGGAGAGAGGCAATAACTCCCTCCGTAGCAAAAGGCGCCACTGAAACGCACGCAAGAAAAATGCAGCGAGAACGATGCTCCCTGCGTGCCTAACATGGCAGAAAGCCCAAGCTGGTGCGGCCACCCCGGGAATGGGCATTGGGGGGCACCAGGGCTCCCAGGGCGCCGACGCGCACTCACCCGGCTCCAAGGGGATGCGGGACTGGTTGAGTGGCACAAAGAGGAGCCGGGCACGATCTGGCAAAACCCAACTTTCCACCCGGCTCGCCAGGGCCGCCAGATACGTCAACAGAATCCATCTTTCGAAGGGCCTGGAAGGCGCCGGGTTTTCCCGGCCGGGGCAGAATGGCAGCTCCAGAGACAGCCCGGTGCAGTGCCCAGGCACGGAGTGCGCGGCACGCCGCCCTCTGTGCCCAGTGCCAGCCCGGGTGGCGGCTCGAAACCCACTTCGGGGCCCCCGCCCCACGGTCCGGCGCCGCCTCCCCAGCCGTCCCCGGCCCCCACCGGCCAGTGCGCGGCGCCGGCAAGCCTGAGCGGGGCCTGGGCGCGTCGCACGGGTGGCGGCCTGGGCTCGCGTCCCCGCCTCCGCCGGGCCCGGCCCTCCCCGCTGGCCCTGGACTCCCGGTGCCGTCCTGCCCCCGGGATCAGGCCCCTCCCCGGGCGACGGGCCCCGCCGGGCTCGCCCAGTACGGTGCGCCCCCTGCGTCCGGGTGGCAGGTCTGTCCCGGGAGGGCGGGGGTGACCCCGGCCCGCACGGGGGAGTCGCAGCCGCTACCTCGCGATCGGGGCCACCGCCTCCAGGAAGCCGCGGGGGTGGTCGCGGTTGCGGGAACTCTGAGGTCTGGTCTCGCCGCCGGCCGCCTGAAGGGGGTGCGCAGCGGTGGGAGCCTCCGTCACCGCTGTCACTGAGCTGCTGTCGTCGTCGCCGCTGCCGCCGGTTGTGCGTGAGCGTGTGTGCGCCTGTGTCCGGGCCGAGTGTGTCTGCGTGTGGCGTCTGGCCTTTACTATATACACCAAGGGGGTGGGAGGAGGCGGGGAAGGGGAGGGCTTGGGGGAGGTGGCGGAGGAAGGGGAGCAGGAGGGGAGCGAAAGGGTACCCGCGGAGGCGGTGGCAGAGGAGGGACAGGTGATCTCGCCCACGGGGAGGGCGTGGCTGTGGGCGGCACGGGGTGACTGGAAGCGGAGGGGTGTGGGGGGCGTGTCGGGAAGGCCTGAAGAACAGGGACCCCGCTGCCACATGGTGAGCTGGGGATTAGTCCAGACCCCAGGATGAAGAGACGAGAGAAACAGAGCCCACGAGAGAAAGTGGTTGGCTGATAGACGCGGTAAAGGTGGGAAGGACCTGCGATCACCCTAAAATGCCCATTGCAAAGCAGATCGATTATTCTTCTCACAAGATGGGACATTTGTAAAACCAAAATTAGTACACAGACAGAGTCTAATTTCGAAGAGAAGATACATTTGTTAAATCAAACATTTATTATGTGCCTAGTGTATGTCAGATACTGGACTTAGAACCGAACTTAGAGAGGTGACAAATGCGTGGTTAGTGAACTGTAAATAATTGATATGATCAACAATATTATTGACCATTAAAACTCTTGTAAGCCTGAATCTTTCAAATGTTTTAAGAAGGAAAAGGAAGCAACTACATTGGTTGAATGAATCCCTAAACATGTAGCTTTTTTTTTTTCCTGTTAATTAAAACAGGATGAAGATAGCTGAGAGAGAATGGCAGAGGTGGAATTATTTTAATCAGAACAGAGAACAGTATGAATGTAGTACTCCTTTGTATGGCCAAAACTCCTCAAGCCACAATCATTTGATACGGCCACGACAGCATGAAGTACAGAGAGCGTCCACCTTGCCAATTCATAAGTAGTATTCGAAACCCTCATTTGTATCTGAACGGTTCCACTCGAACCACGATGTAATGGAAGTTTAATGTGGTGGTAACTAGGGCTAAATTATGACCTAGGTGGGTATTTTCATCTCTGTGGACTCCTTTCTCCCAAAGAAAGAAATTAAAAGTTATACATTGCAATTGCATTTGTGTAAAGATAACTAGCATTATCTGTTTAGTTTCTGCATCCTAAAAGATCTCTTTTTTAACTGATTAAAAAATTTACAATAGGGCTAGAGAGATGGCTTCATAGTTAAGGCACTTGCCTGAGACACCTAGTGACCAAGGTTCAACTCCCCAGATCCCATGTAAGCCAGACACAGAAGGTAACACATGCTCAAGGTTGCGCATTCACACAAGGTGGCACACATGTCTGGTGTTTGATTTCAGTGGCTAGAGGTCCTCCCTCTCTCTCTTTCTCTCTCTCTCATAAAAAATTACACAATTTCCTTGGCCCCCTAAAAGTATTGTGGGCCCCAAGTTCTGTTTCCATTGTGTCTAGGGTAGGTCATCCTCGTGGTACCAATCTTTAGTACTGAATTTCCTCTTTTCAACAAGAAGTTACATTGACACTTGGGTGGAAAGATAGGAAATTCAAGTTTGAGAGTTGATAATAATATCAAAAGTACATACCATACCTTCTTCATTTCAGCCAGAATTTGGGGAGTTAAATTCCTGTAGAGTAAGTAAGGCTACCCATGGAAATATTCACCTATGAATATTTCAATCGACTCAGTAGGCAGAAACTTTGTCTGTGGATCTTGTTACTGTTCAGAATTCTTATATCCCCTTGAATACAACACAACAGGGCCATAATAAGTGAGTAAGTTCACGGGTGAGAGACCCATAAAGGTTTTGTGTGTGTTGTGAGGGTAAATGTCTATATGATAGGGACTGATCTATATGCTAGAAGGCAATTACTAGCTTATTTCTTTTGTTGGCTTTGCTACAATGTTGGGTTAATGTTTGATCCTCACTGGCAGTTGAGATTCGTCCTTGCTGCCCTTTGAGGGCTATTTTCAAGAAAGATTATATTGATTCAGATTTATGCATAATAAACATGCACCATGACCCCCTCCCAAATAAATGGACAGTGGTACCCTTCCTCATTGCCACTGAGGCTGCCCTTGCAGAGAGAAAGGAAAAAGAGCAAAGGTCTATTTGGACGCGGCCAGAGGGTGCTTTGGGACAGAAACAAGACATTAACCTAGAAGAATTATATTTACACAGTCAAAGGACTATTTAAGAAAACAGATGGAACAAAGACATATCCAAACAGTAGGAAAGCAAAATGACAAAAATCCTCCAGCGTAGGTCAGCGTGGTTTTTCAGACCTGTAATTTTAATATTTGGTGACTAAATAAGAACCCAGGAATTGCTCCATTTTAGATTTGATTCTTCGATCTGTATTCTTATTCCCCAATACAGCATCTCCTCACAATCCAGCTTTCACATGCTTACCAGATGGGCGATTCATTTATTGACTAAAATAAACTTCTATTAGACACCTACTGGTTACTTAGTCACTGAATTAAAGACTTCAGTTAGGGAAGTGGTTGACACATGGTTGCTAACCCTAGTTTGCTCAGATGAATGAGCAAACTGTGCATAATATGCCATCATAGTCTGCGGTACACCATGAGTTATGAAATGTGCTAGGTGAGCACCTAAAAGAATTGACCTTTCACTATACTGGGAAGGGTGGGAAATGATGCTGGGCTAAGAACTCGGGAAAAGCCTCATAGACGTGATGACAGTTACTGAATATCAGGAGAAAATTGAAGAGTTTTCCAGTGTAAAGAGAAGGCAATCGGAGTGAAAGGAACAGTGGGTACCAAAACTTGGACGTGGGCATGCCCTAGAAGCTAATGATATTTTGTGAATCTGGAATGACAGCTGTGTGAAATAACAGAAAGTAAGGCAAAGGAAGGTAGGTGTTACTTGAGGTCTCCAGTCTGTCCTACAAAGAATATTTCCATTATAATCAATGGGAGGCTTTAAATAATGTTAATCAATGTAGTGACAAGAGACATGGGTTTAGGAATGGCCTTGCTGTTGGTTGAAGTGAATGGCCAATTGGAGAGAGGTAAATTAGGCAGCACGAAGACCATGTGAGGAAGGCTGTCTTTGCAATGATTAGGACTCCAATAGAGGTAGTACAGGCAGGGGTGAAGAGTAGAACCTTGAGCCAAGTGGTACTGAGGATATAGACTCAACAGGACATAATGATGGAGGGAAGTGATGGGGAAAGTTGGAGTGACTGATTGAGGTTTCAGGCTGGGTGGGTGTATATGCTCACTGAAATAGAGGTCCATAAGAAGCAGATTTGGGGCTGGAAATGATGAATGGATGGGTTCTTCCGGAAGCAGACCCTAAGATAAAGAATGGAGTGCAGATAGTTGATTTGTAGGTAAACAAAACACTAGAAGAAGAGTGAGGAAGAGGAACAAAAAGGTGGCAGTCCATAGTTTGGCAACTGGACCTTAATCTCCTGTGCAAACTCTTGGGAATTCATGTAAGGCATAAAGAAGGAAGTTAAGGACTTTCCAGGGAATGTTCCTTTTCTGTATAACTGAGAGAATCATTCTCCAATATAGAGAAGATGCTGGCTGCTGGATGTCCTAGGAGCACAGAAAAATGGTAGCATTTGGGAACTATGGATTGAAGGCCATCACTGTCTACTTCAGGGAGTTCTGCCTAGCACATCTTGAATCTGAGGGGCCTGTTGGGTAGCCACATAAAAATGTCCAGTAGGTATAGAGAAGAGACGGTCTTGAGTTCAAAATTTAAGCAGGAGACCTACATTTTGGCATTGTTAGTCCCTGGGTATAGGTGAAGAGATATGACAACTGAATTGGTGACTGAGCCCATCACCCTATGCACACCAACATGACCTGTGTGAGTATGCTTAGAGTTTTTGAAAGCCCTAAAGTTGCAGATGACAGAATGTGTCTGAGGAAAAAGGTCCACCACTTTCAGAAGATTATTAAGAGATATATGTTTTATTGATGTTAAATAATGTAGTTAAATCTTTGTTTTCAAATATTTTGGTGGTGAATAATACTTACTGAGTGACTAAATGAGGTGGGCATTTGGAAATATTTATCATGATGCAAAGCAATAAATACTGAAGAAAATATAAGAACCAGTTGTAGCCTTAACTCAGGCTTAGGGAAAGAGGATGGAAAGTATTCAAAGAAACAGTTTAGCACAAATGAGGTTTTTATATGAGAAATGTTCAGAGCTCACAGGGAAAGGGAAGTGTTTCCACATTTTATAGAATGGTAATGGTAACAGAATGGTGATGTCTAGGGTGATCTCTATGGGGTTGAAGTGTGAAGGCTTCAGTGTGCTTCGTTTGAGGATTTTGATGGAGCTGGATTATGGTCTTTGTATAAAATTATCAAAGACTGCATCAAAGGAATTGTAATTTGTTCCTTCAGTTAGGCAATCAATAAGCATACACTGAGTAGCTATGACTACAATCCTAAGCTAGATGCTAGCACAATATTGTACCATCTCTGTACTGCAGCGAAGTCACTCAGAATCCAGACGGAGCTCTGTCTAGTCTCACAATAAGTACAGTATTTCATTTCATCTCACAGAGATTTTGAGAAAGTGTCATGAGTGAGAAGCAGGCTGATTATAAAGGACTTTGCTCCATTCTGGAATCCTCTCCTCCTTTATCTTGCTTAGCACAACACTGATGTTCAGATAACCATGTCTCTCCAGTGCAACTGATGTACCTTAGAAGTTGACCCTAGCTTTTGGGTGGCTCTGTTTGATATAAGAGAGACTACATCTCTCCTGCTATAATATGAACCAAGTAGATGATTAAAAAAAAGGTTTTTGGGGGGTCATGGATAAATCATTGCTCTCTAAGGGTATGTGATAGTTTATAGTGATTGTCAACTTGATAGGTCTTAGAATCATCTGAGAGGGGTTATCTTGGTTAAGTTAATTGAGGTGGGAAGACTCACTTTAACTGTGGGTAGAGTCCTGGACCTTATACAAAGGACAGTCCTGGCTGAGCACTGGCATTCATCTCTCTGCTCTGCTTCCTTACTGCTAGACTGAATGTGACCAGCTCCTGCTGCCATGCCTTTCCTGCCATGATGGATTGAAAACGGAAATAAGTCTTTCTTCCATTAAATGGATTTTTGTCAGGTATTTTGTTCCAGAAATGACAAGTTGACTGATACAGAGGATAGACTTCCATTTTCCAATATGGTTGTACGGATAATATAACCCAATTAGCAAGTGGCGTGAGAAACATGAAGCGAGTGACCATTTGATTTAGCACCTAAGCCAGGACACTAGTGAGAGTTCAATGAACTACTATTAATAATCCTGTCAAGCCCAAAGTCATATTTTTTTCTTTTTTATGAGATATGGACATAGTTAGTATGTAAACAACATATAATGTACCATCGTTTCCCTCCTCCCTTCCCCTTTTCTGTGTTGGGGTTGCGAGTCAACCCCATAAGGATTGCGAGTCATACATTCTGGAGGGGGGAAGTGTCTCTGTGCAAAATGTCCCAACTTGTGGCTCTAACAATCTTTCTGCTCCCTCTTCCACAAAATTCCCTGAGCCATGCTGGGAGCATTTTAAGTCTTCTTCAGTGATAAGCTCTTAGGAGCCTCTGGATCTCTGGTTTGGTAGGTGTTGAGTGTCCTCAGTATCTTTCTCCATTACCCTTGGGCTGATATCAGCTTAACTAAGAAAGTAGCACTCTTGTTCATTTCCCCAATTCCTCTGTGGTTTCATTTGGGGCCACGGTAGAGTGCACTGGGTCTTTTATCTCCTCAGGTCCAGCTCCTGTCTGAAAAATAGAATGAAGTCAGCACTGGCTAAATGGGATAATAATTTAGAGAGAATTAAAAGGGTGTAGACCCTCTTATAGCCCAAGGTTAGTGGGAGCTTGACAATGGAAAGCAGAATCATTATCTGGATATGATTCTGACTTGTTTTCCAGTTCCAAATATAGTTTCCTTTCCGCTGAGTGCATCTGTTAGCCAATCCAAGAGCAGATGGTTACCCACCATTGCTGTGTGCCACTATTGTACTCATGTAAGCATCATGTCAGGTTGCTTGCTTCTGAGTCACTTAGACTTTGAGTTCCTTGGACAGATGTTGTCCATTTTCCCCTGTTAGCTCATGTAGCACCTTCCAGCACTAGATGAGTTAACTGTATTGGGACTGGCTGTCTTCCAGATTCCAGCCATGTCTCTCCATGGTCCATGTGGACATCTTATAGTGTCTTCAGTAGTATGGTCTTACCATAATCTCTGGTGGGTTATCAAGTGTTCTGACAGAAGTCTGTCTTGTTTGTTTTGGGAGATCTAGGAGGCCTCTTTGATAAACTTCTCATTGTGGATGTAGACCACATCGTGGTACAGGGAATTACGGGCCAATGCAAAGGAAAAAGAAAAAAGAGAAAGACAGAGAAGAAAGAGAAACAGGAGAAATTTGATGTTAGGTTTCATCTCACCCTCTCCAGGGCCCTCGATTCAGGTACTCCCCATAAGGTCCTCTCGAGGGTTCCACCTTTTAGTCTGATTTCCAGGATATAGGATTCTATGGTACTAGTTCAATTTGGGTTTAGTCCAAAGGCATAATTTGAGTCTTCCCAGAAAACCAGAAGTAGTCACTGTAATATCAATAACCAGGTCTATGAAATGGTGATGCTGAAGGCAAAACACCCCAAAACAGAGAAAGAAATTAGGACCATGACTGGTACTGAATCAGGATAATCAGCTCAAGATAGGCCTCATCCTTACATCCTGTTACATAAGTGCATTGTTTTCTAGGTGGGTTCTTTGGAAGAGAACTCTATTGTTGGCTATGAAAAACATGCTAAGGTCTACATGCTATAGCGTGATTTTTGTTTTGCTTTAGTCCTCCACTGGGACTAAAAGCCATTCTCAAGAGCAGAGATTGAAGAAAGCCAAGTGTAGGCAAGAAGTGGATTAGGAATTTATATCAGAATCTGACATTATTATTAATATTATTATTATTATTGTTATTATTTTGGTTTTTCGAGGTAGAGTCCCACTGTAGCCCAGGCTGACCTGGAATTCACTATGTAGTCTCAGGGTAGTCTTGAACTCATGGCGATCCTCCTACCTCTGCCTCCTGAGTGCTGGGAATAAAGGCATACACCACCATGCGCGGCTCAGAATATGACTTTAAAGATAAGTGATAACAGTCATATAAACCAACACATGGTTGAAATGCATGGCTTTGTGGAATTTTTAAGGGAAGCTGTGAATGTGGTAGTTTTCATTCTATCAGCATCTGCAAGGCTCATGCCTCTGACAAAACAGGGAGACTCCTATGCCAGGTTTAGGAGAATTTGTTTTTGTCTCCTGCTCTGTCTGTTATCACCATAAATGGCTTTGAACAAACTGTTTTCTCTGTTGGAGACACCTATTCTTTAGAAGCATAGTAGTTATCTTTCCCCTTATGTCTTGCCTTTCTTACTTGATGTTAAACATCAAAGGAGGACTCTGTGTATATATCTCCAACAGAATCTACTTTAGTTCTCTCATGTATGAGTTCTTCAGTATATAATTGTTAAATTCATTGTTATCTCCCTTCACATTTATGCTTTGTCTCCTATTCCTAAGGAGCTTTGATATCCATTGCCTCCTACATACATTATAACCAAACACAGCTTCCTTTTCTAAGAGGAGAGGGGATATGAACAGAGAGGGCTTGGGGTTAGACTTGTTGCTGTCACCTGAGGCTACCAGGGTTTGCCCAAATCATCAGAGAACCCTTTACAAATCAAGTGAGGAGCCCAATTGCATGAGACAGAACAGAATCCATATAAATTCATCAACTAAGGACTAGAAAAGCTGTAAAGTCAGGGCAGATACTTGGAGTTAGAGGCATGAGAGAATAAAGTGGGATTTCAGTTCAGTGGAAAATAAACCCAGGTTTGTATGTGGGAAGGAAGTGACTTCCTTTGCTAGGTGGAATGTATGTGCTAACTGTGGCATGAGTGTGGCACATGAAGAAATAGGGAGAGGATATCTTAGAAATGACACCATAGTACCTAGCTGTCAAATGAGGCAATAAGGCTCACAGAGGATCTGCACATTCACACACATGCACATATGTGTGCATGCACACACACCTTTATGTGTGTCAGTTCATTTGCCAGATGTTAGGCTTGCCATTCTTTGGTAAAAATTCACTCACAAATGAGCTACGCTGAGATTGCTGAGACACTTCAGTGCTGGAGTGCTTTGTTAAAGTGGGTAACAAGCTGTGACATATAAATGGCCTCAGTTGCCCCAAACCACTGTCTTCCAGTGCCTGGCAATGTGGTAGTGCAAGAGTCTAACTCTGCAGCAGTATATAGGGTGAAGGACCGTGGAGAACTTTCTTAGACACCAACACACTGTTTTTTTGAAGTTATTAGTTTCATAACAGATACATCCTGTTTGATTTTGCTAGGACACATTTCATGAAAAACAATGAGAGTGTGACAGTCAGTTTCCAAGATGATCTCTGCTACAACATCCATGGCATGCTCACACTCCCTTTCATGTGTCTGTGGTCTATTAGGTTTGTTCTATTTCATCCATTGAGATTCTCAAATGTAAATAACAACGTTTCTGTGGCTTTAATTTTAGGAGATGAAAGGAGTTACAGAGTTTCATCTTTAAAAAGACATCAATGTCCAATACAAAAGGGACTTATTTCATTTTTCATTTCCTGGCAGAACTTCTCAAATTATAGAATTTTGGGCTAAGGGATTGCTCAGTGGTTAAAGGTACTTGCTTTACAACCCTGACAACTAGAGTTCAGATCCCCAGAGGCCATGTAAAACTACATATGCAGTGGTGCAAGTGTCTATATCCCAGTATACCTATGACAATGGGCAGCAGAGTAAGGGGAATCCCAAAGCCCTCAAGTTAGCTATTCTGATTTCCCAGTGGCAAAACAAGAAAGACCTTGCATCAAATAAGGTGGAAGGAGAGGAGCAACAACCCAAGGATATCCTCTGACCACATGCACACTATGACATGCTCACACCCATGTGTGTATATTATACATATACAAATAATAAAAATATAGAATTTTGTAATGAAACCATTGAAAGAGGGTTGTTACAAAATGAACTCAGGGCCTCAGGCATGCTAAGCATGGTCTTTGCCACCTATCTGCACTCCTATTAATAGCACAATTTTACCAGGAATGCAAGTATAAAACTTGTTTTGTCTAGTCTGGCTAGCATTTTTCATTGGAGTACCTCATGTATGTGGCGTCTTTGTGACAGATCAATATCTAATTGCTCTCAGAAGATTATTTACCATGGACTTCTGTTCATTTTGACACATCTCAGGCAAAGTCTCTAATACTCTCCATATCTAGGATTAGCCTTGTCTGATTTATGAGAAAGACTATAAGAAAGTTGGGTCTGAGATGGGCCTGGCTTCTCTCATGGAGGCTTCTCATATTCTTGGAGAAAATACACTAGGCATCACTCAGTCACAAAGCCATAGCCTTTGCCCCACATTGGAACAAACCACAGAACTAGGCCTATGTGGCTGAGTCTCTGCAGAGCTCTTAAACTTTTCAGTGTCCATGTATCTCCACCATGCAACCTTGCCTACTAAAGTGCTCCCCCTAATCTCTTTTGTCCACATGGCTATGCACATTGACTAGTACATATTTCTCATTAATTGACATGTTGCCTTAAGTATACCATTCCAAAACTTAGCAGACATACTACATAAACTGTGGACTAAACCATCCTAGTTCATTCTCCCTGCCAACCATTCTATTAGATCAGTGCAGTGATTTGAATTAGATGACCCCATAAACTCATGTGTTCTTAATGCTTGGTCCCCAGCTGATGATAATTTTGGACACAGAGTATTGCTGGAGGGCGTGTGTTGTTGAAAGCAGGGTTAGGAGTGTTATAGCCAACTCTACCCTTGCCAGAACTCAGCTCATTCTCCTGCTGCTGTTGTCCACCTGATACTGGCAAGGAAGTACAGCCTCTGCCATGAAATCTTTTCCCTGCCATTATAAAGCTTCCCCTAGAGACTGTAAGCTAAAATAAAAGCTTTCCTCCCACCATCTGCTTTTAGTCAGTTGCTTTTTCTGAGCAACAAGAAGGCAACTACAACAGAAAAAATTGTTACCAGGAGTAGGGTTGTTGCTGCAAGAAACATGACTTGTGGCTTTTGGCATTCTGGTACTGATTTATAGAATTTGAAACCTTGGCATAAGAGATACCTTGCAGAGATTTATGGACCATGTTGGTCAGAGTTGAAAGAGCTAACTGCAGAAAGAACTGTGGAATGTGAGACCTGGCTTATGAAGGAAAAACAATTGTCATGACTAGGCTACAAGCAATTTGTGTGAGATACTTGCTGTGTTCTGCCTATTTCATAAGAACTGGAAGAGGGTTTAGAACAAATGGACAGGTGCGAGTAGATGGATATGGCACAGAAATGAAAGTTGGGCAGGAGACAGCAACCTGGTTCAGCTATAACTGTTTGTTTGAAATTTAACCATCACTGAGATTAGGCCATCTGTACTGTACTGGAACAGCAGGAAGAATAGTGACATTTGACAGTAGTGGGGGCAGAATGCTGAAGGAGTTTTCCTGCTCTTCCAAGTTGGTTTTATTCCCCGCCCCTAGATTCACAAATATTTGTAACTCACCTGCTGCTATAGAGTATAAAAGTTCAGGAAATAAATAGTTATTGGATGTGCAAGGTGATTTTGTTGGAGAAGGCCAATGGGAAATGAGCAATGTCAGGCAGGGTCTTTGGAGTTGCTTCATGGAGGTCCAATGGAGCCATGAGGATGAACCATGGGTTGCAAGCAGATACTCCAGGAATTTAGAAATGCCAGGACTGTGATATGACTGACTACCAAGGA
Source organism: Dipus sagitta (assembly GCA_036346955.1). Taxonomy (NCBI): domain Eukaryota; kingdom Metazoa; phylum Chordata; class Mammalia; order Rodentia; family Dipodidae; genus Dipus; species Dipus sagitta. Next base: position 2,682,614 of record CM070776.1, read on the forward strand.
AAGCTGATGGCTGGGATTAAGTTTTTCCTGGACTCTGGGCAGTCCAGCTGGCGAGGTGGAATTACAACCCCAGAGACTTCATTACTAGTTACAGATGTCAGACTTGCACCAACAGGATTGATATTTGACCCCTCCCCCAACATTTTTTAAAGGTCTTGCACTAGTTTAATCTTACCTTGCTATGCCTAATACCATTTTTTTTTTTTTTTTTGCAGTGTGACTACTTACTCTGTGCCTTTATCTGTTTTTGGTTTTCCATGATCGTGGTTAAGTATACTATGGGGTATTTGAGCAGTGTTGGGATTGATAAAAAAAAGAAAACTATGGGAACTTTTAAAGTTGTACTGAATGTACTGCATTTTACATGATGGATGGTCATCAGTTTATGGGGCCAGGGGTGTAATGTGGTGGTTTGAATCATATTTACCTCATAAACTCATCTGTTCTGAATGCGTGATCCCCAGCTGATGGCAATTTAGGATGTAGAGGGTTGCTGGAGGAGGTGGGCTGTTGGGGGAAGGCTTAATGGTGTTACAGACAGATCCCCCTTACTAGAGTTCTTCTCACTCTCTTATTGCTGTTTCCCACCTGCTGTGGTAGAGGTGATGTCCAGCTTCTGTTCATGCTATGCTTTCTCCTGCCATAATGAACTTTCTCAAGACTATAAACCGAAATGAAAACTTTTCTCCCATTAACTGATTTTGGTCAGGTGTTTTCTCCCAGCAACAAGAAGTTAATTACAACAATCAGCCATGTCCAATCTAGGGCCTGTGAGCCACATACATCTTAGGATGGCTACGTGGTGGCTTGAATCAGATGTTCCCAATAAACTCATGGGTTCTGAATGTTTGGTACTTAGGTGATGGCACATTGGGAGATGGAGTCTTGCTGGAAGATGTGTGTTGTTGGGAGCAGCTTTAGGGGTTTTATAGTCAGCTATCCCCCTGCCAGAACTTAGCTCATTCTCCTGCTGTTGTTCACATGATGTTGGCAAGGAGGTGCTGTCCAGCCTCTGCTCTACCATCTTTTCTCTGCCATCATGAAACTTCTCCTTGAGACTGTAAAATGAAATAAAACCTTTCTCCTCATCAGATGCTTTTATTTGAGTGCTTTGTCCCCACAATTAGAAGATAACAATAAGTACAGACCTCAATTCATAATAGCTAAGAACTGGACTCAACCCAAATGCCCATCATTAGACAAATGGGTAACCAAGATGTGGTATTATCTACATGATGGAATTGTACACAGCAGTAAGGAAAAATGACAAAATGAAATATGAAGAAAAATGGTCGAACTTGGAACAGATCATTCTCAGCAAACTCACCCAACCACAGAAAGACAATCGTCACATGGTCTCACTCATCTGTGGTTCCTAACCTGGATCTGCCTGAGATGCTGACATACCTAATAGGTATCTCGAGGACCAGACAATAGGGAAGGTGCCTCGGGAGAGGATGGTAAGGGTGGAGGAGGGCTCACAAAACTAGACCCAAATGGAACTGGTACCATAAAATCCTATATCCTGAAAGACCAACTAAAAGGTTGAACCTTCATCAGACCCTTAGAGGGAACACCTGAATCACAGGGCCCTGGAGAGGGTATGATGAATAACTTTAATCATCTACTATTTCTCCATCTCTCTTCTCTCTTTCTATTTTATATTACCTATATTTTTCTTCCTTCTTTTCCCTTGGCACTGGCTTTTAACTCCCAGTAACAAGATGTGGTTAACATCCACAATGAGCTGTTGATCAGAGAGACCTACAAGTTTTCCTGAAAGAAGACAGATTTCTGTCAGAGAACTTGATTGCCCACCAAAGGTTAATGGTAAGACCCTACTGCCGAAGACACCATTTGCTGTTGGTGCAGAACATGGAGAGACCTGGCATAAATCTGGAAGATAGTCAGTCCCCAGACAGTGAGCTTGTCTAGAGCCAGAAGGTGCTACATGAGTGACTGGGGGAAAATGGCCAACATATGTCCAAATAACTCGTGGTCTAAGTTACTTATCAGCAAACAACCTGACGTGATGTTCACCCAAGTGCAAAAGTGGCACACAGCCATGGTGAGTAACCAACTGCTCTTGAATTCAGTAATAGATCTGCTCAGTGGAATGGAACCCATAGATGGAACTGGGAAACAAGTCAGAATCATATCCAAAAAATGAGTCCGCTCTGCAATATCAATCTCCCATCAATCTTGGGCTACAAAAGGGCCTACACCTATTAAATTCTCTCTAAACTAATACTAGTTTTCCCATTTATCTATAGCTGACTTCACTCTCTGTTGGAAAATTTGCTTCTCTTTTTCAGATGGACACAGAACCTGAGGAGAGAACCAGCCCATCACACCTCACCAGGGCCCCAGCTGAAACCACAGAGTAATCGGGGAAATAAGCAAGAGTGCTGCTTTCATGTCAAACCTGGTATAAGCACAAGGGTGAAGGAAATAGACACAGAGAACACTCAACTCCTCCCAAACCAGATATCTGGAGACACAAAGGCTCCCAAGACCTTATGACGGAAGTAGACCTAAAATGAACCCAACTTGGCTCAGGGAAATTCATGGAAGGGGGGACAGAAAAATTGTTAGAGCCACAAATTGGGACATTATGCACAGAGACATTGCCTTTTCCCTATCATCACTAACCCCACAATGCATGATCCACAATCTCCATGGGGATAACTGGCAACCCCAATAAGGATGGTCCCTTCAGAGGGGGGAGGACAGGGAGGAGGCTAAGGATGGTACCCACATGTGCTGTTTACACACTGAGTATGTATATATCTAATAAAGAAAATATAAGATTAAAATTAAAATAAAACAATAAGTGCAGACCAACACATTTGTAAGTGACAATGATATATCACAACATAAAAAGGATGGACGTGTGTATTAGACGTATCATACACACACACATGTGTGTGTGTGTGTGTGTGCGTTTTGAAGAAAAATTACCTTACATGAAGTAAAAATGGCCTTTGGGAAAGTATATTATAGCTTTAGAAAAAAATCAGATTTACTCTATAAGTACGGGAGAATACATATGATTTATTCTTTAGAAATTAATTGCTCAGGACTGGAGAGATGACTCGGTGATTAAGGCACTTGCCTGAAAATCCTAATGACCTGGGTTCAATTCTCTCTCTCTCTCTCTCTCTTCCTCTATCTATCTCTTCTCTCTCTCTGTGTGTGAAAATAAATAAAATATTTTTATAAAAGAAATGAATTAAACTGGAGAGATTTCTTAGCAGTTAAGGTGCTTGCCTGTGAAGCCAAAGGACCCAGGTTCAATTTTCCAGGATCCACATAAGCCAGATGTACAAGGGTGGCACATGTGTCTTCAGTTTGTTTATAGTGGCTGAAAGCCCTGGCATGGCCATTCTCTCTCTTTCTCTCTCTATCTCTATCAAAATAAATACAATAGCTGGGAGTGGTGGCGCACGCCTTTAATCCCAGCACTCAGGAGGCAGAGGTAGGAGGATCACCGTGAGTTCAGGGCCACCCTGAGACAACAGAGTGAATTCCAGGCCAGCCTGGACTAGTGTGAGACCCTACCTCGAAAAACCAAACAAAAATAAAAATAAAAATAAATAAATAAATACAATAAACTAAAAAGGAAATGAATTTTTCATTATAATTTTTCTTTAAAAATTACATGTATGTGTAACAGGCTACTATAGTTCCAGCACAATCACCTTTAATGATCTATATATTTTGTTCAAGTGTTTCTCTTTATTGTATTATTTTACTGAAATAATATTATAGACCATTTTAGTTCTGCCTTTATCCTCTTAATATATTCAATTAATAAGCATTTCCCATGATTTTCTAATGATATTACCTAACCATAACAAGCATTGCCACTGATTGTATACAATTTTATTAACTGAGTCCATTATCATATATTTTCTCTCCCCCCCACTATTAGAAGTGTGGGGTATGTCTGAATTCTACTATTATTAAGAGCATTATAATTTCTCTCTATATAGAAATGTTCTCTATTAATGATTATTTTTCAGAAAAAGTAGACAAGTATATTTCTAGGGTAGGTACCAAAACATATATGTTGTCAAAATGATTTTTAAAAGAATATTCCAGCTACCCCTCAAAATATGAGGTCTGAGAGCACATACCTCATGAATACAAATTAAATCATTTTGCTTTAAAATGTTTTTCTCTGTGAAGGAGGTAGGCCATTTTTGTCTGTGTCTTTATACTTATATATCCAAAGGAACAGCCAGTTAACTGCCCTCATTCAGTTGTTAGTTGAATCTTAGTGATTCATTCTTATTTTTATGTACATGGCCTATAATTATCACAAATACATGTTTGTCATAATGCAACAAATAAATATTCTATTTTCTTTTTGTTCCATTAGTTTTCGCTATTATTTTGAATAGATAAATTTTAAATTTTGTATATTTAAATTGACCCATCTTTTATGTTGTAATGCCTTCTGTTATTTAATCAAAAACTAATATGCTCTAAATAATTCTGTTTATAATCATTTAGAAGTTCATTGTACTTACTGTTAGGTGGGACTATATCTTTTTTTTTTCAACCAGTTGTCCAAATGTCTCCACATTCCGTAATAAGAAATTCTATAAATGATTTTTGTTTCCTATTTTTAGCAAATACTAGGCTGATATTTAATAGATTCTATTTCTGGGATGTCAGTTCTGTTTTGTGACTCTGTCTTTTTAAGCAGAATATTTTATTTTGAGATATTTATAGATGCACTTGTGTGGTGGTTTGATTCAGGTGTCCCCCATAAGTTTAGGCGTCCTGAATACTAGGTTCCCAGCTGATGGAGATTTGGGAATTAAAGCCTCTTGGAGGCAGTGCATTATTGGGGGTGGATTTATGGGTGTTATAGCCATCTCCCCCTTGCTAGTGTTTGGCACAGTCTCCTGTTGCTGTGGTCCATCTGTTGTTGGCCAGGAGGTTGATGTCCACCCATTCATCATGCCATAGTTTTCCCTGCCATCATGGAGCTTCCCCTCAAGTCTGTAAGCCAAAATAAACCCTTTTTTCCCCCACAAGCTGCTCTGGGTCAGGTGATTTTTGCCAGCAATGCGAACCTGACTGCAACAACATGGAACTGTAAGAAATAATGCAGAGAGATATTTCTGTACTTCTTACCCAGCTTCCCTCAAAATCATTCTTTGGTACCACAACCAAAGTATTGTCACATATAGAATGTACCATCTTATTCAGATTTCTTCAGTTTTTATTATACTTATATGTGTGTTTTTGTGTGTATACATGTATATGTTTGGCTTTATGCAATTTTATTACATGAGTAGCTTTGTGCACACACATAACAGTCAAGATACTTAACATTTCCAAGATCACAAGAATCCTTCCTACTGCCCTTTAATAAGTGCACCCACCTATCCCACTCTATCCCTAACCACTGGTTGCCAGTACTCTTATCCATCTCTACAATGTTGTCATTTCAAAACAAGTTATACAGATGGGCTCATGCGCATGTAACTATTTGGGACTCACCTTTTCCCCTCAGCATAATACACTGGTGACTCATCCATGTTTATCAACAGTTGGTTTGTGCAGAGTAGCATTCCATAGATGTATATGCCATGGTTTATTTTGATATTCATCTGTTGAAGTACATCTGGACTGTATTTCTGTGGGATAAATTCTCAAAAGTTCAATGGCTGAGTCATAAGGTAATTGGATAATTTTTTTTAAGAAACTACAAACTGTTTTATAGAGTGGCCATGACATTTCATACTATGACTAGAAATGTATGGGTCATCCGGTTTCTCTATATACTTACCAGTATTTGGTATCAGAGCCACTTTTATTTTAGCTACTATAATATATATGTGTAATCATAGCTAGTTGTGGTTTTAATTTGTAATGATTTTGAATGCTTTTTCATGTGCTTACTTGCCATGGTGTCCTTTGCAATGAAATGTCTGTTCATATCTTTTGTCATTTTATACTGTGATTATTTGATTTTTTTTTTTTTTTTGAGATAGGGTCTCATTTTAGTCCAGGTTGACCTGGAATTCATTATGTAGTCTCAGGATGGCCTCAAACTCATGATCTGCCTACTTTGGCCTCCTGAGTACTGGGACTAGAGGCATGTGCCACCATGCAGGACATGGTTGATTGTTTTATTGCTGAGATTTAAAGTTGTTCATACATTCTAGTTTTTAATCCTTTGTCAGATATGCGGCGTGAAAATATTTTTTGTGTCATATCTTTTCACTTTCTTTTTTTAATTTTTTTGTTCAATTTTATTTATTTATTTGCGAGCGACAGGCAGTGAGAAAGAGGGAGATAGATAGAGAGAAAGAGAGAATGGGAGCGCCAGGGCTTCCAGCCATTGCAAACGGAACTCCAGATGCGTGCGCCCCCTTGTGCATCTGGCTAACGTGGGTCCTGGGGAATCGGAGCCTCGAACCGGGGTCCTTAGGCTTCACGGGCAGGCGCTTAACTGCTAAGCCATCTCTCCAGCCCTCTTTTCACTTTCTTAATATGGTCTTTCACAGATCAAAATATTTTATTTTGATTGGCTTTATTTCATTTTCTTGCCTATGGAAGTCCAATCACTCAAGCACTATATATCAAAAAGACTACTCTTCCTTGTTCAGTTGATTTTGCATCTTGATGATTAGGAAACTCAGAACTCACTCTTCAAAGTGCTGAGAGGAAGTGACTGTTGAGTGCTCAGCACTGAATGAGACACCTCTATCACCCCCTCCAAGGCTCAGGGACATGACAGAAGAGGAGGCAGAAGGAATGTTGAGAGCCGTAGGATTGGAAGGAGTGCTATGGAATGCTGTCCAGTGGCCATGGCATTCATGTTCTAAGGGTGGCTCTTGTTATCCACACAAGACCTGTACGATATTGTGCCCATCAAAATTCTGTCATACATGGAGAAGGAGTAGAAAAAATTTGAAAGAAAAAAGCACCAAAATATAAGAGGAAGTTGGAAAGAAGTGGGATGTGAGGGTGATCTGGCTGCAACATCTGTCACCCCATTGATAGCCAGGGTAGAAAGAAGAAGTGGTTCAATGTAAGGGGATGGAGGACAAGATAATTTAAGGGTTGGGGTGATGATTAAAATACATTATGTACATGTATGAAAATTGTCACTAAAAAGTTTTATGAAAAGGTAAGTGGACTACATATATGACTCTATTCCTAGATTCTTTAGTCTGTTGCATTGTCTATTTGTTTATCCCTTCTCCCCAAATGCTATCATGCTTATCATAAGTATAGATAGCACTAACATCTTCTTTTTCCTTCCCCTTGCCACATAAAATTCCAATAGCCTTTTTTATGTCTGCAGAAACTTTGATGGGATTTTGATAGAAATTGTTTTTAAGTTTACAGACCAAATTTGGAGAGATGTAACGTCACATTGATGAATTGGAAGACTCAACATAATAAAGACGTTACATCTCTCCAAAATATATATATATATATAGGATTTGAGTATTTACTATGCTCTTTCATTAGCACTTCGCAAGTTTCAATACTCAAATCCTGTATATATTTTGTTAAATTTATCTCCAAGTCTTTCATTTTCTTTGAAAAAATTGTAACCAATAGTATATTTTAAATGTTTCCATATATTTGTTTTCAGTATATTGGAATAAGATTGATATTTAGTGCTCAGTTTGTATTAGGTAGCATTCCTGAACTCAATTATAATTATTAATTCCAGGAAGTTCCTTTAATAATGGAGATTCTTGAGGTTTTCTACATAGGCAGTGATGTCATTTGCAAATATGATAAACAATGTACATCTTTCCTTGCTTTTATGCAGCGGCTAACATTTTCAGTACTATGTTAAGTATGATATACTAACTTTGTTCCTGATCACAGAGAGAAAGTATTGAGTGTTTCAGTGTTAGCTTTAGGTACTTTTTGTCAATTGACAATAAATTTCCACCATTTGTAACTTACTGAGAGCTGTTAAATCATAAATGAGTATTGAATTTTCTCAAATGAATTTTCCAAATTAGTTTATATTGATTTCCTGAATATAATTCATTAGCCTGATTAATGTTGAATCAGACTTTCATATTTCAAATATATTTTATTTGACCATTGTGTATTATTTTTATAACTTACTAGATTCCAGTTATATTTTTTGAGAGGTTTTGTGACTAAGTTCATGTACAATGCAGGTATTGAGTTTTCCTTCTTCTAGTGTTTCATCTGCTTTTAATATTAAGACATTTGCCTTACACTGTAAATTGGGAGGTGCTCCTCCTTTTCTATTTTCTAAACAATATTATATATAATTGGTATCAATTCTTTAATATTTGGTAGAATGTTCCATTGAAGCTGACTGAGCCTGAATATTTCTTTTGTGAGAGTTATTAAATCACACATTCAATTCATTTAGTTGCTATATGACAATTTAGATTATCTATTTCATGTTAGTTGAGTTTTGGTAATTTGAAGTTTGGGAGCAATTCATGAATTTCTTCTAAATTGTTAAATTTATTGGAGCAAGTTGTCTGCAGTATTCCCTTATTTATCTTTCCAGTGTCAATGAAATCTGCAGTGGTATTTTCTCTATCATTTTGTTTTGTCTTGTTTTTGAGATAGGGTTTCACTCTAGCCCAGGTTGACCTGGAATTCACTATATAATCTCAGGGTGGTCTTGAACTCACAGTGATTCTCCTACCTCTGCCTCCCAAGTGTTGAGATTAAAGGCATGTGCCACTATACCTGGCTCTATATTTTTTTTATATTGAAAACTTACTGCTTACTTTTATTAACTATTCTAAACCCCTATAGCATATAGAATCTTTTTTTTTTTTTTTTTGATTTTTGAGATAGGGTTTCACTCTAGTTGAGGCTGACCTGCAATTCACTATGCAGTCTCAGGGTGGCCTTGAACTCATGGCAATCCTCCTACCTCTGCCTACTGAGTGCTGGGATTAAAGGCACATGCCACCACACCCAGCTATAGAATTTTTGATAAACTTGTTTTTTATTTCATTATTTTGTCCCTGCTTATAATTTATCCATTTCTGATTTTTATTATTTCCTTCCTGATTTGGGGGGTGGGGTTTACTTATTTCCATAGCAACTTAGGTTACTGATTTGAAACATTGCTTCCTTCTTTCTTTCTTTACTTATTTATTTATTGCATTTTTTTGAGATAAGGTCTTACTCTAGCCCAGGCTGACCTGGTTCTCACTCTGTAGTCCCAGGCTGGCCTGGAACACAGAGTGATCCTCCTGCCTGTGCCTCCCAAGTACTGGGATTAAAGATGTGCACCACCACGCCTGGCAACATTGCTTCTTTCTAATGTAAATTTTTGGTTCTATGAATCTCTATATAAGCACTACTTAGTAGTATCCTACAATTTTATTTATTTGTAGTTTTGTTTTCATATATTCCCATGTATTTCTAAAATTTTCTTAGGATATTCCCTTAAACATATAATTTATTTAGAAGTGTTGCTTAATTCCCAGATATTTAGAATTTTTTAGTTATTGACTTCTAGTTTGGTTTCATTATGGACAGAGAGCATGCTGTTATGATTGCAATATTTTTAAATTCATTAAGATTGGTTTCATGGGGCTGGAGAGATGGCTTAGCAGTTAAAGCGCTTTCCTGCGAAGACTAAAGACCCACCAGGTTCGATTCTTCAGGTCCCACGTGAGCCAGATGCACATGGTGGTGCATGTATCTGGAGTTCATTTGCAGTGGCTAGAGGCCCTGGCATGCCCATTCTCTCTCTCTCTCTCTCTTCTCTCTCTCTGTCTGTAATGAATAAATATAAATAAATAAAAATAATAAATAAATAAAAATAAATCAAAAAATTTTAAAGGATTTTGTTTTGTTTTGTTTTGTTTTGTTTTGTTTGTTTGTTTTTCAAGGTAGGGTCTCACTCTACCCAGGCTGACCTGGAATTCACACTGTATTCTCAAGGTGGCCTTGAACTCATGGTTATTCTCCTACCTCTGCCTCCCCAGTGCTGGGATTAAAGGCATGCACCACCACACCTGGCAAGTATTGGTTTTATTACTGTAGATATTGTCTATTTCAGTGACTATTACACTAATACTTGGAGGAATGTCTGTCTTGCTATTGGGTAGAGTACTTTTTTGACATTGTGATATTGCCACTTTGTCGTGTTGTTCAAATATTCTATATCCTGTGACTTTCAGTTTAGTAATTGCATCACCTGCTATATTGTGAATTTCTATATGTCTCCTTCTACATCTAGTAGTTTATGTTTTATTAATTTTGAGCCTTCATTGTTTGATACATATATATTCTTGGTACATTTACCAATTATGATTAGGCAATGCCTTGCTCTACCTCTAGCAATTTGCCTTGCTTTGAAGTCTACATTATCTTATAGTAATATGGACTCAATTAATCTTTGTAATTAATATTTTTCTGGTATATCTGTTATTTTCAGCATACCTATATCATTGAATTTGAGGTGAATATTTCTTGTAAATGACATATGTTTGAGACTCTTTTAAGATTCATGCCACAAATCTCAGTCTTTTGTATTGGGACAAATATTATAAGATCTATAGCAATCACAGAATTACTAATACTTTAGAGCCTTAGTCTGCTATTTCATCATTTCTATTGTCCCATTTTATTCTTTTGTGTTACTCTCTTTGCCTTCTTATTTTTAAAGTAATCAAACTTGAATTATTTGGTTGTTTCTTGGTGTACCTACCTATCCATGTTGCTTTCTTAATGGTTTCTCTGGGCACTGCAGCATGGATCTATGATGTATCAGATATTGGGTCATCAAATTTTTGCCAATTCAAGTAGACAGTAAACGACTTACTTCAATTCAAGTCTTTTTAGTTTTGTTGCTTTAATATCAAGTGGCATAATATTTTATTAATTTATTTATCATTTGAGAGAGAGAGAGAGAATTAGCACATCAGGGCCTTCAGCTACTGCAAACAAACTCCAGATGCATGCACCACCTTCTGCATCTGGCTTACGTGGATCCTGGGGAAAATCAAACCTGGGTCCTTTGGCTTTGCAGGCAAGCAACTTAATGGCTAAACCATCTATCCTGTACGACAACATTTTAAATCATGAAGTATAATTTGTAAAATCTTGTGAAGACATACTATTGTTTTGACCTATATCTCTGCTATTTCTGTTGATATTTCTCCCTTGATGCTCTAAGATTTCTTCTTTCCTATTTTGCGTTCTGTTTGAAGAATTTCCATTAGTCAATATCAAAGGGCAGGACTGATACCAACAAATTCTCTTTGCTTTCCTTCACCTGCAATTATTTTGTTTTCCTCTTCATTCTAGGTTTTTCACACCTGGCTTCTGTGGTTTCAGATGGGAAATCTACTATTATTTCCAATGGTGTTTCTTGACATGTACAGCATCATTTCTTTCTGGCTCCTTTCATGATCTTATTTTTCCTTTTCCTTTTCAGAAATTAACTATGATGTATGTTGATTTGGATTTGTAATTATTCTGTTTAAGGCTTATTCTGTTTCTTCTGTCTATCTACACAAGATTGCTAAATGTGGAGTTATAATGTTCTTCATGCCCGCTCTCGGTCTCTTGTCCTTTTAGAACTTGATGACTTGCATTTTGTCCTTTAATATTGCTCCTCAGATCTCTTAAAATTAGTTCATTTTGCCATACATTGTCTCTCTGGTTTAAGGACTGAGTGATTTGAATTAATTTGTTCTGAAGGTCACTGATTTATGTACCGACATATTTGCTCTATTATCAAGTCTAACCAACAAATTACAAATTTTTGGTACTGTACTTTTCAGTTGTAACATTTCCATTTCCTTATTTTGTAAGTTATGTTTCTATTGGGAATTTTCTATTTTTCATTTATGTCAAAGGAATTGGTCATTGTTGAAACTATTTTATTATGATATGATATATAATTTATTATTTTAGAAGACTATATGTCCTATTTAACTATTTTATTTTAGCAGGCAAGCACCATGCTCAGGTTTGGATCACATGTCTTTATAGATGTTTGCAGATTGCAGTTACAAAAAAAAAACACCTTAATTTTCAAAGCCTTTGCGGTGCTTATTGGTGCATTATTTTGGTGGGATCCCACCATTTCCTGGTGTTGCTGCCTGACAAAACAAACGGGTTCCCTCAGGTAAGACTACCTGGTGACTCAAGGCAGAGAAAAGGAGTTTAGGACCCACAGGGCTATATAATGTTTTCACATTATATAATGTTATATAATGTGACCCACACAAGAATTGCCTGGCACACCTTCCCTCTTGCCCAGTACCAACCTACCACCCAGTGTCCTTCAACAGGAGACAAGTGCCTCAGATATGTCACGGGAGGACAAAACTTCCCTTTGCTGTTTGTTTTTAGTGCTCCTTCCTCCTTGCCAGCACTGCAGGCTCACTTGGAATTATCAAAGGGGCTGCCATTTGACCTAGGGGAGCAATCAGTCTATGTTGGTTATTTTATTAGCTGTTTTTCTCATTGCTATGGTCAAGCAATCTAATGGAGAAAGAATTTATTTGGACTCATGATATCTTTTAAAGTGTGTGTGTGTGTGTGTGTGTGTGTGTGTAGGCACACCAGGAACTTTTGATGCTATAAACGAATGACTACCTGGCTCTTTGTGGGCGCTAGGGAGTTGAACCCAGTCCAGCATGCTTTACTAGCAAGTGTCTTTAAATGCTGAGCCATCTCCTGAGCCCCATTGGCTCATGCTTTAAGGGAATACAGTCCATCACGGCAGGGAAAGTGTGGCGGTGGGAGCTTTTGCACATTTGGTGGATCAGGAAACAGAGAAAGAGGAATGCCAATGTTCAGCTAATTTTCACTTTTCCCCTCTTTTCTTCAGTCCACATCTACATCCCACGGGACGGTGCCATACATAGCCAGGGCAGGTGTTTCATTTCAGTGAATCCATTCTGGACAAGCTCTCATAGAAGCATCTAAAGCTGTGCCCAAGGTATTCGTTAATCCAATCAAGTTGACAATCAAAATTTATGATCACCTTTGTTTTGTGTTGCTATATGGAGTGTCTGCAAGCATCAGGCCTGAGTTGCCTTCTCCTGTTGAGGAGAGTGAAATATAAGATACCCTGACGCAGCATGGTTCCTCTAGTCATGAAATCCCAGAACAGCTTACCTCCCTCAGCCGTCTTTCAGAATACTTCTTTGATTGCCTCGAGACTTTTTCCCCTAGGTTGATAGATGTTCTTAGCAATCAGGCAGGCAGGGAGGAAGGAAGGAAGGAAGGAAGGGAGGAGCAGGAAGGAATGAGTCCAAATCATCTTTTCCTTACCAAAATTTTACCTTGTTTATTACTTATTTTAAAAGTAAAAGCATAGATAAATAAATTAAAAATAAAAATAAAATATTTAAAGGGCTGGAGAGATTGCTTAGTGGTTAAGGTGCTTTCCTGCAAAGCCTAAGGACCCAGGTTCAATTCCCCAGTACCAGTGTAAGCCAGATGCACATGGTGGCACATGAATCTGGAGTTCATGGGCAGTGGCCAGAGGCCCTGGAATGCCCATTCTCTCTCTCTCTCTTTCTCTCTCTTTCTCTCCCTATCTCATAAATAAATTCATTAAAAATAAAATATTTTAACAAGTAAATACCAATTCAAGAAAATAATTATGATGATCATGGGATTGATATTAAAGCAATTTTGACATAGAAAGAAAAAGCATTTTTAAATGATCTGCTCCAGGTATCAAATATATTATATGCCATTAAAAGTAGGCCAAGTAAATGAGAGATTAGAAAGATTATGAAGACAGCCTTGAAGCCAAGGGTAGAAAAAATACTATGAAGCTGAGAGGAGTTATTATAATATTTGTTTTATGATGGGATTAGGGACCAGAAGATCAGAAGCATTAGGTTGCTTGCCCAAAATTGCTTGGGCATTTGGCTGGAGGATAGTTGTAGAATTCAGGATTATGACATTCCAAGACCATGGCAGCAGCACACTGTTTCCTAGGGCACTGCTTTCAAACTCCAAACACAACATTTGCTAGAAATATTCTGTGACAGTGAAGTGAACCTTTTGCCTATCTGGCAAATGACCAGAAAGTTTCAATAGAAACAAATGTTTACTAAATTCAACTAGTATTAAATGTTTGTTATTAATTGCCACTTAATCATGCTGCTTGGAGAGCACTTAATTAATGTTCATGAATTCATCTTGAGATGGTAATTACCAAGTGCAGTGCTTACTCTTAGAGCAAAAGTATTAAATTATTATTGGCATTTGTATAAGTTTGTGAGCCCTTAGCTTTAACTTTCTTTATGATGATCACTTCTAAAATTTGTCCAAGGATGATTTCTAATTAACTTTTTACATTGTCCACATGAGCTAAACATTTGTTCTCAGTAGAATATACAGGATTTCAGATAGCAGTGAACCACTTTTCAGATAGCAGTGAACTGCTTTCTTATAGGATATGGGTTCTTCATTATATTTCTAAGACTTGACCCTATCATATTTATAATCTAAACCAATTATGTATTCTTCTTGAAGACACATGAGACAAGATACCTTACTCATGCCTCCTCCCCACCAAAACATCCTTCAGGAAACTACCTCCAAATCTAGTCACAGTACAGAGAGCCTCCTGAATGAAATTAGATCTGCTTAGCTGTACAATGCAAAAAGTCTACAAATTTAAAGCCGGGCATGGTGGTACACTCCTTTAATCCCAGCACTAGGAGGTAGAGGTAGGAGGATCACCATGAGTTTGATGCCACCCAGAGACTACATAGTGAATTCCAGGTTAGCCTGGGCTAGAGTGAGACCCTACCTCAAAAAACGAAAAAAAAAAGTAAAAAAGAAAAGAAAAGTCTACAAATTTGACAATTGGTCAATGATTGTTATACTGACAAATAGAAACACTTCACTGTAAATAGATTAGGGGATCTTTAGGAAAAAAAAATATATTACCATTTTCAAGATGTTTAGATGCCATGTCTCCCATCCCCCTGAATTTCTTCAGTACATTAAATGGCTTCCTGGCCTCCTGAAAATGTGAACCAAGTTTCCAGGACTGTCTACCTTAGAGTCAGCTAATATTTCTGCCTGAGATATAACAAGATTCAGGGATATTAGCTTCTTGCCCACATATCTGATAGTATTCATGATAAAAGTTATTGTGTTTTGGTCATTTGAAAGCTCACTTCAAAGCTGAGCTATTCAATAATAACTGCAGAAGGAGGTGAGAGGGCAAGGGTTTGAGTGTGAATAATCAGATTTATAAATTACAAGTGCAATAATTTGTTTGTTAGCATAAGTTATTACTCAATTTGGAAGAAGTTAAGATTCAGATCCACAAAAAAAAACACTCAAATGATTCATCATACATACATTCACTTACAGATTATGCTTTAGTATCAATAATTTTACAATACAGGGGACAGGAAGTCAGTGTGTCCCTACAAATCTGGTTACAAGGAACAACATGATTAGTTCTTCTCTTCATTTATTCTAAATTGTACCATCAAGCAAAGTTTCAGAATATTCCCCTGTATGAAATATTGCCCTAATATGAGAAGACTAAAGAATCCATTATTCCTATATCTTCAGCGTGGCCAGCTTTGCATTTCAAAAGTTAGGTGGAGAGATAATTTGATATTAAATAATCATTTGATTATTCAATACTAAAAGTACCCAAGCTACTGCTAATAACCCAAATGTCTCAGTATTGATATAAATGAGGTAAAATTAATCCAAATAGTTCCTCACTTTACAATTCCAGTTGCTTATTCAGAGTCACTAACTTCCTGGAAGTTTTCCCTCTCCCAAACAAGTATTCCTGGATATCCCTGGCATGACTTCACAGGGAACACATGAACCAGTATATCAGCTATAAACCCCACACACCCACCATGATTAAAATTTCCTTCTCTCCTACAATGGCTTCCTACGTCAGTGTCATCTGCTCAGATGAGGAGTGAAGGCTTCTGCCTACTGTCACTGCTGCTGGTGGTAAAAATTCCAGCTTCCCTACTATGTTCATTCTCTTGCCATACTCTCAAAATAGCCCATGAAGCAATAGGATGGAGACATTCTGTTTTGGGCAGCCATCCAGAGAATGTCTCTCTTCTCCACTGTGTGATACTTTTTGTCACCTGAGCTCCAAAGCAAAAATACTTGTGCTCAGTCTCACCCAGAGTATGTCATGAAATGGCTTCTTCTGTGTCAGATCTCATTACCTTTCTCCACTAAGGATCAAAAACATGCCACAGAATCAGGAAAGAACGTTCCAAATTTCTCTGGCTTCCTCTGCCTCCACACACCATGCATCTAATTCCTCTTTCTTCCTTCAGACACAGATCTAATAATAAACTCAAGACCTTATGTACAATAATTCATGGAAATTCGGTCTACCCTGCCACCTTCCGTGGTAAGCGACACCCTGTTAATTAGCATATCCATTATTGGCCTCAGTCCTCTACTTGGCATTGGCTCTTTAAATAGGGCTTTAGATTCTCTAGCAGAGTGGTTTCCAAAATGGAAAGATCAAACCTCAGAGGTGAATGATATAATCCTTGTGGCATAGAGAGCAAATGTTGGAATGAATAGATAGCTTAATAGATTCAGTTGTACTGCTATTTAATATGTAAATTGACACCAGTGTCCTCCCTGTATCTGTGTGAAAGGATCATATGTCCCATGTGGTCTTGAGGAAGGAGGGAATGTTTCACTCTGAGAAGAATTGATCCTGAAGCCCTTCTGTGATTGTACCTGTGATTTCAGCATATTTCAAAGTGTTTCTATTTGTGCATTTCAGGTAAGGTAACATTAAAATTTTCTTATTGCAGTAGTAACTAATTAATAACCCTCTAAAAATTGAAATGCAACTTAAAAAGTCCCTGCAAAGAAATTAGAGGTCAAATATTGCTATTAATGCAAATATAGAAAACCAGGGAAAATAACAAAACTGACAATTCTCCTACCCTATCAGGAATTCAGTATCAGTCAGGTTATACAAAATAACAGCATTCTAATTAGAGTGGTAAAACATAGAAATCACCAAAGTATATTTTAAACATGCTTGTGGTGGCTTGAATCAGATATCCCCCAGAAACTTGTGTGTTTTGAATACTTGGTCCTCAGCTACTGGTAATTATGGAGATGGAGCCTTGCTGGAAGAGGTGTGTTACTGAGGGTGGGCTTTGGGGTATTATAGCTCAGATCCCCTTTTGTCAGACTTTGGCTCACTATCCTACTGCTGTTTGCCACCTGTGATGGCAAGGAGGTGATGTCCAGCCTCTGCTCATGCCATGCTTTCTCCTGCCACCATGAAGCTTCCCCTTAAGACTGTAAGCCAAAATTAAAAAAAAAATAAGTTCATCCTATCAGCTGCTTTTGGTCTTGCACTTTGTACCAGTAAAACAAAGGTCACTACAGCAATGCTATTAACAGTTGTATTGGCTTGGGGTCCCCCAAAACAGAGTCTAAGGTGAAGATTTATTTGGAAATATCTTATTTTGGAGGTAATCCCAGGAAATACTTAAGAGCAGCGAAGTGACAGACAAAAGTAAGAAAACAAATGAAGAGCATGTTGATGTGTGGGTTACCACTTTGCTGCAATCAGAGAGATTGTCTGAACTAATTTGTCCGTCTAAGGTACCAGGAAGTTAGGGTATTTCTCCATGGACTTCCATCACAACTTTACTGGTTAGGAGTCACTCACAGGGGTATATGGTTCCAACCACTTCAGGTATCTACAATATATGGCAGTCAGTCTTTAATAGTCTAAAATTTAGAAAATGCTTTCATACAAAGAAACATAGAAGCAGTTGCTTGTACTGGAACCGCCTGCTAAGAGGACTGCTAGGGTTGGGTTCTGCTGGTGCCTGCTAGTTCAGCAACTCTTTGTGTAATATATCATGTTTGTTGAGCTATTAGAAAATAAGGGTAGAGAGCTAGGAAGATTGGTCAGTGGTTAAGAGTGCTTGCCGCTTAAGCATGAGGGCCTCTTGGGCCAGAGATTGCCAAATTCAACTGTCCAGAACTTGTATAAAACAGAGCTTAGAAATGTATGCCTGTAATCTAAGTTGAGGAGGATACTAGAGGATCAATGGGATTTGCTGATGGACAGCATCATTAGGTTGAGGGAGAACCCCTGTCTCAAGGAAAATACATGAATGAGAGATAAGAGACATACAACATGCTCCTCTGGCCTCCATTCACATACACATGGGGCACATGCATCTGCATACACACATATGCATATATATCACACACACACATTAAAAGTGAAAAGAGCTACTGGAGAGATTTCTCAGTGGTTAAAGTGCTTGCTTGCAAAGCCTGACAACCTGGGTTTGATTCCCCAGTACCCACGTAAAGCCAGATGCACAAAGTGGATCATGCATCTGTAGTTCATATGCTATGGCAGGAGACATTGGTGTGTCCATACTCTCTCTCTCTCTCTCTCTCTTCTTGTGAATAATATAAATAAATAAAATATTAAAAAATAGGAAAGGAAAGGAAAAAAGATGAGAATAGAGCCTGGCATGGTGGCATATACTTGTAATCCTAGCAGAAGAATAATAGGGACCAAGGCTGCATAGCAACCAATCTGAAAAGACGTAAGAAAGGAAAAGAGGGAGGGAAGGAAGAAAAGAAGAAAATGATAGTAGGAGGAAACCACAATTTGAACCCCATTTAAAATATTATAGCATTCGGGGCTGGAGAGTTGGCTTAGAAGTTAAGGCATTTGCCTGCAAAGCCAAAGGATCCCAGTTCGATTCTCCAGGTCCCACATAAGCCAGGCATCTGGAGTTCGTTTTCAGTGTCTGGAGGCCCTGGCATGCCCATTCTCTTTCTCTCTCAAATAAATAAATATATATATTAAAGCATTCAGATTATTCACTTCATGTTTATCATTGCCCTTTCAGAATGTATCTTTACCTATGCATGTCATAATGTACATACATAATACACCATAGCAGCAAAACACAAAAATAACTTGGAAGCAAATACATCTGTATTCATTCATGCTAAAAATATTTTTTGTTAAAAATAGATAGCTGGATCCCAAAAAACTCCAGTGTCCACTCCTGCAATGGGCATTAAAAATCTCAGAGTAGGGGCTAGAGAGATGGCTTAGTGGTTAAGCACTTGCCTGTGAAGCCTAAGGACTGGTTTGAGGCTCAATTCCCCAGGACCCACGTTAGCCAGATACACAAGAGGGTGCATGCGTCTGGAGTTCGTTTGCAGTGACTGGAGGCCTGGCACGCCCATTCTCTCTCTCTCTCTCTCTCTCTCTCTCCCTCTTTCTCTTTGTTTCTGTCTGTCACTCTCAAATAAATAATTAAAAATAAACAAAAATATCTCAGAATAACTTATGAGCACCACTAACATGTCCTATTAAAACACCCCAGACCAGAACAGAATCAAATAGTAAAAACCAATAAGCCTCTATTTTTTGTCTTGGTGATGGGGAGGTCCTATAAAGGACCCTCTCCCTCTGCCTTCACAAAAGTTCTAACTATCTGGTTGCTTCTTAACCTCTTCTTGGGTGTCATAGCATTTAAGGTCAGGTTGTCTTATACTTGAAAATTTCAAAACATGGGTATCATGGAGGATAGGGGGCAAAGGAAATAATAAAAGGAGATGGTCCTGAACTGGTAGGGCTTTCATTGCAGCCTTATCTAATCAGTGAACTCAGTTAGGATTCTGTCCCTGTCATAATGTTACAATGAGATGGGCTCCATGTTGTAAAAGTTCATTTTGTAAGGCATAACAGTAGGGTTGGGTGGAAAACCATAGAATGTACTGGGTGATGAAATTGATCTTTCTCATTCACCATTTAGTGGCCCTTTGTTTTAAATAGCCAAAGCCAACAAAGCTGGGTAAATCAAGTTTTTTTTCTGGAATCTGCTTTAGTTATTGTTAATTAAGGTATCAGCATTATATATCAATTATTCACAGGGTGTCCAGAAAATAAAACCCAAGAAGAGAGAAATGCTAGAAGTTTGGGGCCATGAACCATAAGCTCTGCTATGGGAACTAAAATCAACTTTTGGAAGGTTGTAACTTCTTTGCAGACCTAAAAACTAAACTGTGCTCAGTCGCCTAACTATAGCCAATAAACAGCTATTGACTGAGCATATCATTCTAGTTGTAGCCTTGTAAATAAGGAGGACAGGCAGGGGAAGAAACGGAGAAAGTAAAGAAAGAAGAGGGCAAAGAAAGGAGTCAACTTCAACAAAGGCTGCATATAGTCACTCTTCAATGAGGGAGGCAAACATGGATGTCATTCAAGAGCTTAAACCAAAACTGTGATGATCCAAAAAGCATCCAGGAAGATGCGAAATCCATGATCAGAAGGATTGTCAGAACTAGAGGGTTCATTCTGTCAGACTGTGGGATCCAATCATCTGGGAGTCTGAGTTAACATATCTCTGGTGGGGATGAAGAATTTGTCTTTTTAACCAGTTACAACATGATACTTATGTGCTGGTTTGGAGACCAGACTGTGAGAACTACGTGTCTGAAGGGTTTTCCTTATGGAGAAGAGAGAGAAGCATCAAGGGTTGACATTTTTAAGATGTCAAGAAAAATAAGAGAAAGAGGACTTCATGTTTAGGAGGATTCCAAAGTGAAGAGATTATATAATAAAATAGTAGGAGATAAGAATGTAAAGCATTGGTAATTTATTCTGCACACACATGGGAGTCATTTAATGTCTTTAAGTAGTGACAAGATATGATGGAATCTTTATTTTAGAACTATGGGACCTATCAGCAACTGATGCATGACTTTTCATGAGGAATCTCCTCTTATCTCTAGCGGGAAATGTTTTACACACACACACACACACACAGAGAGAGAGAGAGAGAGAGAGAGAGAGAGAGAAATTCTATCCAAATACAACTTAGTGAAACAGTGGGGAAGTTATTGGTGGTTCCTTACAGGAGCACAGACAATTTCCAGGCAGCTACACCACCAAGTCTCCCTTGTCCTCCACATGTTCACTGCTTATGTCACGAGGGAGGGAAGAAGAGGGGCTTCATATTCTTTGTAAATTTCATGTACCTTGAAAGCCCTCTCCCAGTCCATGAAGCAATGCTACTAGACACAATCTTGTGTGCATGTCCTGAGGTTAATCACAGTAGCTCAGATTGCAAGATGGAAATGGCTGTGCCAGGCACAGAAGACAGAATTCTACAGCAGCAATATATCTCATTGTGTTGATCAGGACAGGGGAAGAGATGGATGCAGTCTAGGAATTTAAGTCTTAAAAAATCATTTATATGCTATTATTTCCAAACAGACATGAGGAGAGAAGGCTTCTTATATTTTATACGAGGGTTATATTTTGGTGAAAAACTATGGCCAGCATTCCTGAGGGAAAGAAGACAGAGGTAAATACAGGGAGTCTGTGCTTTGGACTGCTATGATTCAAGTTTTCCTAACAAGTGACAGCATGGAAATCCTCAAGTCTGTTTAGAGTCTTTGCCAATTTGATGGGAGAATCTGCACAGTTTCAGACAGTAAGTTGATCCATGATGGCCTTCAATCCAGGAGTGAGGAATTTTCTGTTTATAGTTTTGACTCAAAAAGGATCCAAATTGCCCCACCCTGGAAATTCATCATTAAGGGGGAATTTTTGATGTTTAAAAATGGTCTATAATAAGATCGCTTTGAATTGTCTTCTTTTTCCATCTCTGAAGAAAAACATAATTTGTGTGACACAAAATTTACATAAATCAAAAGAATTCTGCTGTAAAGACACATGTATGCACATATCTGAGCACGTGTATACACACACACAAACACATACACACACACGGAACATTGAATACTGGCCAGGGTTTCTGCTTTGAGAGAGCTGCTGGGCATATTCTTCATAAAGAAAACTCAAGGTGGGTGAACCTGAACCACTTGCTCAGAACATTTTGAAAAGTAGGTGAAACAGGAGAATGAGACACAGGGTGAATACTTGGACAACAATCCAAAGGTCTTTTCAACAACAAAGTCATTATATCACATTGATGTAGCTATCTAGGAGACACTGAGTGATGCAAATCTATGGCCCCTGCCTGAGGTTTCCTAGGGCCAACCAATGGGTAGGTCAGGTTGAAAACAAACCATCATCTCCAAATCTTCTTTATTTAGTTCTTGTTAAATCTATTTATTTTCTTTTTTGTTGGCATATCTATTTAGATATCATTCTGACACTTTCAAATACAATTTGTTTTTGTTGATTTCTATACCACTTCCTATCCCTAACTTCCCTGCTCCCCAATTCCAGCACACACATACTCACAGCATCTTCACTCCTTCTGTTCTTTGTGTTCACTTTTGGTTACAGTTCAACCTGTTTAGCTCTTGTCCACTGATCCCTACATATATATATATATATATATATATATATATATATATATATATATATATATACACACTTCTAGATGTTATAGGCTGCATATCATATAGAACATGCACTTTTGGTGTTTCTCAATTTGAGTCACTTCATTTAATATGATTCTTTCCAGGTCCATCCATTTTCATGCAAATTTTATAATTGCATTTTTCCATATTGAGGAATAGAAATCCACTGTGTAGAGATACACCCACCCAAAAAAAGGAGGGCAAGGCTGCTCATCACAAGTCCCCAGTGAGCAGTGGATAGCTTCCCCTTTACCTCTACTCAAGTAGATCATCCAGAGTAGTTCAGGCCCAGTGAATGTGTGATCCAGAATGTGTGATCACTGGAGCAGTCCCAGCCCCAGCCTCCCCTGTATTTCCCAGTGGAGCTGCTGTTGTTACATTCTCAGAAAGACACAGGTATTATCTCCAGATATCCCCACCAAGAATGCCTAGTCCCATAGTTGAAACCTCCAATTAAAACTACACAGTGGAGGGCTGGAGAGATGGCTTAGCGGTTAAGCGCTTGCCTGTGAAGCCTAAGGAGCCCTGGCTCGAGGTTCGATTCCCCAGGACCCACGTTAGCCAGATGCACAAGGGGGCACACGCGTCTGGAGTTCGTTTGCAGTGGCTGGAAGCCCTTGCATGCCATTCTCTCTCTCTCTATCTGTCTCTTTCTCTCTCTGTCTGTCGCTCTCAAATAAATGAATAAAATTTTTAAAAAATTACACAGCAGAAACTCCAGACAAAGAATTCCAAAATACAATTATGATAAACATATATAACAATTTTCAAAAGGGCATGAACAAAAGTCTGAATGAAATACAAGAGAATTAACTAAAATAACACAGTAGACAATAAATTCTTCTTTGCTTTGTTCTTGCTAAATCTACTTATGTACTTTTTTGTTGGCATATGAATGAATTCTAAGAGGACACAGTCAAGTAAATGCAATGGGAAAGTCAAACCCAAAAAAGGAAAATGGAACACAATAAAGTGATAGAAATGTTGAAGGAAAAGCTAATGGACATAAAAATGGAATAACACAATTAAAAACCTCACAGGAAAGCCATATTAATAAATAGATCATGGGAGGACTGACTATCAGGACTTGAGAACTAAGCAGAGGCATATAAACCAGGAAGACAAAAATCAACAATAATTTCAAAAAATGTATGAACAGAACGTGAGATAAATGTGGGACACCTTCAAAAAACTAATAATTCAAACCACTGTCATGCAAGAAATGGAAGAACTTAATCTCAAGGGCATAAAAAGTATATTTTATTTTATTTTATTTTATTTTATTTAATTTTATTTTATTTTATTGAGGTAGGGTCTCACTCTAGCCCAGGCTGACCTGGAATTCACTATGTAGCCTCAGGGTGGCCTTCAACTCACGGCGATCCTCCTACCTCTGCCTCCCAAGTGCTGGGATCAAAGGAATGCCCCACAAGGCTCGGATCGTAGAAAGTATTTTAAATAAAATTATAGAAGAATGATTTCTAAATTTTATGAAAGAGAGGCCCATCCAAGTACAAGTCATACAAAAAGCCAAAAAGACAATATCAGAGAATAAATTCCCCACATCACATTATAGTTAAAACACTAAACACAGAAGACAAAGAAAGTACTAAAAGCTGCAAAAGAGAAACAGTTTGTCACTTACAAGGTAAGCCCGTCAGAGTAACATCTGATTTGTCAATGGAAATCCTGAAAGCCAGGACTTAGAACGTACTATATGAAATATAGAAAGACTGACCATGGGTGCTAAGCCAAACTATGATACCCAGCAAAATTATTCTTCATAATAGAAGGAGAAAGAAAAACTTTCCATGGTAAAACTATGGCTCAGGGAATTTTGTGGAAAAGGGGCAGAAAGCTTGTAAGAGCAACAGGTTGAGATATCATGCCTAGAGGCATTCTCTCCCCCAAGTAAAACTGACTGCTGCTCCCACAACACATTACCCACAACCCCATGGGGAATACCTGCAACCCCACTGAGGAGAATCCCCAGAGGAATGGGAGAAAGGACAAAGGAAAATAGGGTACCAATGCATGATACATCCATACAAAATATGCTGTTAATAATAACAAAGCTAGCTATATGAATATATGAGCACTAAGCCCACTCTACAGAGAATATTACATGGAATATTTTTACTGAAGTGAAGAATAAACATATTCAAGAGGGCATGGGAAGGAAAAACAATGACCAAAATTAGAACAATTGTTAAAGCAAATGAAGGACAAGAAAACACCAAACTCTACAAAATCATCAACATGACAGGGATTAAATAACACCTTTCAATAATAACTCAATATCAATGGAAAAAACTGCATAATCAAAAGACACAGGTTAAAAAGGCTAAATCAGAAAATATGATCCCATCCACTTGCTGTATTTAAGAAATACACCTTACCACCAAAGATAGACATCACCTTAGGGATGAAGATAGAAAAAGATATTCTACACAAATAGATATAGGAAACAAGCACGTATGGATATACTGATATATGACAAAATAGACTGGTAATGGAAAGAGATAAAGAAAGCCACTTTATACTTGTCAAGGTAACACTCAACAAGAGGATATTGTAATTATACACATTTGGCACAAAACACATGTGGACCAAATTTTATAAAGCAAAATCTTCCAAGCATAAAGTCAGACATCAATCTCAGCACAATAATAGTGGGTGACTTTAATACTCCACTATTGTCAATTAGAAAGATCATCTAAACCGAGAGCCAATGGAGCTAAAGGACAGCAAAGATCAAATTGACTTAAGAGCCATCTACAGAACATTCCACCCACTCTACACAATACACATTCTTCTCAGCAGCCCATGGAACCTCTTCTAAAATAAATAGCATTAGGACACAAAGCAAGTCTCAAATGTAGGAAAATTGACATAACTCCTTATGTTATATCTGGATACAATATAAATATTAACAATAAGGGAAACAACAAAAATATACAAACTCATGAAGATACAACAAAACATTATTGAACAATGAATGGGTCATTGAAGACATTAAGAAGAAAATCTAAATAATTCCTAGAAATTAATGAAAATGAAAACGAAACATACCAAAGCCTATGGGACACAAAGAAATCAGTCCTAAGATGGGAGTTTGTATTTCTAAATGTTTACATTACAAAAGTAGAGGGCTATCAAATAAATAACAACGATCCATCAGAAGGCTTTGAAAAATCAGGGAGAATTCAAACCCAAAAGTACCAGATGGAAAGAAATAACCTACATCACTTCATAAATCAATGAAGCAGGGGACACTGCTATAGAAAGCAAGCAGCCTGACAAGACATACACATCTGTGTAATGGTGTCACCCAGACTAGGTGGGTAGCCAATAGCTTACTGATTGGGTAAGAGATTCGCTAAATGGAAAGGAACCCATAGCTGGAACTTGGTACTGAATCAGAATCCTATTGGACTCCATGGAGAAACTCCCACTAGTTTTTGGCTAAGAGAGGCTACACCCATCAAATCTCTGCAAATTAACAATGCTTGTCCCCTTTGGCCTATGCTGACCTCACTTTCCTCTCTGATGGATAATCTGTTTTTTTTTTTTCTTTTTCAGAAGGCAGAAAGAACCAGAGGACAACAAAAATCTATTAACAAGACATGCAAAGATAGCAGAATCCCTGGCAGAAGATGAACCACCCCTCACACATCAGCTAGGACCCAGCTGAAACCACAGAGGAACTGGTGAGATGAGCAAGAGTGCTGCCTCCATGGTGAGCCTGACAACTTGCACCAGGGTGATAGATACAGACACTGAGGATACTCAAAACATACCAAAATAGAAACCCAGAAGCTGCTGAGAGCACAACACTAAAGTAGACTTAAAACACACCCACCATGACTCAGGGACTTTTGCAGAAGGGGGAGTTGGAAAGATTGTAAGAGGCACAGAGTGGGAAGGAATATCCAGGGGCATTTCTCCCACCCCAATGATTGACTGCTGCTCTCCCAACTCATAACCCACAACATCATGGGGAATACCAGCAATCCCACTAAGGAGAGCCCTCAGTGGAATGGAGGCAAGGAGGAGGAAAATGATGGTACCAGCACATGATATGCCCATACAAAGTTTCTACTGCATAAAAACAAATCAAATGACAGGAAATGCTGGGGAGGGTGTAGGGAAAGTGGTAGGTATACTTATTTACTGGTGATGAGAGTGTAAACTTGTACAGCCACTATGGAAATCAGTATGGAGGATACTCACAAACTTAAAATTATATCTTCCATATGACCCTGCTATAGTACTACTGGACATATATTCTAAAAATTCTACCCTTCACTAAGGAGATACTTGTTCAGCCATGTTTTTTTGCTGCTAGGAAATGGAATCAGACTAGATGCCCATTAACTGATGAATGGATAATGAAGATGTGGTAAATATATATAATGGAATTCTCAGTGTTAAGGAAAAATAAAAATTACGAAAATTTTATGAAATGCATAGTTCTGGAAAAAATTTTACTGTTAACTCAGGCGCAGAAAGACAAAGGTCAGTGGTGGCACATGCCTTTAATCCCAGCATTTGGGAAACAGAGGTAGGAGGATTGCTGCAAGTGTGAGGCCAGCCTGGCATTACAGAATGAATTCCAAGTGGGCCTGGGCTGCAATGAGACCCTATCTCAAAATAAAAAAGAATATAAAAATAAAAAAGAAAGACAAAGGTCACATGTTCTCTCTCATATGTGGACCCTAACATGGAATAGCTTGTTTCGTTTATAAGTTGTAGTAAACATCAGTAGCAGTGGTAAGGAATCTAGAATGCTGCTTGCAGAGAGGAGAAGCAGGGAGGGATTAAGAGAAGAAATAGTAGACAGGCAAGTTAAGGGACAGAATACAAGGAGTAGAAAGTTCTAAGGGGAAACAGGTGAAATTTAGGGAGAGGAGAGGGAGGGATCACAAAACTAAAGACAGTATGAATAAGTACTATAGAAAATCACTTCTTCATTAGCTAATTAAAAAGGTATAACTTTATTAATAAAAGAGAGAGAGAGTGAGAGAAACCCTGATGTGATAGAGAAAGTTTTATGCTAAAACCATATGGTGTTGCTAGTAAATACCAGGGCTACAGATGGGTCACCCTCACATACAGTGAGCTAGCTGCTGGTCAGGAATGTGCATGAGGCCTACAAAACAATGCAGGTCATTGCCAAAGCACTTGGTTACCCACCAAAATTAGATTGTAAGACCTTATTGCTAAGACACCACAGGCTACAGTCACAGGACATTGAGAAATCAAGCTGAAATTGAGAAGGAACCCATTGCCCTGCTGCCCAGCTGTCATAATGCTGGAAAGCTCTTATCAAGATGCTGAGGGGTAAAAGTCATCAACAGTGTGAACAAGCAGTGGATCCTGAAAGCTACAAAATCGAAAAGCCAGGAACATAAGTTACAGGGGTAGTAAACTTCTCTATTAGTAGGCATGAGGCCCTCTCAGAGAAGGAATTCATACCTAGTACTTAGTACCAAGTCAAAATCCTATGTCTTGGAAGGTCATAGACACTTAGAGGGAAGCTCCCACTGTTCTTTGGCTAAATGGAAAGGTTATGTTCACCAAAAGGCCTTCTAAATATATGTTTATCCCCTTTGACCAATGCTGTTCTCACTCTTGCTTGGAGAACCTGCTCTTTACCAATGGTGGATAATACTGAAAAGACCCAAGAAAGATGCATCAAAATGACAAGAAGAGAAAGCTGAGAACCTGTCACTGAATGAATAATCTCTATCAACCTGCCAGAGTCCAGGAAATATTGCAGAGGAAGTAGTGAATCAAATATGATTCCTGTTCTCATGGCTAGCCTGTGAACATCCTTTATGGAGATGGACATAGACACTGAGGAGACTCAAAACTCATCAAATCCCAAACAAGAGGCTGCTGGGATCTCAACACTAAATATTTCTGACATGCCCTCCAAGGCTCAGGGAACATCATAGAACAAGAAGCCAAAAGAATGTGAGAGCCACAGAGTGGGAAGGTGTACTGTGAGATTATCCTCATGATAAGAATTCAATGGTGTATTTATGACCCCATAGTGATTACTGATGCTCCCCACTAAGGAGTACCCTCAGTGGATTGGGTGCTGGTGAGAGAGCCAGAAGAGGATAACCTGATGGGGATATTTGAAGTTTGCAGTATGTTCACATATTAAATTTCCCAATATAATTATTTTTAAAGTATCCCATTATGTGTCTGTACCACATTTTTATTATCCATTCATCTGTTTATGGGCATCTAGGTTGATTCTAATTAGCTATTGTTAATATATAAATATGGATGTTCAAATGTGATGTAGAATGTGGAATCCTTCAGATACATGCCCAGGAGAGGATAGCTGGGTTGTAGTCTCCCTTGCTTTTGTTCTTTTCAGTTCTGTCCCTTCTTTTCCTCTGTGGTTTCCCCCCCCCCCATTTCCTGCTTTTTCCTTCTTCTTTAGTCACTACCCAGCTCCCTATGGGTTGAATAATAAATTAGCACAAGTTTGGGGTTTTTTTTTAATGTTTTGCAATAATGTCTTATTGCTTTTTTTCTCAGTGGTTAGAGGGATGGTAGCCTGGTATGACTGCCCCAATTTTAAAGGCAGGAAAAATAGGAGTAATGGTTCAAGTGAATCTCCAGAGATGAAAGGGATGAGATTAGTACCTGCTTCTTTTTCACCCTGGCTATTTGGGAAAGAATTGGAAGACATCACTCTTGTTGATTTTCTTATAATGAATGTGGTAAAAGAGGAGATAGCTATTGCCAGTTGTTTTATTATTATTCAATGGAGGTTTTAAACATATTTCTGACTTCTTTGCTACATCCCCAGTTTTTTCATGCATAAAATGCAGCTAATACAATAATTAGTATCCAAATTGGTCATTGTAAAGATTAAATGTCTTGAAACATGTTGAGGGCTTGGAAAAGTACATGATATCTAATAAATACTCAATAAATTTATAATGATGATTAGATCAACAATGATTTGTTTTAAGGTGACAGCCTTTGTAGTCACATGTTCCAAAAAATGTGTGCTCACAATGATTAGATGAAAAAGAATTTCTTAAAAATCTACTGGAATGCCAAAATTACAGGTAAAGACAGAGTGAGTGAGTAGGGCCGGTGTTCTCCCTAAGCAACTTGGAAGGCTTTAGCCTTCTTATTTGAGATTATTGTAAGTACTGTGGCTGAGTGCGCTACTGGGGCAATGAAACCCAATTGGTGCAGATGCCATCACACTCCTATCTCTTATTGTAGCAGATGCCATTTCACAGGCACTAAAAAGCCAAGAGTCTCCTGTGATCAGGCCCTGATTTGACACTCAAATTTATCTGTGACCACCAAGGCAGTCAATGGAGCTTAATGCACTTTGGTTGCCTCTCCTACATAAGCCACCCACGCACTAAATCAACAATTTATTTGCTCTTTTCTCATCTCTCTCTCTTGGCTCTTCTTGGATTGCCCAATCCTTTTCAGCATATCCCTGAAAGTTCCATTCCACATCCCACAGCAAGCAACCCTATGCACCCCACTCCTACTTCATCTAGTGCCCATATGAATTGGATCTCCTGTGAGGCTTTACAATCTAAAGCTCTCTTGAACTGATGGTACTTATTCTATCTACTTAGTCTTACAGAAATTAGCATCATCTTTCCACCTGATAGACTTTAGTTGTTCCACAATTATTTACTTAGTTTATTTTATATTTCTTTTTGTTTATGTTTATTTATTTGAGAACAACAGACAAAGAGAGAAAGCAGGAGAGGTGGGGAGAGAGAGAGAGAGAATAGGCATGCCAGGGCCTCCAGCCACTGCAAATGAACTCCAGATGTATGTGCTACTTTGTGCATCTGGCTTATGTGGGTCCTGGGGAATCGAGCCTAGAACTGGGGTCCTTAGGCTTCACAGGCAAGCACTTAACTGCTAAGCCATCTCTCCAGCCCTTATTTTATATTTCTGTTTAATATTTTTATAATTATTATTATTGTACTAAGGAGTTAATCTCAGGCCTTGTGCATGTTAATAGAGCACTCTGCTACTAAGCTACATCTCTAGGCCTTGTTTTACTTTTATTTTCAGAGTCTCACTGCTTCCCAGACTGGCATTGAACTCAGTCTATAGCCTAGGTAAGCCTGAAATTGGCAGTCCCTCTGCTTCAGTCTTCCAAGTAACTTTGATTACAGACTTGCACCTACAGGGCCTAGATAGTACATTCACATTTGTATAAAAGCCTCCTGGACTTCCACTTCCAGGAAGATAAAGTACACGTAATCTTTCCTGCCCTCATTCTAAAGACAACTAAAACCCTGGACTTTACATATAAAACTGACATAATAACACTTTGAAAGGTGGACAGAAGGAAAGGAGATTGGCTTGGTATTTCAGGACCCGAACAACAGCATAGGGATGAATATCACGGGTTTTCTTTGTGCCTCATATAGCCTAGACTTGGACATGAAGCAACTGGTAATTTGGTAACATCAATAGGAGCAGACAAAAAAAAAAGGCCCAGACAAAAGCTGGCTCTCTCCAGCCAGTGTACTAGGAAAGTGCCTAACAACACAGAACATTTTGAAAATCACCACTGTGCTCCAGCCAAACACCACAAAAAAAAAAAAAAAAAAAAAAAAAAAAGCATAGCTTCTCCTTCTGAAGAAAACCAGAGAGGGCCAAATGGAAAGTCTAGACTTCCACCATGCAGAGTTATAATGAAGACTCCCACCTTCTCACATGGGTGGGGTCAGAAAATGATGAGTAAGAATCAAGATTTTTATCTCTGCTGACATCCCTCTATGGAAATCCTATGCTCTCCCCACCCGGTAGTATTGAAGTGCACCTTGCCATCCTTGGAGTAGTGTGGAAGGAGGCTTGGTGGAAAGGCATGGCCTTTACTACCACCCAGTGGTAATGAGGTCTCCCACCCAGAAAGCTGGAGGCTACATGGGGAGTTGGAACTTTCCTAAGATGACAAAAGAGGCTTAGTAGAAAACCTGCATCTCTGTGATTAACCGGCAAGAACAAATGACACCCCTACATGTCTTGCTAAAGCAGTGTCAGAAGAAGCCAGTTAAAGCAGAACATTTAAGATCAAAATTATCGTGGTATAAAGGGTCCGGGTCTCATTTAAAATTCAGTTATCATACATGGGAAAAAATCAGAAAATCTCAACATGAATGAAAAAGAAAATTGCCAGTTTTCAAAACTGACATAGTGGAGATGTTAGCAGGGTATGACAACACCGTGAGAAGCTCTCAGGGCTGTGGAGATGGCTCAGTGGGTTAAGTACTTGCTGATCACAAGGACCTGAACTCAGATTCCCAGCCCCCATAGAAAATACTGAGTATCATAGAAAGCCTGGAATCCCAGGGCTGGGATGGTAGTGACAGGAGGCTTCCCAGGGTCTGCTGGCTAACTTGTCTAGCTGAATTGGTGAGTTATGGGTTCAGTCAGAGATCCTATCTTACAAAAATATGCACGGAAGTGATAGAGAAATACATTTAATGTTGACCTCTGGCCTCCACACATGCACGTGCATCCATATGCATAAGAACATGCATACACACATGCACACACAGCACACAGACATACACATGCCTTAAAAGAAGCTATTATAAAATGCCTCAATGAGGAATCACAAATATAATTGGAAAAAATGCAAAGGTAGAAAGTCTCAGCAAAGAAAGAGAAAATGTGGGGCTTGGGAGATGGTTCAGCCAGTAAGACCACTTGCTGTGCAAGTGTGACAACCTGAAAGGGCTTGATTCACTCAAGTTTGATCCCCAGCACCCATGTGGCCACATATGCCTATAAACCCAGTAGTGTGGGGAAGTAGAGACTGGAGAATCACTGAGGCTCACAGGTCAACCAGTGTGACTAAAACCAGCAAGCTCCAGGTTCAGCTGGAAACTCTGTCTCAAAGAAACACCCAGAGGAGCAATAAAGGATGTTCTCTGGTATCTGCATGTATGCACATGAGACATGCATAACTGCACACACATGTTCAGACATTGTGCATGTGCATAATACTCAGAGAGAGAGAGAAAAAAATGTAAAGAAAATAAAACAAATGGAATTTACAGACCTGAAATTGCAACAATCAAAATAATGAACTCAATGGATGGGTAAAATAATAGTGAGAGGACAGAGAACATAACCGGTGTATTTCAAGAAAGAACAATAAAAAAATGCCACTTCACAGAACAGAAAAAAATAGACTATAAAACGTTTATAACTATAAGAAATAATCTAACATCTGGGTCAGAAAAATCTTGAAGGAAAGGAGAAAACTTATGAAGCTGAAAATGTGTGGACCTATCCTCAAAGAATGGCTGTAGGCTTTCTCTCTGGTACATGGACCCCTTTCTCTCTCACACATTGTTTTATATTTTATTTATTTATCTCTCACATTCTTTATGTCTCTCTCTTAACTTTTTCTCTCTGTCCCCTTCTCCCTCTATGCCATTGCAATAAAGTCTTAGATCCAAGAAAAAAAAAAAAAAAAGAATGGCTATAGGAAATTTAAAACAGAAAGGAAACAGGAAATGATAAACAAAGAAGTCTTATAATATCAGGAAGGAAAAAAAACAACAAAAGAGTAAAAATTGCCTGAGACATTTTCTAATGTATGCAGAGAAAATATTTAAGACAACTATATTTGCAACAGGAGAGTAAGAAGATATAAAGGGTGGGGGGGGGATTGAAGAGATAGCTAAGTTGATAGTGTTTGCCTCCCAAGCATGAGGTCCTAAATTTGATCTCCAGAACTCATGTAAAAAAAATTCCAGCCATGTCAGCACACACTTGTAATACAAGTGTTGGGGCTGCAGAGACACGTGGATCCTTGAGGCTTGCCAGGCAGCCAATCTATCTTGCTTGGTGTGTCTCAAAATGGTGGGTAGCACCTGAATAATGACACCTGAGGTGGTCCCTCTGCTTCCATGTACACACACCTGCACATGCACCCACTTGAACACACAAGATATAAAGAGTTTAAATGGTAAAATATCTACTAAACCATGATAAATTTCAGATCTATAGTGTAATACCTACAGCGACCACTAGAGTAGTTACACAAAGAGATACACTCAAAAACACTATAAATAAATTAAATTTTTAAATATAGAGCTAGAGAGATGAATTAGCAAAGCCTAAGGACCCCGGTTTGACTCCCTAGGACCCACTTAAGCCAGATGCACAAAATGACACATGCACACAAGGTGTCACACACACCTGAAGTTCAATTGCGGTGGCTAGAGACCCTGTCACACTAATTCCTTCCCTCCACCTCACAAAAAGTGAAATAAAAATTTAAAAATTTAATATAAAATATTCAAGAAATACTAGGAAAATGCAGGGAGAAAGCCAAATAGGGTAGAAAGTAAAAAAAAAAAATTATAAAATGATAGGTTTAAGCCTCAACATATGATTAGTTACATTTAATGTCACTGGCCTAAATAAGCCAATCAATAAACAGAAATTGGTCTAGTGGATAAAAATAGCATGACAAGAGTATATTTTGTTAATAAGAAACAACTTTGAAATATGTTATAAACAGAATATAAGTACAAAAAGATGGGAAAATGTATCATATAAGGATTCTATTAAAGAAATCAGAAGTTATTACATTAATATTAGATAAAGTAGATTTCAGCTTGAAGAAAAGTACCAGAGATAATGTTTACTATAATCATAAAGGATCAACTCACCAAGATTTGATAATCTGAAATTATATATATCACATTACAGAGCTTCACAATATAGTGAATATATACATATATATGTAATTGAAAGGAGAAGTAGACAAACCTAGAAACATTTAGAAACACTAAAATATTCTCTCTTAATAATTGATAGACCATCTATATAGAAATTTAAGCAATGATATAGATGACCTCAGTATCAGCAAAATTTAATAGCATTTAATAAACATTTATGCAGTACCCCACCCAACAATAGAAGTATATTCTTTTTAAATTCTATATACCAAGATAGACCATATTTTTTCCAAAACAAACCTTTACTCATTTAAAAAAAATTGAACTAACAAATACTATGTTCTCCAACTTTATTGAATTTAAATTAGAAAAAAAGTAAGATATCAAGAAAGCCTCCAGATAGTTGGTGTGTAAATAAAATGTGTAAAGGTACTGTGAAGTAAAACAAAACATTATATATATATATGTAATTCATATATACATATAGCAGAGTGTGAGTTTGAGAATTTGAGGCCAGCCTGGGACTACAGAGTAAGTTTCAGATTTCCAGATTACCCTGGATTGGAGTGAGATCCTACCTTGAGAAAGCAAAAATTATATATACATATAATAAATAAATATATATGATATAAGTTTATATAATATATATTCCAACTAAAATTCAGAGTGAAATTAATAGCACCAAATGTTAACATTAGAAAAGCAAAATCTCTAACAAATAATACAATTACCTACCTCAGGAACATAGAAAAGGAAGATTCTGTAGCAGACAGCTTCAGGTTCGCTGAGATGAACTTCCAGACCAGGCACAGTTATGGAGGAAGGGATATTTATTGAAGCCTACAGATCCAGGGAAGCTCCATAATGGCAGAAGAAGCTGGCCTGCCTTCACAGGACCAAGCAGAGAGAGAGAAGCACAAGCCTAAAGGTCAAAAGCCACAGGATACTTCAGGAACTCCAGCTAGGCACACTTTGCATATCTTTAGATTGAAATCTGAAACCCACCACCACACCTTAAGATCCACATAATGGCACTGACTCCAGCCAGGTGGCTGCAGATAAAAACTACAAACAAACAACTGAATATATTGGGGGCCATCTATTCTATTCAAACCACCACACCTACCTCAGGAACATAGAAAAGGAAGAGGAAAATCAAACCACAGCAAACAAAATGAGGAAAATAATAATAGCAAAAATCAATGAAATTGACAACAGAAAAACAACAGGAAAATCAATCAGTGAAACAAAATGCTGGTTTTATAAAACAATCAACAAGATTGACAAATTTCTAGCAAGACTAATAAATAAAAAGGAATGAAAATACAAATTGCTAATATCAGGAATTAGGCAGGGCTTATCACAACAGACCCTCAGACATCAAGAGGATAATGAAGAAATACTAATAAAACTCTCCAAGGCATAATTTTGATAGCTTGGATAAGATGAAGCAAGTTTCCAAAACTGCAAATACCTATGATTAATCAGTAAGAAATACATTATTTGAATAGCCCTAAAGCCATTAGAAATACAATTTATAATTTTAAAACTCCTCCAAAATAAATTTACAAGTCTAGACAATTTAATTGAAGAATTCTACCAAAGGTTTAGACCATTAAAATTAATTCTAGAGCCAGACATGATGGAACATGCCTGTAATCCCAGCACTAAGGAGGCTAAGGTATGAGGATTACTGTGAGTTCAAGGCCAGCCTGGAGCTATACAGTGAGTTCTAGATAAGCCTGGGTTAGAGGGAGACTCTACCTTGAAAAAGAAACAAACAAATAAATAAAATTTATTCTACATAATTTCTTATGGAAAAGAGGAGGGTTATTAACTTAGTATTGTGTTGATGCCAACCCAGACATATACAGTACCAAAAACAATCTATCTCATAAATATAGACCTAAAAATCCTTAACAATATTTTAATGATTTCACCACTATATAAAAAGAAGTATAAGCTGTGACTAAGTGGGGCTTATTTCACCAATGCGAAGGTAGTTCAAATTCAAAATAAGCCCATGTAGCCAGAGCTGCTTTCTACTAATTTTCATTCTAATTGGCTAAAGGAAAGTCACAGAAACATATCTATTGATGAAGAGATGTATTTGACAGTTCAATGCCTATTAAAAATAAAAAGAAAAATCTTCAAAGTAGGAATACAGAACTTCTTCAACTTGATAAAGAACATTTATGAAAAACTATAGCTAGCATCATATTTAATGATGAAAGACTGACTGAGAGACCCCCTAATTGAAAAGAGACTAGAATATTTACTCTCACCATTCAGATTGAGCCTATTACTAAGAGGTGTAGTCAGCGTGACAACGAAAGAAAGTGAAATAAAAGGTATCTAGAAGTGTCCAACCTTTTGACATTATAATATAATATTGTCATCTTTGAATGTGGGCTACATTCTTAGCTATCCTGGGACACATGTAGCTCCGTGGTCCAGAGGTTGGTCATGCCTTTATAGACATTGGAAAGAAAGAAATAAAACTGCCTATTTGTAATTATCATGATTCTGTATGTATGTAGGCAATCCAGAAAAATATGCAAAATATTCTTAAAATGAATAAGTGAGCCAGGTGAGGTGGCACATGCCTTTAATCCCAAAACTAGGGAGGCAGAGGTAGGAGGATTACCATGAGTTTGAGGCCACTCTGAGAATACATAGAGAATTGCAGGTCAGCCTGGGCTTGAGCAAGACTCTACCTCAAAAAACAAAACAAAAAATATGACTAAGTGAATTCAGCAGGAGGCAGAATATAAACCAAATGGCAATTTGGGAGGTGGAGCCTTGCTGGAGAAAGTGTGTCACTGGGATGGACTTTGAGGTTTATTAGCCCAAATGAAACTATCCCTCAAAGACTGTAAGCCTGAAATAAATCCTTTTTCTCCCATAAGCTGCCTCTGGTTGGTTATTTTGTTCTAGCAATAAGAAGGTAACTACAACAGAGAAATGTTTCTGAGAAGTGGGGGTCTTTGTTTCTATAAACCTCTGTGGGTTTGGGACTTTGGAACTGATTTTACAGGGCTTGCAGTTAAGAGACAGTCTTGAGTTTCAGATGAGACTTTAGGCTTTGGACCTTTTGGTTGTTGTTGTTGTTGTTGTTTTTTACCCAGGTAGGGTTTTACTCTAGCCCAGGCTGACCTGGAACTTCACTGTGTAGGACCAGGCTGGTCTTGAACTCACAGCAATCCTCCTTCCTCTACCTCCTGAGTGTTGAGATTAAAAGCATGTGCCACTACACCTGGCTAGGGCTTTGGATTTTTGAAGTGTTGGGAATGGTAAAAAAAATTTACAGGGGTTTTTAAAGTTGGACTGAAATGCATTTTGCAACATGAAATTGTCATGAGTGTAGCAGACAGCGTCAGGTTCACTGAGATGAACTTCCAGACCAGGCAGAGTTATGGAGGAAGGGATTTATTGAAGCTTACAGATCCAGGGGAAGTTCCATAATGGCAGAAGAAGCTGGTCTACTCTTACAGGACCAGGCAGATAGAGAGGAGAGAAGCACAAGCCTAAAAGACAAACACCAAAAGCCACACAGCACAGCACACTTCAGGAACTCCAGCTAGGCACACTTTGCATATCTTTAGATTGGAATCTCAAACCCACCACCACACCTCAGGGCTGGACCCTAAGATCCACCCAGTGAGAACACCTCTGGTCAGGTGGCTGTTAGATCCAAACTACAAGCTAATAAAACACTGAATATATTGGAGGCCATCTATTCAAACTACTGCAATGAGTCTATGGGGGTCAGGGGAAGAATGTGATAGTTTGGATGTAAAATTTCCCCCATAGCATCATGTGTTTGTGATTAACACTCATACTTAATCCACAGCTGGTGGAAATTTTGGAGGTGAAGCTTAGTTGGAGGAACTGTGTCACTAGGGCCAACCTTGAGTTTTATTATCCAAGTTTACCAATACTAGCTTTCTCAATAGATTGCTGCACAAAGATATAGCTTCCCCTCAAGATTGTTAGCCTGAAATAAACCCAAGGAAAGCTGCTTGCTCTGGCTCTGCCTGTAAAGCAAACAGCTAAATTGGGAGAAGTGGAATCTAGGGCCCAGAGATTTCCTTATAGATCCCAAATGTCACACATAGAGTTTCAGGGTTTGATATTTACCCTGCTCGTTTTTGATCTTGAATTGGCCCAATCTTTCCTTGCTATGCCCAATGCCTCCTTTTTGAAATGGGAATGTTTACTCTGTGTGTTGGACATGTGTAACAGTCCCACAGTTGAGAAATTGTCTCAGATGACACTGGGGATTTTTGAATGGCACTTGGATTAGTAAAGACTATGGAGACTTTTAAAGTTACACTGAATGCATTTTGCATCATGAGATGGTCATAAGCCTATGTGGCCAGGGGCAGAATGTGGTTGTTTTAATGTGAAATAGCCTCATGTGTTTTGAATAATTGGTACCTAGCTGGTGGCAACTTGGAATCTGGAGTCTTGGTGAAGGAGGTGTGACACTTGGGACAGACTTGAGAGTTATTGGCCCAGCTTACTACTGCTACCTTGAATTCAGACTACTTCACCCAAATATGTAACAAGATCTGACTCATGCCATGTGTGGTAGATTAAATAGATAGCCCCCCAATATATTTAGTATTTTATTTGTTTGCCCAGAGAGTTTGATCAAGGTCAAATTTGTAATGGACTGTTGTGTTTGGCTAAAGATACTGGACTGACAGATTAAAGATTTTAAGTTGCAAAACCTCAAGCAACTTAAAATTACAAGCACTGAGACTGGTCTTAGGTTACTAAAGCTGCTATTGTAAAACACATTAGCAATCTTAGGGAAGATGGCCCAACTGCTTTACATTAAAACAATGGAAAGGACACCTAAGAAAACACTATGATAGAAATGCAAACTCTTGGAAAGAGTTGACTAGAGAAGGAGCCTGCTTTTCAAGGTTACAATTTATTTTGTCCCTGAATTAAGAATATGGCTTTGTCCTGCAAACCTGGTATTAGTTTTGGAAGCATGAAAAATGCACAGAGTGGTCATGAAATGCACGTGGTTCCAGGAGCTGCTGCTGAGATGAGGCACGTAGGTAGGTCATGATGACCCTCATGAATAGGCTGAAAGAGCCTTTGGAAGATGGAATGTGGTTTGCATGGGGATCAAAAGATGTTTTGGATATACCAGGACTATGCAAGGGCTACCATAGATGCTGTTGGATAAGGATGGAAGTTTTCCCTGGCTGCACAGCCAAGCTGTTGGGGTGGAACTGGAAAAATCTGGAGACTGTAAGTCACTGGTTATAATTGAACTTGAACTGCAGAAGTTTGATGTTTGTTTGAAGGTTGTTGAGTTTGCATTATTCTAGTCTCATTCTGTTATGCCTTATATCAGTTGAAAATGTTTACTCTGTGTCTTTATATGTTGAAAGTATGTAACTTGTTTGATTTTACAGGACTTTAAGTTGGTCAAGACTGTGGGGACTTTGATATTGGACTGAATACAATTTACAATGTGTGATGGTTTAGAATCTTGAATCTGTTGGGGTCAGGGGAGGAATGCAAAATCAAACTACAATGACCTATCAGCATACCTATCAGGATGGATACAATAAAAAAATAGTGAACTCACTGAATGTTGGCAAAACCTGGCAAGGATGCAGAGAAACAAGATCACTCATATACTGCTAATAGGAATGTAAAATGGCATAGATACTTTGGAAAATATTTTGACAATTATTTTTTATAATGAAGCATGCAACTATCATACAATTCAGCAATTGTATCCTGGGCACTCATCCCAGAAAAATGAAAACTTATGTTCCCAAAAAACCCTGTACATGGATATCTGTAGTTCTTTTACTCATGATAATCTCAAGCTGAGAAACAACCCAGATTGTACTTTTCCCTCCCTACAGGCTATGGTGCTACTCAGAGATGAGTAGGAATGAAGTATTAAGGTGCATTAAAAAGTTTAGGTGAATCTCCATGGAATTATACCGAGAGAAAATCAAGTGATACCCCCAAACATTAAAAGCTGCATGATAGCATTTATGTGACATTTTGAAAAGACATGATTTTGGAATTTAGAGAACAGAGTGGTGGTGCCAGTGGTGAGGGATGGTGAGGGATTGGGTGGTGGGTTAGAATAGCGGTTGGTATAGTTATGAAAGAGCAGTAGGAAGGATTCTATTGATGGACATGTTTGTATCATAACTGTATCCATGTAGTTTTTTGCTGTTATATTGTACTTTTTCTTATTACTATTAAGAGAAACTGAGTTAAAGGTACGTAGATGCCTTATGTGTCATTTGAGTGCATGTGAATCCATAATGTTATTTATATGTATGTTATTAGCATATATTATTTATAGATAATAGGTTTCATTAGATATCTTCACACATATTGTATCAGTCACTTTACTCCTTTTTCTTTAAAGTTTATTCATTTATTTGCATGCAGAGAGAGAGAGAGATAGAATAGAAAGAGAGAGAGAGAGAGAATGGGCATGCCCTGGCCTCTAGCCACTGCAAACGAACTCCAGATGCCTGTGCCCCTTATGCACCTGGCTTATGTGGATCTGGGGGAATTGAACATGGGTCCTTTGGCTTCACAGGCAAACTCCTTAACCTCTAAGCCATCTCTCCAGCCCCGCTTTACTCCTTTTTGTGCCCAAGTAGCTGACAGGAAGGAATTTAAGGAAGGAAATGTTTATTTTGGCTTATATTTGGAGAAGTTATAGTCCATAACAGTGAGGAAGACACGGCAGCAGGAGTATAAAGCAAGGCTGGTCATATTGTATCCATAATGAGAAAGCAGGGAGAAATGGCTACTGTGCGCAGCTCATTTTCTTCTTTTTGTTTAGTCCAGGAACCCACCTCATGGCATGATACTGCCCACATTTATGGTGGGTTCTCTAACTTTAATTAACTGAATCTAGAGAAATCCCTCACAGACATTCCCCAATACTTGTTTCCATGGTGATTCTAAATCCCATCAAGTCAACAACCAATGATTAACTATCACAAATGGACAGAGTGCATTTTGATCTTATTCCCCCATCTCCTTCTTTTGTTCCCTCCCACTACTGCTACAATCTATAATGTTCTTTAAATAAAAAGCTTATTTTAGTAATTAAAAAAAAAACGTTTGGCTTTGAGAATTGTTATACTTTGTCGATACTGTGTGCTCTCTCTTCATTACTATCATCTGCTAGAAGTGAGCCAATGGCAACTTGAAGTAAGGAGTAAGTGGTGGAAATGGTGAGAAGTGAGTGATTTCTAAATGTGTTTTGAAGGTCAAACCCAAAAGGATTTGCTGATGAATTCAATATGTGAAGTAAAAGGAGGGATCAGATGTGACTCCAAAGTTTATTCTGAGCCAGGCTGGTGATGGATTTATTATCTCTGGTGATGAAAATCACTGAAAAAGAAGCATATCTAGAGGAAGTGGGGAGCTTGATTTGGGGAAAGTTGAGTCTGAGATTCCTAGAAGGTCTCCAAGTGGAGACATATAGCAGACAGTTGGAAATATGAGTGTGGAGTTCAAA
Source organism: Dipus sagitta (assembly GCA_036346955.1). Taxonomy (NCBI): domain Eukaryota; kingdom Metazoa; phylum Chordata; class Mammalia; order Rodentia; family Dipodidae; genus Dipus; species Dipus sagitta. The sequence goes on from CM070776.1 coordinate 2,724,245, forward strand.
ATAGAATTTGGAGAATCAAAGCAAGGAGTCATCAGTATGCCACACATGCAGAGTATTTAGTCATGAGTTCAGATGAGACTACTTATGTAATCATTATAGCAGAGAAGGAGCCAAGGTCTGAACCTTGGAGCTCCAAAGTGTAGAAGCCTGAGAAATAAAGAGAAAGCAGTAAATAGAGAGACTGATAAGCAATGGCCCATGAGATAGGGCACAGCCACCCAAAACTGACTCTTGGGAAACCAAGACCTAACTCTCCAACTGTGGTGCTTTGAATGTGAAATGTCCCCCATAGTTTCAGTGATTTGAATGTTTATTCTCCAGTTTGGGAGGTGGAGCCTTGCCTGAAGAGGTATGTCACTCACTGGGGATGGACACTGAGGTTTATTAGTATAGCTCACTGGGTGTTTGAGCTATCTCTAAACGGTTTCTGCTAACTTCCAGTTGATGTTACAAGATATGAAGCCCAGTCTGTGCTCTGCCTTGGTTTTCCTGCCATGATGAAACTTTCCTCAAGACTGTAATCTGAAATAGGTCCTTTCTTTTCATAATCTGCTTTGGGTCAGGTGTTTTGTCTCAGCAATGAGAAGTAGCTAAAAGACCAAATACCCCTTTGACCTTTAAAATGGATGTCCGTGGCCTGTAGTTTCATGTCCTACCCTTTAAACCACTCTGTATATAGATGTCACTCCCACTTACTGTCTTCAGTATTGATCTTTCCTTTAAAGTTCCAACCCATAAAATCCACTGTTATTGGACACTGTGTTGAGATAGAACCATGTGCCACTACACCTGGCTAGGGCTTTGGATTTTTGAAGTGTTGGGAATGGTAAAAAAATTTACAGGGGTTTTTAAAGTTGGACTGAAATGCATTTTGCAACATGAAATTGTCATGAGTGTAGCAGACAGCGTCAGGTTCACTGAGATGAACTTCCAGACCAGGCAGAGTTATGGAGGAAGGGATTTATTGAAGCTTATAGATCCAGGGGAAGTTCCATAATGGCAGAAGAAGCTGGTCTACTCTTACAGGACCAGGCAGATAGAGAGGAGAGAAGCACAAGCCTAAAAGACAAACACCAAAAGCCACACAGCACAGCACACTTCAGGAACTCCAGCTAGGCACACTTTGCATATCTTTAGATTGGAATCTCAAACCCACCACCACACCTCAGGGCTGGACCCTAAGATCCACCCAGTGAGAACACCTCTGGTCAGGTGGCTGTTAGATCCAAACTACAAGCTAATAAAACACTGAATATATTGGAGGCCATCTATTCAAACTACTGCAATGAGTCTATGGGGGTCAGGGGAAGAATGTGATAGTTTGGATGTAAAATTTCCCCCATAGCATCATGTGTTTGTGATTAACACTCATACTTAATCCACAGCTGGTGGAAATTTTGGAGGTGAAGCTTAGTTGGAGGAACTGTGTCACTAGGGCCAACCTTGAGTTTTATTATCCAAGTTTACCAATACTAGCTTTCTCAATAGATTGCTGCACAAAGATATAGCTTCCCCTCAAGATTGTTAGCCTGAAATAAACCCAAGGAAAGCTGCTTGCTCTGGCTCTGCCTGTAAAGCAAACAGCTAAATTGGGAGAAGTGGAATCTAGGGCCCAGAGATTTCCTTATAGATCCCAAATGTCACACATAGAGTTTCAGCGTTTGATATTTACCCTGCTCGTTTTTGATCTTGAATTGTCCCAATCTTTCCTTGCTATGCCCAATGCCTCCTTTTTGAAATGGGAATGTTTACTCTGTGTGTTGGACGTGTGTAACAGTCCCACAGTTGAGAAATTGTCTCAGATGACACTGGGGATTTTTGAATGGCACTTGGATTAGTAAAGACTATGGAGACTTTTAAAGTTACACTGAATGCATTTTGCATCATGAGATGGTCATAAGCCTATGTGGCCAGGGGCAGAATGTGGTCGTTTTAATGTGAAATAGCCTCATGTGTTTTGAATAATTGGTACCTAGCTGGTGGCAACTTGGAATCTGGAGTCTTGGTGAAGGAGGTGTGACACTTGGGACAGACTTGAGAGTTATTGGCCCAGCTTACTACTGCTACCTTGAATTCAGACTACTTCACCCAAATATGTAACAAGATCTGACTCATGCCATGTGTGGTAGATTAAATAGATAGCCCCCCAATATATTTAGTATTTTATTTGTTTGCCCAGAGAGTTTGATCAAGGTCAAATTTGTAATGGACTGTTGTGTTTGGCTAAAGATACTGGACTGACAGATTAAAGATTTTAAGTTGCAAAACCTCAAGCAACTTAAAATTACAAGCACTGAGACTGGTCTTAGGTTACTAAAGCTGCTATTGTAAAACACATTAGCAATCTTAGGGAAGATGGCCCAACTGCTTTACATTAAAACAATGGAAAGGACACCTAAGAAAACACTATGATAGAAATGCAAACTCTTGGAAAGAGTTGACTAGAGAAGGAGCCTGCTTTTCAAGGTTACAATTTATTTTGTCCCTGAATTAAGAATATGGCTTTGTCCTGCAAACCTGGTATTAGTTTTGGAAGCATGAAAAATGCACAGAGTGGTCATGAAATGCACGTGGTTCCAGGAGCTGCTGCTGAGATGAGGCACGTAGGTAGGTCATGATGACCCTCATGAATAGGCTGAAAGAGCCTTTGGAAGATGGAATGTGGTTTGCATGGGGATCAAAAGATGTTTTGGATATACCAGGACTATGCAAGGGCTACCATAGATGCTGTTGGATAAGGATGGAAGTTTTCCCTGGCTGCACAGCCAAGCTGTTGGGGTGGAACTGGAAAAATCTGGAGACTGTAAGTCACTGGTTATAATTGAACTTGAACTGCAGAAGTTTGATGTTTGTTTGAAGGTTGTTGAGTTTGCATTATTCTAGTCTCATTCTGTTATGCCTTATATCAGTTGAAAATGTTTACTCTGTGTCTTTATATGTTGAAAGTATGTAACTTGTTTGATTTTACAGGACTCATAGCTAAGAGACAATCTTAAATCTCAGAGGAGACTTGGGACTTTAAGTTGGTCAAGACTGTGGGGACCTTTGATATTGGACTGAATACAATTTACAATGTGTGATGGTTTAGAATCTTGAATCTATTGGGGTCAGGGGAGGAATGCAAAATCAAACTACAATGACCTATCAGCATACCTATCAGGATGGATACAATAAAAAATAGTGAACTCACTGAATGTTGGCAAAACCTGGCAAGGATGCAGAGAAACAAGATCACTCATATACTGCTAATAGGAATGTAAAATGGCATAGATACTTTGGAAAATATTTTGACAATTATTTTTTATAATGAAGCATGCAACTATCATACAATTCAGCAATTGTATCCTGGGCACTCATCCCAGAAAAATGAAAACTTATGTTCCAAAAAACCCTGTACATGGATATCTGTAGTTCTTTTACTCATGATAATCTCAAGCTGAGAAACAACCCAGATTGTACTTTTCCCTCCCTACAGGCTATGGTGCTACTCAGAGATGAGTAGGAATGAAGTATTAAGGTGCATTAAAAAGTTTAGGTGAATCTCCATGGAATTATACCGAGAGAAAATCAAGTGATACCCCCAAACATTAAAAGCTGCATGATAGCATTTATGTGACATTTTGAAAAGACATGATTTTGGAATTTAGAGAACAGAGTGGTGGTGCCAGTGGTGAGGGATGGTGAGGGATTGGGTGGTGGGTTAGAATAGCGGTTGGTATAGTTATGAAAGAGCAGTAGGAAGGATTCTATTGATGGACATGTTTGTATCATAACTGTATCCATGTAGTTTTTTGCTGTTATATTGTACTTTTTCTTATTACTATTAAGAGAAACTGAGTTAAAGGTACGTAGATGCCTTATGTGTCATTTGAGTGCATGTGAATCCATAATGTTATTTATATGTATGTTATTAGCATATATTATTTATAGATAATAGGTTTCATTAGATATCTTCACACATATTGTATCAGTCACTTTACTCCTTTTTCTTTAAAGTTTATTCATTTATTTGCATGCAGAGAGAGAAAGATAGAATAGAAAGAGAGAGAATGGGCATGCCCTGGCCTCTAGCCACTGCAAACGAACTCCAGATGCATGTGCCCCTTATGCACCTGGCTTATGTGGATCTGGGGGAATTGAACATGGGTCCTTTGGCTTCACAGGCAAACTCCTTAACCTCTAAGCCATCTCTCCAGCCCCGCTTTACTCCTTTTTGTGCCCAAGTAGCTGACAGGAAGAAAGTTAAGGAAGGAAATGTTTATTTTGGCTTATATTTGGAGAAGTTATAGTCCATAACAGTGAGGAAGGCACGGCAGCAGGAGTATAAAGCAAGGCTGGTCATATTGTATCCATAATGAGAAAGCAGGGAGAAATGGCTACTGTGCGCAGCTCATTTTCTTCTTTTTGTTTAGTCCAGGAACCCACCTCATGGCATGATACTGCCCACATTTATGGTGGGTTCTCTAACTTTAATTAACCGAATCTAGAGAAATCCCTCACAGACATTCCCCAATACTTGTTTCCATGGTGATTCTAAATCCCATCAAGTCAACAACCAATGATTAACTATCACAAATGGACAGAGTGCATTTTGATCTTATTCCCCCATCTCCTTCTTTTGTTCCCTCCCACTACTGCTACAATCTATAATGTTCTTTAAATAAAAAAGCTTAATTTAGTAATTAAAAAAAGAAAACCTTTGGCTTTGAGAATTGTTATACTTTGTCGATACTGTGTGCTCTCTCTTCATTACTATCATCTGCTAGAAGTGAGCCAATGGCAACTTGAAGTAAGGAGTAAGTGGTGGAAATGGTGAGAAGTGAGTGATTTCTAAATGTGTTTTGAAGGTCAAACCCAAAAGGATTTGCTGATGAATTCAATATGTGAAGTAAAAGGAGGGATCAGATGTGACTCCAAAGTTTATTCTGAGCCAGGCTGGTGATGGATTTATTATCTCTGGTGATGAAAATCACTGAAAAAGAAGCATATCTAGAGGAAGTGGGGAGCTTGATTTGGGGAAAGTTGAGTCTGAGATTCCTAGAAGGTCTCCAAGTGGAGACATATAGCAGACAGTTGGAAATATGAGTGTGGAGTTCAAAATAGAATTTGGAGAATCAAAGCAAGGAGTCATCAGTATGCCACACATGCAGAGTATTTAGTCATGAGTTCAGATGAGACTACTTATGTAATCATTATAGCAGAGAAGGAGCCAAGGTCTGAACCTTGGAGCTCCAAAGTATAGAAGCCTGAGAAATAAAGAGAAAGCAGTAAATAGAGAGACTGATAAGCAATGGCCCATGAGATAGGGCACAGCCACCCAAAACTGACTCTTGGGAAACCAAGACCTAACTCTCCAACTGTGGTGCTTTGAATGTGAAATGTCCCCCATAGTTTCAGTGATTTGAATGTTTATTCTCCAGTTTGGGAGGTGGAGCCTTGCCTGAAGAGGTATGTCACTCACTGGGGATGGACACTGAGGTTTATTAGTATAGCTCACTGGGTGTTTGAGCTATCTCTAAACGGTTTCTGCTAACTTCCAGTTGATGTTACAAGATATGAAGCCCAGTCTGTGCTCTGCCTTGGTTTTCCTGCCATGATGAAACTTTCCTCAAGACTGTAATCTGAAATAGGTCCTTTCTTTTCATAATCTGCTTTGGGTCAGGTGTTTTGTCTCAGCAATGAGAAGGTAGCTAAAAGACCAAATACCCCTTTGACCTTTTAAATGGATGTCGTGGCCTGTAGTTTCATGTCCTACCCTTTAAACCACTCTGTATATAGATGTCACTCCCACTTACTGTCTTCAGTATTGATCTTTCCTTTAAAGTTCCAACCCATAAAATCCACTGTTTATTGGACACTGTGTTGAGATAGAACCTAGGAATCTGTTCTTATACATAAATGTTCAGAATGTTCAGGATGTACAGAAAATCACCCACAAACCCAGTGGCTTTAAACAATACCAATCAGATTGCTCACAGTTTCTTTGGGTCACGAACTTAAGATTGGCTCTGTTGGGCAGATTTTGTCCTAGATCTCAGATGGACCATATGGCTTAAGTTGAAATCATCTGAAAGTTTGGTCATTCACATAATTTTGCACCTGGGCTGGAAAGATTCATACTGTTGCTCCGGGTACACCTCATCAATCTTGGATTCATACAATGCACAATGCAACTGCAGGCTAGGGCATTCTCAACCAGAACCAAAGTGGTATACATCACTATGACTGGCACAATCTAAGTACATACCAGAACTCAGTGTTTTGGAACCAGAACCAGATGTGGGTTTTCCAGATATGTGCCAGAATCTTGTCAGTTATCCTTGTATAAAGATCTCAGGCACTTTGTTCTCCCGGAAGGCTACTGCAGTACATCCAAATGGTTTTCAGAGAGTCACAGTATTCCTCCATATACCATATACTAAGAACTAGTTATCTGCTTGTCACTCCCTGCAAGCGTCTTTGTGCTCTTTCATGAAACTTGCAAAAGCATGAGCATTCTACATGTATCAGGATTATCAAATGTCCCAATTGTTACAGTTGTGCTCTTTACTGTCAAAAGGGTGATAAATTTTTGATTTCTATATAATTTCTTCACTCCAAATAGGTTTCTTGCTTGCAATCAGATTATTCTAGAATTGAAATGGATGTGAAAATTATTCTTCTAGAGGACAATAGACACACATATCAGAAAGGAGCTCTGAAAGGGAAAAGAATCATATTTTCCCTAAGTGTAGGGTTAAAGAATACAAAAGAGTCCCAATGGTAAATGGGAATGCAGACAGACAATAAACACAAAGTCATTTCCTTCATAATAAGTAATAATAAATAAAGCATTAAGAAGTTTTCATAATCTATCTCCACTTACTTAATATACAAGATTAACCAATGTTTTTCAGGAAAATCAATACTGATGTCAAGAGACCACAACTGCCAGAGCTAGAGGGTTATTCTCCAGATCCCACTAGTTATCTTCCCACTTGTTAAATTATATATTCAGCAAAGAGTAAGATGAGCTTATTTTCCAAGTCTTTTGTGTTTGTAGATGTCACTAAAATTCTGGAATCCTATTAAATATCACCTCAGTTGATGATAAAAACCATAAGGAACCTGACTTATTAATAGACTTGATTAAGGAAAGTTTCTAGATGCTAAAAAGACCATTCAGGGCTGGAGAGATAGCTTAGTGACTAAGGTGCTGCCTGTTAAGCCTAAGGACCCAGGTTTGATTCTCCACTACCTATGTAAGCCAGATGCGCAAGATGGCACATGCATCTGGAGATTGTTAGCAATGGATAGAGGTCCTGCACGGCTGTTCTCTCTCTCTCTCTCTCTCTCTCTCTCTCTCCCTCTCTCTCTCTTTCTCTCATAAATTAATTGCAAAAATAAAAAGATGATTTATTTAGGTGTAGCAGATTTAGCTACAAAATATGAGACAGCTTCTAGAAATTTCTCACAAATATGAAGAAATTGTACTCAGTAACTTTTAATATATATTTTTTAATGTTGAAAGAATTTTCTCCCTAAGTTAAAAGCCAGAAGATATTCTCCCCAGCATCCCTGGCAGTGGAAAAAAGGTATATGGACCCAGGTTCTGACAGTCAAAATTAGAGCCAGGTATACCAATACATATCTGTAATCCCAACACATGGGAGGCTGAGATAAGAGGATTGTCATGAATTTGAGGACAGTCTGGGCAACACAGTGAGTTCTATGTTAGCCTGTGATATATAGCAAGATGTTGTCCAATGTCCCCGAGGCCCACAGGTATGCCTACTGGGGGAATCCTATGATATTACCCAGTACATTTCCCGATCAGTAAAATGAGCTGAGAACCGGTAGCTTCCTATGGTTATCTTCTCTTTGTACTCTTGACAATGCTCTTGGATGTAGATGACTAGAAAGAAAACCAACCCACACAAAGGAAGCCTTCTTCACTTATGGAGTCTGGCTCCAGTGGTTACATGGAGGTTCAGCTTCTGAAGCCACACAAGCAATGGAACAAACAGAATAGCTTTCTTCTGGACCAGGGGCATAGCTGGGAAAAATGTAGCAATGATTGAGAAAGATGTAGATATGTTGTTTAGACCAACTGGAAAGGAAGGTGTATGTGATGGGAATATATGGGCAGACCACGGCTATTACTGGGAAATCAGGCTTCCCGTATCCTAGTTTCTTAGTGTCCAGAAGTGTGCATAAACACAATTCTTCCTTCTCCACCTCAGCCCTCAGAGATAGTGATGTGCTATAGCTGTTTTGTACTAGTTGCTGTCAGCTCATGGGGTCTCATATCAGCTCACACCACGTACACTAGCTTGCCTGGGTTCATGAGTGCCAATCGTTAAATTTTCAGGAATTGTGTGACCTGGTTGTTAAATATAGCTATCATTAAAATTAAATAAGTGTATAATTGCACACATTTATAATAAAGTTATAAAAGAACTTTGGTTAAGTTTTTTATTAATTATATTATTATGTGTTCTATTAGTCATGATTCTGTTTCATAAATGTCTCCTGTATTTCTATGATGGAAACAATAGATAATGCTATGATGCCATGTGCCACACTTCCAAATTTCTCATCAAGTTGATAGCCTGGAGTCACCCATGATTAAGAGTATTTTCCCTTTAGAAATTGGCAAATGCTACAAACAAGGCTGTTCACTTTCACCAAGGGAACTGTTTGTCCAATATTTGCCAGAATCCCAGTGGGGAGAGGGAAGGCACATAACAACATATCAGCCATTCTGTGTTCTAACCACAGACTTCTGTCGAGGGTACACTTCCTCAGCTCAGAGAACAGTGTTACTGGAGTAGAACTTCCAAGAGAATTAGATGAGATCATGTATGTGAAAACATTGAGTGCTATGGTGTCTGCAACATAGTGCCTATTCAAGACAATTGAAGTTTTGATGTAGGGCTGGCTATATTTGTGGGAACCTGTGCAAAATAAAAATAAAAAAAAGCTCGAGAGATAGCTTAGCAGTTAAGGCGCTTGCCTGCCTGTGAAGCCTAATGACCCATGTTTGACTCCCCAGGTCCCATGTAAGCCACGTGTACAAGGTGACGCCTGCACAAAGCTGCACATGCGCACAAGGTGGCACATGTGTTTGGAGTTTGATTACAGTGGCTGGAGGCCCTGGCGCACAAATTCTCTCTCTCTCTCACTCATAAAAGAAGGCCAGTCTGTTGGACTTGCCTATAAAAGTAAACATAAAAATAAAAATAAAAATAAAAACATGTGTTTCATTGTTTAAGTGAAGCAGGGAACAAAGATGCTAAAATACAAAGCTGTTCTTTTCTCATGCTCTCTCACTCCCTCACTATCCTCTCCCTTCCCTTGTCATAGGGCTTTTATTTTCTATTTAATGCTATTCTAGCTACAGAAAATGAAAATGTTTAAATTATTATAATAAATTTTACCACAGACCCTTGGCCCTTAGTGACTGTCAACCCCTATCCACAATCACCATATTTATTCCACTTCACCCAGATAGACGCTGGGCTAGAGGAGGAGGGAGCTCCAAGGTAGTAAATCCTGTCTTCCTGTGGCAAAAAGGTAACCTTTAAGGATTTTTTTAATTAAGTGATTTATTTTTATTTATTTATTACTGATAGAGAGAGCAGGAGAGAGTGAGAATGGGCACACCAGGGCCTCTAGCCACTGCAAACAACCTCCAGATGCATGTGTCACCTTGTGCATATGGCTTATGTGGGACCTGGAAAATCAAACCTGGATTTTTTTTTTTTTTTTTTGGTTTTTCGAGGTAGGGTCTCACTCTACCTCAGGTTGACCTGGAATTCACTATGGAGTCTCAGGCTGGCCTCGAACTCACAGCGATTCTCCTACCCCTGCCTCCCGAGTGCTGGGATTAAAGGCGTGTGCCACCACGCCCATCTCTTTTTTTTTTTTTTTTTTTGAGGTAGGGTTTCACTCTGGTCCAGACTGACCTGGAATTAACTATGTAGTCTTGGGGTGGCCTTGAACTCAACCACGATCCTCCTACCTCTTCCTCCCAAGTGCTGGGATTAAAGGTGTGCGCCACCATGCCAGGCTTGAACCTGGATCTTCAGGCTTCTCAGGCATGTACCTTAATCTCTAAACCATCTCTCCAACTCCACCTTTGAGGATCTTTAAAAGTCTATGCCAGGGCACACTGGGAACCCAGATTGGGGATGGGTCAGAAGATTGTCCCCACCAAGATGCTCCTTTCACTAAGTTGTAGCACTACCAATCAGAAGCCACATGGCTGCCACCACACTCTCCCTTGAGATACTCAAGATGTGAGCCTGAACTGAAGCACCACTGTGCACAGACTCCACTGTGGGGGTCATAGGGCTGTAGGAGACACTTAAGAACTATCAGAATCGTGACTAATATAAGACATAATAATATAATTAATAAAAGTATAACCAAACTTCTTTGGTAAAGAAAATTGGGCCCTTTTCCTCTTTCTCTCCTTGAATTCAACCTAGTCCCCATCCTAGCCAGAGGACGGTGAGCTCAGGGTATGCAGATGGTGTTCAGGAAGCCAAAAGAAACCTGGAGTTCTAGAGCTCTGAGAAATAGGTGGCCAATAGCCTGTCCCAGGGAGGGAGGTAGGACGTGTGCTGATATTGTTTCTATATTTCACTGGACTTCAGTCAGGGAAATATTTAAAAAAAACCTCAAGACGGTGACAACAGAGCATTAAAGCAAATGCAGCGCCCTTCTCAGCATGCTGGCCTAGGTGTGTGCACAGGACACAGGAGCAGGACGCTGCCTTGCTCACTTGCTTGCTCAAGATCTTATTCTAGGAGTTCTCCCTTCTGTATTGTCGATTTCCCCTCTGTGGTGGAGCAAGCAGATCAGCTTACAAGGGCAACTTTATGACTTAAAACAGAAGCCTTTCTCCCTTAGCTCTTCATCCAATGCCAGCCATTGTCCTAACTTCCTCCTCCTTTTTACACTTGACCTCCTAGACTGAGTGAGTTGACTCTGTCATCTTCCCATGTCCTCCCCTTTTCTAAGTGCACTCGAATTATGCCATTGAAACTGCTGCGATCATCAGCGCTGGATCCTCCTCTTTCCTTTAGCCTCTCTTACTCACAGGTTGACCAGAACAGCTTGCTGACGATACCCATAATGATGTGTTATGTGGCCACCGCCACTGATATTGCTATCTTTTTCGGAGCTTGAGAATGGAACTTACAACAATCTCTCCAGGACTTTTCCCACCCGAGGCGTCTCTCTGTGGAGAACATCTGAGTCTCAGCAAATATTCAAGGGAACAATCAAGTTGTGTTTGCTTACAGGGCCTGATCCATTTTTTTGTGGCCCGTGTTATTGCTCATCAAAGAATGCCTGTGCAGACTGCAAGAATCACATTACCAAAATTCTTCAAACCCTCTGAGTTCAGAACATTCCCAAGTTATCGTTGCTGCAAGATGTTTATCTAGAGACAATGGTTTAAGTTCCACATTTTTTCAATTGCTATTTTCTACTTTAAACATACCCCCGAAATTCTGATGAGGGCCAAGAGAATGTTACTATTAGTTATAAGACACCTGGTATTGTGGATATTTAAACAACCATCTCTTAATCACGACTCTAGATAATGTATTTTAAAACTAGAAATATGTTTTCTTCTTTAGGAGTTTTCTTTAGGTGATAACATCAACATCAGCTTTTGTTAAGAAAAGAGCTGAGTGGCAGATTTACTGCATATTGGGCAGCAGGTTTCACTTTCAGGAAGCCCAGGGCAAAAGTCCACTGGGTTGAAATTTGTCTGCAGTCTCAGCCATATGTAGTGTGTCATAGCTCTGGTCACATTATATTTCCATGTGAACAACCAAGCCAAAACAAAATGGAATAAAACCAAATTCCACCTTAGTGACTTGCCTTCATTTGCCCTCATCACGCTCAGACATCTTTCTACCTAGTAGGAGAGAGAAAGAGTTCAAATTACTGTTTTTTAAATATTTTATTTTTATGTATTTATTTGAGAGAGAGAAAGAGGGGTAGGGAGAGTGAGAGAGAGAGAGAGAGAGCGTGTATGCACCAGGGCCTCCAGCCACTGCAAATAAACTCCAGACACATGTGCCACCTTGTGCATGTAGCTTATGTGGGTCCTGGGGCTTTGTAGGCAATCACCATAACCACTAAGCAATCTCTACAGCCCCAACTTACTGTTTGATCATATCTGTATCTCCCCCAGTTTAAAAAACAAAACAAACTTCATTACATGTAGATAAAGAACTTTTAGAGATCAAATAGAAAAGGACCAAGCAACAACGGAAAAAATTGACAAAAAATTGGCTGGGCATGGTGATGCATACCTTTATTCCCTGCACTCAGAAGGCAGAGATAGGATGATTTCTGAGACTAAATAGTGAATTTAAGGTCACCCTGGGCTACAGTGAGACTCCACCTTGAAAAACCAAAAAAAGAAAAGTTAAAATATATAAGCAGTCTACAGACATAGGTTGTACATATCAATCAAGTAACCTCAGGTATCGGTTCTGTTCTTCCACCTTGCTTGAGCTAGGGTATCTTATATTTTACCATTGCATTAGCCAGGTTAGCTGGCTTGTGAGCTTACAGAGACTCTTTGTCTTCACCTCTTATCTCACCACAGGAGTACTAAAGTGACAGATGCTCAAGCTACCATGTCTGGCTTTACCTGGGTTCTGGAGTTCTGGACTCAGGTCCTCATACTTGAAAACAAGTCCTTTATCCACTAAGCCACCTCTTCTGCCCTATATTACATTTTCAAAAAAAATTCTTTACTATCTATAGTCCTTGGGAGGACCTGAAAGGCCCAGACAGCACGGACATACCTTGCCCCCAGATTTTGTTTCCTGAAGCCCTTTGCCTACTAAAAAGAATCAGGCTGCATTACTGAAATATCTGAGCCCAGGTATGGTCTAGACAAATTATAGGGTATATTTAGAAGAGCTTATGACAGCAATTAATGAAGTTATCAGTTATTTTCTGTGCCAGTAGAGTATAGGCACGAGCTTGAAGGAGCACTTACTAGCCAAGTTTGTGACAATTTGTGTATTAAAGAAACTAATGGTTGGAATGGATTCTAATGCCCAAAATGCTACTTGTGCTGGTTTGAATCAGATATCCCCCATAAACTCATGCGTTTCAAATGTTTGGTCCCCAGCTGGTGGCAATTTGTGAGGTGTGTTGTTGGAGGCAAGATTCGGGGTGTTATAATCAGCTCCCTCCAACTTGCTAGAGTTCGGCTTACTCTCCTGCTGCCATTTTCTACCTGCTGTGGCAGAAGTGATGTTCACCCTCTGCTCATGCCATGCTTTCCCCTGTTGTCATGAAGCTGCCCCTTGAGACTATAAGCCAAAATAAAAACTTTCATCTGATCAGCTACTTTTGGTTAGGTTCTTGTCCCAGCAACAAGAAGGTAACTGCAATGCTACTTATGTTTAAATGTTTAAGCAAAAAGAAATGAGAGAGAGAAAAGAGAAGATGTTAGGTGGTTCTTGGTGAAGAGTTCATAGCTAATAATTATTAATCTTTCAGTATTTCCTAGCCTTTTATAAATTTTCAGATAAAAGTAGAGATTGCTTAGTGGGCCTAGTAATGCAGGCCTGTAATTTCAACTACTTAGGAGACTGAAGCAGGGGGATCACAAGTTTAAGGCCTGTCTAGATTACATAGCAAGTTCAAGGCCAGCCTAATTGACTTAGTGAGATTCTGTCACAAATTAGAAACATTTTTAAATGTATTTTTTAATTTATTTTTTATTTGGCAGGGATAGAAAGAGAGAGAGAGAGAAAGCAAGAGCACCAGGGCCTCCAGCCACTGAAAACAAACTCCAGACACATGCACCACCTAGTGCATCTGGCTTACGTGGGTACTGGGGGATCGAACCTGAGTCCTTTGGCTTTGCAGGCAAACACCTTAACCACTAAGCCATGCCTCCAGCCCTAAAATCATTTTTTAAGGCTGTTAATGTAGCTCAGTGGTAGCCTTTATTACTCTGTTCTCTCTGATTTCCCACTTCGTCTGACTTGGCTTGTGAGGGGCCAGAGTCTTCAAGTCTTCTCCCTTGTCTCTTATACACATTACATATTCCCCTGAATCTACCTAGAGCCTGTTCAGAGGCTCCAGGCTAGGGCTCGCATTGGAACCCTCAGCATTGGAATCCCTCTGTTCTGCTACAGCATTTTATCTGGTGGGCTCACCAACAAGCACCATAACTATTGTGTGTTTCCCTCCACACAATAGTCATGAGAACTTCTGAATGCCTTCCCTACGCCTACAGATCTCAGACATGCAGGAAAATCCCTGTGTCACTTCTATTCACCTATCATGGGTCAAGCTTCAGTCTTATGACTCCCGACTCCATGCACACTTCAAGCAAAGCTGAGAAATGGATGATTTCTGTATACCAAAGAAAAATAATTTTCTAAGTAGCCTTCCCTCATGATCCACATGGAATTAGTTTCCCAACCCCTTGAAGATAGATAGCCAAACCCCTAGATACTGTGATGCTTAATCCCTGGTTATGAAATTAAAGGGATTTAGAATCACCATGCAAACAAATCTCTAGAAATGTTTGTGAGGGATTTTCTAGATTATGTGAATTGAGATGGAAAAGCCCACTCTAACTATGGGCAGTACCATTCCATGGACTGGGGTCTGGGACTGAATAAAAAGGAGAAAGCAAACTGAGCAGCAGCATTTATTGCTCTCTGTTTCTTCACTGTGGACAGAATGTGGTAAACTGCCTCAAGCACTTGCTGCTCTGTCTTCGCAGCTAGAATGGCCTGAAACTCCCAACTCTACACTGAAATAAATCCTTCCTTCTTTAAGTTTTGCCTTTTTGGATGTTTGGTCACAACAATGAGAAAGTAACTAATACAGTTGCTCAAGTCTCTTATCTAAAATGGCACGGGAGGTGCACATAAACTATGCACAGCCTCCTTTATATTTTAAATCGTCTTCAGGTAAATGATCCCACCTATCACGATGTTAGTGCTATGTACATAGTTGTTGGACTCTATTATTTAGTGAATAATGACAAGATACAAGTCTGTGCATGTTGAGTACAGATATATTTTTGTTTGGAATATTTTTAAATCCATAGTTGGTCAAATCTGCCTCTGTGAAACAGATATGGAGGTCCAACTGTACTTATAATATGGTCCTACTGTGTCATAATTACCTGGAGCAGTAAGAAGACATGAGGACTCAACAGGAGCTCATAAAAGCCTTATGCTATCTGAGGAAGGCTGAGAGCAGGCCGCCCAACAGGTATAGGAAAAGGACAAGGCCAGAGCACTCATAGCAATTCAGGATATAACACTGCATGTGGTTCCCAGCAAGACAGCCTGGTTGAAATGCATGGGGCTTGGTAGACACAAAATCCCCAGCTCTGTTAAAATAGAATTTGATGTATTGAAATGAGGTCAACATAGGGTATCTCATAGACATTTGCTCTCTACATCAGAATTTGTTCATCCTCAGCACTGTGGTTATTTGGAGCTGGACAAGTCGTTGCTGGAGTGTTGTCCTGTGTGCTGTAGATGTTCAGCAGCATCCCTGCTTTCTACCCACTAGATGCCAGTAACACTCATCCTTCAGGTGTGGCCACCCAGGATGTCTCCAGATGCTGCCAAATGTCCCATAAGGGCCCAAATCATCCTGATTTGAGAAATGGCAGGGAACAACACAACTGACTTGGAACCTTTTTCAAGATGTGCTTCCCAGACTTCTCATGTAGGAAACAAAGGCTTATTGGAAGAGCTGAGGAAAGTGGAACCCATAACTGAGTTTCAAAGAAAGGGGATTTACCCTTAAACACAGTTCCAATTTGATGTCAATCTGGTAAAACTGGATTTACAAAGACTTTCTCAGAGACACCTTCTGTAGGATGGCTTCTCCCCTCCACAAACCTGGGGGGAATGCAAAATGTTTTAGGGTGATTCAGCTTATCAGACTGGAGCCTGTTCCTGGCATCAATTGAACAGGGATCCAGAGATGTTAAATGTACTGAAGTTCAAGAAATTTCTGTCTTGTAAGTCATCTGGGCCTTCTGTGGTATGGGTCATCCAGCAGTGTGTCCTCTTCATTCAACACCATGAAGGAGAGATGCTCTAAACTGATCAGCCAACTTTTCAGAGCCTTCCACAGATCCCCTAGAGATGAAGTACAAGACCCCTTTAACCCCAAAGCTCAGTTAGCGCTGGTGGGAGATACATTTCTTGACTGTGTAAGCCAATTGCTGAGTAAAGTTGCCAACCCAGACTCTCAGTACCATCACCAGATCCAAGCTGCGCTGCATCAGGCCTCATGTCCGACAGAAATTTAGAAGCTAAAGGGAGCAGAGAAGGTAACAGAGTTGGTGCAGATCCTCAACCAGCATGATAAAGCATAGAAGACTGGATCCTTGGGAACTGTCCTGGTGTTCTGCAACAGCTCTGGCACTGTGAACTGGCTAGGATATATTCTAGATGACCCCAAAATCCAACATCTAAGTCTGCAAGGGCAGATGCCAGCTGCTATGAGGGCAGGGATTTTCCAGTGCTTCCTGAAGGGCTCCCAAGACATCCTTGTTTACATAGACACAGCTTCCTGTGGCCTAGACAGCGCTGGTTGTCAATTATGACTTCCCCTCTACCCTGCAGGGTTATATCCGCAGAGCAAGAAAGGTGGGCTGTGTGGAGAGCAAGGTGCCAGGGACAGTCGTCAGCTTTGTGACCCATTCATGGGATGTGAGCCTGGTTCAGAAGACTGAGTTGGCAGCTCATCAAAGAAGAAGCCTTCCAGGACTCGCATCCTCAGTCAGAGACCCTTTGCCTTAACAAGCCTGATTTTGGTTTGCTTCAATATAATGTTAGAGCAGGAATCTTGCTGGGGTCCCAGGTGGATAATTACACTTGTCAGTAGAAGATACTGAACTACCGTGGCGACTCTGAGGGCATTAGCTGCTGAGCAATGTGAGTTTTTCACAATACTAAAAGATATGGTGGATTTTACTTTATATCATGTGATGATTTCTAACAATAAATGATTTGTTTTTAGACAAAAAAAGAAAAATTCCATAACAACAAACTTTTATCCCACACAAGACACCATTAGAATTGCTGTTTAGAAACTGTCATAAGAAGCAGAAGCAATTTCAGCATGATCTGCTACCTCAGGAAAATCTTACTGGTGTATTGTAACTGTCAGTTCAGAGACTACTTGGATCACTGATCATGTGAACTTACAATAGGCTTGAACTTACTTTTAGACTCCTGAAGAATATGCCAAGAACACATGTTGACATAAAATCACTTTGGTGTTAGGTCTGTCTTTTGGGGAGCCTACAGCATACAGGATTTACTGTATGGAGGGGAGTTTCTTTAAAAAGCTACTACTGGAACTGGGAAAATGGCTCAGTGGTTAAATATATTTGCTTAGAAAGCCTGAAGGCCTGGTAAATATCCCTAATGGCTATGTAAGGCCAGACATGTGCTCAAAGTAACACACACGTCTCTAGATTGTTTGCAGCTGCAAGAGGCCCTAGTTCACCCCTAATCTCTCTCTCACACACACATAAATAAATCAATAGATAAATAAAATATTTTTTAAAAGCTACTACTGTTGTTTAGCTAAATATATATGTTGTGTACCCATAAAATTGTCCCATAAATATGCATGTCTATACCCATAAATTAGTACCATTCCCACCTTTAGTGCTTCTCTTTGCATATGGTGGTGACTACTGAGGAGTGCAAAGACAAAGTGACTCTGGAGTTCTCAACACTAAGGAGAACATCTATAACACATCATTCAAAGCTCAGGGAAAAATTACAGAAGAGGGGGCAGAAAGAATGTAAGAGGCAGAGATGGAGAGGAGTCCTTTGGAATGGTATAGTCCAGGCATGACCTGTCTGTTGAATTCATGACCTCAGAGTGAATTTTGTATCCTGGACAAGACCCACATAATACTAAGCCCATCAGTATTCCATCATGGATGATGGACGGAAATCCATCCCTTCTTGAGGAGTTATAGGATATTAATGGTGGCTAGGGGAGTGGGAGACATTTTTGTGTAATAGTATAGCCACTGGCAGGATCCATGTGCTCTGAACAAGAATTCCCCACAGGTGTCAATGCACACAACTCTAATGAAACTCAGTGAGCTACTACCACACACAAGGAAACAAAATACGTCAAAATAGAAGAGGCACTACTTGGGAAGAAGGAATTCAGCAGCAGGGGAACAGTAAGTGGGAGGGAAGCAACAGATGGTAGTGGGAGGGGATTATGATCAGAATATATTAGATTCATGCATAAAATTTGTTGATACATAAAAAAGTGAATAAAAATTGAAATACCATACAAAAGAGCAAGCACAATATTATGTACAGATGTGAATATTTATTTAGGGTATGAACAAAGCTTGTACTGTAGTTATCTTCTCACTAGTGGGATAATGAACCCAATCAGGATCAGAAGCAACTTATAGGAGAAAAGATTTTTTTTTTTTTGGCATACATACTCCAGGGGAAGTTTCACCATGGCAGTAAAAGGCATGGCATGAGCAGAGGCTGGACATCACCTCTGACACAGAGGGTGGAAACAGCAGCAAGAGTATAAGCAAAACTCGAACAAAAGGAAGCTGGCTATACACCCCTAGATAAACCCCAAATGACACACCTCCTCTGGCAAGGCTCCATCAGCTGGAAACCAATCATTCAAACACATGAATTTATAGGGGGGCACCTAATTCAAACTACCATGACTTCCAATAAGTATACCTAAAATCATACCAGGTGTGGTGGTGCACGCCTTTAATCCCAGCACTTGGGAGGCATAGGTAGGAGGATCACAGTGAGTTCAAGGCCACCCTGAGACTAATTCCAGGTCAGCCTGAGCTACAGTGAGACTCTACCTCAGAAAAACAAGTAAAATATAATAAATAAATAAATAAACCTAAAGTCAATAAAAAATACACCATAGCTTACTAGAAAATGTGAAGCAATATAAATAATTTAGTCTTATTGTGATCTTGGAAACTGAAATTCTTTACTGATAGCTGCACTATTTATTGTATGCATTTGGCACACATTTTTCTAGCTGATTTTTATCACTACAAGTGTATGTGTATAAATACAGGAGGTCAAGTTAATTCTATTTCTTTCTTATGAACAATATAAATTGATTGTTCACAGTTCTGGATACTGGAAATTCAATATCAAGGTGCTAGCAGGTTCCATGTATGGTGAAGTCTTTCTTATTCAAAGATGACACATTTTGGCTGTCATATTTATTTCAGTTAACACAGACACGTATTATGCACATAAGTTGCATGAAACTTTTTCTCTGTGGTGATATGAATACACCTCTGTTCATCCCAGATAGAGCACCAAGCAAGCAACAGACCAAAGCAGGCCTACACAAAAGTCCAACTTAGTGAACCAATAAGCTTATTTGTATGACTTACAGAGCACTGGTGAGGGGTTACTTACTAAAACATGGATATCTCAAAGGTAACTGCATCATGGCAAAGTCACATCCCATTCTGGATGGTGATTTCATGGAAGCTGCACAATAGAGACACTCTAAGATCCCTTGTGGTGGGGCAGGAAAGAGCAATAGCTGGAATCTCAGGTGAGAGAGGGTCTTGTGCCCCTCCTTTCCTCCCTCTATTAAACAGTGTCAATAGCTCTATTACTATTACCATATATCTGACTATCCCTGTATTGTTCTGCTCCAAAGCTGTCAAGGTTACTGGGCCAAAGCATTGGCATCATGTGATGCTCAGATGGAAAGTTCCATATAGTAATTTATAATTTTTATAATTTTTTTATTTACTTGAGAGTGAGGGAGAGAAAGAGAGAGAAAGAATGGGTGTGCCAGGGCATCCAACCACTGCAAATGAATTTCAGACATGTGCACCACCTTGTGCATCTGGCTTACGTGGGTACTGGGGAATTGAACCTGGGTCCCTAGGCTTCAAAGGCAAGCATCTTAACTTCTAAGCCATCTTTCCAGCCTTATTTAATATTATTTTATTTTGTTTCTTTCTGAAGTAGGGTCTCAATCTAGCCCAAGCTGACCTGGCACTCACTCTGCAGTCCCAGGCTGCCCTTGAACTCAAAGTGATCCTTCTGCCTTTGCATCCCAAGTGCTAGGATTAGACTGAATTTAAATATATTAGTTTCCCGGAAATTCCCTAGCAAATTAATATGCACTAACTGGCTTCAAACAATAGAAACTTATTCCCTAACAGTGTTGGAGGCCATGTCTGAAATCGTGATGTTGGTAGGGCCATATACTCCTTGAAGAGCCTTCCTCGCTTTTCCTTGCTTTTCCCAGGTCCTGATGGCTCCTGGTCTTTCTTGGCTTTTAGTGGCATCACTCCAATCTCTGCCTGTCTTCACATGGCCTTTTTTTTTTCTTTTGAACTCTTTGTACTCCCTCTCCTTATTTAAGGATACCAGTTATTAGGTAAAGAACCAAGTTTAAACTAGTATGACCCCATCTTAATTACATCCCAAAGGATACTATTTCCTAATGTTGCAGTTACCTTCTCATTGCTGGGACAAAACACCGAACCAAAAGCAGTTTATGGGAGGAAAGGGGTTATTTCTTTATTTTTATTTATTTATTTGATCTTTTTATTCTTAGATATGGACATATTTTGCATGTAAACATCACATGTTGGTACCATCCTTTCCCTCCTCCCTGACCCTTTTCTGAAGAGGCCTTCCTTATTGAGGATGCAGATCAACCCCATGGGGATTGTGGGTCATGCATTATGGAGACAGCAGTCAGTTATGGGGGAGAGGCGATGTCTCTGTGCAAAATGTCCCAACTTGTGGCTCTAACAATCTTTCTGTCCCTGTTCCACAAAATTCCCTGAGCCATGCTGGGACCATTTTAAGTCTACTTCAATGATGAGAACTTTGGAGCTTCTAGATGTCTGGTTTGGTAGGTGTTGAGTGTCCTCAGTATCTTTTTCCAATACCCTCTGTTGGAGAATCTGCTTCTCTTTTTCAGATGGGCACTGGACTTGAGGAGATAAATGATCCAGCACCCTCCACCACGGCCCCAGCTGAAACCACAGGGGAATTGGGGCTATTTCAAATAACAGTTTTTTTTTTTCTTTTGTTGGTTTTCCTAGGTAGGGTCTCACTCTAGGCCAGGCTGACCTAGAATTCACTATGTGTTCCAGGCTGGCCTCAGATTCACAGCGATCTTCCTATCTCTGCCTCCCTAGTGCTGGGAATAACGGTGTGGTCCAACACATCAGGAACAACTTTACAGTTTTGAGGTGAAGTTTCACCATTGTGGGGAATAGCATGGCACAATCAGGAAGCTGGCTCACAGCATTATGCATCAGCAGCTGGCCAGAGCAGCAAGAGCGAGCTAACACTGGTAAGGGGGAGCTAAGCAATACACGCCAAAGCCTGCCCCCAGGATTACACCCTTCTGGCAAGGCTCCACCTCCCAAAGTCCTAAAAGCCTTCCCAAATTGCCACCATATGAGAATGTAAGGGTCTGAGGATCACTGAAGAAAGACCCTGGACTCAAATAGTATGTAAAAACAAAGAGCGTTTATTCTGCAGAATCAACCAGCATGTGGGGTCAACTACTCATACAAAATGATGAGATTAGAGGAGCACGCAGGCTCCTTTTAAGCACAACTAGGGGAATTCCAGGAGGGTTAGGCAATCTTCTGACATGATTGGCTAAGCAAGCAGCAGTTACAGTTGTATGTCTCTGATTGGTTGGGGCAAAAGCACACTAAAGGGACATGTTTGGGCATGTTTGGACTTATCTCCAGGAACTGACTCAGCCCCCAGTGCACAAAATGGCTGCTATATTCCCCGGCCACATGTCAGGGTCACTGTTGATTAACAGCCCTCCCTCTGTTTATGGTTTTTCCCAGAAGTCTTGCCTACCTCTCCGGGAAACTGAAACTTAGGCCTTGTTAGGGTGACACCTTACTGAAGCCTGTCATGGTGTGAGTTTGGTCCCTTCAAGAACTGAGTGTTCAGAATGCATCAGGCCATGGAAGATATTTCACTGAAACCACCACACCAAGTAAGGTCACTATTCTGAGGTTCCAGGTAGACATGCATATGAGAGTGTGTGTATGTGATAATTAATCTTGCTTGTCAAATTAAGAGAATTTAGAATCACCGTGAAAACACACATCTATGAGGATTTTTCCAGAAAGGTATAATTGAAGAAAGAAGAACCACCCTAAATTTGGGTAGCACTATGCCATGATCTAGGGTCCTAGAGTGAATAAAGAGCTGAGCATCCATTACTGTCTGCTTTCTGGCTGTGGATACAATATGACCAGCTGCCTCATGTCCTTGCCTCCATGACTCCGCCAACATGATGAACTGTGACCTCCAATGATAAGCTAAAATAAACCCTTCTTTCATTAATTTTCTGTTATGTATTTTGTCATTGCAATGAGAAAAGTAACTAATACAGGTGAACACTTCCACCTAGCATTTAAAGTATATCCTTAACAGGAGAATTTCCATTTGTCCTCGCACCAATTACACTTACACTTGCTTGGAAGAACATTCCATGGCATCAAGTGTTATACTTTTCAAACTTTGTTCCTTCTTTGCTACCCACAAATTTCTGGTCCTAGGTGTCACAGACCTGATGATATCTCAACATGACTAATATGACTAGGAGTCATGTGTTGTCTTGAGTCTTTTTGTCTCAGTTCTGGATGTGTTGGCATTGTGTATAGGAGCCCAAAGCCAATCCTATATAGAGATGGCCAGCAATAACCTAACTGTACACATAAGTTACTGTGAGCCACATAAGTGTCTTCTTCTAGTAGTAATGGAATTGTTCCTCTACCTGAAAGTCCTCTTAACCTGGTCTCAAAACTACCCTTGGTTGCAACCGTAACACCAACTTAGAGTTAAGAATAATAATGGGGCTGGAGAGATGGCTTAGCGGTTAAGTGCTTGCCTGTGAAGCCTAAGGACCCCCCGGTTCAAGGCTCGATTCCCCAGGACCCACGTTAGCCAGATGCACAAGGGGGCACATGCGTCTGGAGTTCGTTAGCAGTGGCTAGAAGCCCTGGCGTGCCTATTCTCTCTCTCCCTCTCTCTCTCTCTCTCTCTCTCTCTCTCCCCCTGTCTGTCTTTCTCTCTGTGTCACACTCAAATAAATAAAATTGAACAAAAAATTAAAAAAAATAATGGGTATGTTGAACTGAAGAGAAGCATAGAACATAACAGATTATGTTTAGAACATACTACTTTTGAAAAACTTGCGAAAACATATGGCATGTAAACAAATTTTTAGGGTTCCTCCTAGGGGCTTAGGAAAAGTCTATGCAGGTGAGCAACTTGAACTTTTCACTTTAGAGCCATCAGTACCATATTAACTAATTTTTTCAACAAGTCTGTCAAACTGTCAACCCAGGAAAGGTGATAGACTGTATATCTAGATTTCAGAAAAAAAAAAGATTTATCCCCGAGTGTCATAATTTGCTTATGTCAAAATCATGGTCATGCTGATGAATTCTTGCCCACACAGTGACTGCTTTGACCTGCACAAGACCCCCACAGAGTACTGAGCCTATACCATTATGGATGATGAAACAGGCTATGAGGCTCCCTTCCCTCCATGAGGAGTTATCAACAGTTAATGGCAGCTTTGGGAGTAGGAAAAATTTTCTGCAATGGTATAGCCCCACTGACATAATAATAATTCACACACGTGTCCATGCAGGCAACCCAAATTCAACTCAGTGGGTGGCTTACTCTGTCACACACCAAAAAAAGACATAAAATAGAAGTGAGACTAGTTGGGAAGAAAAAGGCATTCAGCAGAAGGGGGAGAGAGATGGATGGAGAAGAAGGTGATGGGATCAAAATGTATACATGTATAAAATTGTCAATGAATAAAATGTAAAAAAAAATGTCTAGTTGGGTAGAAATGAACAACCACTTGCTGGTGGATCAGTGGGCACATAAAAGGATGCACTGGAATGTTCTACCTCAACTACTACATGACAGCCTCTATGGTCCCCTTACTTGTCCATCTCTGCCACTATACTCCTGCCTCAGGACCTTTGTCCTCACTGTTCTCTCTGGTTGGAATGCTTTTTCTCTCAGCTGCATGTTGACTCTCTCACTTCTTTGAGGGAAATGTACTATGAGAACGGAACGTGTGTATACCATCTCTAGGCCTGACTAATAGCACAGACACCTTGCCAACAATTCCTAATAATTATTTTCTCCCATCTTCTAGCTTGATATTAACCCTCGAGGCAACTCTAAAAGCTATGTGTTAAGGGTGTCAGAAGATCCATTGGCCTGTAGCCTTTAATAAACACGCAGAACACACACATTCTTCCTCATGATTTCACAGTCTTTCCCTACAATCCAATGGTTGAACCATGAAACAAAGTATTGTCTTTAGCCACTGAGACTTGCTACATCAGCTGGTAGTGCATTAATGTCACCATCCAAGCGTTTCCTAAGCTAACTCATGTAAAATTGCTACTACTTCCCTTCCCCTCCACTCCTTTTACCTCTTTGGCACTGCTGTTTCGATAGAGCATGTTAAGTATCACCAGGTCATGTACTGTATACTTCGCTACCTTCTTTGTCCATTGTCTGTCTACCTCCTCCATACAATATAGGCTTCATGAAGACAGGAAACCCATCTGTTGCCCCCACTACTTTATCTCCAACATCCAGGACAGCACTATCGAAAAGAACTCACTGTGCTGGTGGAAATATTCTGTCCAATATGACAGCCGCTGTCCACATGTGTCCAGTGAGCATTTGAAATGTAGCTAGTGCAAGGAAGTGGACTTCTATATTCATTTAGTTCTAGTTAATTAAGATTAACTAGTTACATATAGCTAATGGTTGCCACATCAGTGCCATACATTGAAGGCTGTCTTCCTCTATAAGTCTGAGCTCCACATTCAGAAAGTGGTAGTTACAATGGTACAGATGTTTTCTGGTCTCTAAAAGCCACATGCTCATCTACTTGGACACACACTTGGACTACGTTCATGAACTTCTGTTACAGTTAGGTGTCATCACGTGACTGAATTATAATCTGTGCCATTCCTTTACCAGTGATCTGGGTGTTGTTCTTTTTTTTTTTTGGATTCTTTTCATAGTTTTTCTTTTTCTTGGGGTTTCTGCGGTTTCACTTTTATCTAGGTACATATTTGTTTTAATTTATCATGTTTGGGGCATGGTGTTTTACCTAAAACTCATGCATTTTTTTCACTCACAAATTTTTTTCAGCCATTAATTCTTGGAATATGTTTTTTCCTCCTTTTCCCTTTTTAACATTTATTCTGCAACATTGGGCATGTTGGAACTTCCTCCAAATCACTTTTATTTTCATAGTGGATGTCTCCCCCCACCACTATATTTTGTGTATCTTCTCCACATATATTAATATTCACTAGTTCATTAATTTTCTCTTCACCTTTCTCTACATTGATTTTTAACATGTCTGCTACTTTCCATGACTTTGTTGTTTATTCCCAGAAACTTCATTCTTACCTAAACCTTGATGATTTTAGTACTGTTTTGATTTTTCATTTTTGCTTCTTTTCTTTTCTATATCTTCAACCATTTAAAATAAACTTATTTCATAGTCTCTTTAAGATTATCCTATTATGTTAAGATTAGAGTGCTGATTTTCCTTTTTTTATTATTTTTTTAGTAATTAGTTTTGTACTCAGCAAATACAGTCAATTTGTTACCATTACTAGGCTCATCCATTACCTACCCCCTCCCCTTGGCCCCTCCTGGTTGAGGTATATGGGTCATGCATTCTGGAGTTAGCCCACAGTTATGGGTAGGATAAATGTCTGCATATCATGACCCAACATGTGGCTCTGACATTCTTTCCTTTTTGATGAGTTTTCTAACTATTCTTCACAATTGGTACAATTTCTATGCATTTCTAGTTAACCTCAGTCTTTTTCCTTCCTCTACAGAGTCCTGTGAATCATAAGTCATGACAATTGACATAGAGAATGATTCTGCAGGTATTTCTTTTGTGAGTCCTGGAGGTTGTGAGGGTCTAGGTCAATTTTTATGCTAGCTGTTTGGCTTCGGTCATCTTGCCTTACAGGCAGCATAAATTTAAATTTTATAATGAGAAAGATACAGTCCTAGGTTTTAACCTACTACAAATGACTTGTTTTGATGTATGGGACCCTACACAAGCTTTCTGTCTTTTCTGGGCCAGGGTTTCTTCCATAGCAATGCTAATCTCCTATTCAGGACCTGAATGAGTTAGCTATCTTCAGGTGGCGGGTCTCTTGCTCAACAGGGTATAAAGCTTTATTTCCTATATTACATTAGTAGCAGAGTTCTAACACCCAGGCTTCCATTTCTGGACCTGGGTGTGAAGTCTTCACAGTCACCTGTGGCACCTGCATGGTCTTAAACCTCTGATTTTCTTTTCTTCCTAGATGGTATTTTGGCATTTCCCTTTATTCTCTTTTATTGACAACTTTGTGTCATTATTATGAAATACCTGACACAGGTTACTCATGTAAAGGGAAGTTTATTTTGGCTCAAGATTCTGGCATAGGGTGGTCCCATTGTTCAGGGCCTCAACCTTGGTCAAGGGCAGGGACATGTGTCAGAATAATTGTTTACCTCATGAGCCAGGAAGCAGAAAGAATCTGAGAAACTGGGTTACCAAAATTTCCTTCAATAACACACACTCAAAATTTTAAGAACCACATACTAGAATCAACATTTAAAAAGTTCTACTACTCTACCACTTCCGCATAACACCACTCTGGGGATCAAGCTTTCACATGTGGACCTTTGAGAAGTACTATTCCAAATCATTGCACCTCTTCTGGAGAAAAAAACATATAGGATTTTTTAAAAACGTTTCTATGTTAGTAAGGGGAGGTCTATTGTCCATGAACTCATGAACTCTATCTGTGTGAGTATCTACAGCCAATTATTCTTAGAACTTTTCAGAAGGAATCTCAATCTCTCTTTTTTTTCTGATTTACTTCCAACATTTTTGTGGTAGGGGGTAATCTATGTGGCATTCCTAATATAGACTGACTATATTATCATCCAAAGAAGTTATAGAGCCATAATTTATGTAAAATTGTTCCCCAAAAGATATGATATACTTTGTGAGCTGTTAATTATATACAGTGTAAATGTTAGACAGTAGCTTAAAAATCAGGGTCAGAAAACAGTGAGTTTTGCATTTTGCCAAATATGTCCTCAGGATAAATTGAATTTTTATTGTATTATATTACATCACTGCAATTATATGAGTATTTTTGGAATTCTGAACACTTCTTTCTATCATTTAAATATGCATATATTGCACTTGGCAATCTTAGTATTCTATAAAAAATTATTGTAAAAATGAAATTTAAAAATGTGATGACCCAATAATGCATAGAAATATGTCACAAAATAATAGAATATAAAAAAAGATTATAAAGCTTCTAAAAGTAAATATCTAAAGCAAATTAGACCATCATATTGGGTCAAAGATAAAACAACTCGTATTACTTAACATGTCAATATTCCAAAAGACAAACAGAAAGAAGTAATTCCCTAATGCACATGTGAATGTTCAGTAGCTTTCAAGTTTCTACCAGCAATGTTAACACTATGTAAAAATCATTGCATGAAACTACTTACAGGTTTTATGAGCAATAATTAGGATGTAATGGATGGCTATATTTTTCAGATTGAATGGTTCTAAAAATGATTTAAAAAAGGATTTTTTTTTTGGATTTTCTCGGTTCTCTTGAAAAAAATTGTGATAAGAAAGAAAGACAGAAAGAAAAAAATGCTGGTATTCTATAACACAAACAAAACACACAAGCCATTTTCCTAACTTCACACTGTTCAGGAGAGTGAGAAAACACCAATTTCCACAAGATGGTCTGTCTTACAAATATGGAACACTACCCATTCAAATAGGTATCTGGGGCATTCTGGGTAAGCCAACCAAAATGGGTAGCAATAACATGTAAATTTAAATAGCATCTTTCCTCATCCTGAGTATTCATCCATCGTGCCACTGACACATTGCAGAAAGGATGCCAGGTCTTCTACTGGCATAAATCTCATGTCTGGAGCCTGCTGTGAAAGCTCAGAAAAGCACTACTTGCAGCATGTAGGGGTCCTTTGTTGGTGACATGTGGTTGAGAGGAAGAAATAACATACCATTTGGTACCCTCTGGGAAGGTCTGTGAACAGACTTGTGCTGGGTCTCTATGCTGCTTTTACAAGATGTTCAAGATCTGCGTGTGCTTTGTGCTGCAACATGCAAGTGGCATATAAACAAACCTGTGTTGGTTTCCAGGAAAAAGTAATTACCATTTTAGGATAACTCTTGCATTTGTCTCAGCTCAAATGATTTGGAGAAGAATGAAGGATCCATGCTTATCAAGATCGCTGGTAAGGTGACACCTTATCCCTAGAAGCGCCAGCCTATCCACAGTTTCAAAGGGGCTCAGGGCTATGAAGTCAGACACTCCATGCGTTGCCTGTAAACCATCATGATTAGCATTTCAGTGCATTGCAGCCTGACTTCCACTTGCCAGATCCTGCATTTCCTTGCCTTTTCTGGCCCCAGGGATCTGTATTGTTCTCCCATGTGGCAAGCCGGAAGTGCTGGAGAACTAACGCCAGTTGCCCAGAGGGATAATTGGCTTGATAGCACACTAGTTATTGGCTGCCTTCCCTTTCTTCTTTCACATTCATGTTTTCCTCTATGGGGTTTCCTTACAGTAACTCTCCAATCAGCTATGTGTACTTGAGTCTTTGTGTCTAGGTTGGCTTCTGGAGGAGCCCAATTACCTCCTCTCCAAGGTCCTGGCAATTCAGCATTTGACAGGCTTCAAAATGGACAGTGTTTCAGATATATTAGAGGAGTGCATTAATGGAACATGCATTTTCGAATTTACTGCATGCTTTGGAAGTCATTTTAGCATTCTAAGTTAACTTCTATCTACCCAGTCTCCCTTCTCCACTGTTCAGATCAGTCATAGCAAGGTACAAGTTCTCATGCCTGAAGCATCAGTTGGCTACGGGCATGTGATGGTGAAGCCACTATAAGATCCAAGAAACTAGACAGGCAGTTGAGGGAAGCCTTAGGGGAAGAAGCTGGACTGTGCTTGAAATCTCTGCCTGAAGATAAGGCTAAGATGGCCTTAATATTGATCTACATACTTTGGAATTTAATATACTAGTTACAGTTTGGTTTTCTTTTGTTTAAAAGGGATGCAGAGTACCTCTGGTAGTTTTGGGGTATTGTGGGTTCAAGAACATATGTGATAGTTCTCTTTCTGTGCCTGGCTTAACATAATGTTCTCTAAGTTCATCCATATTGTTACAAATAATAGAATTGCATTCTTTTTTATGGCTAAATACTTAACAATAATATATTGTATACTTCAAAAAGGCTAGAAGAAGGGATTTTAAAATGCCCTATCACAAAAACCTGATCAATGTAGGAAGTGATGGATATGCCAATTTCCCTATTCACATTCTTATACAGTATAAGCATGCATTAAAACATCACATTGTACTCCATAAATATGTACCAGCACAAGTCAGTTAAAAATAAAATAAAACAGGCTGGAGAGATGGCTTAGTGGTTAAGGCACTTGCCTGCAAAGCCAAAAATCCCTGTTCATTTCCTCAGGTCCCATGTAATCCAGATGTACAAGGGGGCACACGTGTTTGGAGTTCATTTGCAATTGCTGGATGCCCTGGCATACCCATTCTCTCTCTCTCTCTCACTCTGTCTCTCTCAAATAAATAAACAAATAAAAATAAGAAAGTAAAATAAAACAACAGGACCACGTGTGACAGTGAGCACCATCAATACAACAAATGTTTCTTGAGCACTGAGGATGTAGAGGTACTCTTTGAAAAGCAGTATTGACTTATTTGATCTGCACAAAATGTGTGCATTGTTAGCCCCATTTCATTGATGGGCAAACTGAAATGTTGAACAAAGGTGTCAGGAATCTTGATCTTGTGCTTCCACCTAAAAGGAAAATCAAGAATTCATATCAGAGGCCTATGACACCTAGACTACAGTATTAGCACCTGATGTCTTCATGGTCCTTGTCTCTTGGCACAACCACTGCTATGATTCACTGCCTTCATCTTTGGTTCTTGTTTGTTGATTACTTTTTATATACATGTATGTGTGTGTGCATGTTCATGTGTGTGTATTCTGTGGGGGAGGGCTGTCTGCATGTGTGCATGAGTGTGTAGAAGCCAGAAGACGACTTTGGGTATTGTTCCTCAATAAGGATATCCACCTTGAGGATCCACCTAAGGTCCTCTTGCTTGTTTGTGAGGTAAGCACTTTACCAAACGTGCCAACTCTCAGCCACATCTTTGGATCTTCCAAACCTGCTCCTGTCAACTAACTTCCTCACTTGTGAGTCTGATGATCTTGCAGTCATGGCCACTGCTGGCTTCTCTTTTTCAAGGTCTTTGCTGCCAGCCTTCTGTCAGGCATTTTTCCTCTTCACCCAAATGCCTGACTCTGAAACAACATGGAATGATTAGGCGGTTCCAGTCAATCCCCATCAGCTCTGTTTCTGTGCAGACTTCCACTTGGTTTCTGGTCACCTATAGACCTGTAATCCTTTAGGCATGCATCCATCTGTGCCCAGTCTGCTGTGGCCTATAGAGGAAGACATGTTGTAGCAGAAACATAACCTCTGAGTAAGGAACTACCTAAAGGCATTCATGTGGGCTCTTGGGTGTGAATAATGGTAAGAAGTGTGAGACACCCAGAAAAAAAGAAGACCTACTGTGGATCTTGCTAAGAGCTATGTAAAACCAGTCAGTGAGCTTAAAGCTTGTGGTCCTGTTTGGCTTTTCGTGTGTGTGTGTGTGTGTGTGTGTGTGTGTGTGTGTGTGTTCATAGGTGAGGGTAGGTGGATATGCATGTATCTATGGAGGCCAGAAGACAACACCAGGTAGTTTTCTTCTCAGGAACCATCCACATTTTTTGAGACAGGGTCTTTCAATAGTCTGGAGCTTGTCAGTAAGCTAGACTGGGGAGCCAGCAAGTCCCAATAGTCTACCTGTCTCTGCCTCCCCAGCACTGGAATTACAGATTGGCAACCACCACACTTGGCATTCTGTTCATGTTCTGGGGATAGAACTCAGACCCTCATGCTCGCAAAGTAAGCACTTTACCAACTGCACTATCTCCATGGCCCAGTCCCATGTGCCTTTATTTTCTTCTTCCATTGTCTTATGTCTCAAGGAAACAGGTACTCTAGAAAAGAGTATTTTATTTTATTTTACTTTATTTTATTTTATTTGAGAGAGAGAATGGGCATGACAGTGTCTCTAGCTACTGCAAACACCAGACACATGCTCCACCTTGTGCATATGACATACATGGTTACTGGGGAGTCGAACCTGGGTCCTTAAGATTTTCAGGCAAGCACTTTAAATGCTGAGCCACCTCTCCAGCCCAAAAAGTGTATTTGAAACAAGACTTCCTTCATTCTATATGTATAGAATGTAAAGGGATAAGACTTAGAGGCCAACTCAGCAAAGGATGTCTACATTTTGTGAATGCCACATGGTCCGAATTAGATCTTAAAAATTATATTTGGTAATGGATGAGTCTAATAATGGTACCAAATTGACTGTATTCGCTGAGTACAAAACTAGTTAATAAAAAAATAATAAAAATTATGTTTTAAATGAGGTTGATCGGGTAGCTTTTTTTCTTTGTGAACATGTTAGAAAATATTTTTAAAATATTTTATTTATTTGCAATGAGAGAGAGAGAAAAATGGGCATGCCAGGGCCTCCAGCCACTGGAAGTAAACTCCAGATGCATGTGCCACTTTCCGCATCTGGCTTTATGTGGGTACTAGGGAATCAAACCTGGATCATTAGGCTTTACAGACAAGTACCTAACTGCTGAGCCATTTCTCCTGCCCTAGAAAATATTTTAATTAATGAATTTGTATGTGCATATACATATTCCACAGTGCACATGTGGAGGTGAAAGGACAACATTGGGGTGGCATTCCCCTTCCACCTGCATTGTTTTGCCATTGAAAAGTCCAGGCTAGGTGGCCTGTGAGCTTCTGGATTCTCCTGACTCCACCTCCCATTACTGTAGGTGTGTTGTGTTTATAGATCTGTGTGCCACTTTGTGTCTGGCTCTATGTGGGTGCTGGGAATCCAAACTCTGGTCAAAATTGTGGACCAAGAGCCTTTAGCCACTTAGCAATCTACATAGCCCATAAGCTATTAAAATTGAAGAATAATACACACAGAGAGACAAGTGCACAACTCATAAGTGTATATTGAAATTATACAAAATAAACGTATCAGTGTAACTAACAGCCAAATCAAGATATATGAAATGAGGTTTTTTTTTTTTTTTGAGGGCTCTGGTAGCACTCACTAGCATTCTATAGTTCAAAGGTCAAAGGTTCACAGAAGATACATTTGGAAGGGTTGGGTTAGCATTAGGAGTCTTGCATAAACTTCAAAGTAGCCAAGTGTCACTCGCAGGTCCAGGCAGCTAGAGAACCTATGTTTATGTTTCCTTATTTTTTGTTTGTTTTACCCTCAAACATCAGGCAAGTTTTCTGCTGCTTAACTAAGATGGTGCCTATAGATAAATCATTCCACCTCCCTCTTTCTCCTATTTATTTGCTATGCATAGTACATTAATATTTCTTTTCTTATTTTTGTGTTCATGATGGAAATCATCTATGACTATAATTCTACCCCGAGATCTCTGTGTCTGGCATGTAGAAATATAGTTCTGCTCTCACTCCTCATGGCTACTAGCCAGTGACAGCCGGTGCACAACAGCAGAGCGTAGACTCACTGCCCACCCTTCCATAGAGCTTTTATACTCCCATTAGCAGCCTTAAATATTAGTACTCATTCCATCTGACCTTCTAAAGGCAGAGATGACAAGCTGGCCACCAGGACTGGTTTTTGCCTCTGTGACATAGAGTTGGTGATGGAAAGCAGCAGCCAGGCCAGAGTGTCCATTTTCCATACCTCTTAAGGGTGGTTATTAGAAAGCTGATTATTAGGAGCTGGGGAGATAGCTCAGCAGTTAAAGCCTCTTGCTTGCGAAGTCTGCTGGCTTGGGTTACATTCCCAAAACACATTTGTAAGCTGAGAACAAAATAAGTGTTGAAAATGTGTGTTGTGTGTGGTGGCAAGAATTTCTCGTGTATCCTGAGCATGGACACACACACACACACACACACGTGCACACACAGAGACACACAAATATTTTTTTAAAAGAAAACTGGTGTGGTAGTCTGAATGTAAAGTGCCCCCCATAGCCTCATGTATCTTTGATTAAGCTTACTACTACCCAGTTCCTAGCTGGTAGAGCCTTTGAGAAGTGGAACCTTGTTGGAGGAGATGTGTCACTGGGGGCAGAAGTTGGCGTTAGTCAGCTGGCTCTTGCTGCTGCCTCCCTGCTGCCATGGAAAGATGTAATGCCCAGCCTCTGCTCTTCATGCTGTAATGAAAGTTCCTTTTGAGACTATGAACGGAAATAAACTCTCTCCTTCCACATACTGCTTTTGCTTGAGTGTTTTGTCCCAGAAATGAGAAAGTAACTGCAACAACTGGCTATTGCCAATCGAATACGAATTGAAATGCTTTTTAAAGTTCTAAACTAAGATGTTTAAACAGCATGTATGCCTTCTGTATGATCTATTTCTCCAACCATTGATTCTGAGGGCCCTAAGAGAAAGAAGGAAGAAACTTGAGCCTCTGAGGAAGTCAGTGGAAGACTACCAGCTAAGCAAGAGCTCTGGCATTGGATTTGACATCAATGAGAAATAAATGACTAGGGGGTGAATTTACCACAATTCTAGTGTTGTCATAACTAACACAGCTAAAGCATGGATGGAGGAGAGGAAGGCTCTTTTTAATCATGTCTTTTGAAGGTCATGCCAACTAGAGGCTCTTACTTGTATAGAAGTAGAATTCCTAGACTTTATACACAGAAAAATAAGAAACTATCCCTTTTACAAGTGAGAAAGCATTTTCATGATGGATGTGGTAATACGGTAATCTCAGTACTGTGAGAAGGTCTGCTCCATAGGAGGGAATTCATGCCTGATACTGAAAACCTAATTAAAAATCTAGTTATAAAGCTGGCAGGGTTAAAAAAAAAAAAAAAACTAATGGGAAGTTACTACTGTTGTTTGCTGCATGGATGCAGCTGCCGGTGCCCGTGCTGCCGCTGCCGCTGCCAGAGTCCGAATCGCCGCTACCGGGTCCCGAGGTGCCGCTGCCGGAGCCCAAGTCGCCGCTACCGGGTCCCGAGCTGCCGCTGCCGGATCCCGAGCTGCCGCTACCGGGTCCCGAGCTGCCGCTGCCGGAGCTGCTTCGGCCTGCCCGTGTGGGCTCTGGATATCTCCTACTTCTCCGCTGCTGTTTTAATCTCTTATACACCTCCCTTGTGTATTTTGCTGGGTTTTCTTTGGCTTTTTCTCCCCTAGGCTGCTTAGGCGTGGTTCCTATGCCGCCATCTTGACCGGAAACTGCTGCATGGATTATATTATGCCCCAGCAAATTACCCTCTAAATATTTATTTTTATGCATATCTATATATCTGTATATCTATATATATATATATATATATCACTTTGGTTACAGAAGTCTCTCTTTTCAGATGGTAATGATTGCTAGAGAGACTCAAAATTCATCAAAGTGCTGAGAAGAAGTGACAGTTGAACACTGAACTGATATGCCCTCCAATGGCTCAGGGGCTATAGTGTAAGAAGTGGCAGAAAGAATGGGGAGGACTGCTTTGGAACACTGTCTCCCAGATGCAAAGTGGTCATTGTATTCATGACCTCACAGTGGCTGTTATCTGCACAAGACCTGCATAACATTGGGCCCACCAATAGGTTGCCATGAATAATGAAGAAGGGCAAGAAAAAAGACATCAATATAGAAATAGGAATAGTAGGAAAAAGTAAGTGTTCAGGGGAGAGGATGGGGTCAAAGGAGGATAGTAGGAGGAGATTATATGAAAAACTATAAAATGAAAAATAAATGTTATAGAATGATTTTTTCTGTAATCTACTTACCTGTAGAATAAGAATAGTAATACTTGTTTGCAAGATTTAAGTGAATATTGAAGGACAAACTATATTAAAGTTGAATCTTTAAAATAGCTTTAATTTTTGAATATGATGAATCCAGTGCTTCTGCTCATATAATATCTACATTGAATACATTGAATCATATTTTCATGTCATTCCTTTATGTCCTTGAATTGCAAAAATAAGTTGGAGAGTGATTGAGGAAGATACCTGATGTTGACCTGTAGCCTCCACATGCAAATATGTGCACAGGCACCCCCCCCACACACACACATGCCCACATGCATATGAACGCATGTACATTTTTTAAAGTGCTGTGGCTGTTTCAATGTGAAGTGCCATACACACATACACACCATACACATTTACACACATACACATGCCATCCGAAAGCATTATCTGGGGTCATGTGCCTTTTTCGGGATTGCTTTTAGGAATCCTTGTAGTGATCCAAGGACAAGGAGAGTCCTAATTTGCAGTTGTGGAGCTCAGCCAGGCACCCTTGCCCTTCTATAGTTGCTAACACATCCGTTACCACCTGTACCTGTGATAAGGGTTTTATTAACAAAACATGTAATTTCTCTTTGGAAAGATTGTCAATATAGTGGCCCTTTATTCATAGGATTCTGTGTCCCATTTAAATAAGGCAGGTTTTTTTTTTTAACTATGTGGGAAACATTAAAAAATGACATCAGGGGCTGGAGGGATGGCTTAGCACTTAATGCGTTTGGCTACAAAGCCAAAGGACCCAGGATTGATTACCCAGGTCCTATGTTAGACAGATACACAAAGGGGCACATGCGTCTGGAGTTCGTTTGCAGTGGCTGGAGGCTGTGGTATGCCCATTCTCTCTCTCTCTCTCTCTTTCTCTGTGAAATGAATAAATAGTTAAATAAAATATTTTTTAAATGACATCAGGCATATGACAAAGAAGTATCATTATAAGGCTACTCTTGGGAAAGTATTGTAATAAACAGCAATGAGGGCACTGCTATACCAATTCATATTATGTAGCCACTGTGGGG
This sequence comes from Dipus sagitta, assembly GCA_036346955.1. Lineage (NCBI taxonomy): Eukaryota > Metazoa > Chordata > Mammalia > Rodentia > Dipodidae > Dipus > Dipus sagitta. The sequence continues at coordinate 2,760,371 of CM070776.1, forward strand.
GTCACAATGAAAATGACCATTGGCATTAGACTATGTAAGTTTAATTCCTGTCTCTACCAGGTACATGTCAAGTGATTTTGGGCAAGTGACTTAATTTCTATGTGCATCAATATCTCCACCTGTAAAATGGAAACAACCTCTTAGTATTTGGAAGATAACATTATTTAATATAAGTTAAGCTGTTAAAACAATGCTAGGATGTTGTGGTGGTTTGAATTAGATGTCATCCATAAACTCATGTGTTTTGTGTACTTGGCCCCCAGCTGATGGCTATGTTTGGTAGGTAGAGCCTTGCTGGAGGAGGTGTGTTGTTGGGGTCAGGCTTTGAGGTGTTATAGCCAGCTTTCCTTTGCCAGAACTCTTCTCACTCTCTTCTTGTTGTTTTGCACCTGCTGTGGCATGGGGTAATATCTATCCTCTATTCATGCCATGCTTTCCCCTGACATCATGAAGCTTCTCCTTGAGATTGTAAGCCAAAATAAAGCTTTTCGTCCCATCAACTGCTTTTGGTCAGTGTTTTGCCCCAGAAATATGAAGATAACTGTAATAGATGTGCTTCACACATGCCAGCTATTAGAATGAAAATGCTTTTGGATCCTGATTTGTCTGTGCCATATCTGGGTTTATATCACAATGTAAAAAGAAAACCAAGCTGGGCATGGTGGCACATGCCTTTAATCCCAGAACTCAGGAGGTAGAGGTACAAGGATTTGTATGAGTTTGAGGTCACCCTGAGATTACATAGAAAATTCCAGGTCAGCCTGAGCTAGAAGACCCTACCTCAAAACAACAACGACAACAACAAAATTGCCTCTCTTGTTCAGTCCTCGAGTGTTTTCTGTTATTCTTAAGAATACAAATGAGGGCTGGAGAGATGGCTTAGCAGTTAAGCACTTGCCTGTGAAGCCTGAGGACCGTGGTTCGAGGCTCGATTGCCCAGGACCCACATTAGCCAGATGCACAAGGGGGCGCAGGCGTCTGGAGTTCGTTTGCAGTGGCTGGAGGCCCTGGCGCGCCCATTCTCTCTCTCTATCTGCCTCTCTCTCTCTCTCTCTCTCTCTCTCTCTCTCTCTCTGTCACTCTCAAAGAAATAAATAAAAATAAACCAAAAAAATTTTAAAAAGAATACAAATGAGAGCTTGGGATATGTCTTAGTGAGTAAAAGCACTTGCTTGCAAAGCTTGTCTGCCAGGGCAATTCCCCATTTCCCAGTACTCACACAAAGCCAGATGCACAAGGTGGCACATGCATCTGGAGTTTATTTGCAGAGGCAAGAGTCCCTGGCAATGCCCAGTCTCACACTCTCTATCTCTCTCCCTTGAAAATGAAATATTTTTTAAAACAAATACTAAATGGCAATCTCATTGGTCTAGGGCATAAGGAGAGCTTGAGAGGTTCTTCTTTGATACCAAACCCAACTTGAATCAGTAACATAAATGCTAAAGAAATGCATGAGTATACATCAAGAATTTAAAACACTGACCTAATAATACCTAAACTTTCAAACTTTCATCTGAATATAGTTTAATGTATTTTATTTGTGTCAAATACAAAATAGTATTGGATTGCAGCCCAAAACATAAAATGAATAGTCCTGAGTCTGCACGACTGGGGAGAGACAAATTTCCCAAGTAGAAGAATTACAAACAAATGATACAGCTATTCTGCCCTCAGGAAGATAGGACACAACTCCCCAGCCCGTAAATACGGGCTGCACAGTGCCTTCTTTCCACACAGCACGGCAGGGAAAGAAGAGAGAAGAATAATTTTACATTGGAGAAACCTAGTAAACACTACTTTGGCCAAGGGACCAAGGCCAATATCAACAGTCATAAATTATGTTTAGGCTGTGCACTCTTGATGTGATATGATACGATATGATATGATAAAATAGTAATTTACCTCCATGATGTTCCTTCCCCAAACCAACAATTCCAGTTTACCTATGAGAAAAAAGCACCAGGCAAATTTCAATAGAGAGGTGGCCTTAAATATACATAATCAGTACTACTCAGGAAAGTCTGATAAATTGTCACAGCCAAGAGATAACTAAACATGAAGTGGTGTCCTGGTATCCAGAAAAATACTATTAAGTAAAATCTCTGGGCATCTGAATAAATAATAGCCTTCAGTTAATAATAACAATGTATTGATACTGATTAATTAACTGTAACAAGTGCACAATACTAATGCAAATAATCTGTAATAGGGGAAGCTGTGCAGGAGACATATGGATGTCTTCTCATTATTTTTTGGAAATCGAAAACTGTCCTAAAAAATACAGACCATTTTCATTATCAGCACTAGCAATGTTCTATGAAGCCCTCAAGAACATTGATTTGGTGAATAATGAATTATTATCGCTAGTTAGACCCTCTGGTTACATAGTTGGATAAGTAAATATCCTTATTTTGTATGTGTTTCTGTGTAAAGGCAGACTGCACTAACTCCATATTGTTGGCTCATTAACAATGAACTAGGTAACAACTGTAACACCTGAGTGGCTGACGTTTATCTAACAAATCTTTTCTCCATAAGGCACCTTTTTCTGTACTTAAGTCACACTGCAGAACGTGCTGGTATGGAGAGAGGGGAATTGTAAACAGCAAAATCACTAATAAAATGGTCAAAGACACACAAACCATCCATCTATATAGACTACAATAAAGATGCTCGTTTACACTCAGAGCTCAACCAAGAAGAAAAAGTGTCAATTTTAGCACTGGAAAATTCCACTTAAAAAGTTTTTATTGGTGTATATTCATAGTACATAGTGATGGGTTTCATGAAGGCATTTTCATTCAAGTATATCATGTATTATTTTTTGTTTAGTTTTTCAAGGTAGGGTCTCACTCTAGCCCAGGACATTCCCCATGTAGTCTCAGGGTGTCCCTGAACTCACTGTGATCCTCCTACCTCTGCCTCCTGAGTGCTGGGATTAAAGGTGTGCACCACCTTGCCCGGCTTGCAGTCATGTATTTTGACCATATTCATACCCCCAAACCCTCTCTGTTCTCCCTCAACTTCACTAGTTACCTTTCTTTCCCCAATTTCAATTCTGCTTTCATATATATGTATCTATACATATATATGTGATTTCATGTGTCTATATAAAATCTATGGTCCACAAGTGAAATGCAGCATGAGGTATTTGCTTTTCAAAGCCTGGCTTATTTAGATTAACAAAATGATCTCCAGTTGCATCCAGTTTCCAGCAAATGACATAATTTCATTTTTACTTATGTATGAATAAAACTTTACTGGGGAGGCTGGGGAGATGTCTCAGTGAATAAAGCACTTGATATGCAAGTGTGAGGATCTGGGTGCAGACCCTCAGAACCCATGTAAAGCCTGACATAGTTGCTCATGTCTGTAATTCTAGTACTCCTATGGCAATATGGGAGGCAGAGACAGGAGAATCCCCGGAAGCTTGTGAGCCAGTTAGCCTGGCATACACAGTGGTGAATAAGAAATCCTGACTCAACCAAGGTAAAAGGTGAGAGTTAACCCCTGAAGTTGTTCTCTGCCCTCCACTTGAACGACATGACACACACACCCGCACTCATGCACATATACACACACAGAAAGATTTTTAAAACATATACACATTTTCTTTATCTATTCATCTTTTAAAAATATTTTATTTATTCACTTTATTTGAGAGAGAGAGAGAGAGAAAGAGGCAGAGGGGGCGGGGAGAATTGGCACACCAGGACCTCTAGCCACTGCAAAGGAACTCCAGACATATGTGCCACCTTGTGCATTTAGCTTATGTGGGTAATGGGGAATCAAACCTGGATCCTTCGGCTTTGCAGGCAAGCACCTGAACCGCTAAGCCATCACTCCAGCCCCCATTCATCTTTTGATGAACGCTTAGGCTGACTCCATAAGATCGCTATTGATTAAATAAGTAAGAGGTTTGAGAGATTGCTCAGCAGTTAAGAGCACTTCCGAGAAGGCCTGAGAGACTGCTCCAGTTAAATTCCCAGGAAACACACAAACAGCTGGCTGTGGCCAAGCACATCTGTAACCTCAGTCCCCAGTCCCATAGGGGAGCATAGATTCAAGAATCACTGGAGCTCATGAAAAAGCAGCAAGCTCAAAGATCACTAAAATACTCCAGCTCAAATAAGAATGACAAGAGTGACCAAGTGGGACACCCAGTGTTCCCCTCCACCTACCGCAAGTGAGCATACACTGCTGCTGGTAAGCTCATGGGACAATGCAAAAGCACGTGCATGATACATGCCACATGCAACACATACATGTAACACTCACATATACCACATTACACACAAAAATAACAAAAAATAAAGAAAACAAATAGCAACAAATGCTGTCAAAGATTCAGGGAAAATGGAACCCTTATACACTTCTGCTGAGAATGTAAATTAGTGCAGTCAATATAGAAATCAGTATGGTGGTTTCTCAAAAACACAAAAAATAGAACTAACATATGACCAACTATAGTACTCTGGACATATACGTGAAGGACACTATTCATATTTCAAATTTCTTACAGTTCTATATTTCTCACATATATTTTCACATGATCGTACTGATTTTGAGCTTACAAATAAATTTTAATGAGGGGCTGGAGAGATGGCTTAGCAGTTAAGCGCTTGCCTGTGAAGCCTAAGGACCCTAGTTCGAGGCTCAATTCCCCAGAACCCACGTTAGCCAGATGCACAAGGGGGAGCATGCATCTGGAGCTCATTTGCAGTGGCTGGAGGCCCTGGTGCGCCCATTCTCTCTCCCCCACTCTCTCTCTCTCTCTCTCTCTCTCTCTCTCTCTCTGCCTCTTTCTCTCTCTGTCTGTCACTCTCAAATAAATAAATTTTAAAAAATTTAATTAATGAGTAGGAAAATTCATAAATGCAGATTAATTTTTATGAACCTTTGATTTCAATTTTGAATTTTCCTAACTCTCCAGATGTTATTCACTTATGTGCCTGTCTACATACGCAGTTTGCTCAGATGCTGTCCAATGTGGTGGCCATTGAGCCTCATACAGATTGGTACTTGGCTAGTTCAAATTGAGATGCACTGTATGAATAAACACTACATTTCAGAGATTTCACATAAAATGAATTTAAGTGTCACATTAATAATCAAATATTGATTATATATTAAAATATTTAAGTTAATATAATTATTTAAATAAAATATGTTATTAAAACTACCTTCATCCATTTCTTTTTACTTTCGTAATCTGGCTACCAGGAATTCCAAAAGTACACATGTGGCTTCCGCTTTACTTCTGTTGGATAGTTCCAAGCTCTATGACCTACAGGGAAGTGATTTCCATCCAAATAGTCAGAGCATAAGAAGAACAATTGCAGAATCATTATATCCTATTAATGGCCATCAGATGCTCTCCTTTTAAGAAGCTTAGGCTCAAGCAGGAAGATGGCCCTGTCTGAGTTCACTCAGCCTGTTGGTGACAGAGCGGGATTTACCAGTTTCCTGTCTTCCAAAACAATCTCCTTCTTCTTAGTCTTCTTTCTCATGTGCCTCTACCAACCCAGATATCAAATCCCATGGCCTACAATAGATTGGTGTGTTCAATCTTTTGACATTGAGATACAACATTGTTATCTGCAAAGTTCACACTTGCGAACCACCCAATCAAGTTACCAAAAAATAATCATACTCTTTTAACATTAATATTTCGTATTTGACCACATCCATAGCTTTCCTGGATCATCATGGAGCCCATTTGCTGCAGGTTGGACACACCTGGGTCCTTTAAGACAAAAGCAAGATTGGCTGCTTCTGAATTAAAGGAGAGCACTTCATGAAATCTTGGGAGATTTCCATAGGTAGAGCTGCCAGTTTTAGCAATAAAAAATAATATGCCCTGTTAAAATTTGCATTTCAGCTCACAATCAGATAACACTTAAGAGTAAATACGTTCCACATATGCTATGGGATATACTTACACCCCCTCCCCCCACACACATGATTTCTTGTTTATGTAAAATGTAACTACAACTGGACATTCATGTTTGTAGTATAAGTCCATCCCATGACATATTTTGGGACATACACTGAAAAGCACTAGTTATCTAAGATGCAAATTTAACTGATAACTCTGTATTTAATCTGGCAGCCCTACCATAGAGCATTTGAAGAAAAACCGCTTTTGCTGATTTCTCCCAGGCACGTATGTTCACGGGTTCCTCTGAGGAAGAGCCCAAAGAAGTGAGTCATTCATGAACTCCATAATAAAACCCGGAATCTCCAGACTTACCTTCCCATCCGCAGGCTATCTCAGCTGTCAATGTGATCATTCCAAACAGCCAGCATTCCCGGGAACCAAGCTGCAGGTCTCAACTGCTCCCCCACCCCAACCTTTATAATCAGTCTGCGTTGGGCAAGATGCCAGCTATATATGAAAAATGCACAGAAACCAACTCTTGTAGCTATGGAGATAAGAGAGAGGGGAAGGAAAAACCTAAGGAAGAAGACAAGCTTCCCTCTCCTTTACAGAAGCTCTTTTAAATGGAACAGGTGGCAATCAGTAAAAACATGCCAGCCATTTCCTGAACATGTATATATATCAAAGAGAATAAGGCAAAAGTTAGCCGGATTGTCCATGCCATGATTTTTTTCCTTGCGTCATAATTATTATGGTGTAGTATACCAAGGAAGGGTGATAGAAGTGGTCTTGAGTGCAGGCAAAAAGGAGGAGCAGGCAATAAGAGGTTCGTCTCCTGCATAGAATTTAAAAACAATAATAAAACTGACGAAAAGTTGTTCTGCTTTTCATTACCTCAATGTTCTGGCAATTCTAAACAATGTCATTGATAAAATACTCCTCCCACTACACACACACTCCTTCCCCAGCCCAGGCTCTTCTCATTTTAAGCAACACCATCAACATTTAAAAATAAAAAAGAATAAAAACCTGCTTTCTGGCATCGCTCTGTTTTGTTGTTGTGTTTGGAGGCCTGTCGGAGGTGGAAAACAGGAGAGAGGAGCTGGATGGAGACCGAATTTTTAAGCAATCAAAACAGCAAGGGTCATGAATCACAATGAGTGGAAATTTCCCTCTTGCGTCTCAAGGTTTCCGAGGAGGGAAAGGCGATATTATGGCGAAAGGAGCACTGAAATAGGAGTCCAGAGACTTGGCTTCAAGTTGTAGTTTTGTATCTGTGTGGGTAACTATGCCCTCCCCTGTCAAATAGATGTTATAATCGTCACTCCCTCCCTTGCTTACTTCACATGGTTGTCTAGTATGGCTAAGTGATGAAACATAAGAAAGAGAAGGTTTGCACGTGGAAAGGGGCTTTCCTGTTTAGTCAATCACGGTCCGTTTGAACATAGATCAACATAACAGCAGCTCAAAGAAGATGGAAGGTATAGTTAGGCAGATGTCCAAACTTGTGGGCAGTTGATGGAAACAGGATGACCTTCGTTGTACTCAGGTTCTTTCTGTGCTATTGTCTCATCATCCTATAGAGTGTCTTCCTTATCTCGAAGATTGAAATTCAAAAATTCAGACACCTACTACCCCAGCCTCGTTCTTACTCACAAAGCAGAATAGCAGTACATCGAAGAGCAGTGTCTGTAAGACCATGAACCAGACATTATACACATCACTGCTGCTCCCCTCTTATTGGTTAAAACTTAGTCATTTGGTCTCTCATTGTTGCTATGGATGCTGGGAAATGTAGTATCTAACTGCATAGACATGTGTCCGGCTAAAACCTGAAGGTTTGTTGTGAGTTGGGGATGGCTGTGGTGTGATAACACACAGTTCTATATGAATCACTGTAATTATCTTTCAAGCTAGTGGATAAAAGGTTGTTATCTGCTTGTTCTAGGAACGAATCAAGATGAAGCACCATCTTTCCTATGAGTGATGAATTTTGGATACACTCTAATTTAAATGAAGAATAGATTCATATAACAGCAGATTTGAACGCTGTCTTCCGTGTATGACTATTCCCTAGAGACATTGTCAGTGTGAGTTCAGACACATCTTATAAGTGCAGTACTGTGCTTCTGGGTGACCAGGCTCCAACCCCAGGAGAAATATGGAAATGAGACCACCTTGACATGGGTCTGACTCTCTACAGTCACTCAGGGAGCTCAGAATTAAAAGACAGGTTCATCATCTGGTTAGCGTTTGATCATCCTTGAGGCCTCGTGTCACTGACTCCAAAATTAAACCCAGACCATTAGCTCTAACCCACTGCACCCACATCAATTTTGCCAGTTTGGCTAATAGCCACAGCAACCCTTCTTTCCCATCTCCTGCCTCTTTGCAACAATGTTGGCTTTATCATACAGGTACTGTTAGGACTGTCAGCTTTTATAAGATGTCACCTCAGCAAGGCATGTTATGGTGGAGCAGAAACTGATTAAAAGGTAATTTAACCTCTGCCAAAGGTGGTGTAGCCAATCCCCAGTAGTATTGACATTGTGTTAATGAGAAATTGCTCTCTAGAGTGATAGATTAGCCCCCTGAGACCAGTATGCAAACCCATCTTCACCGGATGGCTCAGGCTTAAAAAGCTAACTTGGTCTCATCACCCTCTACCCACACAATTAAATGTGCACAGGCCAATGCACCCCATCTGAAACTGTGCAGCTGTGCAGACTACAATGCACACTTGTAGCCTAGTCTATAATGCCAACTGTCCCAGCACATGTTTCTTTCCTCACACATGTTAGGCCAAGTTCATTGAAGCTCAGCAGCAATGGGGGGGGGGGTGATTAGGCCACTTCATCCAACAGAAGAGAAACTCAGTTTTCTATATGAAAGGAGAGAACAAAGCCAAGGCTATGAACTAGAAATCTTTTCTCGGGCAATGAGGTCAGTTTATTAGTTCCTTCTACCCATCCTACCAGCTGACTATGGGCTACATCCCAGTTGTCATATAATCTATAATCATATAATCTAGATCGTTCTACTCCTCGAGTTTCTTTCCAGGGGAAGAAAGTGCTCACTTTGTTTAAGAACGGGAACCTGGCTTCCTATAGTTATCAGACTTAAACCTCAACCCACAAATTCAAAAGAGAAACACTGCACGTCTTTATTTTCAGTAAAGCCCAACCATTATCCTGCCAGGGAAATTCAGTCCAAGCCATACTTGGGTCCATTCCCTCATTCTCTAGGTTGTGTCAAGGATCTGGGTTCAGGCAGTGCTAAGGTATCAGGGTGACCCTCTAGATCTCAGGCAGACCAATATGTCACACAGCCAGCTTGCAGAGTCCCCTCAGCCCTTTAAACTCTGCAGGTTCTTGGCTGTGGTATGGATAGAGGAAGCCTAGCTTTTGTGAGCCAAAGGTTTGGCCAGCCTCCCACCCTCAGCAAGGCTGTCTGAAATCTACCTCCTTTCCTCAATCTGTCATGATTCAGAATATGGGTACTCTAGGATCTCTAAGCTCTCATACTTGCCTGTCTTGTTCCCAGTCAGAAGAATTTCTTTTTAGGGAAAACCTTGCTTTTCTCAAAAGTATCATCTTGCTTCATACTATCTCAGATATCATTACAATTCTTGGAGAGGATGAGAGATTTTTGGAAACAAAACCCAGGAAGGCAAATATTTTGTAGGTAAGTTCTAATTTTTGTTCAACTCCAAACCTTCTGCTATGGCAAAAAAAAAAAAAAAAAAACAGGGGGTGGGGGAAAAGAAAAAAATGAAGGGAATTATAAATTATTCCTCAGAAACTAAGCCCAATGATGGTGGTGAATGCCTGTAATTCTAGAATTTGATGGAAGTGGAAGGATGGTGGAACCAGGAGGATCAAGAGTTCAAGGGTAGTATCTGCTACACAAGTTTATAACCAGCTTGGGATACATAAGATCCTGTCTCAAAAAATGTATAATAGTCTCTCCTTGTCTGTTTCTTTTTGTTTTAATCTCTACAATTTCAGTTAACCACAAGTAACTATAGCAAGAAAATATTAAATTGAAAATGACAGGATTCATAAGATGGTTCGTAAGTTAAAGGCACTTGCTTGCAAAGCCTGCTGGCCCTGGTTCAATTCACCAGTACTCATTTAAAGCCAAATGCACAAAGTGATGCATGCATCTGGAGTTCATTTCTAGTGGCAAGAGGCCCTGGTATTTGTTCTTGTTCTCTCTCTCTCTCTCTTCACAAATACTAAATAACATTTTTCAAAAATAAAATTCCAGAGCCGGTGATCTAACACAATAGAAAAGCTCGTGCCTACAGCAATAAGTTCCTGAGCTCACTGCTAACAAAAATTGGGGGTGAGAGATAGCTAAGTCAGCAAAGTGCTCACCTCATAAACATAATCACCTGGATTCAATCCTCAGCATCCACATGAAACGCAATTTAAATTAGTAGGGAAAACATAGAGAAGGCATGGAAGTAGGATGGGTCTCTAATGGGCAGAAGAAGAGTTTTAGTGGGACAAGAGAAAGATGTTGAGGGAGTGAGATTAAAATATGTGTATGAGCCGGGCGTGGTGGCGCACGCCTTTAATCCCAGCCCTCGGGAGGCAGAGGTAGGAGGATCGCCGTGAGTTCAAGGCCACCCTGAGACTCCATGGTGAATTCCAGGTCAGCCTGGGAAAGAGTGAGACCCTACCTCAAAAAATAAAATAAAATAAAATAAAATAAAATAAAATAAAATAAAATAAAATAAAATAAATAAAATATGTGTATGAAATTGTCAAGAGCAAATAAATTAAATAAAACATAAAACAAATGCCAGGTAGGGCAGTGTGTGCCTGTAATGCAGCATGGGAGGCAAGGACAGGCCGATACTTTGGGTTAATTGGGCTGACAATCTAGCCTAATCACCGAGCTCTAGGCCAAACAGAGGAACTTGTCTCAGAAACATGGTGGAGCCAGGAGTGGTGGCACACGCCTTTAATCCCAGAATTTAGGAGGCAGAGGTAGGAGGATCACCGTGAGTTCGAGGCCACCCTAAGACTCATAGTGAATCCCAGGTCAGCCTGGACTAGAGTGAGACCATGCCTAGAAAAACAAACAAAAAAACAAACAAAAAGACCCAAGGTGGATAATGGTGGTCCTGAGGAATGACACCCAAAGTTGTCCTCTAACATGTACAAATGCACTTGCATGCATATGAACATGTATACAACACACACATACACACATGCATTAAAGAAAGTAAATTCCAGCAATAAGTTACTCATAAGTTTTCAATTGAACATCGTTCTGAGTAGTATGAAGAAATAGCATGCTACCCTTTTGCATCCCACTTGGCATGTGAGTCATTCCTTTGTCTAGCACATCTACACTGTATGCAATACTCACTTAGTACTCATCTCAGTTATCAGATTGGCGCAACCTCATAATACTTGGATATATGGTTTGGTACTATCATGGACTTCAAGTACCTATTGGGGTGGTGTCTTGGAACATATATCCCATAGACAAAGGAGTATTGTATGCATAGTAAAATACTATGAAAGGTGATGCAGCACTAATTCCTTTTTAAAAAAAAAACATTTATGTATTTATTTATTCATTTAAGAGAGTGAAAGAGGTGGGAAGACACAGAGAGAGAATGGGCGTGCCAGGGCCTCCAGCCACTGCAAACGAACTCTAGATGAATGCGCCCCCTTTTGCATCTGGCTTACGTGGGTCCTAGAGAATTGAATCAGGGTCCTTTGGCTTTGCAGGCAAACGCCTTAACCACTAAGCCATCTCTCCTGCTCCAGCACTAATTCTTATTCAATGGGGAAAGAACACTGAGGGGTGGGGGTGGTGGGGAGAATCTCCCAGATCCACCTTAAAAGAACATAAAAATCAGAGTTACTTTCTTATAATGAGAGTCCACTAAATAACTTAAATATGCAGCAATGGGTGCACTGGCACTTTGGTCTTCCTCACCATTTATTTTATTTTATTTATTTATTTTTAGACACAGAGAGAAAATTGGCACACCAGGGCTTCAGCCACTGAAATCGAACCCCAGATGCTTGCGCCACCTAGTGAGCATGTGCAACCTTGCGCTTGTCTCACCTCTGCGTCTGGCTTACATGGGATCTGGAGAGTACAATATGGGTCCTTAGGCTTTGCAGGAAAGTGCCTTAACCATTAATCCATCTCTCTAGCCCTTCCTCACCATTTAATTATTCTTTAACTCCTTGCCACTAGGCTACTCATGTCACCCTTTTCTAAAAACAACTCTTTGGAAGGCTGTCACTGAGTTATTTCTTCAAACCAGTAACCAGTTTTTGCTCTTCTTTGAGGCTCTTTGAGGAATGGTTGGTGGCATGAACCTTACTTGTTGTTCCTTTACCTGGCTGTCCATGCCACTCCCTCTCTGGATTTTCTTCCTTTCATTTCCACTGGCCAAAGTCACACCCTGGAGAGCTTATCCTGTCCATCATTTCTTCTTTATCCTTAATTTAGTCCTCTTTTATTACTTTTGTTTTGTTTAATCTACTTCTCTAGCCTTATTCAACATCTTGAATTCTACATGCAGAATATGAGCTGCCTTTTGGTTGTTTCATACTGTATGTTCCAACTCTACCTCAAACTTACTATGATCAAAACTCACCAGCTACTCTTTCTAACTTCTTTGTTCCGTTAATGCATCACCATTGTCCCAAATTTTGGATCCATCCTTGACTCCTCTTCCCCACTGTTCTTAACTCCAATACCTGGGATTAGATCCAAGCAGATGTCACGGTCTCAATGGTATATTATAGGTATGGCATGTCATAAACAGAATAATGTGGAATTATTCTCTATTTCCTGCATACTTGCTTTCCATTAATGCAACATAACACTATATTAATCATTGTTATCTTTTTGGCCCTGTCATTCCAATTTTTAATCCACATATATGCAGTTTTACAGAAAAAGGATCATCCTCTTTAGTATTTATTTTGCCACTATGTCATGAATATTTTCCAGTATCACTAAATATGTTTTTCTTACAGTGTTAAATTTTAAGTGGATGTCAGAAATATCTGAAGGCATTTGTTAAAAAGATATTTCCTTTATATATTTATTCACCTCCCCAACTTTCCCTTTAGACTTCCACTCTCATGATACACTTTCTATTTTTATAACCTGTAACCTTCCATGTGCACCATGCAAACAGAATGGGGCTAGTTGGGGAAGTGAAGACAGCAGCAAGAGGTGGGCAGGATCCAGGGAGGAGAATGGAAGAAGAGGAGCAACAAAAACAAAATATATGTGACAATCTCATAATGAAACTCATTACTTTTTATACTAATTAAAAAATAAAATTAATAAGATAAAGTAAATAAATTACAAATATATGTTTGTTTGATCTGTAATAGGAAAAAAGTGAACTTCCTTTTACCCTCTCTGCAAGACTCTAATTCAGGATTATGGGGAAGTACACATTTAACCAGTAACTGAATAAGTTCTAATGTAGTGTTTTCTCATATCCCAGTTTGAGGAATTAAGAGTTTTTGATGATTTCCTCAATTTCTTGTTTACATCTATCAAAAGTTATGTACTAATCACTACTGTCATAGAGATAGACTGTTATGTATTTTTAAAAAATATTATTAGTTCCTGACTTTACCACTGACTTTGTTGCTCCCTCAACCTACCCACACATGAAATTATTCTTAGTAAATTTCTAGAAGTGGACTTTCTACATCTAAATGATATGCATAATTACATCATGCGAGACACATTATGTATTGTTTATTCCAGGGAAGTGATATTTTTCTATCTTTAATTTTCATTAGATGTATTTTTGGAGAATGTAGTCTGGGGAGATGACTCAGCGGTTTAAGGTGTTTGCATACAAAGTGTGCTGACCTCGGTTCAATTTCAAAGCCACCCATGAAAGCTGGCCCCCAAAAGTGTCACAAGCATCTGGCATTCCATTTGCAATGGCAAGAGGCCCCAGTGTACCCATATGCATTCACATGTACACGCATTTACACACACACACACACATGCACACACACACACCCCTGAAATAATTTTTAGAAGTATTTGATACTTTTCTAGTCACCCACATTTCATGTATGGCTTCTGTACTTTCATTTCATTTCAACCATGTATGAGAAAACCAAGACATGCTTGGTTGCTCCACCACAGACCTATATTACTCAATGCTTTTGCTCATTCTTCAAACACCAGTAACAATTTTAACAGTAACTATTTTATGAATCTGTTTTATCTTTAAGACTCTAGGGACAGAACTTACCCTGGTTGCTAGCATTCATTCACTGCCACCTCCCTCTGGCTCTGATCTACCTATAGGAGCAAAACATAGGACAAAAAATAGGAGTATTTGGGTGGAGAGATGGCTTAGCAGTTAAGGCATTTGCCTGCAAAGCCTAAGAACCCATGTTCACCTCTTCAGTTCCCATGTAAGCCAGATGCACAAGGTGAACCAAGTGCGTAAGGCCTCACATAGGCACAGGGGGACACACACATCTGAAATTCAATTACATTGGCTGGAGTCCCCAGAGCACCAATTCTCTTTCTCCCTCTATCTCCCTTGATTTTGCTCTCTCACATAAAAAAAAAAGGCCAGTCTGTTGGACCTGCCTCAAAAGAAATAGGAGTATTGATTTTTTTTTTTTTTTATTCATCTTAGACCTGGTTATCAGATTCAAAAGACCCAGTAGGCATACAACATAAAGCGTGTGTTCTGCTCATGTGTCTGAGAGTGGATGTGGTCTGTTCATGTCTACTGGGCATGCTTATCTCCTTGAAGTCAGCTAGACCAGGCTGGAAGAAGGTAAGTGGCTCTTCTTTAGGCTGCAGTGGCTGGTGGTTCTGATATATATGTCTCTTATTTTCCTTCTAAGATCACCAAGCTTGCCAGCACAATAACAGTGTCAGAGACAAAGGAGGTTAGAGGGAAGTGCAGGAGGCCTCTTAAAGCCTACACCCTGTGGGCCCTTCTGCCAATTCTATTGTCAAAACATAAAGCCTGGCAAACCTGAGACACACATGCCAAAGGGTGTGGATCCATGGAGAGATTAAAGGCATGCTTCTCACACTAGATGAGTCTCACCTGATTGTGTTTGGCAAGTCCAGGCCCATGCATAGTATTTGGCATTTACTTTTTTAGATTCTAGTAACCAAGTTTGTCTCAGAATCCAGCAGTTTGATTAACTTTTTAGTCTTGAATTCGCTTATTCTACTTGCTGTATACTTTTGACTATCACAATAATGTTCCCCCATTTTTAGACTTTGGGTCAAGTCAGTGATCTGTAAATTCTCTTGATTCTCTAAGATATTACTATATTGGCCTCAAAGGTTCATTCTTTCATATTTTTACTTACTTTTATCAGTTTTGCCTCTGTCTTAATCACTACAAAGATGATTGTTTTTAACAGAAAAGACAGTGAAATGGGAAATAGATATTTACTTCTGGTAACATTTACTGTAGGATTTGCTCATTTGGCCTACATTGAACTTGCAGGCATCTTTGACAAAGCAAGAGTGACATGTATATTCTGTAAGTAATAGAAACTTAGCCCACTAAATCAGCAAATATTTATCACTGTTTCCCAATCTCTAATATATTAGACTACATACAAAAAAAAATGACAACAAGGGCTGGAGAGATGGCTCAGTGATTAAGGTGCTTTCCTGTAAAGTCTAAGAACCTGAGTTTGATTTCCCAGTACCCTCAAAGTCAGATGCATAAGGTGGCACTTACAACTAGAGTTCTTTTTCAGTGGCTAAAGGGCTTGGCACACCCATTCTCCCTCCCTCTCTCTCTCTCTCTCTTTCTGTTTCTCTCTCTGCCTCTTTCTCTCTCTCACTCTCTCAAATAAATAAATAACTAAAATATTTTTAAATTGTTACAAGTGATGAATGGTCCACATTTTTCAAATATGTAATACAAAATTTAAAATAAAATCAACTTCATATTTGATGGTGAGTAGTATAATATAATGCACTTTATTGGTTATTTATATATATTGTATAATATTCAAGTATTATACAATATTTTGAAATAAACTTCCATCATCTTTTTCAGCAGGATTCAAAACAGCTGGCCTGGTACTCTCTATGTAACCCAGACTGGCCTCACACTAATGGTGATCCTCTTGCCTCAGCCTCCCAAAGTACTGAAATTGTAGGTGTAGCTATTATACCTAGCTTCTTCCATTATCTCCTAAAATGGAATCATTTTAGCCATAGTTCATATTACTGTTATTATAGGTGTTGAGGCAATTTAATTCTTAAAAGCTGGGCATGCTGTTCCTAGGTCAGGTACATTCAGCTTCATATTGAAAAAAAATGTTCTTAATAAGCCAAACAAAAATGTTATTCACTAGTGTTTTTGGAAAGAAGCCTCCATCTTTGATCTGCAGCTAGTGAAGTCAATTCAGGGTTAGCATGACCTGGGTAGCTAGCAGTTGAAAGAGTTGAAATATGAAAAATAATTACTAAGCTCTTATTTCACCATAGGTCATTGATAAATTTCTATTGCAGCTTGACTAGTCTTTGTATAAATTAGGAAAGTACACCTTTGGGGGGGCTTCTGCATTGAGCAAGGATTTGGATTTTAACCCGTATAGTAAGCTCCTTTGTGAGGGACCCAGCCTGGAAAGAAGGGTAAAATTGCTGCTGGACTCTCTGGTGGAGGGAAAAGCAAAAAGAATAAACAGAAAGTAGGGCTCATAGGCCTCATGAAAAAGAGAAGAGATTGGAAGGCAAGAAAGCCCTAGAGAAAAGGCGTTACCTGATAGTGTCGATGATGATGGCAATAATAAATTATAAAGTCAATTGACCCTTTATTGAGTGTCTAGCCCTCTGTTCTCATGTGAGGATGCATCTACTCTCCTGACAATTCTGAAAGATAAAAACAATTGCTCTCTCAATTTTGGAGAAAGAGAAACTAAAGCACAAAGGGTGTAGGAGACATATCCAAAATCAAAAAGCTAGTAAATGGCTTAAACAAGGTTTGTTCTGGGCCATCTGATAATCCCATTAAGCATGTAAAGTACTCACCACAGAGCATGCAATGTACAATGCTGTCACTACATTCTATTACACACACACACACACACACACACACACACACGACCAAACAGTGAATTTCCATTCTCATTGTCTTTGCTACATAGACATAAATTAGGTTGGCCTCAGGAGTCTCCTCTCATGTTCACCATGTTGATAAAATAGACATCTGGATAGGGTCTATCTTTGTTCAACCTCAGCCAGGTTTGCCAGATATTTCTTCAGTTTCAGTGGCAAAAGTCTCATGCCCAATGAAACACTTCTTCCAACCCAAATTAGAAGAGTTGGACACATTATCTATCCTAGTGTTAAGAACTGATTGTATAATTTTGTTATTTCTTCCCACTGAATACACAAGGGGGCATTGTAACCATTCAGTCATGCATTCCTCAACATTTATCGAACACCTCATCAAAGGTGTGATGGCTGTCCCCAAACCTAGCAGTGAGTATAAAGTAGGGTGATAGGAAAGCGGAAAGTGAGAAATTCTTTATGATCCTCTACAAGAAAGAAGAAGATATGTATTCATTTTATTACTTTGAGGTATGTGCGTATATGTTGTCTGTGTGTATATGCATGTTCATATGTGTGTGCATGAGCACATTTGCATGGGGGCACATGTGTGTTGTGGAGGCTGGTGGTCAATTTCAAGTATCTTCTTTAATCACCTTCCACTTTATGTCTCTCACTGAACCCAGAGCTCACTGACTCAGCTAGTCTAGCTGGCCACCTTGCCCTAAGGATCCTCCTATCTCCACTTCCCCAGCACAAGGATTATAAGTGCACAATGCCGCACTCAGCTTTTATGTGGGTTCTGGGGATCTGAACTCAGGTCCTCATGCTTGCATGAGCCATCTTCACAGTCCCAGGATAGGTATTTAAATGAGAAAATATTTTCATGACATTTACTATGTGTCAGGCAGTATAACAAAGAGCTTTACAATCCTTCCTCAAAAGCACCCTATGGGATAGCTACTGTTGCTACCATATCCATTTTTGAAGAAACAGAAGCAAAAAAAAAAGAAATAATAATTAAAGGCATGTACTATGTCTGACACTGCACATGCAAATGACACAAAATAGGGTTTAAATAAAGACATATCATCATTTTTCCAGACTCAATAACTTTGGCAATACAATGCTTGGTTGGTTAAAGGGCCCAGACCCCACTGAGAACTCTTTATGGTCTCAGAGCCCCTGGCCATGCTTAGAGCTTTTTCCCTAAGCCAGTGTTAATCACCCTTGGTTATGCATTAACATCACCTGGAGGGTTTTAAAAATTAATACTGAATTCCCAGAGCCCTACTTGCAAAGATTTTTATTTAATTGATATGATTTGACCTGGCCTTCAGGATGTTTAAGATCTCCCCATGAGGATCTAAAGTGTAGCTGAGTATGAAAAGAAAGATGGCTAGATCATGCCCTTTAGCAAGCTACGCTACCCAGAGTCCTCTAAAATCCATTGTTTTGTCAAATGTTAACTCCTAGCTCCATGAGCCAAGGGCCCAATTTAAGTGCAGATTCGGATTCAGGAGGATGGGGAAACCTGAGATTTAGTGTTTCTAACAAGTCCCCAGGACAACTGGATGCTGCTGGTTCAGAATCCATACTCTAGGTAGCAAGGAATTGGAGTCAAAGTGGTCCTCAGTATCCCTTGTGTGTTACAAATGTAGATTCTTAGGCCCAATTCCAAACCAATTATTTATTTATTTTATTTATTTGAGAGAGAGAGAGAGAGAGAGGGAGGGAGGAAGAAGCAGATAGGGAGAGAGAATGGGCCTACAGGCACTGCAAATGAACTCCAGACTTGTTTATCTGGTTTATGTGGGTACTATGGAATTGAACCTGGGTCCTTAGGCTTTGCAGGCAAACACCTTAAGCACTGAGCCATTGAGCCATTTCTCCAGCCACCCAGACCTGAATTTTAAAGCACATTCAAGCTCATGAAGCTGTTCACACACCGCTCTGGGAATAAGTTACATATATGGTAAGGTATTACCTCTCTTTGGCTCTTAGGAACCTGAATAGTGACTTTCAGGGTTTCAGCTATTAGCAGCCTTCATGACCCCATGTGTATATAAATGTCAGGATTCAATGCTGACCACCATGGAGAAATGGTCAGGAGGTCTTGCTCTAATAGTCTCGCAGTCCCCTTCCCTCATACCCCCAACAAGGCTTTGCTCACACTTTTTGCCACCCGGGTTGCCATTGGCCTCATCCAAAGCCTGTCACTGGCCACCTGCAGCCTCATGCAGCTAGAGATAGCTATGAATGCTGCCAAACACAAAATCACAAAATTACTTAAAACATTATGAGAATATTTTGTGAGCTTTTTGTAACTCAATTAGACAGTTCCAGAGCATTCACTCTATAAAAGACAATGAATGTGGTGTCCCATGTCAAAAGGTTGGACACACCTGGTAGTTTGTATCCTAAGCCCTCCTCCCTAAGACTATGCCCACTTCCATCTGACCATTTCAACACAGTGAATATTTTCATCCATATGAAAACATATGCAAACCTTTAACATGAATCCATTTGTTTCCTATTTTACAGGTCAGGAAAACTGAGGCACGGAGCCGCACAGCAACTTCATGGAAGTATCAAGGTTCAATTCACTCTGTGTTCAGGATCGCTATACTATTTTTTTCATTGGTGCTACACTTAGAGAAGAAGTTGGAAAAATCTACAGACAGTGAGCGAAAGTGCATTATTTCCTTGTGGCTGCCCTCACTAAGTGCTACACATGGGAAGGCCTAAAACTACAGAAATGTATTCTCTCACGGTGTTGGAGGCTGGAAATGTAATATCAACGTGTCAGCACAGTCAAGCTGCCTCTGCAAGCTCTAGGGAAGGCTCCTTTATTGCCTCTTCCTAGCTCTGATGGACGTCAGCCATCCCTGGAGTTCCATGGCTTGCAGATGCATCACTTCAATATCTGACTCTATCTGGCCTTCTGCTTTGTGTGTGTCCTTGCCTTCTTCTATCTTTATAAGGACACCAGTTGTGGGATCAGGGTCCATCCTAATCCAGTGTGACCTCATCTTAACTGATTGTATCTACAAAGCCTCTATTTCCAAATAAGGTCACATTTCAAGGTGCCAAGTGGACTTCTGGGTGGTAGAGGAGACGCTGTGCAACCCAGTACATAAGAACATAGATTATTCCAGGGAAGAAAATGTCTCTCTTTAAAATTCTCAGCCATGCACTGTTTTTAAATGCTGCTGAAACCTTGAGACTTGTAACCAAACCCTCCAGATTCATCTGAAGAGTGACCCATGCAGCAGCTGCAAGTTTCAGTCAGGCAACTGCAATTTCTTCAGTACCAAAATGACATCATTTCCCACTTCTGTCCAGTGTTCATTCTGCTAGAGCCTTCAAGTTCCCACAGGAAAATCAATCTGATTGATTTCATGTGTACAATAGGTGCGATCAAACCTGCTATTATGTGAAAGTTTCTGAAGGCAGCAGGGGCTGAAGCACTACTCCCTGGAGGGTGGGCACGCCATACCAAGGCCAGAGGAGAGCCGGAAGTGATGGCTGCTGAGCAAGAGCAGCCTGGGCTCCACAGTACTGTGGTGGGGATATTTGGGGAGAATGACATGGATTTCAGCACTTCCCTACACAAGAGCCCAGCCCTCTCACAAATAAGCTAAGAAAGAAATCCCATCACCACCATTCCAAGATTATGACAAGGACATTCCAAGCCAAGATCAACTGAAGCAAATTATAGAAGAATGTTCTAAGTTCAAGGTAAGATTGAAGGGGTTGGGGAGATGCCTCAACCAGCAAAGCACTTATTGCACAAACACAATAACGTCAGTTTGGATTCCCAGAACCCAACTAAATAATTAGTGTGGTGGTGAGTGTAATCCAAGTGCTTGGGGGGCAAACATAGGAGGGCCCTTGGAGCTTGTTGGGTAGCAAGACTGGCTGTGTAAGAGAGCTCTAGGCTCAACAAGAGACCCTGTCTCAGAGTGAGGTGGAGAGCAACTGAGGAAGATCAGTCTCTGGCTTCTGTGAGAACACACATGCATGTGCACTTGCACACACACATGCGCACACACAGGCACACTATAGATACCCAAGGGCGGGGGAAGAACTAAAAAGGACAGCATTCCCATGCAGAAATCCTACTAGCAAGTGAGCTAGATTGGGCCACTGTTTCAGACTCAATGACTTGTGGGTTGTGAAGAGGCGGTATTAGAGTAGTTACGGGCAAAATCATAGAATCACAGTAGAAGTTGCTGAAACCAATCAAGAAAGTGAAAAGGCGGGGCTGGAGAGATGGCTCTGCAGTTAAGGTGCTTGCCTGCAAGCCAAAGGACCCAGGTTCCATTCTCCAGGACCCACATAAGCCACATGTACAAGCTGGTACATGCCTCTGAAGTTTGTTTGCAGCGGTTACAGGCCCTGGCACTCACTCTCTCGTGCTCTCTCTCTCTCTCTCTCATATAAATAAATAATTTTTAAGTGGGAAAGGCAAATAACGCAACTGGCATGAAGGTGACTGAAGTTCCTTAACTGATGATGCTGATAAAGTTGTTACCCTTAAGGATGAGTGGGTAACATAGCAGAAACAAGAAATTTAACTCTCCAAAATGTTCTTGTTGCAGGTCCTTGAAGAGAAGAGAGTGTTCAGATTGCTCTAAGTGACCCTCTCTTTCTGCCTGTTATCACTGCCATGATTGAAAGAAGGAAAGTAAAGGAACCGATGTCCCAGATTGTAAAAAAAAAAAAAAAAAAAAAAGTTTCAGTCCCAGTTGCTCCAGCCAAAGATCTAAATGTAAAGGGAAAATCAAAAACTTCCTGAAGGGCTGGAGAGATGGCTTAGCGGTTAACCTCTTGCCTGTGAAGCCTAAGGACCCTGGTTCGAGGCTCAATTCTCCAGGACCCACGTGAGCCAGATGCACAAGGGGGCGCACGCATCTGGAGTTTGTTGGCAGTGGCTGGAAGCCCTGGCGCGCCCATTCTCTCTCTCTCTCCCTCTCTCTCTCTGACTCTTTCTCTCTCTGTCACTTTCAAATAAATAAAAATGAACAAAAAAGTTAAAAAATAAAAATACTTCCTGAAGCTTGATGTACCTCTTGAATTAGCTACTCTTTGTTCAAGCCAAGAGACCATCTCAAGGCCAGAGGAATAGTTGGATGGCCTTTCAGAACAGAAGCCCGCTACAGAGAGTATGGAGGCCTGGCAAAATGTCTTGAAGCCACACAGCACACATCGATAAAGGGCAGGAGACAGGAATATCATTCAAGGAAGGACAGGCTACCACGTCTTATGTTAGTATTGTGCCAGATGATTAAAGAATTGTAGAAGTCCTTTCCTTCTTTGCAAGGTTTGACTGGTTATTTTGATGGCAAAGCTGAATTGGTAAGTCGAAGAGAAATTATAACCAGGGCCAGGACAGTGAGAAAATCATCAGTGCTGAGCTTCTCCACTCCATGGGACCCAAGAATCCATCTAGTCATCAATGCAAGTCGTTGTGTGTCAGGGTTTTGCTTTCTTTAAATTCACATAAATTTGAGAGAAATTCTTTAAAATAAGATCATCAATTTTAGAACAGAAAGTTGCTGTAAACATTGCATTTCTTTTCCAAAGATCAGGTGTTAGGAGGGAGCAATCACAAACAGAAAAATGCATTCATTTAAATCTTTTCTCTAGCGGATTTTGCTTCTCATACTTCTTTTCTTTTTTCTCCCCATACTTCTTTTCCATTGCATAATATTCTTAAGTATAAACATCTTCAGCATCTATGGGAAAACAATAAAGCTAACAATCAGGAAACCATAAATAATTTGACCAAATTTCATGGTTCTTAAAAACAAAAAAGAAATGTAAGTACCTTGAAAAAAAAAAGTGTAATCTTTTGTAAATGCCTACAGCAATGGTTATCAAACCGGCTCCTAAAATAATATTTAAAAACTAGCTAAGGATATAGGTCAGTGGTAGTGCATTTGCTTAGCATACAGAAAGCCATAGATCCAACCCAGCAAAATACAATAACAATTTTTAAAGAGTTATACACTCTTAAGCATTCAAAAATTGAAGTATGATTAACATAAGGTATAAGATAATAAAGGTTCTCTTTCTATGAGTTGTAGGGATTTGAGTAAACACAGCAAAATATGCCATAGAACATTTCAACATCCCAAATATGCCCTGGTTCTCTTCTACAGAAAATCCTCCTCCCACATTTCACCCTTTCATTCTAAATTACTTTACCTTTTGTTTAGGTATCTTTAATTTGACATCTAACTTTCTAAAATACATTAAATTATTTACAAAGGAAAAAAATGATTAAGTGTTGTACAGTCCCTTGGTGGGGAAAATTTAAAAGTAATTATTGGGACAAGTTTGTGGGTTTTTTTTTTATTTATGTGTGTGTTCAGGTACATATGTATGCATGTGTACATGTGAAGACAGAGGCCAACCCCAGGTATCACTCCTCACATGCTATATATGAGTTCATCAGTCTGGAACTCACCAAATTAGGTTACACTTGCTGGCCAGTGAGCTCCCAAAATCTGCCTGTGTTTGTCATCATATTTTTACATGGGTATTGGGAATTGAACTCAGGTCCCTGTGCTTGAATGGATTTACTGACTGAGCCATCTCCCTAGCTCTCTCTCTACCTTATGTATTGCTTTTAGCTTACTTCATGCAGAATTTTATTTGAAGATGTCTAATTCTCACAGCTTGAGCCCAGGTATTCACTGAACCTTTTGTGCTCGCATTCAAAACGTGTTAAACAAAATGACCTCATCAGGACAGTAAGAACATTTGCAAAATTGAGTTTGGTGCTAGGAGTGAGCCAACCAGGTCAATAGTGCCCTTTCTAGAATGCTGCTGAGGGGAGGGAGGTAAGAAGAAGTGTTCCTGCTCCACTTGTCACTAAAGTTGACATTTGTCATAGTCTGCTTTGAGCCATTGGGTAACTGTCTATGAATAGGATGTTTTCTCTCCCTGTTAGACCGAGGACTAGATAAGTGCAAAGAAATTGAAACCAGTAGGCCTAGGTAGGAAACTCAATTCTGTCATTATTGTGTGGTCAGGGACAGATTTCTCAAACTTTTAGAGTCTCTGTGGGCACTGCTAAATAGAACTGAAACTGACCTCACTGCCAACAGGAGTAAAAGTGATTTACAAAATGTCAAGTCCTCATCAAGTGGGAATTTACTAGTTTTCAAACAGGAGCTGATTTGTATACTTCTTTAACCCAGCTACATATTATATGTAGGATCTCTCAGGAAATATGCAGAAAACTAGTAACAGAGGCCAGTAAGCTAGAAAGGAGATATAAAGGGAATAGAAAGGGAGGGAGGGGGGACTTAATAGGATGGTATTGTATATATGTAAGTAGAAGGATTGATTAATGGAGGTGAAAAGGCCTAAGTGAGGTCAGGGGAAGAGGTTGAGTAAAGGAAAGGTGGAGGGAGGGCTAATCAAAATCTAAGAGGATATAAATAAATCATATGGAAACATACTTTTTAGATAATGGAACACACAGGAGCCATACATTGTTACTAGAAAATTTTCAATGCCAGGATGGGATACCTTCCAGTGAGTTGTTGGCCAGGGAGGCCCCTAATGCCCCCAAAACATTATAGGCCATTGCCGAGGCCCTTGGTTTCCCACCAGGAATAGATGGTAAGACCCTATTGCTGAAGACTCCACATACTTGGGCTGCAAGGCCACTGAAAAATCCTGCTGGAACTGAGCTGATAACCTCCTCCATGCAGTTAAATGGGAGAAAGAGAAAACACCAGTGAAGATACTCAACAGTGGACACTGCAAGCCTTACATTTGGCCAGCCATGCCAAATGAGCCAACAGGTGCAATAGTGGCACGTCTCTCATGGTGGAAACCAACTGCCCTCCAATTGGACTGGAGGCCAGCTCCATGGGAGGGAATACATCCCTGATACTGAAAACTTAAGACAGGGGTAGTCATGAGCCCTAGGGGTGTAACGTCTGCTGCTATCTGGCTAGATGTATATACTATGCTTATCAAACTGCCCAGTAAACACTTCTCTTAATGTTCATACCCTTATATTAATGCTACTCTCACTTTGGGTAGAGAATCTTCTCTTTTCAGCTTGCAGTGACCTTGGGATTACTCAGAAGCCACTATGGTGCTGGAAAGAAGTGAACGGAGTGCTCAGTGCTCTGTCACACCTTCCAAGGCTCAGAGTCTAATGCAGAAGAGGTGGCAGAAAGAATGTAAAAGCCAAAGGAAGGGTAGGACTCCTTACAACGTGCTCCCTCCAGACATAAAATGGCCTGGATATCCATGAACTCACAGTACCTGACACTACCTACACAAGACCATCATAATAGGAAGAAAAGATCATGACATCAAAATAAAAAAGAAACTGATTGAGTGGGGATGGGATATGATGGAGAGTGGAGTCTCAAAGGGGAAAGTGGTGGGAGGGAGGGAATTACCATGGGATATCGTCTACAATTATGGAAGCTGTATATATATATATATATATATATATATATATATATATATATATATATGAAATATGCAGTAACTGAGTAATGTATTTGTACACAATAAATATCAACAAGTTGTAAACATTGTTTATTGAGTCAGGATTTTATTAACTAAATTTTCAACCTACACGTGTAAATGTATATTTCTTATTTCCACTCATTAAACACATATATTATACAAGAAATCAGCCACATTCAGCTTACAATGGAGAAATCCACAAATTTGTAGCCTATACTAACTTGAAGATCTGTATGTGAATTTATCACCACTCATTTCTTTCACACCAGGAAAGTTAAATAATACCACAGTGCTGTCTCTCTTCAGAGCAGATAATTTCTATCCTTAATCACATCTATGGTTCTCCTGAGGACTGTGTGGAATATTTTTACACTTACATAAACTGTAAGGCCAAGAACAAAAAAATGTGGATCTAGTAAGTGTGCCATAGTTGAGCTTATGAATCTGGATAATTAACTAGAACATCTAGAAAATAGTTAGCAATGTACCAGTATAAGTCATGTATTCAGACAGAAATTTGGATTCTAAAACAAGATAATAAAGGGTGCACTGGCCATAATGGAAAAAACCTTCTCTATGTGACCTCCCTTACTGACCAAAACGAAAACCTCCAGTCTGGATGTAAAGCAACAGGAAAAAAAACTGCCTGAGGATTGAAAAGTAAGTAGAAGAAAGTAGTTTTGGAAAGGAAGTCAAAATGTGATAACGAGTTATGAAATCCCCCTTTTTTTTGTCTTGGGTCATTATTTCCCCCTTTTATCTAGCAGTTTTGACCAAAGTAGACCTAGTTGAAACTGCACAAGTGACTCCATCTTCACTGTGGCTTTCCCTCTGAGGTGTGTATGGGGGTGCTCAATTCAGCTGAGGGGAAAGAGAATGAGGACCATATAAGATATTCATATGGGCCAAACCTGGAACAGGTCCCCTCCACTTACTATTGGCTAGAATTTGGGTCATCCTCAGTTGCAAGACAGACTAGGAAATCTAATGTAGCCATGTACCCAAGATGAAAGTAAAGCACAATAGAGATTCTAGTCATCAGTGAATTCTGTGTGTACCACTTAAAAGCTTTGATAGAAAAAGGGTGTACAAGTCAGGTGTGCTGGTGTACATTTTTTCTTAGAAATTTATTCTTCTTTATTTGTTTGACAGTGAAAGAGGGAGAGAGATAGAGAATGAGAATGGGTGTGCCAGGGCCTCCAGCCACTGCAAAGGAACTCCAGACGTGTGCACCCCCTTGTGCATCTGGCTAACATGGGTTCTGGAGAATCAAACCTGGGTCCTTTGGCTTTTCAGGCAAATACCTTAACCGCTAAGCCATCCCTCTAGCCCCTGGTGTACATTTTTAATCTTAGCAATCTCAGCACCTAGAAGGCTGAGGTAAAAGGTTTGCCATATGTTCAAGGCTAACCTGAACTACAGTGTAAGGTCCAGGTCAGTCTTGGCTAGAGAAAGACCCTGGTTCAAAACCCGAAAGAAAGAAAGAAAGAAAGAAAGAAAGAAAGAAAGAAAGAAAGAAAGAAAGAAAGAAAGAAAGAAAGAAAGAAAGAAAGAAGAAGGAAGGAAGGAAGGAAGGAAGGAAGGGAGGGAGGGAGGGAAGGAAGATGGTGTACAGGGAAATCTGTAGTATAGTGGAGGTAATTCTAAGTCAGAGTAGGGAGATAGACACCAGAGAAGACTTTCTGAAAGACAGAACATGAGTTTTACAGAACAGTTAGGAGGAAGAAAACAGAACACAGGAAGAGATCACAATATGGAAACATGCAGAGGTAGGAAATATGTTGGGAGTCTCCAAGTATTTCCTTCTTCCTTGAGCTATGGTTACAGGTAAAGAGAGCCAGGAGATGAGTCCGGAAAGGGAAGCTGGCCACCAAGACCCAATCAAGAAAACTCTAGAACATTATTGAAGAACTTTAAGCAAGGGCACAATAGAATCTGGTTTCAATTTAGAAAGAGACTGGTTGTTGTGTGGCCGGAAGATGGAGGTAAGAGTTTAAAGAACTTTTGAAATGAGCCAGGAAAGAAGTAATTTGAGCTTATGTAATCAGTAGAGTGTGATTATAGGACAAGATAGGAGATCAGAGTTATTCATGAGTCAAAATCTATAGGAAAAATTGCATATAGTAGTTGAGATTATAGAAAGAGTCAAGGAAAATTCCTTTATTTCATTTATTTGCTACTTTACTCATTCATTTAACAAATACATGTTGACCCTCCACAGTGTGTATTCCCCAAGTATTGGAGATAGAACAGTTAATAAGCAAGTAATATTCTTGTCCTCATAGAATTTACATTCTGGTGGAAACAGAAAAGTATTACAAGTAAATTCACATTTATAGTGTGGTTTAGTTATTACCATTGAGTAAATAGCATACTGTGCCTGAGATTCTTGTGGAACATCTGTGTGGAGGTTGTTGAATAGGAAGTTATTGCTTTCAGCCTTTTCCTTGGGAGAGAAGTCTTGGCCAAAGATGTGGATTTGGGAGTCAACAGCATATGGATAGTTACAAGAGACAAACAAAATAACAAAAAAGGGACAGATCAGCACATGCAAAAAGTGACTAGAGCCTTTGGCTTGGGACACCAAAAAGCACATAGATTATTCCTTCAGCTTTAAGCATAGCCTCATCCAGGAGCTTGTGTTTTAAAATTTCTTGGGCTGGAGAGATGGCTTAGCAGTTAAGCACTTACCCATGAAGCCTAAGGGCCCTGGTTCGAGGCTCAATTCCCCAGGACCCACGTTAGCCAGATGCACAAGGGGGCGCACGTGTCTGGAGTTCATTTGCAGTGGCTGGAGGCCCTGGCACACCCATTCTCTCTCTCTCTCTCTCTCTCTCTCTCAAATAAATAAATAAAAATGAACAAAAAATTTCTTGCACTCTCTTTCATGATGGCTTCTGGAAATCACAAGGCCCACATATCTATTCATTCAGTAGCACCATTACAGAGTTGTTGTTTTTGCTTGTTTGTTTCCACATAGTTCCTGAAAAGAATTTCAATAAAGACTGTGGTTAGTCCACTAAGACTTAAATAACTATTCCTGAACTATGTCCTGTAACAGGGAGTTAGACTATTCTGATGTGCAGTGCAGAAGTCATGAATCCAAATCTCTAGTCATAGATGTGACAGGGTGAATGCTATGAAAACACAATAGAACAGTCCTCCAGGAAAGATAAATTCTAGTACTAGAAGAGGAAACAAATATTAACTAGACAAAAGCCAGTTGTTCTTTATGGGTGGAAACTAAGGCCTAAGCATTAGTAGGGTTATTGGGAAGTATGTAAGAATGAAAAGAATCCAAAACTGATTTCAAAGGGGAGGATAATACTCAGAAGATAAAGAAATATGGCACACTGCAAGAAAGACAGAGAAAGAGGAGCCAGAGAGGGAGGAAGCAATCCCAAAGGCCCAAAACCAATTCCGTGATTTTCAAAAAAAAAAATTGAATGGTCAACTATTTCAACAGTCACAAAACAGTCAGTGAAAGAAAGGACAGTAGGAGATGGGTTCCAATACCCTTCATAAAAGTCTGTCAGCTGGGCTGGGCTGGGCTGGGCTGGAGAGATGGCTTAACAGTTAGGGCACTTGCCTGCAAAGCCTAAGTACCCATGTTCAACTCTTCAGATCCCACATAAGCCAGATGCACAAAATGATGCAAGTGTGCAAGGACACACATGTGCAAAAGGTGACACATACATCTGGTATTCATTGTCAGTGGTTAGAGGCCCTGACAAGCCCATCTCTCTTTCTCTATCTGCCTCTTTCTCTCTCTCAAAGCAAATACTAAATAAAATAATTTTTAAAAGCATCAGCTAAAGTGAGATGAAAGTAGAAACTGGTTAGTCGCAGGGCACCGAGAAATGCTGGAACTAATCAGCAATCCTCCTTCTTACTGGCCAGCTTTCATAATACTTAAAAGTTCTATATAGGGTTTCTAGGGGAGGAGAGTCATCAACAGTTTTAACCAGCAGTGGATCCTGTGAGCTACAATGGTCCAGCAAGGCAAGATATGTCCACTGGTGCACTAGTGGCATATCTGAAATGAGAGTCACCAACTGCTCTATTATTGGATTTGATGCCCATTCCACAGGAGGGAATTCCTGCCCGTTACTGAAAACCTAGTCAAAAGCTCTGGCTGGGGAGGCTATAAGCACTAACGGGGGAAACTACTACTATTGTGTGGCTAAATACACATCTTGCACCAATCAAATTGTCCTCTAAATCTTTATGTCCATGTGTACAGATTAGCAGTGCTCTCTCTTTTGTTCAGAGGAACTTCTCTTTGCAGATGGCGGTGGCTCCTGGGAAGATACAAAACTTGTCAAGGTGCTGAGAAGTGACAGTTGAGTGCTCAGGCTTGAATGGGACAGCCCTATCACACCCTTGAAGGCTCAGGGAACACTGTGGAAAGGGGACCGAAAGGAACTAAGAGCCAGAGGATGGGGAGAAGTGCTTCGGTATGTTGTTTTCTGGACATGAAGTAAGCCATTGCTTTCATGGGCTCACAGTGACTGGCATTACCTGCACAAGATCCATATACTATTGGGCCTATCAACATGTCATGGATAATGGAAGAAGGGGAAAAATTTACCTCAAAATAGAAGAGGAACACTAGTTGGAAATAAGAAGGAGTTCAGTGGAAGGGGAATAGAAGAGGAGGGACAAAAGAAAATAATGGTGAGAATTATGATGATAATCTATAATATTGCTGGGTATGGTGGCACAGGCCTTTAATCCCAGTATTATGAGGCAGAGGAAGGAGCATCAAGGTGAGTTAGGGGCCAGATGGGGACTCCATAGTGAATTCCAGGTCAACCTTGGCTAGAGTGAGATCCTACCTCAATAACAAAACTAAAAAAAAAAAATACATACACACATATACATATCATGTATATGTTATAAAATGAAGCTGGTTAAATAGTACATTAGATTATCTGGGAGGAGGGTCTAGGATGTTCACCTACAAAAGGACATGTTCAGACTCTACTTCCAGAGTTCATGCACTGAGCATTCTCTGCCCTCTGCTTAATGATTTTTCAGTGGGAAACAATATGGATTTTTTTCTATTTGAACTTTTGCTTGTTGCCCCAAGAGTAGAGAGATCTTAGTTCATATATGTTTTAGGACAGATCCACTTAAAATGTTTATAACAACACCTAGCATTTGTGATGCTCTTAAGATGTAGTAGCCGATTTTCCATGTGCTTCACCTCTGTTTTCACAACAGTACCATGAAGTGGTACTTGTAACACCACTCTTATTTCAAAACAAGGGGAAGGAATCCTGATGCACAGGAAGTTTAAATAGTTTATCAAGGTTACATAGCTCTTGGTTCAAATCCTGGGAGCCTGGTTTTTCATTCTTTTTTTGTTGTTTATTTTTATTTATTTATTTGAGTGTGACAGAGACAGAGAGAAAGAGGCAGAGAGAGAGAGAGAGAGAGAGAGAATGGGCGTGCCAGGGCCTCCAGCCATTGCAAATGAACTCCAGATGCGTGCACCCCCTTGTGCATCTGGCTAATGTGTGTCCTGGGGAATCGAGCCTCAAACCGGGGTTCTTAGGCTTCACAGGCAAGTGCTTAACCACTAAGCCATCTCTCCAGCCTGAGCCTGGTTTTTGAGATAGTGTCCTTAAGCATTGCACGTACCACTTGTTCAGATCCATGTTCCATAGGAACCATTGCACTTGTCAGACCGTGGATTCAGAAAAGGTCATATGTGAATTTGTTTGCTTGTTATTTATTTATTTGTTTATGACAGTCTTAAAATTATGAACCTCAAACATGTGAAGTTTGTGCCTCAGTCTCCTGAGTACTGGTATTACAGGCCTACACTCAGGTTTGTCAATTTCTAAAATAGGCAGGAAGAAGTTTAGAGAAGCCAGATCTGGCAGTCAAGTCCCAACCCTACACTATCCGGGCTCTCCTTCTAGTGACAAGTGCCTCAGAAGTACAAAAGCTAGGGTGCCAGGCAGTTTTGTATCTTGGAACCTGGAAACCATGGACTTAATCTACCAGGTGACACTTGCCTGGACCCTGTATTTGCCTTTGTTGTTTGGAGTTGCATTTCTAAATTCTTTTTTAATATTTTATTTTTATTTATTTATGAGAGAGGGAAGAATGGCCATGCCAGGACCTCCAGCCACTGCAAACAAACTCCAGATGCATGTTCCACCTTGTGTGTCTGGCTTACATGGGTCCTGGGAATTGAACCTGGGTCTTTTGATTTTGGAGGCAAGTGCCTTAACCGCTAAGCCATCTCTCCAGCCCTGTACATGCATGTTTAATTTGGATTGGTTTTAATGTAGCTCCCGAATGAAAGAACAATCTCAGAGACACTTTACACAATAGCTGGTCTCAGAAAAACCTTCCAGCTTAAGGTTTTCATAATAAAAGGATGAAGAGAAAACAAATGTATAAATTCAGTACTAATCTGGTGTGTGTGTGTGTGTGTGTGTGTGTGTGTGTGTGTGACTATTTATTTCTGAACATGCAGAAGGGTAAATGGAGCAGAATGTAGACCCATAAGACTTTTTATCTGTGGCACACTGTGGTTTCATAGCTCCCATGAGTGATACTGTGGATTTCATGGGAAGTCTCCACAAGCCAAAGCAAGGTCACCTTGGAAAAATTCAACACATCATGATCACCTTCTGAGATTCTAGAACTTCCTCTGCTTCTTTGCCTCCCAGGTAGTCAGCTATAGAATTATCGAAGGCCATCCATTTTAACTGGCATTTATACTTTTTTATTATTTATGCAGGTGGTCAATCTTTCCCATTTCTTCTCTGTCCTGTGTTACTTTGAAGCAAAAATCCGACATCATGTCATTTTATCCATAAATATCTCAAGACATAGCTCTAAAAATTAAGGCTTATTAAAACACCTTACCATGATAATGACAGCCTTAATATCAGCAAGCAGCCAGCCTATGTTCATATCTCTGTACATTACTTTTAAAGCTCTGCTTGCCTACTTTCTCCACTGTTTCATATTCCCTAGTTACTAGTAACCTACTTGCATAGGTTCTTGTAGGTATAGTTTTAAATTGATTATAAGCATTTCAAACATGCACACATGCATAAAGAATAATATTGTAAGCCCCATGAACTTGCCAGCCAACTTCCCCAATTACCTATATTTGACCAATCTTCCTACATCTACTGCTCACTTCATGCATCCCCATTTGGTGGATGTTGTTAGAGCTGGCTAAAGACACCACTTCATGCCATTGGACATACATTCTCAGTTTCATTAGAGGAAAGAAAATGTAGAGATGTTCTTTGGTAGGCATGTATGTGTTTATTTCACATCTAAATCCCTGGAAAAGGATTAGATTAAATGCAACATTTTTTAGCAAATCAGATAAACTGTCACTTGGCATTTTGCTGTTTCTTTTTTTTTGTTCAAACAATGTTTAAAGCAAACCAAATTCTAAACAAATGGCACTAATGGCCTATGACATTAATACCAAACAGAATATTTGTGTCACACACGCTCTGTCAGCTGGGCCAAGATCTTTCAAAGTACACATGTTTCTTAGACTAATTGAATAAAAGCTGAAACAAAAAGATGTAAGTGTAATTATAATTTTGAAAAAATATATAGAGGGTCACCATCAGCAGGTTTATATTTCAAAGAAGACCTGAATGATGGCACTCTGTTGGCAACATCATTAGGCTCCTTTCTCACACTTCTAGGTTTTAAAATGCACCATTTTCAAGTGGATTTTGGGTCCCTTTGAGAATTATGCATCTCATACCCAGGAGGCAGAGGAAATAGTTAAGACCCTGGGGTGTCTTATCATGATTTATTAAGATTTACTGAGAAAACCTTGATTTTGGTTCATGGAAACTTATCACCAAATCCACAGTAACTCTATCACACTAAGTGAAATCAGAGTGCACCACAATATCACTCAGTCTGTCATTGACACTGCAAGCCAATGACAAATGACAGCAATATTAGCTTGTATACCATTAAAAACCCAGAAGGGTAATGAAAACTTGTCTGTGTTTAGGTGAAACAAATAGGAAAGGAAGAGAAATCAAGAATGTTCAATGCCAGAAAATTTGGGCAAACAAAAAGTCATTGGTTAAGATGGTAAATTGTTTCAACACTTGCAAAAATTTTGGCAATACCAGTTAAAATTAACCACGGTTATGCCCCATGATCCAGCTATTCCACTTTATGGCACTAGAGGTCAGAATAGTGTTGGGGTACTTGTAGGGGAGGGGCATGAGTAAACCATGTGTGTTTTGGGAGGTCCAGGAATGTCCTCAAGCTTAATTTGGGATGGTCACACAGATATAGACATAGGTAAACATCCATTGAAATGTATCCTCCATATTTGGACATGCTCTTATATGTCAAAAAGTCAAAAGTAGGCTGGAAAGTGGCTGAGTGGTTATGGTGCTTGCCTGAAAAAACCTAAGGAGCTAGGTTCAATTCCCCAGTACCCACATAAGCCAGATGCACAGGTGGCACATGCATTTGGAGTTCGTTTGCAGTGCCCGGAAGCCCTGGAGTGCCCATACTCATATTCTCTCTCTCTCTCCCTCACTCCCTCTTTCTCTCTCAAATAAATTTTTAAAGTTAAAATTGATTATTAAAAATTCCTAATATGAGGATTTTTGCAAAGTGCTGGCAATTTCAAAGGACCTAGAGATTGTGGCAAAACAATGCTATGCTCACTAGGTGCTCTATAATTATATTCTCCCAATTAGAGGATCCCTCTAATAAAGATACTGTCTTCACTTCTTCCTTCGAAGATAGCTTTCATCTATTCAGTTCTATAATGGAGTCCCATTAAGAGAAAGACCACCCTTTATTAAAGGTCATTGCTATATTTACAGTCAGTGATACAGAATCTACTGTAATACATTTATTTCTGGACCTTTTCAGTCCAGTTAACCAATCTTTGATGAATGGATAACAATGGTTGATGGTCAAGCTATGTTAGAATTGTCTCTTAGCAAAATCAAACTTGGTAATATCAAGTCATATGCTAAAATACTTTGTTAATAAGTTCAGTTAAATGGAAGGCTCTGTTGGTATTGCTTACTAATGGTTCATGCTTATATTGGCACCTCTTCTGTTGAACATTGGGTTTGAGCTTCCTGTCATCATTCATTTGGTGTTCCATTATTCAGGTGCACCCCTTTGGTAGTGAAGCACTGAAAACCCGCCCTAGCTAAGTACTGTGTTGCTATGGTATCAGGTGACTCCCAGTAAGCATTGGGTACAGCAAGCTCCTCTCTGTTTACTGAGTTGAGATACATTTTCACTTGTAAAGGAGAAAAAATTATACTTTATCTGGGAAATTGTGGTGGTTTGATTCAGGTGTTCTGAATGCTAGGTTCCCAGCTGATGGAGATTTGGGAATTAACACCTCCTGGAGGCAGTGTATTGTTGGGGGCGGGCTTATAGGTATTATAGCCAGTGTGCCCTTGCTAGTGTTTGGCACACTCTCCTGTTCCCGTTGTCCACCTGATGTTGGCCAGGGGGTGATGTCCACCCTCTGCTCATGCCATCATTGTCCCTGCCATTATTGAACTTCCCCCTCGAGCCTGTTGGCCAAAATAAACCTCTTTTTTCCCTCAAGCTCCTCTTGGTTGGGTGATTTCTATCAGCAATGGGAACCTGACAGCAACAGTAAAGCGGTACCAAGGAGTGAGATTGCTGCTAGACACCTGACTGTGTGCTTTGGCTTTTTGGAGCTGATTTTCAAGAGGAATGTGGAAGGATTTGAAACCTTGGCCTAAGAGACACCTTGCAGTGATGTACTATTGATGTACTATTCTGGTCAGAGTTGAAAGATCTGAATGCAGTAAGAACTATGGACTGTGAGGTGTGGCTTATGAGGATGAAAAAGAGCTTTGCTTGGACCGGGCTAGAGAAGGTTTATGTGGAGAGCTTGCTGTTATGCCCGTGCCCTGAGAACTTGTACAGGGTTGCAGTGCAAAGAAACGGATGGATGTGAGCAGAGGGATATGGCACAGAAAGAAATGTTTAGGCTCCAAACAGCTGCCTGTTCAGCTGTAATTGAGAGATTACAACCATTGAAATTGGGCCAGCTGACCTGCGTTGGGACAACAGGAAGAATGTAGACTCTTTGGAAGAGGACTGAGTGCTCAAGGAGTGTCCTGTTCTTCAAAGTCTGCTTTATCTCTCCCCCCGCCCCGATTAACAAATTGGCACCCTACCTGGTACTGTGGAGTATAAGAAATGCAGGAAAGAGAGGGTCATTGAGTTTGCGCAGTCTTGTAGTTTGGAAATGGCCATGGGCAGTGTGAAGCAGGTTTGCTGGATGTCTGCATGGAGACCCCGTGGGGTCATGAGGATGAACTGTGGATTGCAGTGGAGCCCCAATGCAGATGCCAGGACCATGAGACAGCTGCTAAGGAAAGCTGTCAGCCCCGGATGAAGTTTTCCAGGACTGTGAGTAGCCTAGCTGGAAGGGTGGAATTGGAACTCCAGAGACTTGTTGCTGGTTAGAATTATCAAACTTAGAGATTTTTCATTGACTAGAGTTGTTGGACTTGGAGCTACAGAATTTGGTGTTTGCCCTGTTTAAATCATGTATTGGTTGAATATTTCTTTGCTATGCCCAATGCTATCTTTTTCAGTGGGAATGTTTATTCTGTGCCATTATGGGGCTTTTGAGGTTATCTTTTGGTATTATGGCTCAGTTAAAAGATCTTGGACTATGTGGATGTATGAACTTCATTGGAATTGGTTAAAAAAAATAACAAAAATTTTGGGGACTTTTAAAGTTGGATGAATGCATTGCATTTTACATTATGTATGGTTATCAGTTTATGGGGGCCAGGGGCAGAATGTGGTGGTTTGATTCAAATGTCCCCCATAAACTTAGGTGTTCTGAATGCTAGGTTCCCAGCTGATGGAGATTTGAAAATTAACACCTCCAGGAGGCGTATGTTGTGGGGACGGCTTATGGGTGTTATAGCCAGCGCCCCCTTGCTAGTGTTTGGCACACTCTCCTGTTCCTGTTCTCTACCTGATGTTGGCCAGGGAGTGTTGTCCACCCTCTGCTCATGTCATCATTTTCCCCTGCCATTGTGGAGGTTCCCCTCGAACCTATAAGCCAAAATAAACCTCTTTTTCCCACAAGCTGCTTTTAGTTGGGTAATTTCGACCAGCAATGCAAACCTGACTGTAACGCTTCTGGTAAGCACAGTTAAGAAAGGGAGAGAGGAAAAATACTTTAATGCTTAAAGTCACCTCCATAGTAGGATGGAAATATGGAGAGCCCTAGCCATATTTTCTAGGTTAAAGGGGTTTTATGTTTGTTTGCATATATGTGTAGGAAATGTAATAGCATTGATATTCTAATATGGCAGTGATTTGAAAAGAATTCATGCTAAATTTAGGAACACATGATGTGACATGTACCAAGACTGAATACTATCTTATTATTCATGACTTCCTATCTCAACCTTATGGCATCTTTTCAATATGAAAAAAAAAACTGTGAAAATATAATGAGTTAACACCCTTGTAAGTTTTCTAGAGTCAGAAAGATCTCTGTTTGAAGACATTACATCCCTTGAATATTTCTATTTGATTTTAATTCAAGGGTTAATTTTTTTATGGTTGGCTACACACTTGAGAAAGATTCCACCAGCTGCTTGTGAATTCCTATAATACAGAGAAATATGGTATACCTTTGCTATGAAATTTTTATGTGATCAAAACATGTGTTCCACTTCATGGTATCAAACACAGAGCAAAATGATTCTAATTGGGAACATACTTGGGTAAATGATTGGATTAAAATGACTGAGAGTTATAAATGTCTGAAATGTCTATTTCAGTCATGAGTAGGGGAAATGGCACTAATTTCTAAAGTGTGCACATAATGATTAAATTAGCCCACAGGGATGAGGAATATATCAGCATATACTCTGGAGAAGAAATGCCATATGAATAAGCAAAGAGGCAAGCATTTCCTTAGTTGGCAGCAACCACCATGAGAAAGCCTTCTATTCCCACCATCACATGATGTCTTATCTAGCCCATTTTTCTAGAATCTCATTACTCTCCTCTATAGTAACTGTCAAACGAAATAAAATGTTGCCTACAACCCTGCTCCTTGCCCAGTTTCTCTTTTTGGTCATGTTTAGAACCTTCAAAGGGACTTCCATTAGATGAACAAGACCTTTTTTGGTACAGTGAAAACTGCCAACTAACCCTTGATTTTGATTGAAATTCAAATCCAATGGATACTGCATTTGCATATTTCCCTGAGGATCTTGGTTTTAGGATAAGTTAGTAAAACTATAGGTGTTTGAAATACACAGACGGATACCCTGTTGACATGCACATGTGGCACTTATTCTTCTCTTTGTCTGAAATCCAACAAGCAAGATAAGGGCATATCTACCACCTTTGTACCTGCCTGATGTGTGCATGTCTAGAGACTATTCTAAGACAAGAGGGAACATTCTAAATGGTAGTAAATTTGGACTGCAGTACTAGAATAAAGGGACTGTCATTGTTGATGGTGACTCTACTCAAATCCTCCGTGCATGAACTTTTCCATTATATGCAAATAATTCTGGGCTGCAAGAAACGTATGTAACTCTGAGTGAAAATTTTTATGTTAGCCTGAGAAACTGGGAAGTTCCATGGAATAAGCACCAAGGAGAACAGTCTTCCTTCATACTGGATTGGCATGGGAGGTTTTTCACATACTGGTTAGTTAAAACATCAAGGCATGCTCTCCCACGTTTCCTAGAGGTTCTTAGTGGAATTAATCTCCAGTTACCCACAGGGACAGTCAGATCCCTAAAGCACCCTTGCTATCATGTTTCCTGCCCCTCTGTGGTAGTCTTTAGAGCTTCTGAGCTTCTTCAACTTATTCCGCTCACACCCCTTTTCACCCAAGACATTTTCACCTGGCCCCTGAATGTAAAATAGGCATACAAAGCAAGCATTTATTGGTAATAAAACATACTAAAATATTTTAAAGTAATTCTGTAGTATGTATATAGTTTTACTCTTTGTTAATGAAGAAAAGAAATTTGCATACCAATGAGATGGATGAGCTTGTTTATATTTACACAAAGCATTAAATCTTAGGGGCTGGGATGATAACTCAGTGGGTAAAGTGCTTGTCATGCCAATATGAGACTTGATTTTGGATCCTAGCACTCACATGCTAAGTCCCGGTACTTGGGAGGTAGATACATAAGCTCACTGACTAGCTAGTCTAGCCAATTTGGTCAGCTCCAGGTTCAGTGAGAGACCTTGTCTTAAAAAAAAAAAAAAAAGCAGAGGGCTGGAGAGATGGCTTATCAGTTAAAGCGCTTACTTGCGAAGCCTAAATACTCAGGTTTGAATCTCCAGGTTCCACATAGCCGGACACACAGTGACACAAGTGCACAATGTCGCACATGCACCACAAGGGGGTGCATACGTCTGGAATTTGTTAGCAGTGGCTGAAGGCCCTGGTGCACCCATTTTCTCTCTCTCTCAAAAAAAGAGATTTTTGAAATGCAACAACCAAAATTTAATTTCAAATCAAATGCTCACTGAGCCCAGGGTGTTTCTGGCAGCACTCACCCATGTTGCATCACACTACTACACTGACGCCTTGGTTTTGAACACATAGCATGAGCCTTTATCACTGTGCATGCCATCACACCACACAATGGCAACAAATACTGCCTGAAAAGCCTGGGCTCAGATTTCAGTCCACTGTATATTATGAACTGAAGTGTGGTGTTTGTACTGTGCACATAAGTTTTCTACTATTATAGAAGCATAATTATTTAATTGTGGAAAACAAAGAGTTTTAATATTTTCCTACCATAATTCCTCAGCATATGAGTAATGAGTTAGTGTATCTTGAATTGTATTGTATTTAAATGTTTGATTTAAAAATATTCTATTTGAGTTGTTGATTTGTTTCATAAAAAATATTCAGTGAATTTTGGCTTAGAATTTGGACAAAATGTCCAATAATTTCTGAAATGACTTAAACTACTTTTGCCATTCTGAACTACGTGTTTATGCAAAGCAGTGTTTTCAGTACTGATGGTTATAGAATGTTCACTGAGGATGGAGTTCTTGCCTATTTGATTTACTGCTGGGTCAAGAGTAGTATCTTAAATATAATTGTTCTCAAAATATGTTTGTGGGTCATGAATGAATGAACAAAGAATTTTATCTAAATTTCACAAATCTGCTTCATTTTTTATATGGGAAGACAAGTACGGAAAAGCAAATTAAATCCCCCAACGACACAAAGCCAGTGAGTTATGTAACTAGACTTTTGCTTCTATGGATATAACGTTCATACTCTCTGAAACAAAGCATGGTCTCTGATGTCTTTGTCATTATGAATAGAACTTCCCACTTGGCTGGGAGCCATGTGCCTTTGGCTCTTGTGATCTGACTAATTTGGTACACTTGACATGAAAAGTTCAATTTAGCCTTCAGTTAGCGCTCTCTCTCTCTCTCTCTCTCTCTCTCTCACACGCACACACACACACACACCCCACTAGCATTTTCCATGACTCCATATCCAACTTTATTCTAATGTCTCCTTTCTCCTCTGATTTTACTAACAACTTGATTTGGAGCTTTAGTGATCCCCAATTTAATCAAATAGTCTTTGCTTTGGTACCATCCCTCATTCAGTTGACCCTACATGTTGTATAGAATTCATAGCAGATACATTTTTAAAATACATATTTTCATTTTTTTATAATTGTTTATTTGAGAGAGAGAATGGGTGTTCCAGGGCCTCCAGCCACTGCAAACAAACTCCAGATGCATGTGTCACCTTGTGGATCTATCTTACATGGGTCCCGGGGAATTGAACCTGGGACCTTTGGCTTTGCAGGCAAGCACTTTAACCACTAAGCAATCCCTCCAGCCCTTAAAAATATTTTTATTTATTTATTTTCAAGCAGACAGAGAAAGAGAATGAGAATGAATGGGCATTCCAGGGCCTATGGCCACTGCAAAAGACCTCCAGATGCACGTGCCACTTTGTGTATGTGGCTCTAGGTGGGTACTGGAGAATCAAACCTGGGTTGTTAGGCTTTTCAGGCAAGTGCCTTAACCACTTAGCCATCTCTCCATCCCATAGCAGGTTCTTTAAGTAAAGGAACTCACTGAGGTGTAGGCAGAGTTAGATCCAACCAGATTGTCATGACCCTGAGAAACCAGCAACAATGTAGAACATTTAATACGACTAAGGCCAAAAGCAAACTAGTGGAAAAGGTTATTAGTTGAGCCTGGTGAGAGTTGGAGCTGTGGAGGAGGGAACTTCAGCGGAACTAGAATCCTTCAGGTATACACGTGCTACGGAACAGGATGTTGACGGAGGAAAGGAGTGTCCGTCTGGCCATACTGAGATCTACTATTGGCATCTTCCAATGGCCAACCATAACTGGATTCCAGGTGACAAAGGCATTGGTAATGGCAGTGGCCTGGGGCAAGTTCTTAGACACAGAAGGAGCCATAAATTGGACAGAGACTGAACCTGAGGGTTTGTGAAGAGGGCAAAGAGGAACCAACACATCTTTTTAAAATTTTTTGTTTATTTTTTATTTATTTATTTGACAGCAACAGAGAGAGAGAGAGAGAGAGAGAGAGAGAGAGAATGGGCACGCCAGGGCCTCCAGCCACTGCAAATGAACTCCAGACGCATGTGCTCCCTTGTGCATCTGGCTAACATAGGTCCTGGGGAATCGAGCCTCTGGGGTCCTTAGGCTTCACAGGCAAGCACTCAACCACTTAGCCATCTCTCCAGCCCTAATATTTTGTTTTTATTTATTTACTTGAGAGAGATAAAGAGGCAGGGGGGGTGGAGAATGGGCGCACCTGGCTTCTAACCACTGCAAATGAACTCCAGATGCATGTGCCACCTTGTGCATCTGGTTTACGTGGGTCCTGGGGAATCAAACTGAGGTCCTTTGGCTTTGCAGGCAAGTACCTTAATGGTTAAGCCATCTCTCCAGCCCAGGAACTAGCACATCTTAATTTATCACATCTTGATTCAATTAATAGGATAGAAATTAACAGGATAGAATAATTTTATGTCCTACCAACAGGTTATAAATCTCTTTGAAACATACATATGGCCTTATAATCTCGCTTGTGCCTATAAGTAATATGATCTGCACTAGCATGGTTTTGGTAAGTATGCCCCAAAGGCTATGTGATTTTAAAGACTCTGTCTCCAACGCATGCAGCCACTATAAGGTGGTGGAATCTGTAAGAGGCAGAATCCAGAGGGAGGGTTCCCATTTGGAGCATGCTCTTGAAGAAGCTATTAAGACCTCAGCCCCTTTCTCTTCCTCTCTTTCACTGGAAATGAAGTATGCAGTTTTGCTCTGCCATGCATCCCTGTCATGATTAACCAACCACATCACCGTTAACCCAAAACAATGGGACAAATTGCTGATGGATTGGAACCTCTAAAACTATGAGGTAAAATAAATTTAGCTGTACATTAATGGAGAGCTTATTAGCATATTGCCTATTGTTATAGATGAAGAAACAAGCTTAGACCATCAGTGGCTCCTTCAAGATCATCATATGGCTAAGAAATAGCACAATTAAAAGATGAGGCCAGATTTGGAGTTGAATTTCTTTTGTACTAAAATGTGGTACACAATTAACCTATATGGAACTTCTCTCCATTTCTACCCTGTCTTCTTTTTCTTTTTTTTCTCTCTCTCTCTCCATGTTGTTTTAATGTCTCTCATTAACCCATCTTTTGGCTTTGGCCTTCTCCTGTCCTTCAACAATTCTATTTGAGACAACTTCATCCCTCATCATTGTCCTTCCTTCCAGCTAACTCAGGTCCATCAGCTGCCTCTTGCATTTTCATTTATCTAACATTGAACTATGGAGTTATAGAGAACTGCACTACCCACTCAAAACATGGCTAGTGTCACTATAAAATTAATTTTGAATTTTATTTTTACAAAGTTAAATTTAAAACTAATATTTATAGTTTAATCTTCCCATACCATATTTAAGTGCAGGCTCTGTTTAGGTGACCCATTTTTTCAGTGGAGGAAAACGTACTTCAAGTACAAAAACCTGGCAAGTGCTTCTTTGGCCAGTTGATCAAGGTTAACAGCACCAGTGATAAGTCACATTGATAGCATCCACTCTTGATGTTCTGTGATGAAAATGGTACTTTATCTCTGTGATCTAAAACCCATAACCTCAGTCTAATCATGAGGAAAATGTCAGCCAAAGCCCAGTTAAGAGAAATTCTTCAAACTGTCTGACTAGAACTTCTCAAAACTGTCAAAGTCATATAAAACAAGACAAGTCTGAGAAGTTGCCAGAGCCCAGAAGAGAGTAAGGGCAGATGATTACATACAATGAGATGTCTTGGGTTGGACCTGGAACAGAGAAATGAGGGGGAAAATAGCAGTGGAAAAATGATGAAATCTAATAAAGACTGAAATTTAGGTTGCGACGATAGATGTCAGCAAAGTTCTTTCCTTGTAAATATTAGAACCCAAGTTTGAGTCCCAGAATGCCTGTTAAAAATGCCAGCTAGGGTGGCATGTGCTTATACTTCCAGCA
This sequence comes from Dipus sagitta, assembly GCA_036346955.1. Taxonomy (NCBI): domain Eukaryota; kingdom Metazoa; phylum Chordata; class Mammalia; order Rodentia; family Dipodidae; genus Dipus; species Dipus sagitta. The sequence continues at coordinate 2,803,404 of CM070776.1, forward strand.
GTAGGGAGGCAGAGAAAGGCTGATCTCCAGGCCTCACTAGTCAGCCAGTCTAGCCTACTTAGTGAGGTCATAAATGTTGTTCCCTGAATTGGAACAAATGTCCATCATGTAACAGAACTTGCTACTTTCCTGTCAATGTAAAATTTTCTGAAATAAAATATTCAAAAATAAAAATATTGCTTAATTCTGTAACTGGAAACATTAGATATGTTTGGGACGACTTGAGTATGTCAACCTAGCTTTTCAACTTTTATGAGAGTTTTCATAGCTTTTATGAAAGCTAAATACCAACCAAGTATCCCCAGTGGCAATTTAGAATTGGCAGGGGGATGTGTTATAAGCGCCATCTATAGGGTTCAACCTCCACAAGCACAGAACAAGTCAGGAAAAAGTGGATAATGATCTGGGGGAAGGAAGCAGGGAAGATAACCACTCTTGTCATAACTGAAAGCCTAAGGCATGCCCACTTAGCTTCATCTGTATGCTCCATCCTGAATTCCCAGAAAACCGTGTTCAGTGAGCTTCCCCTAGTCAGCCCAACTACCCAGGGCATTCACAGTCAGCTCTTTCTCAGAACTTCTGAGCAATCTCTGACCTTGGATATCACTGTTTTTAGTTCGAGATAATTTCATATATGTGAAGAGTTGGATGTTTTTCTTTCCTTCTACTGATGTTTGTCTTCATCTACAAGAAGAATAACTGATCTTTTTAAAAGTATTTTGTTCATTTGAGAGATAGATGGGGGGGCAGATAGAGGGAATGGGTGCGCTAGGGCCTCCAGCCACTGCAAATGAACTCCAGACACGTGCACCACCTTGTGCATTTACATGTACATGGGTACTGGGGAATCAAACCTGGGTCCTTAGGCTTTGAAGGCAAGTGCTTTAACTGCTGAGCCATCTCTCCATCTCCATGAGTAATCTTTGAAGGCAAATAGCAGGTATTCCCAGTAGTATGTGCACCCCACTGAAGTATAAGCAGACATTGATGAAGACAAGGATGCTCAGTGACCTCAAAGTGATGTCTTTTGTAGGATTTTTTGTCCTTTTAGAATTTTTCCTAGTGTTCTGAATGTCTACCTTAGCTGCAGAAGTAACAATTCTCTGAAATAAATGAAGCTGGGTAGATCTCCTTTGTGCAGGGGAGCATTATCTTTGTAAAGCAATTGCACTGGCTTTCTTGTTGGGCTAGCCATATGGTCTTGTCTCTGCTCAGCTTTTCCAGGACACACACACGGTGCAGGGAATCTAATAATGGATTCCAGCTAGCCAATGGTTTATCATGTAGATAAGAATCCTCCAATAGCCCCTCCAAATAATCCCTTAGGGCACTCTCTAATTCATTAGTTTGTGTTTTAAAAACCCACACATACATTCCCTCTCATGGTGTTAGGTGGTCTTAATAGTGCACTATTTTAGAGTGTGGCTCTACTTTGAAAGTTAAGAAATGCACGAATTTATGACAGCAGTTACTTAAGTACGTAGTCTCATGAACCTCTTAAAATCCACTGGTCTCAAGACCTAGTTCCCCCCTGCCCATATTTGCACACTTTATTTAGGCCATTTTATTAGGTGTATACAATTTAAGAATTGTTTTATGTCTTTGCAGCATTTAATTTTTATCATGATGTAGTAACTCCTTCTAACTATGATAATGCTTTTTAATCTGAAAGTCTATGTCAACTAATATAACTTTCTTTCTGTTAGTATTTGCAGAGTATGCCTTTTAAAAGTTATTTTCTACTTTTATGCATGATTATGCCTTAAGTGTGGCTTTATTGTCATCATGTAGCTTCATTAAAAAAAAGGAAACTCTGACAATATCTGTTCTTACTTGGTTGGCTTGATTTGCATATGTATATATATAGTAGTTAATAATACTATATTTAGACTTTTTCCACTCTTTTGTAAATTTATTTTGACCACATGCATAAAATTTTGTTTAGTTTGTTTAAAGAGTGCTTTGGAATAAATATAGACTCATAACAAAATTGAGAGGAAAGCACAAAGGTTTTCTATAAGCCCCCTTCCTCCACATATGCCAAGCCTCCACCATCCATCATCAGCATCCAACACCCAGAGTAGAACATTTGTTGTAATTGAGGAATCTACCTTGACTTGTCATTATTATCTTAAGAGCATAACTCATATTAGGGTTAACTCATGGTGTTGTATGAGTTTGAACAAATGTATGATGACATATATCCACTATTACAGTAGCATATAGCATATTTCTTCTGCTCTAAAAATTCCCTGTGTTCTGATTATTCATCCCCCAAACTCCTGTAACCTCTGGCTTTCCTACTGTCCCCATAGTTTGTCCTTCTCCATAATAACTGTGGTGGTTTGAATGTAAAATTTCCCCATAGCTTCGTGATGAAGCCTCATATTCAATCCCCAACTGGTGAAATCTTTGGGAGGTAGAGCCTTGCTGGAGAAGGTGTGTCATTGGGGGTGGGCCTTGAGGCTTATTAATCCATCCCTACTGGGTGTTCATAGCTCACTCTGATGACTTCCATCCTGCTTCTGTGGAGATGTCTGCTGTGCCATGATGAAACTTCCCTGTCAGCTGAAATACGCCTTTTCTGTGTATTCATGTGTGTGAGCTGCTTCTGGTTGGGGGTTTTATCCCAGAAAGTAGAAGGTAACTGCTTCAGTGTCATACAGTTCGAAGCCCACAGCATATAGGCTTTTCAGATTCACTTTTTTTCCTTAGTAATACACACGTAAGGCTATTCCATGACTTCTCATGACTTGTTTACTTATTTCTTTTTAGACCTGAATTAATTTATCTGTCTACCCTATTACTTAATTTTTCAGTTACTTTTTCTATTCTTCTTTCTTGCCATTTGGGGCATTATTGGTGACATATATATGGATTTATATATTATTTTGGTGATCACTCTTGAAAAATTTAATCATATATAGTATTAGCTTACACAATCAAAAATTAAACAGTATTTAATGGTCCAATGATCACATACATCCAACTTGTCTTTGTAAGTAAACTTACATGGGTGTATGTGTGCATATCTGTGTATTTGTATGTGTGAGCAGGGGAGTGAGGGTGCCATATCACTTGTGTGGAGGTCAAAGGACAACTTTGAGTGTGTCAGTTCTCGCCTTCTACCTCACTTGAGGCAGGGACTCTCATTCTTGGCCACTGTATGTGCTAGGTAGCTGGTCTTCCAGACAATCCTCCTTTCTCTGCCTCCTTTCTTTCTGTACACACACTGGAATTACAAATGCCCACTGTAGCATCCAGATCTCAACTTGAGTTCTGGGAATCCAAACTCAGGTATTAATACTTGGGTAGCAAACACTTTATTCACTGAGCCATCTCTCCAGCCCATAAATAAAGATTTCTTGCAATCCAGCCATGTTTTTTTATTATTATTCACGTAAGGTCTGTCTGTTCTTATGCTACAATGAAGTTGCCCATGCAAAGACTATGAACAGCAAGAGTTAGAAAACTTACTACATGACTCTTAATAGAAAAACTGTGCTAATCTCTACTCTATAGTAATACCCTCAAGGATTTAGGAGATCTTGACTGTGACCTCCCCTTTACTCATTGACATGTGATTGTGGTTCAGTATTTTCTTTTTTCCGTTTTTCTTCACTCCACAAATTTAGCATTAGTATTCTTTATCCCAAATTCCATTTTTTCACATATCTAAACATTTTTAGCCATTCTTTTGGTCAGCATTTCATCTTACATCATAGATCATTCTTTTAGCATCACTTTTTTTATTCTTAAAGTATATCTTTTAGAAGGTATTGGATTAGTTAAGTTCTTTTGGGAGTAAATCCCTTTGTTTTGTGTACCTCTAAATATCCTCATTTTATCTTCATTCCTGAAATTAATTTTTTTTCTGAGTACACAATTCTAAGCTGATAGTCATGTTCTCTTAACAGTTGGAAAATATTACTTCCTCTATCTTTATTTTCAATGTTGTTGAAGTAAACTTCAACATCATTCTTTTAAGGATGGTCCATCTTTTCTCTCTAGATCCTTTTAAGATCTTTTGACATTTAGTGTTATACAGTTGAACTATGATATGTTTAAGCATGAATTTACTCTTTTAATATTATGCTTGGTGTGTGATATTGTGTTTTTATCAGTTTTGGAAGATTTGGACTAACGTCTCTTCAAATCTCTCTCTTTTTCTTTCCATTCACCCATTCAGTCTTCCTTTCCTATCTCTGTTCTGCTCTTTCCTCAGTCATTTGGAGACACCACTTAGATTTGTGTTTGACACTTTCTACTATATTCTAGGTAGTTTCCAATTTTCATTTCACCTAGATTGTATCTACCATCTAGCTTATGGTAACTTCTTCATCTATATGATTGCATCTTTCTTTTTCTTTAAACATTTCACAGATAGTGGTTCTTTATACTGCATCTTAGACTCCTCTATTTTCATTGTGAAGATCTTAACCTATTCCATATTGTTTATGTTGCCTCTAATTCATGGTGGGTTACCTTAGGGTATTTTGTACTTCTTGCTTAATTTTAAAATATAGGATCACATAGGTGTAAGTTAACGAAGCTTTCTTTTCTCCAAAGAGTGTTTGCTTCAATGGATAGTCAGGGACACTCCTGATCTAAGACCATTTCAGCTACTGCGAGGATCCTGGCTTAGGAAATGGATCCCAGGATCAAGACTAGTCCCTACACAATGGTAGTCCAAGTCTTAGTATTCCAATAAGAATGTTGCTGTTTGGCATCTGCTCTCAGGGCCCTTCACTCTGCTGGTCTGGACTTGGATTGGTTTTGATTTGGAGAACTCACAATCCCCATGGCGATAACTGGCATCCCCAATGAAGAGGGTCCCTTCTGGGGGTGGGGAGGACAGGGATGAGGGTAAGGATGGTACCAACATGTGCTGTTTCCACACTGAGTATGTACATAACTAATAAAGAAAAAAATGGTTAAAAAAAAGGCCTTTTTAAAAGCTCTCCAATCCAACCACTTATAAAACTAGGAATTTCTTGAGTATTTTCTGTTCACAATGTAGCTATTCATCTACTACATAGGGGGGTGATTTCCTCAAAGGACTCCTTGTGCCACCAACAATCTTGTACAAATGTGAAGCCCTGCCTTCACCCCCACCATACACCCATACACACAAAATAACTTGCATACTTTCTTCTATCACTGGAATCAGAATGAAAATTCATTGTTAAATTTTAAAACATTTTGTTTTAAGTAAAAATATGGTTCTCAAAATACTACCATTAAGCCAGATGTGGTGGCACATGCCTTTAATACCAGCACTCAGGTGGCAGAGAAGGATCACTGTGAGTTAGAGGGCACCCTGAGACTACATAGTGAATTCCAGGTCAGCTTGAGCTAGAGTGACTCACTGTCTCAAAAGAAGGTAGAAGGAGAGGAGAAACACCCCAAGGGTTTTGTTTTGTTTTGTTTTTGTTTGGGGGGGGTTTCAACGTAGGGTCTCACTTTAGCTCAGGCTGACCTGGGATTCTGTGCACTCTCAAGGTGGCCTCGAACTCTTGGTGATCCTCCTACCTCTGCCTCCCGAGTGCTGGGATTAAAGGCATGTGCCACCACACCCAGCGAATAATGGTATTTTTGTAAATATTTTATTTATTTATTTATTTATTTATTTAAGAGAGAGAGAGATGCACAGAGAGAGAGAGAAAGAAAGAACGGGCATGCCAGGGCCTCCAGCCACTGGAAATGAACTCCATACACATGCACCATCTTGTGCATCTGGCTTATGTGGGTATTGGGGACTCAAACATGGGTCCTTAGGGTTTGCAGGCTAAGCTATCTTTCCAGCCCAATAATGGCATTTTTAATGATAGTTGTTTTTTTCTGGATGTGGTGGTGCACATCTGTTGTCTTAGCTACTTGGGAGACTGAGGCAAGAGGGGCACTTAAGCCCAGGAGTTCAAGGCCAGCTGGGCCAACATAATAAAAATCCATTTCAAAAAAAGTAACAACAAATATTAAGGAACTTAACACCCATTTAACTATCATTAACATTTAGTACTTGTTGTGATTTTATCATATTTGTTTCATTTGTATGTGCTGAAGTATTTAGAATTATACACATAAAACTATATGTGTAATAATGAAAATAAAAGCTTGTCATACCTCAAATAATCCCACTGTCATTATCACATCTGACAAAATTAACAGTAATTCCTTGGCATTATCTAATACTCTATACTAAAATGGCCTTCAATATCTTTTGTACTTGGTTGTTCAAAGTAAGGTGGAATCAAGGCCAGTACATTACATTTGATGATAATATCTAAACTTCTGTAACACAAATAGTCCTTGCAATTTTTAGATTGTTTTATCTTCATAATGACTCTAAAATGCAATGACCATTATTTTCATTGTGTAAATGCAAGTTGAGGCAGTGTATAGAGAAAATTTTTTGCATTTTACCAACCCAGTATCCAAATCCCTTTCTTATTTTGCAAGAAATTCTGTAACGTCTTAGTGAAGGTCCCATTTGGATGCCAAAGAGGTGTGTAAACTAGCATGGACATTTAGTACAGGACTTTGAGTCTAGGGAAGTAAAATTTCTGTAATTATAAAAATATGCTACACTTGCGTTGTCCCTTATGATGACATCCACCATATGGAGTATCTACCATAGTGAATCACATAGACCTAAACAGAATTAAGCCAAGCTACAAAGACAGATGAGGAATCATGCAGAGCATCAGTGACAGAATTTAGTGTCCAATAGGCTTGCCAGTTCTGAGAATTTGGTTGATGGTTATGTTCCAGAAAATCCACTTGTCCACTTGCAGAGAGTGTTCCTCTACTCATCCTATCAATTATCTGAAACAAAAATCAGCTGTCCAATAAAATCTCCTTTTGCTTAAATTTTCAAAAGTCAGGGTCTGTTGTTGAAATGAAAAAAAAATCCTCTGGCAACTATTGCTCATTGTGTCCCAATTCCTTTTCCATAGGAACAGAATCTGCATTCTTAGCTAGGCACAGATCACAGCTGTTTGTGCCTACAAGTTCTGATCTATGTGTCAGAGGCAGAAGGGTAGTGTGCAAGTTTTGGAAAGAACCTCTACATGAAACTTACACTTTCCACTCCCTCTTCCTCCTTCTAGATGTGTGCCTGTCCTGGAGCATGACTTAGAAAAGAAATATTGAGGATGGTTTATCATGAAAATAGAAGGAGCATATGACCCAAGCGGTTATAAAGTCATTACTATAGCCTTCCAATTATGTAAAAGAGAGAGGAAGAAATTTTCTATCTTGTTTGTGCTATTGGGACTTTTTGCTTGATCCTGCTTCTTCTCAGCTGAACAGAATCCCAATTGGTACCAAAAAAAAAAAAAAAAACAGACATAGTTGATAGATCCATATTTGTAACTAAAAAGACAGAGAATATGACACATACTCTTCTCTGGGACTATTCTCCAAATGCTGGTTTTCATGTACCCATGGGTGGGCCAAGCATATAATTTGTAGGATTCATCCATCATTTCATTTATACACTGCACTATCTTTGACCACCTTAGAATTCTATTCTGCACCTTGTCAGTTAGAGGACTCCACTATAACTGAACCCTATTCTAAAAGAAAAACAGTTAAGCTAAGTCCTTCTAGACCATGATTTTGTAGGATCCTTGGAATGTCCTGGACAAATGACCCAATCTTCTAGAGCAGGCATGGGCTTCTAGTCCCTTTTTTCCTCCAAATAAGACCATGTAACAAGTATGAGTCCCCATAGACCATAGATAAGGACAAAAATTAGGTTTTTGCAGAGAGATGCTGATTCATCCAATCTCACAGTGGCTGATGTTACCTACAAAAGACCTGCAGAATATGACATCAAAAAAAGAGACTAGGGCTGAAGGGATGGCTTAGCAGTTAAGGCATTTGCCTGCAAAGCCCAAGGACCCAGGTTCGATTCCCCAGGACCCACGTTAGCCAGCTGCACAAGGGGGCACATGAATCTGGAGTTTGTTTGCAGTGGATAGAGGCCCTGGCATGCACATTCTCTCTCTCTCTCTCTCTCTCTCTTTCTCTCTCTCTTTCTCTGTCAAATAAATAAATAAAAATAAAATTTAAAAAAGGAGACTAGTTGGAAAGAAGAAGGGATTCAGTGGATGAAGAATCTGGGAGGGAGAAAAGGGGAGTCATGGAAGGGATTATCATGGTTCTACGAAAATTTTCAATAAAACTTTAAAAATTTACATGGACACTAGCTCATTAGTCCATGGGCCCATGAATCTCCTTATAGCAGAAAATGGAATCTAGGAAAGAGTTGGGATATAGCTTGATGACCCAGGCTTACTCTTCTATGCCACTGTGGTTCAGTGAGGGACTACAAGGAATCCATTAATTGTACATTCAAAGCTGGACTTCTAGATCTTACAAAGATATATTTATCAGAGTAAGAAGATGGACATATTTTAATAGTTTTTAGCTTGTTTATAACTTTCAAGTATTTAGACATGTATGTAGACTTTCATTTGTATGCTGGTTCTAAGCCTTAGAGATGACCCTACTTGTACATGAGCTTAAATACCACTTCTCCCCTCTGAAATAGCTAGTGCATCATGGTCCCCCTGGCCTTCCTCCTGAGTTACTTGTTTTCTTCCCACTTGCTTTATTATTTTCTAGTTCTCTCCCTAACATTCTCCTCTAGTGTAATAAATCACTCATAGGCAGGAACTTGGCTTTCTAATTCTTTGTAGCCTTCTGGTTCTTAGAACAAAGTGTTCGGGGTACGTGATTGTGTGTGTGATCAGTATGTCCCAACTCTGGCTGAGTATCAGAATCACAAGAATGCTTTTGAAACATGTAATCCCAAGCACCACCATAGTCATTCTGAAATACAGAATTAAGGAAAAGAAAACATATATATATATTCTACAGGCACCACAGCTAGCTAAGACAGCGAACACTGTGACCAAGTCACTCACTCCTGCTTTAAGATCAACAGCATGCAGAAATACAAGAACAAAAGTGAGGGAATGATCATGGGATGAGGTAAGAAAGGTATTTCCCTGGACCTTAGCATCTTCCCTCCAGACTTTTGGATGTGGCATCTGCTTCTCATTTTACTGACCTCTTGGTATTAGAAGGCTGTCATTAACACTTCCCATGGCTCAAAGCTTGATCATGAATTTAAAAATCAGGGTGGCAGTGAATGGTTCTCAATTCTGTATCTGTACCTCTTCATATTTATCGAGGATATAAGCCTAATCTTTCACCACAGTATCTCAGTCCAGTTTGTGCTACTATAGCTGGTTACCAGAGACTGAGTAATTTATTTTAAGACATGTATTTGGTTTGAAATATATAAATACTGGAAGATGAGAAGTGCAAGATCAAGAGGCCACATCTGGTGAAGGCCTTCTCACATCATCCTAACAAGGAGGAAGGCACCACATGAGTTGAGCATGGGAAAGAAAGGAGCTAAACTCCTCTTTGGTAATGGACTCACTTCCACAATGCCTAACTCACTCCCATTGTTGTAGTTACCTTCTCATTGCTGTGATAAAATACCCAACCAAAAGCAGTTGATGGGAGGAAAGTTTTTATTTTGCCTTACAGTCTTGAGAGGAAGCTTCATGATGGCAAGGGAAAATGTGGCATGAACAGAGGCTGGACATCATCTCTGCCACAGCAGGTGGACAATAGCAGCAGGAGAGAGAGCCAAATCCTATCATGGGAGAGCTGGCTGTATCACTCCTAAGCCTACCCCCAATAATACACCTCCTCCAGCAAGGCCCCACTTCCTAAATTTTCACCTGCTTAGGACCCAGTATTCAAAACACATGAGTTTATGGGGGACATCTGATTCAAACCACCACACCAATGAAGAAGGATAGATCCATTTGTGAGGTTAGTGCCCCCATGAACCAAATGTCATCAGGAAGACCCCCACCTCCAAATGCCACTGTATTGAGATTTACTTTCCAACACATGGACTTTAGGGAATACATTCAAACCACAACATATCATAATTGGGATACAGTGGCTATTGAATGTTGATCTAAGAAAAAAATCTTAACCTGTGCTCAAAGAGCACTGTATTTGGTGTGGGGGAAAGATTAAGATCACTAGGGTTTTATATTCAGATTCCATCTGGAAAATGAATTGGGGATTATTTTTAATTTTATATAAATTTTGACCAGTAACCTTCTTTAGTAGCTTGTGATGGGCCTGAGGTTAGAAATATTATGAGGATTTTATTTTTTTATTTTATTTTATTTTATTAATTAAGTAGAAAGTTGTACGAATACATCTTATGTTAGTGCCATCATTTCCATCCTTCCTGCTTCCATTCCACTGAGGGCTTTCCTCAGTGGGATTGCTGGTATTCCCCCTAAATTTGTGGGGTATAGATATGAGAGCATTAGTCAGTTATTGTGGGGGGGGGGGCAGTGTCTCTGGACATTCCCTTCTACTCTGTGGCTCTTATATTCTTTTTGCCCCTCTGCCACAAAATTCCCTGAGCAATAGTGGATGCATTTTAAGTGTATTTTAGTGTTGTGCTCTCAGAACCAAATGATGAGGACTTTAAAAATCCTAATTACCACAAAGAAATTCCTGCCAATCTATTCTACCTTATAGTTCATGGGGCATTTTGACCAAGACTCTAGATAGTCATGGCTTTTAATGTTGTTATTGTTTAAAATATAGTCAAGGACAATGATTAACAATCACAATCTGCTTGAAGTCCTTAGTGCCTCATTTATTTAAGCTACCTTTTAAGATAAAGGTAAATTCTTTTAGAAAAGCAAGAATATACCACAAAGCTAAAACCCAATAAGTATTTAGACAACACAAAACAGGAAAACTTCCAAGCTTGGGTCAGATGTCCTAAAGAGTTAAACAGATATCCAGAGACACAGAGGCTCCCAAAACCTCATCACTGAGGCAGACCTAAAATGAACCCAACATGGCTCAGGGAAATTTGCAGAAGAGGAGGCAGAAAGAATGTCAGAGCTACACGATGGGTCATGATACACTGCCTCCTACCCATAACTGATGGCTAGCCCCACAAGGCACGACCCATATTCCCCAACGAAGAGGGTCCCTGCGGAGTGGGGAGGACAGGGAGGAGGCTAACGATGGTACCAACTTGACTGTATACACTGAGTACAAAACTAATTAAAATTTTTTTTAAAAAAAGCGTTAAACTCAGACGAACTGTATCTGTTGGTTTGCTGCCCAATATTTCCTTCATTGGAGTTGCCGTTGCACAAGATTGTAACAATAGCTTCATCTTTGTCTTGATCTCAGTTATTTTTGGTCCTAATATGTTGGGATTATTTTCAATAACTGCACTGGAAACAGCTCTATCAAGTCCCATCTTTTTTCCACGCCCCAGATCTTGACTTAAATGGTACAATGGCTTCATTAGGGGCTCGGGAAGCCACAATAGAAGATACCAAAGCTGTTTAGGCACATGAAATGGGAATAATAAGTTACCAGTGGGCCAATTAAACATGCTCTTCCTTCTTTGCTGGAACATGCAAGTGACCAAGTTTTGCCACTTGGGGTCTGTTTCTTGCAATTGCTGTCATAGACTCACCCTACAAAACACCACATCCTGGGGGTCATCAGCCTGGATGCTTCATTTAAGCCACACTATGAGAACCACTGGTGGGATTCCTTGAAAGAAAATGTTAAATTGAAACCACATCATTACCAGTGTTTCTCAGAATAAAAAAAGAGCCTTCTAAGTGAGGCAATTATAAAGTATCATCTCAAAACAGCTTTTTGCCAGAATATTATCTTCACTGTGAAGCATTCATAGCTTTGTCATGACTCCATATTATAGTCCACACACTTAACTAAGACCATACAGAGAAAATTACAAAGATGGCTTAAATTTCCCAGGGCATTGGGTTTGTTGAAAAGAGTCACATAGTTTGAGGTACAATTGATGAGGCTGTGTAGGGAACACAAGGACAATGAAAGAACTAAGGCAGTCTCTTAATATCTTAATCTGTTTGGTTTTTACTCCTATGTGACAAAATTTTGAATTAAGAATAATAAGCTGGGGCTGAAAAGATGGATCAGTGGTAAGATCCCTTTTGCACAACCATGAGTACCTGAGTCAAGATCCCCAGCACCCAACATGAACCCATAATCCCAGTGCTGGGAAGGCAGAGACAGGAGGCTCCCTAGGACTTGCTGGCTAACTAGTCCTAGCCAAATTGGTGAGCTCTATGGTCAGTGCAATGCCTTGTCTTAATAAATAAGGTAGAGAGTAACAGAGAAGTTACCTAACATTGACCTCTGCTCTCCACCTGCATGCATGTGTACCCCAACCACACACATGCACCCACATTCATACATACATACATACCACATAAACATGCTAAAAAATAATAGTAAGCCATAAAAGAATCTAAAAATATCCTCTTGGATTTGTGAGATAAAATGTCTGACATCCAGGAAGGTGCAACTACTAGGTGTAAGACTCAAGGTCAAACAATGGTGTGGTGGCTGATCCATGCCCATTTGTTTTTGCTCTATTGTTAGAACGTTTTTAGTAGCTAGTGGTTGCCATTGAAAACTTTTGCATGAATGGGGATTAGCTATTTAGCTGTAACCTCAGGACAAGATTATGAAGAAAACAATTTCCAAATTACCATCTCTCAGTTTCCGTGAAAGCTTTACTCAACAGTCAAGTATAGACTCAATCATAGCAAGGTAGAGACAGCATCAGGCAACTAAAAATATTTCTAAACCAGTGATTAGACAAGGACTCACATAGAGTTCAGTATTTTGGTGCCATAAATAAAGGTACAAGCTATGTGTGGTGGTTTGATTCAGGTGCCCCCATAAACTTAGGTGTTCTGAATGTTAGGTTCCCAGCTGATGGAGATTTGGGAATTGACATCTGGAGGCAGTGTATTGTTGGGGGTGGGCTTATGGGTGTTATAGCCAGTATCCCCTTGTCAGTGTTTGGAACACTGTCCTATTGCTATGGTCCACCTTGTGTTGGCCAGGGGTGATGCCCACCCTCTGCTCACACCATCGTTTTCCCCTGCCATCGTGGAGCTTCCCCTCAAGCCTGTAAGCCAAAAAAAATCTCTTGTTTACCACAAGCTGCTCTTGGTTGGGTGATTTGTCCCAGCAATGCGAACCTGACTGCAACTATGGATATCACTAAGTTCTTATAGCCTGATTTGTGCAAGAGTAAATACATTTGAGCTGCTCCACACATCTTGAATTCATGTGCTTTCATCAGTGAAAGCTTATTTCAATACTCATAATCAGCAAGTCATTTATTTCATTATTAAGACTCTTCTGACATTTTCTGTGCTCATTAGCAAAACCTAAGTGATGTAGATAAGAAACAATAGGTATAAAGGAGCCTCTGGAGGATGGGGTCTCTGCTTACAATGTGTATAGACCAACCCAGGTGTGCGCACCCTTGATTGGCATCTGGGTTATTACTTAACCTAAATTTGACACATGGAATGTCAGTCTAATTGATGCGGAATTTTAAAGTAAATTTCAGACATTATAACAAGCCTCTTAGTGATAAACTAAGAACTCAAATTCTTGGATTTCCATTTCAAGATCCTTTCCAAATGATTGCCACCTTTCATTCTGAAAAAATGGAGCTTGGAATATAGTTCAGAGATAGAACACTTACTTGGTATGTATGTGCAAGGCCCTGGGTTCGGCCCTCAATACCGCACTAAAAAAAGAGAGATAGTCTCTAAATATATGCTAGGGAACAAAAACACCACAAACTACCCCAACTACACATTGCACATCAGCCAGGGTCCAGGTGAAACCACAGAGGAACTGGCAAGATGAGCAAGAGTGCTGCTTCCATGGTGAGCCTGACAACCTGCACCAGGGTGATGGAGACAGACACTGAGGATACTCAAGACGTACCAAAGCAGAAATCCAGAAGCTGCTGAGGTCTCAACACTAAATTAGACTTAAATCACACCCACCATGGCTCAGGGAATTTTGTGGAAGTGCAAAATTGTAAGAGCCACAGAGTGGGGTGGAATATCTAGAGGCATTGCTACCCCCACAATGACTGAGCACTGCTCTCACAACCCACAGCTCCATGGGGAATACCAGAAATCCCACTGAGGAAGGTCCTCAATGGAATGGGGGCAGGGAGGAGGGAAATGTTGATACCAACACATGATATGTCCATACAAAGTTTCTGATTAATAAAAAAGCAGAGCAGAAAAAACCTAAAGTCCTAAATCATCCTTATCTGTGAAACTGGGGTACTCTGAAACTGGTTCTTATTGGTATGTCCTAAGATTTTTCACAAAAGAATGCTTTTGTAGAGCTTTTTGATACTCCATTATCCCATGAGCTTCCAGAAGATACAGAGTGACCTTTCAGTGTTGTGACACAAGAGCCACTATAGAAAACTCCCGTACCACTGGATAATGTCACTTTCTAGCTTGTTGGAGTGGACCTGTGGGGTATAGTGAGATGGACCCATAATAGTCAGTTCATAAATAATTGTCAAGTTAAATTGTGCTGAAATCCATGCTGATTTCCCTGTGAGACTGAGCAGGGAAATTTGGGGTTTGTCCATGGTACACTGATTTAGGTTTAGAATTATTGAAATCCAGTTGTTTAATCCATCACTTTTTAATTTTTATTTATTTATTTATTTGACAGAGAAAGAGAGAGAGGGAGGGAGGGAGGGAGAGAGAGAGAGAAAGACAGAGAGAGAGAGAGAGAGGGATTGCCACTGCAAACAAACTCAAGATGCATGCACCCCCTTGTGCATCTGGCTAACGTGGGTCCTGGAAAATAGAACCTGGGTCCTTTGGCTTTGCAGGCAAGCACCTTAACCGCTAAGTCATCCCTCCAGCCCAATCCAGCACTTCTTTTTTTTTTAAAAAAAAAATTTTATTTATTTATTTGAGAGAGAGAAAGAAGGAGAGAGAGAGAGAGAGAGAGAGAGAGAGAGAGAGAGAGAGAGAGATGGGCATGCCAGGGCCTCTAGCCACTGCAAAAGAAATCCAGATGCATGCACCCCCTTGTGCATCTGGCTTATGTGGGTCCTGGAGAATCGAACCTGGATCCTTTGGCTTTGCAGGCAAATGCCTTAACCATGAAGCCATCTCTCCAGCCTTTTTTTTTTTTCATTCTTTTTCTTTCAATCCAGCTTCTTAAACTGCTATGTGTTCACTATCTGGGGATCTTCCTAGAATGGAGATTCTCACTCAGTTGATCTAGGGTGGGTCTTGAGAGTCTGCACATCTAAAAGGCTATCAGGGTACACTGCTGTTGCTGACCCAAGGTGGCAAAGATTCAACCTCCACCTGAAGAGTTTTGCGAGCAAAACTGCTAAATCAAACACTGCAGTGGGGGGAAGGGTTGGGGAGATGGCTCAGTGGTTGATAGCACTTGCTGCTCAACCATGAGGGCGTGAGACCACCGGAGTTCAATTTACCAGCACCCACATCAGTAGTGGAATGTGGCTATGCACATCTAAAACTGCATCTGTGAGGGAGAGGGGTAACTAGAGAATTATTTGGGGTCACTGACCAAAATCAGCAAAAACAGCCGCTCTGGGCTGAGTGAGAGACTCTGTCTCAAAGAAACAGGCAGAGGGGCAAAAAGAGGAGGACACCAGAGGTTCTCCTCTGGCTTTTGCCTCCTTGTGCACAGGGTGCACACATATGTGCATACAATATGCACACATCACAGACTATATCACACATACTCAACACACACACACACACACACACACACACACACAAACACACTCCAGAAAATTCAGAGATGGGGCAAAATAATGGAACTCAAACCCATAGTTAACCTTCTGCAGAATGTGAAGACTACAGCTAAAGTGCTCATGCAAAGCAAAGAAAGTGGGTAAGCACTTGAACATTTGGTGAAGATTGAACTTCGACTTCCTATAGACTTAACTATTTACGATAGTTTTCAAAGCACAAAAATACCCTGTCATTAATTCTAAAAATCTGTCTTTTGTGCTAAAAAAAATTGTAAAGAGAGCCGTCCTTCCCTACTTATTAATTACCTTTATATTTATTGGTGGTCTCAGATCTCACTACCTCTGCAGTTAGCCTGCTAGAGTAGAATACCTGTGTTCTCTATTGTTTTCCCAGCTCTAGTTTAAGTCAATCACAGAATCCAGGGATATGGTGAGAAACTTCACAAATGGCCAAGGGGCTGCAAATAGCGTAGGTGGCTGGAAAGGAAAAGGCTATCTTCAGATGTAAACAAAGGAAAAAGGTGGACCTCACTGAGTGGCCTTCTGATGAACGAGTCAGAAAATTTTGCAAATTCAGAAAGAAAAGTATGCCCAAGCCACTAGTCACAGAGCCAAAGGTGCAAGTGCATGTGAATTATGTTATCAGCTACACAGCAGGACTGCAGAAAGCACTAACTATGAACAATATATAAATTACAGGGTCATTCAAGGAGCAGATCAAGTGCAATTAAAATGCAAAGGACTTTTCTTTTTACCTGACTCAGATAAAAAAAATAATAATCCACAACCTCTGTGGATCACACAAGGCTGCCTCAAATTGTCCAGAAGAGCAGAAAGTGAGGGGGTTGGGGAACCTGATTATTGGACACAAAAAAGCTAACATGCAATTTGTGCTCTTTTTATGTAGATTAAATGCATTGACTGCAGCTTGTACCGCTTAGATACGCAGCAGGGAGTCAAAAGCTTGGGTATCAGTCAACCACAGCCAGCAGCTACACCACAGAGCCAAATCTGTTATTGTACCTTAGATGAGCCACTCAATCTAATCTAATGGGAGAAAACCCCACTGGACAAATAAAATGGCTTTGCCAGCAGCAATGGTAGTTGTAATGTTAAGAAAAAAGCACCAAATATTTTGGGTGATAACATGATTAATGACTTCTCAGTCTCCTGGTTGTGTCTTTAAAACCCTGTTTTCCAGCTCACAGGCGCATGTCCATATTCTGATGGGGACATTCAGGATGTAAATAACAGGAGGTGACAGTCTGCCTTCTCATCCTCACAGGAAGTCATGTGTCCTAAGCAGACCATACTCCAAGTACATACCCTTAAGTAGACAGAAAACATTACTGGGTTTTTAGGAGTGTCTCAATAGAACAAACAGAAAGACTGAGGTTAGGAATAAAGAATTCAGTGAAATGTAGGATTGGGGGCCACTAGGGCAGGGACTGTGCCCATTGAAAACAAGATGGAACTCGAGACAAGGATCACGAAACAGACCAACAGAAGATTAAAAATGAGAGTCCATCTCAGAAGCCATGAAGCCCAACCTGCCCTAACTGAAAAATTGATTCTACAGTGTACCATCAGGTTTAGCATCTAGTTCTAGAAAAAATGAAAACTTTTTCCAGCAGCAATTCCCAAATCACCATCCAAATATTTTTGGTTAAGTACTTCTATGACTTTGAAGTACACACAATACCTAGGATCTTGTTCAAAAGCACATTTGAATTCAGTAGGTGTTGCAGTCAGGTTTGCATTGCAGAAACCATCCAACCAAGAGCAGCTTTTTCGGGGGGGGGGTTATTTTGGCTTATAGATTCTAGGGGATGCTCCATGATGGCAGGAAAAACGATGGCATGAACAGAGGGTGGACAATAGCAACAGGGGAGGGTGCCAAACACTGTCAAGGGGATGCTGGCTATAACACCCATAAGCCCGCCCCCAACAATACACCCCCTCCAGGAGGCGTTAATTCCCAAATCTCCATCAGCTGGGAACCTAGCATTCAGAACACCTAAGTTTATGGGGGACACCTGAATCAAACCACCACACTAGGTATGTCATAGGACATGAGATGTTAGGGTTACAGGAAGTTCCCATTGTCCCATGGACAATGCTGTTTTTCTATGGACTACCTGTGGAATAAACAAAGCTTTGTTTGTCTGGCCATACCCTATATCAAACCTAAATTTGTGAGCTTCATTTGGTGTTAGGGCCAAGATTTCTAGATTTATCCTTTTTCATTCATGATCACAACTTTAAAACTAATCAACCAGTTTAAACATGGCCTATGGCTACCATTCCTAGAAAAAAAATATATATATACAGGTAGGGCATCTTAGCACATAGCTTGTAGAAGGTTTTAAACACAGGTATGAAACTACTTTTGCCAAATTTGTTAATTGTCAAATAAAATGGCCAAAACTATTAACTGTAATTTATAAATTGATAGACAATCATCTTGAAGACATGAGAATTTATTAAAGAACTTCTGAGGTTGAGAAATTCAAAGCCAGTTGACAAGATGCCTCTGTCTTGAGATCTCTCAAAGAAGTGCAGGTGAATGTTATCCAAGGCTGAGGTTATGTGCAGCCTTGATGGGAAGTGGACAGTTTACTTCCAAAGTGGCCCCTCTGCCTGGTAAATTGATATTGCTGATGGGAAACCTCAGATCCTTCCATGTGAGTCCCTCCACAGAGCTATTTGAATGCCTTTATTTCATGGCAGGCGGCTTCTCCCAAATCAAGTGATATAAGGCCAAAAGAAGTTACAACAGCCTTTAAGACCGATCTACTATCAATGCCAAACACTTCTTCCACATTCTAAAATATATTTTATTTATTATTTATTTGAAAGGAACGAGCAAGAGAGAAAGGTCCTCTTGCTACTGCAAATGAACTAAAGATACATGCACCACTTGGTGCATCTGGCTTTACCTAGGTACTGGGGAATTGAACCCAGGCCATCAGAATTTGCAACAAGTGCCTTTACTACTGAGCCATCTCTCCTGGCCACTTCTGCCATATTCTAATAGTCACGCAGGTCAGCCATGAATTCACTGTGGGAAGCCTCTGCACAAGTCTTAATACCGGTGGAAGGGGGACGAAAGAGGGAGGACAAGAAAAGTTAATGGGAGGGTATTGTGATCAAAATACATTATATACATTTATAAAAATTGTTAATAAATAAAAAAAAGAAAAATAGAGGACTTATGTACCTCACTGACTTCACAAGTATATTGCTCCACTTTCAAGAAAACCAAACTGGATGCCACACTGTCCTCTGACCTCCATATGCATGCCATCATACATGCACATATACACAAAATGAAATTAAAAGGAAAGCAAAATAACGCACTCTAGTTAGGCTGCGACTGCAAATAGGAGCCCATTATGGTATGAACAGGGTGGTGGACTGAAGGAACTGACTGGAAGCCCCCTCTGAGACTTATTTAGCAGCTGCCCTTCTCCTGTTACAGTAAAATCTTCCTCAGAGTGTCTCCTAGTGACCTCAAAGAGCTACCATGTTCTTTTCCAACAGCCTAATTTATGGCTTAGGACTAACGAGATCTTGTTTTTGTATATTCTGAGAAGTAATTCTACTCTATCTTATCAGTTCTGAGAGTTTGATGTCCAGAAAAGCCATATTAATGCTGAGGAATTTAAAAAAAATGGCTTTCAGTATCATGTACAGGGCTGGAAATATTAGGCAGTGAACCATGCCTGACTGGCACACTAAAATCTACTGGGTGGAATGAGCGGTCTTCAGAAGGTTCATTATTCATGTGAAGGTGTCTAGTCTCTTCAGAAACCAGGAATGACCTGAATTCTAAACCAATGGTTAACAAAGAGCTTCCCACTTTACTTGATGGCTTTTAATAGAGCAGCTATAAATATATCACTTTCACCTTGAAGTTGTGGAGAATTGTGGTGTCATGTCTTATCCTCTAAGAAACAAGCATGCAAGTAGGAGGTAGACATGTTCATTCAGCTAAGCCAAGGGACTATTTACTTTTCAGGATCCCCCTTCCCACTTTTATTTATTTTTACCAGAGCTTGCCACAGCTTTCCAACAAGGGTTCATGTACTTTGATGCCTGGACATTCTGGTCCTTGGTCTAAACCTTGAACTTTGGTCTAGCCTAATAGTTCTCAGAGTATGGTCCCCAGATCAGCAGCACAAGCAAATTCTTGCACGCTACCCCAAAGTAGCTCAATCAGACACTCTGGAGATTGAGCCAAGTAATGTGCTTTAACAAATCCTACTGGATGTTCTGATGCATATTCAAGGGGGATAAACTTTGTCAGAAGTCTGCCTGTGACTGCTGAAACTTCCCTTCACTCATTCAGTCTCTTAACACTTATGCATCAGTTTTCTTGTAGCACTGAAGTGGTGTAAGTAACTTCAAAGGCATTTTAATTTGAGGGAGAATCTAAGTGCTACAGAGTAGAAAAATACCTACCTTCTAGAAAATTGATATTTTATATACAAATAATCTCCAGGTTATAATGATTTGAATTGCCACTTTTTGACTTTAGGGTGGGGCAAAAGTGATATGTATTCTGTAGAAACTTTGAAGTTTGAATTTGAGATCTTCTCGCGGGGTAGTGATATAAAGCAAGCAGCTCCCTGGTGATGCTGTGTATTGGTGGTGACTCCCAGCTCCCAGTCAGCCCTGCAATCAGGAGCGGAGACAACCGACACTGCAGTGTGCTGTGTTGCTAAGGTACAAATGCAGGAGATTTGATGTATTCAGTGAATCGTAGACTTAAGAGACGAAGTTAATTTATAGTAATGTTTATCAGGATGGAATCCCATCAAAAATCAAGTCATTTCTATAGCACGAAATTTATCCCTTTCATCTAGGCATTTCTGGGTCTCCTTTGTCCCTGGAGGCTCCTGAGGTACTGCTTCTATGCAGGTTGTGTCATGTGTGAAAACATCCTGGGTACCCCAACCCATCTACTCTGCTCTTACACTTCAGAGAAGAGATTTCTCCCAGGCTAAAAGATAGCTGATCATCTTCTCTTAGATCATGAACCTTATAATGCTCGTGTTTGCCTTTGGAGTATATTAAAGAGAAGTTTGCTTTTTAGTGACTAGAACTTTAAAGTGACTTTTCATTCAGAAGCCACTACCCAGGAGCATATGGCACTCACAACCACCCACCCTGCTCGAAGTGTTCTTCTTCCCTACTTTTCCCTCGCCTGATGACCCCAGTATTTGCTTCTTTTTTCTCTCCTGTTTCCTTCTTTTGTCACTGTACAACTTCTAAGACTACAATTATCTGAGATATTAACTTAAAACGCAGAGGGTCAGGTTTTGCTTTTAACCTACTACTGAATCATCATCACTGGGCAGGTGCTGGGGGCATCTGAGAAAGCTGCCTTTTAAGCACATGGTGCAGATGATTCTAAGACTCACAGATTTACCGCTCACCTTTCCTTGGCCTCAGGAATAATACCTCTGTTCTGTCTTCAGAGTTGGGATAGAACTCGTTTCTATAGGGTCCAAAGCAGGCGGGGACACGTGTCTGGCTGTACTAGCTATAATCACCTGCTTCTTTGTGGTATCCATGTTATTCAAGGTGCTTTTGGAGAAAGGCTGATGGGATTTATGGAGCTACTAAAGCCTACACTCCTCCCCCACCACACACACTTGCCACATCATGTCATGTTATCCCTCCTACTTATAATCCTCCAGGGTGGCAAAGATGCTAAGGTTCAAAGTGATCATCTTATCTGTACTTTGAGACACAAAAAGTAGGGTGTACAAAGCCCATGCTCCTCATATGTGTACCTCAGTGCTCCACAGGATAGCAGAAATGTTTCCATTCAGCTCTGGCGTTTGTCATGTCTAATACTATCCTTGAAACATCTCACTAGGCTGGGTTTCAATGTCCTGCCCGTGGCTGTATGCTCAATGGCACCTCCACACACCTTCCTCCCATTACATACATCCACCCATTACATAATCCAACCTGCCTGATGAGAACAACTGTAACTTCTACAGAGCACACACTTAGCTGGTACTCAGGGAAAGATGGGATGGCTAGACATCGATGTCCTTGGAAGCATCCCCTCGTGCCAGAAGAGGAATTTGGTAGAGAAACAATAAAGCTTCCTCTACTCTCATGAAGGATTACTATGAGCATGATTAACACTACTGTTTCTGCCCTATGCCTGTATTTCACCCTTCACTTCAGCCAAATGCTACTCTTTGTTGGACACAGGTATAATGTCATCTCTTCTATGCAGTCTTCCTTGGCATTTCCTTACCCTTACACTTCAACAGCACCAAGATCCATGTCCTCTGCATCCCTTACTATCGTCAAACATACATAAAGGTCAACATTGTTCATACTGGGTGATCCTAGAAGACTAGGTATGCACAAAGCAGGGATATTGGGATATTTCCATTGCATGCACCTTTGTACCACATGTATGAGCTGATGATAATATTAGGCACAGTATACAATATTAATAAATGCTTGTGGATGGCTTGCACATAGCCACAAGAAGCCAGAAGGAGATTTTATCCTTTTTTCTCCTTTTTCTATGACGTAAGAAGGGCTCCACAGTCTTGGATGGATTATCAGATGGGACTTTCTATACAGCCGCCTTCTGTCTCAGGGGCTCAGCCATTGCCCTTTTTGGCCTTAGAGCTGATTGATTGAGGTTGCTCCAAGGCATGAGATCAGTAGGTCCTCTGAGATGTCAGGAGCTGGAGCTGAGCAGATGAGTGTTTATATCTCCAGGGTGAATTCCTACTGCTCTCATGGGACACTGCTGGCAGGAATAGTCAGGAAGCTGATCATATCACAGCTCCTCCTAGACTATTCCACAGAAAGCGCTCAATATTGATGGTTGAAAAAATAGTTTCAAGAGGAAAAAGGAATCCATTCAAGGTGTCTTGTGCCTGGAGCATTGGAGATGATATTTGCAAGGTTTCAGACAGATAAGCCAAAGAGTTCTCAACTAACAGACATGTAGGGAAGTGGGGTAAGGGTGTGTCAGCATTATAGCTGCTTGGGTGAATCCAACAGGCCCCTACTCCTCCCAGAGATCAGGTGGTAATGGGGTGCCGGACACAACCTTTGATCACCAGCAAATCAAGGGAAAAATCATATCATTCAGCCAAACTCTGTCTTACACCTTTCTGTACTTCTGTAAGGTATGAGCCAAAATGTTTTATTCTAGAAAGATGTAGACTTTATCAGTGCTTACTACGGGCCAAGACCACAGCTGTGTGTTTTCTGTACACCATCTCATTTCTTTCCCATGACAAAGTCTGGCTGATAAGTATTCTAACTAGTCCAATTTTACATATTTGAAGTTAGAGGTTCAGTGAAGTACCTAAAATGCCACATGGAGTGCAATGTCTTGTCTGATATTTAAGTGAACAGGCAACAAAATAGAGACGAGGTAAGAACGCTCCCCCAGCCACTTGGCTACTACATAGTTCTGTGGCCTGGATAAGGTACTCTTATCTTTCAGGACTTCTATGATTTCCTCAACAGGTAAGTGCGAGTGTTATGCCAGATCGAGCCTTCTATATTCCCCTGGTGAAATCCTATTATTTTAGATTCATGACTCTCATGAGTGGGTACCTTTGTTCCTAGAACAGTCTAGCTGGTTGCAAGTAAAACAGTGAAGCAAATGACATGTCCCTGAGTCATGGGATGAAAAAGAGCTTTAATTGTCATTTTTAGACTGTGGAATAAATCTGCCCAGCAGGTCAGACTTTGGTCACCTTGACACATTATGGTTCTCAAGTGTTAAGGCTATATGAACTTTTGAGAGCAGTAACTTCGTTTAAGTAGCTATATGTAAACCCCAGAAAATATCACAAAAAGATAGGGTTTTCAACTGGTACTGCTACATAACAAAATGTTCCAAACTTTAGTAACATATGGCAGTGATTTTATTTCATTATTTTATGCCTATGGGTAGATTCTATGAGCCAGTAATAAGAACAGAGCGCAGTGGAGATGCTTGCTTTTGCTCACCATTGTTTGGATCCTAAGTTGGAAAGACCCAATAGCTAGAGGTAACTGAAAGGCTGCAGGCCAGAATCGCCTAGACAGGTATTTACTCAAACACCTGGCAGTTGATCGTGGCTCTTCTCTGGAATATCAACCAGATATGTTAGTCAAAACACATATATTTGTGACCCACCACAGCAATTTAACTCACACTCTAAGTGTGAGTATCAGAAAGTGGGGGAGAACAAGTGGGGTTATGAATGAGTCACTAAGGTTGGATAAGATTCAAGGCCAGAAGATAGAGACCTCCACATCTAGAAGGAAGAAGCATTAGTATTATGACTACATTTTTATTCCTCTATAGGTCAAGGACTGTCTTATTTATCTGAATCATTTCCATCAAACACAAGGCAAGACAGGATACATGTCTAATGAGTGTTTGGCCAAGTACCAAAGAATGAATGAAGGATGATTGATCCCATTGCAGGAAGTCTCTCAGGTGCATAGGCATTTAATCACTTTCATTTATTTTTCATGTATTAAAAATAATTTATAGAGGCCTGGAGAGATGACTCAGAGGTTAAGTGCACTTCCTGTGAAAGCATGAGGGCCTGAGAAGGCCTGAGAGACCACTCAAGTTCAAACCCTAGGGCCCATATAAAAGCTGGGTATGGCCACAACCACATGAGTCTATGACTCCAGACCTGTATGAGAGCAGACGCCCAAGAATATCAGAGTTTGAGAAAAAAAAATGGCAAGGTCAGGGATTAATAAGAGACTCGGGTGAAAGTAGACACCTGAAATTTTGCTCTAAGCCAGGCATGGTGGCACACGCCTTTAATCCCAGCACTTGGGAGGCAGAGGTAGGAGGATCGCCATGAGTTCGAGGCCACCCTGAGAATACAGAGTGAATTCCAGGTCAGCCTGGGCTAGAGTGAGACCCTACCTCGAAAAAACAAAAAAAAAAAAAAAAACTTTTTTGTTTTGCTCTGGCCACACAAGCAAGCACAACCCTCTACATGTGAGTGCATGGCGTGCCATATGGGCACATGCATGCAACACACACACACATACATTATACAAGCAAAAAAGCACATATATTTTTTCCTTAGAAGTCAGAAGTATGTATTAAATTTTTCTGATTATTATCAGAATGAGAATATTTACAAAAGCACATAAGAAAGTGATGCTATAGATCTGTGTTCCAAGCCAGATGGAATAATGTATTCCTGTCATCCCAAAACTAGAGAGGTTAAAGAAGGAGGATCAAGTGGTTCAGGTCATCTTTAGCTACATAGCAAGTTCCAGGATAACCTGGGGTATATGAGAACCTATCTCAAAAATTAATAAATAAAAAAAGAAATAATTAAATGTACATTCTAGAAAAGTAGTACCACTTTTAGGTCAAACACAGATACTTGGTTTCCTGTCTAATACTTTCAGCACTAGTACATGACAGGAGCTCAGTAAATATTTATTGAATAAAAGTAAATATTAGGAAAACTGATTTTTTTTTTTTGGTTTTTCGAGGTAGGGTCTCACTGTAGCCCAGGCTGAGCTGGAACTCACTATGTAGTCTCAGGGTGGCCTCGAACTCATGGCAATCCTCCTACCTCTGCCTCCCGAGTGCTGGTATTAAAGGCGTGCACCACCACGCGTGGCAGGAAGACTGATTTTTGATTAAGACAATTGAAGAATTTTATAGTCTGCTACTTATTTAATCTCTCGTTCACTTTTTAATTTGCATTACAGTTGCTTTTCTATTCCAACAGTAAAATATATCATGGTTTGTAAATGACCTGCAGAGTGGAAGAAATGGTCAATGGCATTAGTAAAGCATTTTTTTTTTCCTGAGGTAAGCCCAACAGACTGCCTTTTATGTGAGAGTGAGAAAGTGGAGAGAGAGAGAGAAAGAGAGAATTGGCACACCAGGTCCTCCAGCCACTGCAATTGAACTCCAGGTGCTTATGTCCCCTTGTGCACATGTGCAACCTTGCACACTTTCATTACTGTGCAACTGGATTATGTGGGACCTGGAGAGTTGAACCTGGGTCCTTAGGCTTCAAAGGCAAGTGCCTTAACCACTAAGACATCTCTCCAGCCCTGAAAGCTTTGTTTTTTATGGAGTGCTTCCTGCTTATTAATTCTTCCTCAACCCACTGTGATCTCCTACTTTGGGTTTCTTCCATGGCTCCTAACAGGATTAGAAACCAAGTTTTGCTATGGTTAATTAAATATTTCATGATACAGTCGCAGCTGACGTCATCAACCTGCTAGCCCAGCTCTTCTTTGTGTTCCCCTGGTTGAGGTCTAGCCTTTCTCTCTTTTCTTATTTCTCCCTCCTCTGGCCTCACTAAGCTCTGACTCACCTTCTTGCTAATTCTCCCCCCCTTCCTTTGCTAATCCTTCCCCTATTCCTTCTCTTGCCACTCCCTCCATCCCTGCCTTTCCTTTCCCCTCCTTTGCTTCCCTGACCTCTGTTCCTCCAGAGTGTTACTGTCCCAGGACTTGGGTTGGAAAAGTCACTAGGATTCTCTAGTCTTCACCATGCTCTATCAGAAGGAGAATGTCCAGTTTGGGATTAGTGCCACTGACCCCTGGAACTGTTCTTTCCTGGCACAGTGCATAGCATTTCATCACTTTATGGTCTCTGAATTATGGTCCTCATTAATAAAGAGGCTTAAATCTCCTTTGGTTCTTTCTAGTTGGTACACAAAGACCATCTTACAGAAATACAGCAGGAAATAATTCTTTCTATTTTGTGGTGCTGGGGATTGAACCCAGAGCCATTAATCTGTTAGGCAAGTGCTCTACTATTGAGCCTCACCCCAGCAACCAGAAAGTCATTCTTTAAGTATAGCTATGGCAGTTGGAATTTGCTACACCTAAAATGGCATTAGGAAAACACTAATGACACAAACTGAAGCCAGTGGAGATATCACACAACATCTTTTCCAGCACCTGAGTTAACAAACACTTAACATACTGAAAGCCAGAGAGGACAAGCTGTAACAGCTATTCACAGGATATTGACTCTACCCCAGGAACCTTAGTGCTTATTAGGGTCATGAAACACCAGATGAACACTAGAATCATTGATCCAGTTTCTAACTTATACATACATACATACATACATACATACATACATACATACATACGGAAAAATGTAGGTAAAACTTATAAATGTTGAATCATCACCAAAAGTGAGTATAAAGAGCTGTAATATGATGAAGGAAGCACAAGAGGGCATGGGCATGTGATGAATGGGAGAGTATTATCAGGAAGGATAAGGGATGTGGGGGAAGAGAGGATTGGGGCTAAGAGAGAGGATGACAATAAATAAAAACAAATTATATTGGAAGGTGCCAGAATGAATAATCCTTAAATCTCTATATTCAAACTATATTTTTTAAAAAGAAACAGATGCTCAGAGGGGACAGCAACTTCTACAAGGTCATGCATGCAGAAAATAGAGTAGAGATTTTGACTTGGTATGTAGAATGAGTCCAAATGCTGTATTCCTAACCAATAGGTTGACTAGTGTCTCTAAGTGGCCTTTAATTCCTCCCACTCATCCTCCAAGTTCATATATAATGCTAATATTTAGACTATCTACTTGAAAAGTGAAACTGACCAGTGCCCAAACTTCAACAAGTGAAAGTCAGGTTTGGTTAAATAGAGTTCTAAGAAAAGGGATTCTGATAAGACACTTAGGGATTGGCCCCTTGTAAGGAATACTAAGTTTAGAGTGAATGAGGAGCATGGCAGTGAGGGCCAATAACTGTAAGACCTACACTTGAATACAGTCTCTCAAAGGTCAACACTAGCTCTGCCTCCTCCTTAGCTAACCTCTCCATGCTTCAGTTTCCTACATCTGAAAAGTAAGAGGTAATAATCATAAATGCTTGAAAAGGTAGATGCGATGAACAATAAGATTAATAAGCATAAATGTCTCAAAACAATGTCTGACATATAGTAAGCTCTTCATAAGAATTGTTCTGTTGTTATTCAGAAATATCTCCATGACATAATAACTTCCAGGACCTAACATAGTTCCTAACACATGGAAGGTGTTCAATAAATATTTGTTGAATAAATTAAGAGAAAAATATTAGTAGTTTTAATAGTACTCATCTGTCCCCCATTCTCTCAAAAGAGAAAACAAGAACAAAACGAATTTCTCCTTTACTTTACCTTATAGATTTCCATATGTTGAAGCCTGATTCTGTGGTGATTAAAACCACTTTTACTTGGCAAAGCCTAAAGAAGGCTGAAGACCAGCTGCTTCCCACTTTGTTTCTTTTCTGGGGCCCATTTTACCAAGGAAGTGATACTTTAAAGATGTGGAAAACATAGCGTCAGTTGCGAACTACTGAGGTGACATTAGGCATGGTAAGATCCAGAGGTTCAAATAGCTTCATCAGGATTGCTTCAATCCCTTAACTCTGCCTTATTCACTGATAGTTTGCTTCTTGGGCAAGTTCTCCCCTGTGGTAGCAAGATCAGATTTTAACTCCAAACATCCAAAGCCAGAGTGACAAGACACTTATTTTATGATAACTCCATCCAAAATCCTAGTTTTAGATCTAATTAGACGATCTTGGGTCATGTATCCACTCTTGAACCAATTACTGTGGCTCCGAAGGGTGAACATTTTTTTTAGATTTTTTAATTAATTAATTAGTTATTAATTTTTAATTAATTAATTAGTTTTGTACTCAGTGAATACAGTCAAGTTGGTACCAAGTCCTAACCCCTCCCCCTGGCCCCTCCTTGTTGAGGCATATGGGTCATGCATTGTGGAGTTAGCCCACAGTTATGGGTAGGAGAAATGTCTCTGCATATGGCTCTGACATTCTTTCCGCCCCGTCTTCCACAAAATTTCCATGAGCCATGTTGCGTTCATTTTGGGTCTGCTTCAGTGATGAGGTGTTGGGAGCCTCTGTGTCTCTGGCTCTCTGATTTGGTAGGAGTTGATTTTTCTCTGTGTTGATCTCCTTCACCCTTGTGCTGGTACCCAGTTCACCAAGAAAACAGCACCCTTGCTTGTTTCGCCAATTGTTCTTAGTTTCAGCCAGGGCCCTTTTGAGGTATGATGGGGTGGTTCTCTCCTTAGGATCTACATCTATCTGAAAAAAGAAAGAGGCAGATTCTCCAACAGAGAACTAAGTTAGTACTGGACAAATAGAATAACCCTTATTTTTTTTAATAGAGAAGTTAATAGGTGTAGGCCCTCTTGTAGCCCACGATTGGTGGTAGCTTGATAATGGAGAGCGGGCTCATGTTTGGACATGGTTCTGACTTGTTTCCCAGCTCCAGCTATGGGTCCCGTACCACTGAGGGGATCAGTTAGCCAAATCAAGAGCAGTTGGTTCCCCACCATGGCTGTGTGCCACTATTGCACTTGTGTGAGCATCATGACAGGTTATTTGCTGCTAAGTAGGTGAGACCATGAGTTTCTTGCACAGATATTGGTCATGTTACGCCAGTCGCCCATGTAGCACCTTCTGGCACTAGACGCGCTGACTGTCTGGGGACTGATGCTCTTTATCTGGGCTGCATCCATGTGTTCTTCCCCTGGATGAAAAGGATAGATTCAACCCCTGACAAATTATGTGGGCCAAGTGTGGGATACCATTACCATAGGCAGGTAAGATTAACTGAGCAAGTAACAAACATCTGCCACAAGTAGCCATAAGGTGGTGATGCCCAGAGGGCCTATGCCACCTTTCTTAAAAGGCTAGTAGCAATGCAACTCCCTATCATCTAATGTTTGATCTATATCATAGCCCTCAAACTTCCGTCCAGCTTGAAGACAATGGATTCTCAACTCCTCCCCACACTCCAGCCAACATTGATATTTGTATTGAGAAGTACTGTGCATAGTAATTTAAACAGAAGTTATCACAGATATCTCCACTGTTTATAATACACTCTGATGGTCTCTTATCTATCCTATTTTATTATACTTTAATTTCATGTGTTCCATTATATTCCTTTCTTTCTACTCCATTCCATTTTATTGTAGTTTTTATTAGTCAGAACAATGCTTGCTATGTGCTGAAACAAAGAGCCCCTAAATCTCAGTGGCTTCCCAGAATAAAACTTCGTTTCTTCTTCATGTCCTAGCCCAGTGCAGATCAAGAAGCTCTGCTTACTTGCTTTCTCCTCTTTCTGGGGATAGGAAAGAGAGAGGAAAACCACAAA
The DNA here is from genome assembly GCA_036346955.1 of Dipus sagitta. Taxonomy (NCBI): domain Eukaryota; kingdom Metazoa; phylum Chordata; class Mammalia; order Rodentia; family Dipodidae; genus Dipus; species Dipus sagitta. Next base: position 2,833,300 of record CM070776.1, read on the forward strand.
GAGATGATGTGAAGAAAGGGAGGGGACAGGAAAGTGAAAAGAATTGCTCAAGGAGCACTTTTTGAGACAAGATCTCACTATGAAATCTAGGCTGGCCTTGAATTCATTATGTAGCCCAGGCTGGTCTTAAGCTCATAGCTATCCTCCTGACTCAAACTCCCAAGTGCTGGAATTATAATCATGTACCACTACACCCAGCTTAATTCAGACAGATTTTATTGTACTCTTTCCTTACACTCCACTAGTCAAAATATGACTGCAACAGCAGCAAGGAAACACTATCTGAGCCCTTAGGAAGAGGACTGAGGAAGTGATGAGCATCTAGGCAATCTATGCCACACTATTTTACCTAGTTTGTTAAGAAAAAGAATGTGGGGCTGGCGAGATGGTTTAGTGGTTACGTGCTTGCCTGTGAAGCCTAAGGACCCCGGTTCGAGGCTCGATTCCCCAGGACCTATGTAAGCCAGATACACAAGGTGGTACATGTGTTTGAAGTTCATTTACAGTGGCTGGAGGCCCTGGCATGCCCTCTCTCTCTCTCTCTCTCCCTCCTTCTTTCTCTCTGTGTCTGTCACTCTCAAATAAATAAATAAACAAAAAGAATTTAAGTATGTGATTGTTCTGGCCCAAAGCATGAAATTCAGGCTGTCTATGGCTGTAATTCCTTAGTAATAAAAACCTGGTCTTTTCAGCCTGCCTTGTTTGTTTTCTACCATGTGGACCAACTTTTTGTTTGTTTGTTTCTGTTCAACTGTGTGTCATGGCAACTGACTTCTTCATCCCTGGTGAATAGAACTTGACCTCCTTTCCCAAATATTTCCTTCTTCACCTCCGTATCTGTTCCTGACTCTGCCTGAGAACCCCATACTCCTCAAGCCAATTTGTGGCAGTAATGATTCCTATCTCTTACCTCACTGCCCTTCCTTATAGCTTACATCTCGCCTGTCTACTCCCTTCCCCCTAGCTGCCTCAGGGCCTATGCTTACAGAGGGTAAATAAGACCAGGTTCTATGGGGCCCCTCCATCATTGGGCTCTGCCCTGGGCTGGCTCCAGTGTCTGGATAGGTCAGGATGGAGGTAATTGAGCTAGCCAGGCATGTAATAAGATAGCTCTTCGTCCCTGCTACTATGGTGAGTGGTTATAGGATCTGACTGGAGCAGTATTTTTATCTTTGCAATCTGCCTCGGGGTTCATTATCTAAAAAGCACTGGCTATTAGCATAGTATCACATCTGTTACTATAGAGGGGATCTTTTTTCCTTTAAAACTAAGTACTGTAGAGACTAGAACCCCAAACCTTTTGGTTCTGGAGGAATTGCAAACTTAGCGTTACTCAAGTTGATCAACAGTTTTAATCAATACTTAAATATTACTCAATATGTACTGTTCTGAGTGCTTCACAACATTAATTAATTTAATCATCACAGAAATACTATAGATGAGGAAACCAGGGCCCAAAGAAAATAGTAATCGTCTCAAGGTCACACAACTAAACAATGTAGAGCCAGGATTGAAAGTATGGCCTCAGATACTGCTAAAGTGTTGGGAATTTTGCAAGCTTGTTCTGAACCATGGTCATTGCTAAAACATATTATATAAATTTATAATTAAATATCCAATCAAAACAAAAATAATAATTTTGCAACATTCATCACTTCTTAGTTCTATTTCACTATTGTACAGATGCTTTAGATTATCTGTGTCTGTACAGTAGTAATAATGAGTAACAAAGTGCTTTGGTAATATTAGATTGGTGGCTTGATATAAGCCACAGTGGTGGTAACCATACTTAAAAATTCAGCAATTTCTGCATGGAAGTCTCTGTTGCATGAAAGCTGGTTAGTAAAAGTTTCTTGGTACATGCCTGATCTCTCAGCTTCATGGCTATGTCAGGCAAGTGTTTAATGGGCCATCTTTTCTTATCTTATGTAATATTGTATTTCCAAGGCCTACCACCTTCTCCTTCCTCACCGATGCCTAATATAAGGATCCCTGCCCAATTTCTTTTGGACTCCTATTTCCAGAAGGACCACCACAACTGCTCTCAAATGGCTTGAGCCATTCTGGTGATCTGCATGCCTGCTTACACCAACTACTGCCCTCCTCTTTACAACTTTCAATCTGCAAGGCCCACCCACAAGCCCCCCCTGTTTTTCTCTTTCAGATGCAAGAGTCAATGATGCCTGAAGCTCACAAAGGTCCCTCTTCTAGATTTCTCCTCCATGGTCCATCTCACTTCATCAGCTTGGCTAAGAGATGGTTAACTTGCTTCTCTCTGTGTGTTTTCTAGGAGTCAGTTGCATGTCGAAGGGTAGTCCTTGCCTAGTCATAATGCAGAATACCCCTACTCGTACCACATCCTCCCACTCGTGCCTACTGCTCCTACTTAGCAATTGGGGCACTGACTCCAAAGTGGGGGCAGGAATTTTAGAGAACTATGTGATGCCTAATAACTTCAACTTCATTCTTTCTAAAACAGATTTCCTTTTAATCAAGGTTTCCTTTTCATTCATTAGTTCCTTTATAGCTTCAAATTTGGTCTGTGGCATTCTGGAATATTAGCATAATACATGTAGTACTCCTTACATGCTAAGTAGTGGTCCTGATTACTTAAACACCATGAGGGAGTAAACACCATGTGGTGGTTTGATTCAGGTGTGCCCCATAAACTTAGGTGTTCTGAATGCTAGCTTCCCAGCTGATGGATATTTGGGAATTAATACCTCCTGGAGGCAGTGTATTGTTGGGGGCTGGATTATGGCTGTTATAGCCAGTTTCCCCATTTCAGTGTTTGGCACACTCTCCTGTTGCTGTTGTCCACCTGATGTTGGCCAGGGGGTGATGTCCACCCTCTGTTCATGCCATCGTTTTCCCCTACCATCTTGGAGCTTCCCCTCAAGCCTGTAAGCCAAAATAAATCTCTTTTTCCCAAAATCTGTTCTTGGTTGGGTGATTTCTACCAGCAATGCGAACCGGACTGCAACACACCATCATCGCCTCATTTTCAAGATAAGAAATTGAAGCACTGAGGTTAACTAACTTGCTCAAAAGTACACATCTAGCCCATTCTTATTCAAGTGGTCTAGCTTCAAATTCTGTTCTCTTAATGGCTATGCTGAAGAGATCTTAAATCTAGCCAGTTTTCTTTGTGTTTCAACAGCATTCTCTTTATACTTGAGGTATGACATTTCTGCATTTTCAGTTCATTACCTGTTTTACAAATTTGTCTTTCCTCTTCCTTGATTCCCTCCTGAACTTTCTGAGGACAGAAATTAAGAGCCACAGGTAAATAGTCTGAGCCCCCAGGAACATATTTTCATCTATGCCCCAAATCCAAGAAGTCTGGTATGTGTGAAGTTCTTATCCAATGTCAGTTGTTTTTATTAAAGGCCTCCCTGCTTTCAAGATAAGCAAACTGAGGCCCAGAAATCTGACAGAGGACAGTTGAGACCTTTCCCTATATCTGGTTACTGCTCTGTCTCTCTTCACTGCTCTTTTTGTTTAACTTGAGGGTTAAGGAACAGGTTATAGGGATGAGGAACTGCCCATATTGGAATACATATCAGTGGCTTCTGCCAAAAGAGTGTGCCTATCTCAAAGCTGTCCCCAGGAGAGATGGAGGAAAGATGCAGGTCATCCCCTGTATCACTTCCTATTGGCACAGGTGGACAGAGCTTAGGCAGAGGGATAGCCCCTAGCCCCATCTAGACAGGGTGAAGAAAGATGTCAAGGGTATCAAGTCTAAAAACAAAATTTAGAGACTCCTCATTTACATTTTATTTACACCAGGATATTCTACCCCAAATTTGAACAAGGAAAGAATAGAAATACCCTCACCCAGGAGTCTTCCCCCTCCCCATTTTGTGAGTCTCTTAACAGGAGTAGCTATTACCTGAATCTTAACTAACAATTTTAAGTCTCAAGTTTCAACTGACTGTTTTCATTCTTATCTTTAGTTCTGGAAAACAAAACTCCTGTTTGGCCTAAAGGCAAGTAGCCAAAAAAAAAAAAAAAAAAAGGAGTTCCGGGTCCTGTGTTATTTATAAAGCATTAAAAAATGACAAGGGGTTGAAGAGATGGCTTAGCAGAGGGCACTTGTCTGTAAAGCCTAAAGATCGAGGTTCAATTCTCCAGTACCCACATAGGCCAGATGCACAAGGTGGTGCATGTGTCTGGAGTTCCTTTGCAGTGACAGGAGGCCCTGGGGTGCTCATTGTCATTCTCTCTCTCTCTCTCTATCTCTATCTCCCTCTCAAATAAGTAAGTAAAATATTCAGAAAAAATAGCAAGCAAACAAGATAATTCTGGGAATTTTTAAAAAATCAATTAGCCTCATAAGCTATCACAAGGTCTGTGTAATCCATAGGAAGAATACAATGAAATGTTTACAGTGTCACTAAAGTCTTGGCAATGATTGAAGAACTTCTGACAGATCAAAGAAAAAAATAAAACATTATGCCATTTAGGTGTGGTGTTATGGATAGCATAGTATTATAGTTCTTTGGAAATTATTAACTCCATGTGGTATTGATGGTAATGACCCATTTTCTGGCATAATGAATTAGGCATTCCTCCATTGTTCTGTAGTTTGGCTTCATTCTATGGGTATATATCAATAGCAACTTTCTTTATACCTTACATACACACGCGCGTACACACACACACACACACACACACACACAAATAAATATACACCCACAGGCTGCCAGAGGAGAAAACAGGAACCTCAAAGCTGATTTATTTTTATTACCCACAGTAACCTTATTTCCTATCTGAGACATGAAACCACATCAAGAAGGGAACGGATTTTACCTCTATAAACTGGGAGGGAAATTGTTACTCTTCAAGCTGGGGGCTCAGAAACCTTTGTTGAAAAGTGTCCTTTTTTTTTTTTTTTATCCAACATTCTCCTTTGGAAAGGCTCCTGTTTTTAAGGAATAATTCTTCCAACAAAGACTGGCCCATCAGGCAGCCCACTCATGATTAGTTAATCTGTGAAAATGTGAAACAACCTCTAAGTGGCTGATATACTTTAGCAGCAAGACATAATCGCAGCCTCTAATTTCTGAAAATCCTGATTGTCTCCTGACTGTGGGATTCTTAAACTGCACAGACGCCAATAGGTACAAGGTAACAGATAGGAAACTCAGCTGGTGAGATATCTTCATTGAATGCTGTATACTGTCACAGGTTTGTTTTGTCTTGTTTGGTTTTAACAAGGGGCTGCCTTTAACATCATGACATTTCCTTGTATTACACAAAACCACTTCCCTGGCATTTAAAAGTGAAATATTTGCTTCAGAAATGAAAAAGATAGGCAATAAAATGTAGCTGTAAACAAGCTTTTATGGCTTTATTATTTTTTTCATAGATTAAATACACAATAAGTTCAGAGAAGAATTGAATTCCTAAAGCAACACTCCACTAATCTGTATTCGGGGGTCTCAAGCGTATTATCTGTAATTTACAACCAATTTAAATGGCATTAACAGCCGTCCCCTTATGGGAGTTTAAATTTGCATCCTATCATTGAATTAAACAGTGATTGCATATTTTCTATAGGGGACTGAATGCTCTTTGATGCTTGTTTTGAATAATGAAGCATCTATTCATGCACAGGGTGTGATGTGATCCTTTGTCCTCAATGTAATTGAAGCAAAATGTGAGCTAAAGGGAATTCTCCTCTTAACCGAAGGATTGGTTGATTGGTGTCTATTTTCATCTATTCAAAATTAAGAAAACAGTTATCTGTCACTGAACTGGAAAATCATTTACCCAAAGAGACCCTGAATGAAGAAGGTCAAGTTTTACCTTTTTGATAAAAAATGGAGCAGGGTATCAGAAAATATTGTCAACTAACCTTTGGGGAAAATATTGCAGAATTAATTTGTGATTATTCTCTATGACCAAAACAAGGGAATTCCAAGAGGAGGATAGGGGGAAGGGAGACTATAGACTGTTCCTAAAGTATGAAACTTAAAATATTTTTAGTCCCCAGGACAAACTGTTGTGGAATAGGAAGGGAAAATTTCTTGAAAATCATAGATTCTGAAACCTAGAAATTCAGAGATGGAAACTTGGACATTTCCATCAGTTTCTATAGTGTCCCCATGCCAGACATCAGCAATCAATGATAGTCCTCTTTGCCACTCAGTATGCTGATGTAGGTGAAACTTGTTAATATTTCAGATGTGAATCCATCTATCTCCTTCAATAAATAGTTTTAGAAAAATGAGGTGATCCTCCAAATGTCTCAGAGCTATTCTTTGGCAGAGACAGAACTAAGAATATACCACTGCTGCTGTTCCATGGTATTCTTTCCACCTATTCCCACCATAACATACTTGTGTGTGTCATGCGCATCCTTATTTCTCATGGAAGAACATCTGTCAGGTCTCAACAATTCTTTCAAATGGATACACGACTAAGAGAGAGAAACACACACACACACACGCAGAGGTACACAATGTTTGAACCCCCTGGTTATGGAAATAAGTTCCTTCTTTGAAAAAAAATTGCACCCTCTGGTCCAGCTGGGCATAATTAGACAAGTGTGAAGAAAATTGTTTGTTTGTTTTTGTCTTTTTATGGCAGGGTCTCATTCGAGCCTAGAATGGCCTTGAACTCATGGTAATGCTCCTATCTCTGCCTCCTGAGTGCTGAGATTACACACATGGGCCACCATACCCAGCTGCAAACAAAATACCAGCATCTCAGTTTCTCTATGTCTCGCACTCACAGTGTGCACAAGATTGGGGCAGTCAACACTGTCATAGAGGTGGGAGGGGATCATGAAGCCCCACCCTTCCCTGAGGAGCTATTGGTGCTTAATGGTTGTTGGGGGAGGTGGAGTCATGTTTTTCAGTGGTATGGCCGCTAGTATGTTATCCATGCTCCAATATACAACCCCAACCAATGCTCATGCATGCAACCCTACTTAAACTCAGGGTGCATAACACCAAAAAAGCACATGAAAGTAGGAGGGGGACTAGTTGAGAAGAAGGAGTGATTCAGCAGATGTAAGATGGGGATAAGAGTTTAATGGGGGCTGAATGTGATCAAAATACATTATCTACTTATATGAAATTGTCAAAAAGTAAATAGAATATTTTTAAAATTTTAACATGTCTACCAAAGTCTTTATTCAGAAATTGAGAGAATCTCAATTATCAGTAATATCAATAAGAAAAAGCATTGAGAGAAGAAATATCCTTCTTTCCCTTAAAACGCTTTCATGAGATTTATTCTTCTATATACAATAAGCAACTGCAAACCATTAGTCAGCAAAAAGGTGACTGAAAAATTTACTCTGCTGCATTTGTAAGAAAATTATATTTCACAATTGCATAACTCAGACTTTTCAATAATTGAAATGGGGTTTTCTGTTCACTATTCTATATTAGGAACTTAGTGCATTTCTCTTCAGGAAGCAAAACCCTGAATGCTCCTGACACCTTATATAGAGTATTAAGTTCCTTGATATTAAATCTTAGCCCTTTTCCTTTACGATAGAAACCCTCTTCAAGATGTAAAGTGATAGAGAATGTAGAAGTTCACTTTGTCACATTCTTGAAATATATATCCCAGTAGTCTAATAGGACATTTAGCAGTGTCTAAGGACATGTTGTTTGTCTAGAGACCAGGGATACCGCTGAACATCCACAATACACTGGACAGCCCCCCAGCAAAGTGATCATCATGTACAGGCTGAGAAAGCCTGCTCCAGCCCCTGCACGGCAGCTAATTGTTCATAGCAGTTCAGCGTCGTGTTGATTCTGGGACATATTTCACTGTGGAAAACAGGACCTTTAACTGCACTTACCAAAATGTGTACTTCTTTTTAAGTAAGATATTCTGTTTGCTTAGGCAGAGGGAAAAGTAGCCACGGATGTTCTTCCTCTTGGTCTTCTTCTAGGGTCAAGCTAAGGATTCACTCAGGTAACTCAATTCTAGGTTTTCCCAAAGCACAGAGTAGGGTTTCAGGAGTCCCTGTGGTCTTGGATCCACTCTCCTAATGTACTGTATACTAACCTAATAAAGGTAAGTAGAGGCATGAACATCCAAGAATGGCTTACCTTTGAACCTGTATGACCCACCTGCATGGAGAAAACATAGTTTCATTTGTGACTTATTTATTTATTATTTAATATTATGTATTTATTTATTTACAAGCAGAGAGAGAGAGAGAGAAAGAAGAGAGACAGACAGAGAAAATGGGCATGCCAGGGTCTCCAGTCACTGCAAACGAACTCCAGATTCATGTGCCACTTTGTGCATCTGGCTTTAAGTGAGCACTGGGGAATTGGATTCTAGCCATTAGGCTTTGCTGGCAAGTGAGTACCTTAACTGCTAAGCCATCTCTCCAGCTCTATCTGATTTGTTTTTAATTTAAAAAAAAATTATTTGTTTGAGAGAGGAGAGACAGAGAATGGTCATGCTTGGGCCTCTTGACTCAGCAAACTCCTGATGCATACACCATTTGGGGCTTCTGGAGTGGTTACTGGGGAATTGAACCCAGGCCATCAGGCTTTGAAAATAAGTGCCTTTAAGTGCTGAGAAATCCCTGTAGCCCCTCTTCTCTGTTTTTATTTTGCTGTTCTCCTACTAGTCCTAGTTTTGTTGTAACTTGCTCAGTGATTCTGGAGTGTATGAGGTAGTTGCTTACGTTTTCTGTTTCTGGGGTCCTTTGTCAGTTTGTGACAGTCATACTTCACCTCTAGAAGATTAAAAGGGGATAGTAAGAGTTTGAATGCTTAAAGTGCTACTTGGTAGAGGTGGGGCAAATGTCTTATTTTCTCTATACCTTCAGAATCTAGCTTGTTTTGTGTATGGTACAAAATAGCTACTTAATATGTATTGGCAATACTTTGAAACTTACTTTGCAAAATTGACTAAAGCTGAACGTGTACACAAAAGACACAGGGACACATGACCTGCAAAAGACTGACTATAATTAGGTTCATAGCAGCTTCGTTAATAATAGTGCAAGACTACAAACAACTCACATGTATAACGACAGATAGGTAAATGGGTAAATAAACAGTGTTTATTCAATGGAATGGTGTGATACAATAATAAAAAAAGACTCAGCTGTCTCACATGAACCTCTCAGTGGGAAGCCTAGTAGTAGTAAAGGATGCGACATAATGAAAGCTGCAATAATTGGTACTGAAAATTCACTATGTGTCAAACACCTTTAGAAGCTTTACACATACTGACTCATTACATCCTCAGAATAGCCTACAGGGGACTGGAGAGACGGCTTAGCAGTTAAGGCACTTGCCTGCGAAGACTCAGGACCCAGGTTCAATTCCCTAGTACCCACATAAGCCAGATGCACAGGTGGCACATGTGTCTGGAGTTCATTTGCAGTTGCTACAGGCCTTAGTGCACCCATTTCTCTTTATCTACCTTGTTCTCTCTTAAATAAGTAAATAAAATGTCTTTAAGAAACCTACAGGGTTGTTTGTATTTGGGGGGCAGGGTCTCACTATGTAGCTCAGGCTGGCCTCAAACTCACAGCAATCCTCCTCCCTAACCCTTTCCAGTGCCAGGATTACAGTGTGAGCCGCCATGCCTAGCTAAGCAGTTGTTTTTTTTGTTTGTTTGTTTTGTTTTTTACCATTCCCAGTTTACAGAAAACAATAGTGACATAAGAGATGTAAAGTACATTTTTATGAACTAAAATAATGCTAAAATAATGATGTACTTTTAAAAAATACTACTATGAGGGCTAGAGAGATGGTTTAGTGGTTAAGGCATTTGCCTGCAAAGTCTAAGGATCCAGGTTCAATTCCCCAGTACCCACGTAAGCCAGATGCACACGATGGCCCATGCATCTGGAGTTCATTTGCAGTGGCGGGAGGCCCTGGTGTGCCCATATTCTCTCTCTCTCTTGTTAATAAATAAAAATAAAATATTTAAAATTTAAAAAGTACTACTATGACTTGGATATGATTAGTGTATCATGCTCTAGAGGGCTTCCTTCTAAGTTCCTTCTAAGATTAGAGTATAGGCTACCATCTAAGTTTTTTTCGCAGAGAAGTAAGGTTTAGGTGGTTGAAATTTAAGAGGGGGGAATCTTGTATAAGATAACTGGATCATGGAGTATCCCTGCAGAATGATTGATGCGGGTCTTCAGGACATACTAGGTTTCATTAGAGGATGTTGTTATGAAGTAAGGCCCACCTCACACTCTTAGACTCTTTCCACTTTTCCATCCATGCTATGATGGTTACAGAGACCCTTGCCAGGACACCAGCATCATGCTGTTGGACCCTCAAAACTGTGAGCCAAATTTTTTTCTTTTCTTTATAAAGTACTCAACCTAGTTGAAAAGGGACTTCCAGCCAAGATGGCGACCACCTAACTGTGCCACACATCCCCGGGAAAGAAAGGCAAGACATCAAGGGTTCACTGGGTCTTTTAGGGGAGAGAAATCTCCAATAGATTGCAAGTGGGAGGGCACAGACAGGAAAAAACAGAGAGCCGATGATTCCCTCGTGGGTGGGTAGCCCACCCCTCCCCCCAAGCAGCCACCTTACCCACAGTCCCAGCTTCAGAAAAATCCTGCACTTACTGTAGGAATAGAGTCCCAGGCCAACATGCTTCCACTTGCCTCACTGCACAGTGGCGATCACCCTGCTACCCCTGCCCATGAGTGAATGTGGCCAGGATACGCCTGCTGGCCCATTGGAGATCAGGCTCCTTTGATCAATTTGCCCGCCAAACAGTGCCACTGTACCCATCACTGCTTTTGGAAGCTTAGCATGCTCCGCCCACTTGCTCACTTACTGCTCCGGCCACCGCACATCCATGCACGAGCCCAGCCCCATGGCAACTTCCCATGCGAGCTCAGACTGTGTCTGTCGCTTGCGCTAGCCCAGGTGCCATCCCCTCCCTGTCTCTCACACCAGCCGACCACCATTGTCCTGTTGTGGGGGAGCACAGACTGCTTCCGGGTCCCAGTGTTCCACCACACCAGAGTTTGGGCTGATTCAGTGCTTGGTGCCTCAGTGTCCCTCATAGTCCCAGTGCAGGCACCTTTGGCGCATTACCATGTGAGAGCTCAGGCAACTTTGGTGCCCTGGCCAGGCAGGAACTCAGGCGGCTTTGGCAAGTGAGAGCCAAAGCCCAGGCTGCTTGGCAACTGCCTCAGGCTGCTTCAGATTCACATTGTGCTTGAGCCCAGGCTGGTCCACCCACCTCTGTGCCCATACACTGTGATGGGCAGACCACAGCGCAAAAGAAATAACATGAGAAATCAAATGCAAGAAAATCCAGTTAGATGACCAAGTCCTACAATGAACATCTCTAATCAAAGTATAGAAGAGTCATTAGGATCAGAACACCAAAATGAAGCTATGAGCAATGCAACCCTGGCCAAGCTACTGGTAGAACTTGCAGGAAAGCAACAAAGGACCGATAATCGTGTGGATACAGTCATCACTAGACTAGACCTAATAGATAAGAAAATGGAAGGAGTTCAAAGACAGTTAAGAGAGATGAGGGAGAGTGAAAAAAAAAGAGGACCTCAAAAATCAGCTGGCAATGCTAAATGAAGACATAAAGAAATGCAAGGATGAATTCCAAGAAGCATCAAGAAAATCAGAAAATGATGGAAAAGGGACCTTGACATAGGGATGGAAATTATACATAGAAGAGTAGTAGAAAATGCAAACATAATTGAACAAGTCCAAAACTCTCTAGAAGCTCTCAAGAATAGAGTCAGCCATGTGGAGGATAGAAACTCTGATCTGGAAGACAAGATGGAAGAAACAGTTAGAGAGTTCAAAAATTTCAGTAAGTTCAAAAGTTCCTATGAACAGAACATGAGGGAATTGTGGGATTCACTTAAATGTCCTAATATCAGGATCATTGGAATACCAGAAGGAGAAGAAATTCAGACCAAAGGCATGGAGAACTTATTTAACAAAGTAATTGAAGAAAACATCCCCAGTCTCTTAAAAGAAAGGCCCGTCAAGATACAAGAAGCCAACAGAATTCCAAACAGACTGGACCAAAGGAGAAACTCTCCAAGATATATTGTCATTAAGATTCTAAACATTGACACCAAAGAGAAAATCCTAAAAGCAGCTAGGGAAAAACAGCACACCACTTTTAAAGGTAACCCCATCAGAATTACTCCAGACTTCTCAATGGAAACCCTGAAAGCTAGAAGGGCCTGGAATGAAACACTGAAAAGTCTAAGAACCTATGGCTTCCAATCCAAACTACTCTACCCAGCAAAAGTATCCCTCATAATAGATGGTGAAAGAAAACCTTTCCATGACAAAACTCAGCTTTACAATTACATGTACACAAAACCAAACCTACAGAGAGTATTTCAGGAAATTGTCCACAGAGAAGAAACCTCAAATCAACCTCAAATGCCTACAAGAAGCAGACCACAATAACCAAACTGAGAGAAGGCACAAAAAACTTCATAGTCCATGATAATACCAAACCACATATACCATAACAATATGGCAGGGATCGAATCAAATCTCACAGTCATTTCCCTAAATATTAATGGCCTTAATTCACCCATCAAGAGACACAAGTTAACAGGGTGGATCAAAAAATTAGACCCCTCAATCTGTTGTCTTCAAGAAACCTACCTCACCACTAAAGACAGACACCTCCTCAGGGTAAAAGGGTGGAAAACAATATTCCAAGCAAACGGGAATAAGAAACAAGCAGGCGTAGCTATATTAATATCAGATAAAATAGACTTCAAACCAAAAATAATCAAAAAAGGCAAAGAAGGCCACTTCCTACTTATCAAGGGAACGATCCATCAAGAGGATATTACAATCATAAATCTGTATGCACCAAACACAGGGGCACCACAGTTCATAAACCAAAAGCGACTTGACAATAAAACAGAAATAGGCACCAACACCATCATAGTTGGGGACTTCAAAGTGTTTTTATTTTATTTATTTGAGGAAGAAAGAGAGAGGGAGGGAAAGAGAGAATGGGCACACCAGGACCTCCAGCCACTGCAAACGAACTCCAGATACATGTCCCACCTTGTGCATGTGGCTTATGTGGATTCTGGGGAATTGAATCATGGTCCCTTGGCTTTGCAGGCAAGCGCCTTAACCACTAAACTATCCCTTCAGCCCTCTAGAAGCCTTTTTGTAAGGACACTAATCTCAGTCACTAGGGCTCTCCTTTTATGCCAGAAACCCTGCCTCCTAATATAACCACATATGGAGTTAAGCCTTCAATATAGGAATGGGTGGACACAAGCATTTAGTCAATTGTATAAAAAGCAATGTTGGGGAAATTAAGAATAATAATCTGTCTCTTACTTAGTATAAACAAATCTTTTCTCATCTGTGTTTCAGTGATTTCTTTCAGAACTTTTTTATCTTATTATTTTTCACCAATATTGTTCGTTGGTTTGTTTGTTTGTTTGTTTGTTTGTTTGTTTTAAAAAGCCTGTACAGACACTTCCCTTGTGATAAGGATCTAGGATTCCCTCCTGACTCCTAAATGGAAGTCAGTTGATGAAAAGCTGAGAGAAAAAAACAATTGAAAGCAAGCTGGGGACGGAGCTTAGGGACGTCAGCTTCTCTGCTTGACAAATAGTGAAGGCTGCGACTTTGGGGTAGGAAGGGAAAGGTGGAAAAAGGGGTACCAGGTAATTTCCAGGTGTCCACAGTTAAAATGTTATTTGTGCACTATAACAGAAATAGCTCTTCAGAGGTTCTGTACTTGTAGTGATCCAAATGTTCATCCTGTTTGGTGTGATAGGATTGAGGAAATGTTGAGGTTGGAAGGAAGAGTGTCACTGGAGTAATGAACAACTGAGGTCATGTCTTAATTGCTCATACCCAAAGCACCTACACATGATTTTGGACTCAAAAAAATCTCCATTAGAAAGGAAAAAAATAAAAGTTGATGCAAATGTATTCACCTCTATGTCATATTGGAAAAGCTGCCATTGGTAATGACAAATGTGTATTGTGTGATGTGGAGACAGATACAGAGAGAGAGAGAACAAATGAACAAGTGTACAGAGAGTCGTAATCACACTATATCTGCAAGTTTATTTATGGTTAGCTCAAGGTTTATTCCCCTATCCCCATCCCTGTATCCCCAGTGGCAGGATTCTGAGAGGGTAGAGATGGGACTATTAAATCCCTTCATCTGCACCACATCTCAGCTCTCAGTGGCAGCTGGGGCCTTCCCTCTGTGGATGTCATTCCCTGGATAACTTGGAGCTCTGGGCTGCAGTGATGGATAGGTTAAGGCTTGCTTTCCTAGGGGCCACCCTGGACACTGGTTTTGTGCACCAAAACGTTCTCTAGGTACAATGCATTTGGCTGGATTTAACAGGCTGTGGTTAGAAGAACTTAAAAGAATAAAGTGAACCAAAAATATTTTTACTGATGAAGCTGAGGGCAGAAGGAAACAGCCTGGCCTTGGAATTCTGAGGACATTGAGTAGAAAATTCTTGTCTTTAGGAAAGCTTCTAGGACTCTTTTTAAATTAAAAAAAATATATTTTCATATAAGTATAAATTGATCATTTTTATTTTTATTTATTTATTTGAGAGCGACAGACAGACAAAGAGAGAAAGAGACAGAGAGAGAGAATGGGGCACACCAGGGCCTCCAGCCACTACAAAGGAACTCCAAATGCATGTGCCACCTTGTACATCTGGCTTATGTGGGTCCTGGGGAATCAAGCCTTGAACCAGAGTCCTTAGGCTTCACAGGCAAGCGCTTAAACACTAAGCCATCTCTCGAGACTTAAATTGATTTTTATTAAGTGATTTCAAAATTTTACAAGTAACAGAGGAGTCACTTTAAAACATAAGACCTGAGAAAATGAAGAAATAAAGATAACACTTCCAAGGAGCCAACATTTGGCACATAACCTTCCCATCTTCTCTGTGTGGATATGAATGTGTTTCCCTAATTGGTGTTTTAAATGGAAAAATAATGTACCTAGAAATTATAACTTTTTATCATGATGTGGTATCACTTAAATATCTTTTTGTGTTAATGAAATGCTTATACACTATTATTTAACATGGTTACCTACTAGTCCATTGTAGCTGAATTTATTCAAACAATCCTTCCAGGGACATATTTCTGAACATATTTCCATCATGGCTAATACTGGTGAAACTTTTGTTTACAATCATGTATGTTCTTTTGAACTAAATTGCTAGGATCATACTTGGTAGGTCAAGGGCATTTTAAAGTTTTTGGAATGTTTTGCCAAATTGCCTCCAAAACGGCAGCACTGTCCCATTCATTCAACAGGAGTGTATACAAGAGGCCTATTCCCCAAACACAGAGAGGTTTGTTTAAACAACATTTTAAAAGCCTGAGATTAACTTCCTTTCTATCACTTCTTGTCTCATCCTATATTGTCCACGACCTAGCTCTGTTCTCTGCCCGCTGCTCTCATAATCTCAGAAAGCCAAGAAAGAGGGTAGAACCCATTAAGGGAACTGGTTTTGGCAAACTCTCAAGGAATTTCAATTTCATGCTGGAACGAGACGACACAAAGAGCTGCCCATTCATTCTGTGCAAGAGGATATTTACATTACATTTTATAACAGTCATAAATGAAAATGACATTAATCTGCCAAGTTGTTGTTTTTAAAAGAGAAAAGGGGAGGAGGGTGGTTGACCTACCAGAGAAAGCCCTGTGTCTGCTAGAGCTTTGCTGTGCATATGATTTTAAATAGCGGGGCAAAGGTGATGAAGCCAGCTCAACATCTCTGTCTCCATGGCAACAGCATCCCTGCTCTGTGGCTTTGACACAGCAGCGGGGACCAAACTACACTTCTCTCACACAATTGCACTGCAAGTTAGGAGTTTCTTTTTCTTCCTTGTGCAATTTGAAAATATGAGCAAGGATAGAGAAATAGCAAATCATGCACAGCTAGAGGAGAGTCTGCAAAATGACTAAGCAAAGAAAATGAACATCCAAAGGTTTTGATGAAGTCTGAAGCCTACATTTATGTTAAAAATCTTTATTGTATGTGAGTAGGAAAAAACAATCTATGCACATGTACATTAACATTTGTAAATTAAAATTTTTTAATACAGGTCAATCTTCGCTTAGCTCACATTATGATTTAATCAATTAAAACAATCATCCAATTTGCATAGCTGGAAGTCTCTCATATGCTAAACCAAGCAAAACTTCCAAGAAATTGCATTAGCCCTAAATCGTAGGTGCATAATTGGCCCCCTTCAAGGTCAGTTTAAATCTACAAGTGACTACTAATTTACACTTGAATCCTGTTGAGATCTAACCTTCTATTTAATGTTTGAGGAAATTTAAAAATAAAGAAATGCAGAATCGTGATTATAAACTGTAGGATCCTTTCCTGGACTGATGCTTCTACTAAGGAATAAGTAATAAGAAGTGAGAAAGAGGAGGCAAGGAGGTGGAATGCAGTAAAAGTACATTATATACTTCTATAAAATTTTCCCTTACAAAACTCAGTACCAAGCCAAGGGTGGTGAGTCATGCCTGTAAGCCTAGCACTTGGAAGGCTGAGGTAGGAAGATTACTGTGAGTTCAAGGATAGCCTGGGCTACAGAGTGAGTTTCAGGTCAGCTTGGAAGTGAGACTCTGCATCAAAAATACATTGAAACAGTATTACATACAATGAATGTACATCAATAATAAAAATCAAAGTGATGGTATGAATATTAAAGTTGTTTAACCTTTACTTCTTAGAGAATAAATGAACAAGAAATACCAAGGATATAAGAAGTGGACCAGCGATGGGTTCCCTATACTGGTATTCATTGACTGTGCCACAACCATTAAATTCAGCCATTTTCAGCACTGGGATATTCTGCCCACCAGTAGGCATTTGGCATGGGAAAGGGGCTTGCTAGCATCTAGCAAGTAAAGACTAGGGGCACTGCCAAACATCACACAGTGCATAGAACAGCTCCTGTAACAAAGAATCATCTGGTCCCAAATGTCAATAAAGCTGAGATTGAGAATTTCACTGGAGTCTAATGGCTTATGTGACTAATTTTGTTTCGGAGGATTTGGTGGGGAGATAAAATTATTAGTTTGTATATTCCATAGAAAGGCAAAGTTCTATTTGAATTGAGCCTTAGTATTTTATTTATTGTCATGTGACTTTTTCCTTGTTTTAAGTACATAGTTCTAGGTAAAGACTCCTGAAAGTAAAAAACAACAAACAGAAACTGAGTAGAGCATTTACAAGAAAAGCACAGGATTCATCCATTCAAGGAGCGAATCTGCAATGAAGCTGCCACAGAGGAATGCTCAAATTGTGTCAACTTTTTTCACTTTCACAAAAGTGACCTTTTATATCAGCATACTAAAATTCTTAAAGTCTGAAAATATGCTAATCTTGTTTTCTTTAAAGTTTGTACTTTTGATCCCCTCACTGGTATGGGACCCATAGCTGGAGCTGGGAAAAAAGTCAGAACCAGATCCAAAAGTAAACCCACTCTCCAATATCAAGCTACCATCAATTGTGGGCTACAAGAGGGCCTACACGTATTAAATTCTCTATTAAAAAAAAAAAATAAGGGTTATCTCATTTGTCCTGGTGCTAACTTACTCTCCGTTGGAGAATCTGCTTCTCTTTTCAGGTAGATGTAGATCCTAAGGAGAGAGCCACCCCTTCATACCCCAAAAGGGCCCCGGCTGAAACTAAGAAAAATTGGAGAAACAAGCAAGGGGGCTGTTTTCCTGATGAACCGGATACCAGCACAAGGGGGAAGGAGATCAGCACAGGGAAAAATCAACTCCTACCAAATCAGAGAGCCAGAGCCTCAGAGGCCCCCAACACCTCATCACTGAAGCAGACCAAAAATGAACCCAACATGGCTCAGGGAAATTTTGCGGAAGAGGGGGCGGAAAGAATGTCAGAGTCACATGTTGGGTCATGATATGCAGAGACATTTATCTTACCCATAACTGTGGGCTAACTCCACAATGCATGACCCGTATACCTCAACAAGGAGGGGTCAAGGGGAGGGGGTAGGTCACGGATGAGCCTAATAATGGTACCAAACTGACTGTATTTGCTGAATACAGTACTGACTAATAAAGAAAAAAAAAAGTTTGTACTTTTGGGGGTCTTGTTTAGGAAATTGTTTCCCGCATCCAATGTGGAACACCTCATTCTTTTTTTCCCACTTTGCAATTTTAACTGTTATATTTCAGGTTTGATCATACATATAAATCTGTGTCTGGGGTCTAATTCTTTACTACTTTTAGAATTTGTTCAAGAAAAATATACTCCTAATTGTCATTATATAATAAGTCAGGTTATATGGAGGGCCAAATTCTTCACATGATTTCACTTACATACATTTTTGAAACATTCTCCTCCCATGGTATCAGTTTAAAAGTTGTCTTTCTAGTGCATAAAAAATACTAATGAATAAAATATAATTGATTTTTGTGTATTGATAGAAGCTCTAAATTTATGACTATACTCAATAAATAATTGATAGATATTGCTTAAATTCTAATGAGTACATTTAAGGCATTACATAAACTAAAGCTATAATTAAATTATGCTCATTTTATAACAATTTATGTATTTCACCCATATCAAAATGTATGAATCAGAGTAAGCATTCTTGTCCTTATCTCTTTACTTCTACCTGATTATCTGAACTTTTAGGTTTCACTTTGACATCTACATTGCTCTGATTAAATTTCGCATCAATGTGGGCAGTAATGATTACTTAATGGATACTCCAGAGAGTATTTCTAGAATTTCTTAACTTAATCCATTTTAAATGTTCATTGGATGTTAACATTTCCAAAATTTCATCACAGGCGTTTTTGGAAAGTCTTCTTAAATTATGTGAATATTGTGTTTATTGACAAATGCAAGAAATTATAGCAGGATATCATCACAGCAGTGGAAATATAGGGTTCAAACTATCCACTTAACACCTTTCCTTGTTAATACTTAACACATTCACAAAGATAAGAAATAAAGTTAGTCTGTGCATTTGTATCCACATATATAGTTACTCTGTGCATTTGTATCCACATATTTTTTTGTTAATTACTGATTTCAACTGATTGATACCTTCAGCTAAATATTTGTATGTCATATATATATATATACATATATATATATGAAGTTTGTTCTACCTAATCCTTTTTGTTGGGGTGTATAGACACGTGTATACCCTCATGCAGTGCTGCATATGCACACCTACAGCAGGGTATCCTTGCCTGGGGGTAGGTGGAGCAGAATGTCGGGTGACGCTCTCCATCTCTCTTCTGCCCATTACAATTGGTTTCAGAGTTTCTTACTGATCCCAGAGCTTGCTGTTTTTCCAAAGCTCCAGTGGTTCACGGTTTCTGTTTCCCTATAGGACTGGAGTTACAGACATGTGTGGCCATACCCAATTGTTAATTTGGATCCTGGGGATCAAACTTAAGCAGTGTCTCAGTCTTCCTAGGGCCCTCATACTTGCACAGGAAGTGCTCTTAACTGCTGAGCCATCTCTCCAGCCCTATTTTAAGTATTATGCTTGATAAATGCTTGTCACTTTTTTTCAAAGTACAAACCATAATGAAAAAAAAAGGCTGTTGTGAGCCTTACTCATTTCAGGTTTACCTGAGGCAGGCTCAATTTCCTTGATAGGTTTCTTAAGGGGCTGATAGTGGAAAGGTGGGTTGGAGTTGGAAATTTTACCTAAGAAAGACATTCAAGTAAGAAAGACTACAAACCATAAGAGATGTGGGAAGTCCAGGAAGCGTGAAAATGAGACTAGAAGGTCACTAAGACCAGAGGGGTCCAATTTTGGTCTAGAGATGAAGAACAAAATAGGGGTTCATAGTTGGGGAAACAGAAGCCCAGATGTCGCAGGTTGGAATGTGAGCATACAACAAACCTCCAGCCAAGTTAGTACGCATGACCCTTCAACAAGTTCAGGTTTGGGCAGAGCACATCAGGGCATCCAGTGAGCTGAGGAAAGACATGAGACTTGGAATCCACAGCACAGGGAGAAGCCCAGGCTCCTCTCCCCTCCTTCACTCTACTCCTTTCTTTCTCTATCCTCTGGTTTGACTCTGCTGCCCTGGTCTTGCTGAGTTTGTTCTTTGAGTTTCCAGTCACAACCATTCGCCATCAGCACTTGCTCCTTAGTCTGATTCTTTCCTGCCCATTTATGATTCTCTGATATTCATTTCCTCCCTTTTCTTGAGGAATCTTCTATTCCCCATAATAATGTTAGGGAAAACTAAGTTTCCATGACAGAGACCAAACAGATAGGTGGTCTTAAAAATATCAAAGCTTCCATTCATTTAGCTGTTAGTCCAAATTAAGAATCCTAGATTCTGTTCTGTCTCATGGAGTTAGTCAGGGGATCAGGTTTCTATTCCCCAAACTAGTATGATAAAGATTTTTAACTTGAGCCCATGGATAGAATTCAAGAGGTTCATGAATTTTTATGGGAAAAAATACCATCATTTAACTAAGTTTGTATTCTTTTCCTATTACTGCTAGAACAAGTTACCACAAACTTAATACCTTTAAACAACACAATTTTTTTACAGTTTTGAATACCCAAAATCCTAAATCAGTTACACTGGCTTAAATTCAAGGCATCAGTAGTTCCTTCTAGAAGCCCTAAAGGACAATCTTTCCATGCTTTTCCCTGCTTCTGGAAGCCACCTGAAGAGTGTGACTTGTGACTCATTCTCCCTCTTCAAAACTGGCAACATAGCATCCATTGCCACATTGCATTATCCCACCTGTTACCCAATCTCCATCTATCTCTCATTTAGAAGGATTCTTATGATTACATTTAGGACCCAACTGGATTATCCAGCATAACCTCCACATCTCAGAATCCCTAATTTAATCACCTCTGCTATAGAGTGCTTTTTACCACCTAAGGTAACAGGCATAAGTTCTGGAAATTTACACTTGGACATAGTTGAGATCCTTTCTCAGCTGACTACAAATCTCTAATTAAAGTTTAGCATTTCTTTACATTACAAATGTAGAAAACAACCCATAGTAGTATTACCAGTGTCTGGGACTTTGTCACCAATAGAGATCACAGATCTGCTACACATTATGTAACAGATTTTGCAGATATCTTGACTTTATGGAAATAATTTTTCTCATCAGATATTATCAGTAAATGTGCTTAGCATGTACATATGGTCTATTTCACAGGTTTTTATTTGTTTGGTTTTGGTAATGTTGTGGATTAAACCAAGGGTCACATACCATAGTAAACAACTGTTGTACCACTAAACTACATACCAAGTCTCTTAAAAAATTGTTGTGAGACAATGTCTCACTAAATTACCCAGGGTGGATCAAATTTACAATCCTCTTGCCTCAGCCTAGGATTATCTAGGATTATAGGTGTATACCATAACATCCAGAACATTTTATAAAATACTACCTTTATCAACACAAATTGTTTTCTTTGTAATCTTATATTTACTTTGTGCATTCAAAGTTGAAATCTGAAAAAAAATTCCTTCATTTTATCACATTGGTTTCATTTCATCACATTGGTTTCAAAGCCCTTCCCTAAAGCATTGTTACCATCTATGCCAATATGCCAACATGGAGCTAAGGTTAAGCCTTATCTGGCTGTAGCCTGAAAGAAAGATAGCAAGAAATAGCAACAACAAAAAAAATCCCTGAGAGAAACAGAATCAATGTCTTTAGACCTAGCACAGAAGGGCTACACATTATTTCTATTCATGTCCTCTTTTCTGAAACATTTGCATGCATGGCAATTTCCTGGAGGGCTTGTTAAAGCAGACTACAGATGGAGCTCACTGCCCTTTTCTGATTCAGTAGAGTTGCGTCGTGTGGGGCCTGAGAATTTTGCATTTGCAACAGCCCTCAGGTGATACTGATGCTCTGAGAACCAGTAGTCTTGAGCATAGTGATGACATGGGCACAAATGACTTCAAGGAATGCTAGGATATATGTGTATTCAGGAAGCTGTGATTAAACATAGATGGGTGCAAATGTCAAAACACAGGGAAGGAATTCAACAAGTCTGACAACTGTACTACAAAGGAAGAAGGGAAGCCTGGATTTGGGGGTGGGGGTAGCTATTAGCCTTTACCATAATCCCCTTTCTGCCTTGTTGTGACTTTTTCATGAGGTGTGTAGATATCT
This sequence comes from Dipus sagitta, assembly GCA_036346955.1. Lineage (NCBI taxonomy): Eukaryota > Metazoa > Chordata > Mammalia > Rodentia > Dipodidae > Dipus > Dipus sagitta. Next base: position 2,855,453 of record CM070776.1, read on the forward strand.
GGGCTCCTCCTCAAAAACATACCCACTGGATTTGTCCTTGCAAAGGAAAAGATGTTCTTGGTCCCATACAATTCACTTTGAGTGCTTGGGGGTAACTAGGACTATCTCCATTGAGACTTATGGAGGGAGGGGTATTCATCCTTTATGCTATGGTCCCAGGAAGGATCTAGGAATACAGCTCTTGAAGCAAGACTCAATTATCCTCACTGCATGCCATGTTTGCATAGCACAGGAAGGAAGTTAGGATCACACACTGCTGTCACGAATAGAAGGCGACCTCAGTGAGGAGCTGCTGTAACAAACCTGAGGAAGAATGATTGCAGGTTTCCAGTAAGACAGTGTTCGTAACATCTTAGGGGAAAGAAATCTACTATCCCCAAGGAAAGCTCTGATCTGGAGTTATTCTTTTATTTGTTTGTTTGTTTATTTATTTGAGAGCGACAGAGAGAAGGAGGGAGAGAGAGAGAGAGAGAATGGGCACGCCAGAGCTTCCAGCCTCTGTAAACGAACTCCAGATGCGTGCGCCCCCTTGTGCATCTGGCTAACGTGGGTCCTGGGGAACTGAGCCTCGAACCGGGGTCCTTAGGCTTCACAGGCAAGCGCTTAACCGCTAAGCCATCTCTCCAGCCCTTTACATGAAGCACAAGAAAACTTTTTATGGGAGCCATAGTCAAGTTGCAGCTTCTCTTAAACAGCCCATGTGCTGCCCAGGCACCACCAATTCTTTCTTGAGTCACTGGACTGAGTGGCTTGGTATAGTAAAAAATTTTATTTTCAGGCACTCTAACCTGATAAGGATTATCATGGGAGTTTGAAAAGTTAAATCATCTTAGCTTTTGCATTACCATCTGCAAAGTGTCATGCTGAACAAAAACCATTTTGGTATACCAGAAAAGAGTATAGACTCACAGGCCTGTCTACTGACTTTAAGCTATAAAACTATGGCAGGGGGTGGGTGGAGAGAGTGCTCAGTGTTTAAAGCAATAACCTGCAAAGCCTAATGACTGGAGTTCGATTCCCCAGTACCCATGTAAAGCCAGATGCCAAAAGTGGTGCGTGTGTCTGGAGTACATTTGCAGCAGCTAGAGGCTCTGGTGTGCACATTTTCTCTGTCTCTCTTCTCTCTGACTCTTTCTGTTTGCAAATAAATAAATAATAAATAAACATTCAAAAGAAATATGGTGTTGATTCTCCTTGAGCTGCAGTTTCTTTATGTCAAAAGTGAAGAGAGGGTTGGAGAGACAGCTTGGTGGATAAGGCATTTGTGGCATAAGTGTAGGTTCAGATCCCAGAACTGAGATCCCCAAACCCATGTCCAACTGTTCTGAGCATTTGTCCTCCCACTGTGCCTAGCGTAAGAAAGCAGGTAGAGGCAGGAGAATTTCCCAGATGCCTACAGACCAGTTACCCTGTCGAATTCAGCAGTCAACAAAAAGGGGAACAAGAGACTGCCTCAAACAAGGTCGAAGGGGAGGACTGACAACCCAAGTTATCCTTTGACCTCCACAGGAGCACTTGTGGCATGAGGCATACCCACATACACCTCTCTCTCTCTCTCTCTCTCTCTCTCTTTCACACACACACACACACACACACACACACATACACACACAGTAGGGAGAAATTATATTCTCCTTATAACATACAGGTGGAAGCTTTAATAGCTCTGGTGAAAATGGATGGCTCAGTGTAGACACTCAACTAATCATTTGTGCATTTTCTTTTGCTTGAGGTCAGGGAGTCTGGATATAACTGGAAGCATACTAATGGGAAGCTATGGAAATCTGCAGCATAATACAGGATGCATTGAGAGTGGCAAGGGATTACCTATGGCAATAATAACATGCATATGGTTATTAAACCCCAAATAATGGGGAAAAAAGAGAAAACATGGACTACATTCTCAGCATACATGCTTACTAAGGAGAAAATATACTTGCTACTCCACCACTCCCTCTCCCCAGGGTACAAATTCTTTTCCTCAAGGACTTAAGCAGGAAGAATAAAGCTGGGGTTCTTTGTAATAAAGGAGAGAGCTCTCCCTCTTCCTTTCTCTTAAGATAAATCTAATAGCTGAGATTTGTAAGAGAAACTTTGTGAACTGTAATTGTAATTTCAAGAGTCACTACATCAAGAGCCCTTGAAATCACTAATGGGCAGAAATCTGGGTCTTTTCATGCATCTTGCCATTTCTTTTCAGATCATTAAAGTTCCTTGTAGGAATGGCAAAAAGTTGTTTTGATTCACATTGCAATGGTCCCAGTTCAGAAACTAGAAAGCCTTCCTCTGTATGCAGCCTCGCTAGGAAGAGTCAGACAAGCTAGGAATTCCCCCCACACACCCCAACAAGCTTTTTTCTTAAGCTGCTTATGCTGGGTCTGATTAATTCAGGAGAGCAGAGTCCAGGAAAATGCTTTTCATTCCAGTTAAGCTCTTTCTGGCTCTGGCTCTTTTCCTTTCTCTATTCAAGGAGTCTCAAGATGTATTCTCTAAAGCATCCCAGTCCCTCTTAGGCAGGAGTGTTAAGGCCCACCAAAGGAATGCAAAAATGATTCCTTCTAGATAGCTTTCATCTCAATGGGTTCTGTCTTCCAGCATCCTCAGAAGGTGAAGACAATTCTGAATTCTGTGTCCTTGGAGAAAAAAAAAGGGGGGGAGTGGACAGCCATTAGCAGTGGGAAACTGGAATAACAACGATGACAACAACAACAACAAAAAAAAAACTGAGAACCATGTCTGGGGTGCCACAATTTTCCATCTGTATATTTCTCCTAGACTAACGTCCCCCTCAGTCACCCAGTTTGAGTGATCATATGTCCTTGGTGCTGAGCAAAGCACATTGTTCCATTTATTCTACTCTTTCTGCTCCTCTGGCAGGGAGGGCAAGACTGGAAAATGATGGTGGGGACAGTAAATTTTTGTTATTTATTGGCAGGACTTCTATGCCCTTTGCTAAAAGCTCTCATTGGGAGAAGCCAGCAGCAAGGAGGAAAGTATTTCTTTAGCATAGCTGTCATTTTTCAGTGAATGGAATGTAGTTACAAAGGTCGTAAATGCTGCCTCGATCTGTTCACAGGGCAGTATCTTCGCAAGTGCCGATATTTCATATTGAAGTTAAAATCAATTAATTCTTTGAAATTTCCTGTGTGCAAGTAAGTGGCTACAATGGAGCTACCCTTCGAGGTTTTATCAATCGTAGTGCTGACAATCTTTAGGGGATCATTTAAAAATTAGCATTCTGAAGATCAAAAGTAGTGGCACGTGCTTCCCAAATTATTGAAAGCTGGTTTCATGTCTGGCTGTAAAATACAAATCGGCCTGTTTTACTCTCTGTCTGCTTAGAGAGCAGCTGTTTATGATATAAAAAAAATATCATGGCTGGCTGGTTTACAACATCTACTATAATATAGTGGTATTTTATTCATCTGAAGGAGTCATGAATTGGATCAAGACAAGTTAGAAGAAAAAAAAACCCACAAGTTTCAATTTGAATGAATGTCACAAAATATGGACCAGGTGGAAGCTTTGTGCCCTCAGCTGTTTTTCTGGCAGAAACCCCTCTACCTGTCCACAATACCCCACCAACTTGTAGGACTGCCCAGAGCCATCATCTTGCCTAAATAATTCATCTTCTCCAATAGATCCTGAGGCTATGAGAAGAGGATCCATTGTTGTATATAAAGATTTAAATCATAGAACTTCAATGTAATCAGATTGACAAAAGCCACCTGAGGTATTATCTAGCACAAATGTCCCCACATCCTTAAGCTCCATGTCAGTGAAAGCTAATTCCAGTGTCAAAAGTTCACTGTGTCATAACACGAGACACTCTGTTCAAGACCTTAGATTGTTTATTACAATGAAGTTCAATCCCCTATAACCTGAGTACATTGGCTTTGCTCTGATTTCTTAAGCTTCGTGTATTTAATGTTTTATTTATGTTCAATCAAACTACAGTTTGGAAGCTTCCATATGTGTCCTTACATAAGAAACTACAACCCAATTTAGTACATAAACAAACTGAAAACCTTGCTAAGGAATTTGTCTTTGTAACAAGTATCTGAGTCATAGCCAATCACAGCAGCCAAACTTCAGTCAATCACAGGCAGCCATACTCACCCATATTCAAATATCTAGCTCTTACAACAATGCAACCATCTCCGTATTTCTGTATGTCATTTCCTTTTCTCTGGCTATAAATGTTCCCTGCACATATTGTGCAGCAGAGCATTCTGAACCATTTTAGGACTAGACTGTTACCCAATTATAGATTTGTAAATAAATGCCAGCTGAGATCCCCAAACTAGTTTTTAAAATAATTTTGTCATTGAAAAGTTGTATCCTGCTTCGTTCCATAAATGATTTGAGGTAGTTTACAAAAAAAAATAAAATGCACATAGTACCTCAAAAGAAAAAGACTGAATAAGGTAGAGTAATGATGAGAGTTTTAGAATCAGACATCCTAGAGACAAATTCAATATAGAAATGTCTTACAGTGTTGTTGGTGGGGGTGGGAGGTAGGGGGAACTTCAATGTGGATTTGTATTTCCTAGCAATCAAGGCACAGAGACCCATGAGAGCAAGGATATGTGTATGTTCTGCTTTCTTCTATTCCTCAGAACCTAGGCTGGTACCTGGAACCTGGCAGATGCTCAGTCATTATGCATGGAATGATTGTTGAAAGAAAAAAGAAAAGAAAACCAATTTTAAAATTCCAAAAAATAAAATGGGACTGAAGAGATGGCTTAGAAGTTAAGGCACTTGCCTGCGAAGCCTAAGGACCCAGATTTGACTCCCCAGGACCCACATAAGGCAGATGCACAAAGTGGCACATGCATCTAGACTTTGATTGCAGTGGTTAGAAGCCCTGGCATGCCCATTCTCTTTCTCTATATATCTACCTGTTTATCTCTCTCTATCTTTCTCAAATAAATAATAAGTAAAATATTTTTTTAATTCCCAGCATTGGTAAGATAAAAAAAGAATAAGTTGTTCAGAAGAAGTAATTATTGGAAATAAAAGGTAAGAAAAAGCTTCCATGCATCCTCAAAAAACAGAACACACTGTAGTGGATGGCATCCTTGACAATTTTCCTACAATGGGTAAATGAATGCATTTCCTCCATGGCTTTTTTTTTTTTACAATGATAATCAGTGTAGATAGAAAGTGTAAGGCTTAAGTGCTATTGAATAAATGTAATTCTACAAGAGGACAAATAATGACATACAAATAAGACATTTTCCAGGCTGGAGAGATGGCTTAGTGGTTAAAAGCTTGCTTGTGAAGACTAAGGACCCCAGTTCAAGGCTCAATTCCCCAGAACCCATGTTAGGCAGATGCACAAGGGGGCACACGCATCTGGAGTTTGTTTGCAGTGGCTGGAGGCCCTGGCGTGCCCATTCTCTCTCTCTATCTCTCTCTTTCTCTTTTTCTCTCTGTCTCTCTCTCCCTCTTTCTCTCTATCTGTTGCTCTCAAATAAATAAATAAAAATAAACAAAAAACAAGTCAGTTTCTCTGTGGGAGATAAGCAAAGACAGTGTGTGGAACTTGAGGCCACAGATCTTCGTATGTTACATTTGCGGGAAGGAGGAGGTAGGTGAAGAGAAAGCGAGCAGGTAGACTAATACATAACTTCAACCCTTACTCTTCAAAGTATGCACAGACCAGCAGCTTTGCCATTGCCTGGGGGCTTGGTAGAGATTTTGGATCTTGGTCTCTGCCCCAGACCTAGGACATTGGAACTTGCAGTTTGTTACTTTGTGGTGGAAATTTCATTCATAGTGTAATCTATCAGCCCTTCCTCTGGCTCTGGTGAGATGGAAGAAGATACTGGGTTCAGCAGAGAGTATCAGCTATTTCTCTTGTTTCGTACTTAAACATAACCCCCTCTCATTCTCTTCTCCCTTGATTCCCTTCTTCTTTCCAGTGAATCGGTCTTCTATTTTATCCCATTTTGATTTTTGTTCTCCACAATTCATGACAGAATGTTGATGGACCGAGTCTTATGCAGGTTTCGTGCGCCGGTAAGGACAGTCTATGTGAGGTCATGAATATATCATCCATGTCATGTATAGAAGACAGCATTCCACATCACTCTTACCTATCACGTGGCTCTTATACCCTTTATACCCACTTTCCACAATTTTCCATGAGTATTGGAGGGGGTGACATACATAGATGTCTCATTTAGAGCTCAGAACTCAACAATCATTCATTCTCAGCACTTTTGTGAGTCCTGAGTCTCCCCAGTAGTCACTTCTCATTGCAAAAAGAAGCTTCTCTTACCAAATGTGACAGCAGTGCTAATTGGATGCTAATCTACAGACATAAAACAAAAATATTTAGAAGGCAATTTGATGGGCACAACATATCCATTTTTCCAAACAATAGTAGCTTCCCACTTAAAGCCTATATTCTCCCCAGCCATAGGCTTTTAACTAGGATTTCAGCAGCAGGCATGAACTCCTCCCATGAAGCAGGCCTCAAATTCAATCAGAGAACAGTTGATTACCCCCATAACAGCAATGCCACTATGTCTGGCTAGTCAGTTCAGTTCTATAGGACTCAGAGCCTGTTGATAACTTTTCTCCCCCAGAAGCCTGTATAGCATCTTCCCACACTATGACAGCTAGCCAGTAGGTAGGAAGTGTCCGTTTCAGTTCCAGCTTGATTTGACAGTGTTCTTCAACCAATTAAAGTGATGAAACCTGCATTTTAATAACATACCCTGGTTATTCGCATATACAAATGTTTGAAACGTTTGGTCAACTTTTGGAATATTCAGAGCTACATTGGTCCATACTAAAACACACTGTTAATGTATAAATTTTCATTGATAACAAAAACACAAGACTTATTGTCTTTTTTTTTGTTTTTTCAGTATACCTTGGTGGTCTTTCCAGATGGGTGGGGAAGCTATGAGAGCTCAAGTCTTCAGAATGGAGATGAGAGTGTTGAAGAAGTCTTGTTCTGATTTGTGTAAAAGGAAAAAACTAAGCCCCTTAAGTAATTAAATTGGTCTAAAGCCTTTATTCTCTTAATTTTTTGGCCAGAGTCACTTTGTTTTTATTGAATGTAACACATTCTTTGGCCTCAATCACAAACAGCATCAGAAATTTCCTGACAATGGTGGTATGACAAGCTCATTCTCTGGAAACAGAATGTCCTAATTTCAAATATTTGTGAGTTTCAATGGTTTAAATACTTCCATCATGGCCCATGTCAAGCTACCAAGGGTTTAAGAACCAGCTCACAAAATTCTGAAGTGCATAGTAATTGCTAGCAAGTAAGTAGCAGCCAGCTTCAGCTCACAGTTGTTTCCAGACCCTTTTTCTACTTCAGATGCCTATTTCAGATCCATTGTACTTTTTTCCAGGTGATGGTTAATAATGTCAACTTTATAAGGTGTAGAAACGCATAGGAGACAAACTTCTAGGTATGTCTGTGAGGGAGTTTTTAGATTGAGTTAAGGTGGGAAGACCCACCCTAACTATAGGTTACACCATCCCATGAACTTGGGTCTCAAATTGAATAAAAAAGAAAGAAAGAAAGATGAGCACAAGAATTCATCTCTATGCTTCCTGACTGCAGATGCAATGTGACCAGCTACCTTAAGTTCCTGCTTCCATGACTTTTCTATCAGGATGGACTGTTGCCTCATACTGTAAGCCAAAATAAACCCTTCCTTCCTTAAGTTGTTTTTGTCAGGTATTATTTCACAGCAATGAAAGAAACATAACTGATATAGCCAGCCTGCCATGGTCTAAGAACCATAACCCAGACAGAGCCTGGCAGGCACCAAATAGGATAAAATTAGCCTTCTCATTATACTGTGAATAAAATAGTCCATTATGACAGTTAATTTATGGCAGCTATATACACTTTTGCTTAGGATAAGTTAAATGTCTTAAGAATGCCCCTATCTTTGTACTAATGATAATCCATGCCCTTTTAATATTGTTTGTGCAGTTTGATTCCTAAAAAGGACATATATTTACTTGTATCCTTATTACATTTTATTCTGTTAATTTTAACTTTTCATTTGGCTTGTTGAGAACCTCATGAATTCTAAAGCTGTCATTGGCTTTGGAATCTATTATGCTTCTACAAATTTGCTGAGGATTTCTCATAAGTATTTTTTCATAATCTTTTATAAAACGTAGAACAAGAGAACAGTAAGTAGAAAGCTTTTACAATAGTACTAGAACTCTCTCTCAAAGTTGACATCCAAGATAAAACTTTAATTCACATATCTATCCTACCATCTATCCTTTGCTTCTCAACCACAAAAATACCATTATAGTCCTGAGATAGCTTGCTGAGACTCAGATACACTATAGTTGAAACATTCTTCTTATGGGCAACTTTAGTACCACTATTCAAAAATAGGGGAGGGAGACTGAAGTTGATTTTCAAAGGATTTCTTAACAATCATCACTTTTTATTTTGAGCACTTCTAAAATAATAGTGTAATAATATGCATATTTTCCTAGAACCAATGCTCAGATTAGTGGGATGGTACTATGGTATTTTCACTCATAACTGGAAAATTTCACCAATGCAGGAAACCAAGCAAACTGAGAGAGGTAGTCCTTAGAATTATACTAAGCCATTTGTATGGAAACACAACTAGGGACAATTTGAGTGATGGGAAGAAGTTCTTGAGTAGCATAATGATTAGAGACTATAATTCCACACAATGCTTTAGAAAAATCAATGTGTGTCTTTGTAGTAGTGTGGTGGTTTGAATCAGATGCCCCCCATAAACTCATGTACTCTGAATGCTTGGTTCCTAGCTGATGGCAACTGGGAAGGTGGAGCCTTGTCAGAGGAGGTGCGTCTCTGGGGGCAAGCTTACATTTGTTATAGCTAGCTTCCCTGTGCCATAGCTCTACTTACTTTCCTGCTGCTGTTTTCCCCCTGCTATGCAGAGGTGATGTCCAGCCTCTGCTCATGTTATAATTCCACTTGCTATTATGAAGGTTTACCTTGAGACTGTAAGGCAAAGTAAAAGAAAAATCCTCCCATCAGCTGCTTCTGGTCAAGTACTATGTCACAGTTACAAGAAGCTAATTCCAACTGATGTTTGAATTCTGTTCTGAACTTTACCAGATTATGAATCAAGTAAGAGACTTGGGTGGGTCTGTGTGGGAATTGGGGAATGATGGATGGAGGAAGACTTTCTCCCAGAGTAGATTATACATAAAGAAACCCCAAGGTCTTTTGCCTGGATGCAGGTGCTATTTACTGGTGAGTGCATCTACCCTGTTGTACTATCCTTTGTGGACATTGGAATCCAGCTTTCTCACCTTACAACACAGACTGAAGACCAGAAGCTCTCCAGAAATCTCTCAGGTCTTCCATAGCAGATTGAAACTGCTGAGACATTCAACCTTGTGAGCTGATCAGCTCCTGGGTTCTCCAACTCTCTAGCCTGCAGACAGCCATTGTTTGACTCTGCCCACCTCATATCCTAGAAGCTAATCCAATAAAGCCCCTAATATATATATATATATATATATATATATATATATATATATATATATATGTCTTTCCTATTCCTTGAGAGAACCATAACTAATATAGTCATGGGAGTATCTACAGAGATAACAGAAAATAGAATAGGCAGGCAAGTGGAGACCAGGAAAGAGTTCTATAGGAGATCTAATGAGAGAGTCTGTCAGAATCTAACAAACTGGGACCAAGAACAAATTTCAATATTGTGGTGGTTTGAATATAATAGATGGCCCCCAATATATTCAGTTGTTTATTTGTTTGTTTTTTGCATCTAGAGATGGGTTTGAGATTTCAATCTAAAGATATGCAAAGTATGCCTAGATGGAGTTCCTGAAGTGTGCTGTGGCTTTTGACCTTTAGGCTTGTACTTCTCTCTCTCTGCTTGGGCCTGTGAAGGCAGGCCAGTTTCTTCTGCCATTATGGAACTTCCCCTGGATCTGTAAGCTTCAATAAATATCCCTTCCTCCATAACTGTTCCTGATCTAGAATTTCATCTCAGTGAACCTGAAGCTGACTAATACAAATATCTAGTTATGGGTGGGTAATACAATGAAGGGCCTGGATCCCAGGACTACGGGTTAGATGGTAAACAAAAAGATATGATGGTAGACTACCAAAACATTGAACTAGGACCTCCCTGGCTAAAGTTACCATTTGTACCATATCCTAGTTTTGGCTACACTTTCAACATAAAATTATTCCCAGTAATAGGAAAAGGTAGGATAAAAAGACAGGAAGCAAAGTAGAGACTGAAATCTTGAATCTGTGACCAATTCAGTGCCCTGCTGATTCACAGTAAAGCCCGAGAGTCACATGATCTAACTCCAAAGTTAAACAAAGGCTATATACTCTAGGCGGGTTCTTAACTTCACCGTGCCTCAATTTCTTCATCTGAAAGGTAAGGAGGGTTTCAATATGCATCTCATACAGTTGCTATAAGGAATCTACAAGTCAATATAAGTAAAATACTCAGAACCAAATCTGACATCTAATAAGTGCTATGTGCCTCTTTTCTACTAGTGTCATTTTCACTTTTCAGTCAGAAAATCCAGACATATGTCAATCTCCAAGTGTCTTTTCCCCAACATTTTCCAGGTAACCAAATGTGGTTTTGATATCTCATCTGCATGTCTTTTTAGTGACTCCACTGCAATTTAACCAAGCTTAGACATTTTAACTCATTTCAAGCAGATAGATACTTTAAAATTGATGATTAGGGCTGGAGAAGTGGCTTGGCAGTTAACACACTTTCCTGCAAAGCCAAAGTACCCAGATTTGAATCCCTCAGGACCTACATGAGCCAGATACACAAGGGTGCATACGTCTGGAATTCATTTGCAGCAACTTGAGGCCCTGGCATAATCATATTCTCTCTCTGTCTCTCTCTGTCTCTCTCTCTCTCTCTCTCTCTCTCTCTCTCTCTCTCTCTGTCTCCCCCTCTCTAATAAATAAAAAAGAATTAAAAATTAAAAATGTTGCTTAATATCTCTTCACTTTCATTTCTACTGAGAGCCTTGTGTTGAATTACTTCTGTACTATCACGTGAGAATGTATCTTTACTATTATTCCTATTTTAATATTTTACATTTTATTTTAATTTAATTTTGGCATTATCATACACTTATATAATGCATCCTAATCATATTAACCACATTACCCTCTGTCATCCCCTCCTCCTCCTAAACCTCTTCTTTAAGATATTTTTGCTACAAAAATTGAAGAGGCCAAATAAAATTGGGATATAGGGTAGGCAGTCAATAACATTTCAAGCAAAAAAAAAAAAAAAGAAGAAGAAATAAGGTGGGTAGGAAAACAAAAATATTGTATGGAAAAGTACCATAATGAAACCTAATTATCTATACATCTATATGATAAAAATTAAGTTTAATTAAATTTCTAAAATGAAACAGGCCTTGAGGGGTAATTAAAAATCTGATGATCTGGTTTCTAATCATGTTTTATGTCATGTGGCTTAATCTCTGGTTTCTGGGTCCTTCTTTATCAGGCACAGGTATTTGACAAAATATTCTCTACTCCTGGTCTGTTCAATAATTTCCTCATTAGCCACATATGGCCATTAAATGCTTCAAATGTAGCCACTCTTGACTGTGATATGCTGTAAGTGTACAATACATACCAATTTTGCAAGACTTACTCCAAAAGAGAATATAAAACATCTCAGCTGGGTGCGGTGACCCTTCCTTTAGTCTCAGCAGTTGAAAGTCTGAGGTAGGAGGATTGCTATGAGTTCGAGACCAGCCTGGGGCTACAGAGTGAAATCACCCTGGGCTGAAGTAAGACTCTGTCTCAAAAAAATAACCTCACTGGTGTTTTATATTGCATGTCAACATAAGAATACATTGGACATATTGCACTAAATAAAATGTCATTAAATTAGATTTACTTATTTCTTTTTTCAGTGCATTAAATGTGCCTATTGGAAAATTTTAAATTGTACATATGACTTGCATTATACTTCCATTGGACAGTGTTGTCCTATGGGTCTTCTCTGTTCCAAAGATACATTATTCAGGAATATTCTTATTGACTTGAATTAGCAGTGCTTTCCAATGGCTGAGATGACAATCAATGACATGAGATACCAACAGGAAAATTTCCAGTGGTATTCTTGAATGATTTGTCCTTTTCCACAGCCTCAGCTGGTAAAATTGGCCAGTTCCTGAAGCTGAATCACCAAAAGCAATGTAGTGAAATTGCCATGATGTTGTTCATCACACATAAATATCAGCTGTTCATTACTATAACTCATTCTTGCCCCAACTTTATAAGATGTAGCAATGATATTGACAACTTAAATTCCCAGTAAGAAATTATTCAATTTTCTGAAAGATACCTGGCAGTTGATAGATACGTTTGCATTTAGGAGGCCACCTACATAAGAATGAAAAACTTGAACTTTGATTTGGGGGATTTGAAAATGTTACAGTGGTCCTATAAACAGGTAGAGGCAACTTAGCTTTTGTGTCATCTATAGAGTATGTTCATTTCCCTTCCTCATAATCATACAGGGGTGAGATCAATTTAAAGCCAGAGTAGTGATTACATTTTTCTACAATGAAATTCCTGCCAAAACCACTGAGGAAGATCAGTTACATTAAACTATTTGACAAGCTCTATTCTTAAGAAAAAGATAAAAATTTCAAAATACAATAAAAAGTAATCAAAATAATAAAGACCAACACACATCTGAATTATTAGAGGGCTTATCCAGTGTTTCTATTTAATAATCTTCAAGAAATAATATGCTAAAATAAGAAACCCCATATTCAGTTTATGTGTCTGATGTCACAGGATCTGAAATTTTATTACTAACATTATGGATTTGAAAATAAGATACTTTGTTTCTGAGCTCTTATTAAGTAAATGCTTTTCCTTGGTTTATTTTATTCTGTGCCAAAATTTGTTAGAATCAGACTATGGAAACGTAAATTTATCCCAAAGAAGTAGTAATTCTAGAAAGAGATAAATGAAAATACAACACACATAAACTTTTATTTTAAAACTTCAACATTAGAAATATTCCACAATGAACCTATAAGTTTCTATTAAATCACCATCTTGTTAACGAGGTTTTCGTTGCATCTAAATGTGTAACAGACATTGCATAATATTTTGGAATATTTTCGCCTCCATAGCTATGAGTGATGGGTGTGCAGGGAGGAATAATGCCATGGCAACCAGCAATACATGGTTTGGGTCATAAAGCAAAAAATCAAAACAATTTCTTGATTTCCTCAAATAGTAGACATTTTGTTTTTGCTCCTGGGTTGGGGCTAAAGGTAAAAATGAGGATGGGAATAGAAATAGAAAGCAAGGGCCCTGAAGACCAAATTTTTCTACTTGAAAATGTTGCTTTGAGCTACTTGAGGTCTTGCACATAAAATAAAATGGTTACACTCTTACTTGACAGGGACTTGGCTAAGCGTGTCCTGCTTTCTGGGATTCTGGTTCAATAACGCCTTCCTGAGGAGCTGCAATCCTCTGAACCTCAGCCACATAAAATGTCAACCAGGCCCTCCAATTTGCTGGGCTGGCTCACGAAGGGCCATTTGCCATAGGTCAGAGCACACACATCGGATCAGATAGTGCCTCGGGTAAAAGACATTCTGGGTCCTGTTTATCCTTTGAGAACTGTTTGCCTTGCATTATTTGCATGGGTGGCTATCTTAGTCATAAAGTCCATTTTGTTTGCTTTCTAGAATCACTTCATCACCAATGTCAAATATTACAAAGCATTTTATGTGGGTAGGATATTATCCTAGGAGCTGAGGCTATAAAGTGAAAGGAGACAGTCTCAGCATTCAAGAATTGTATATTATAGTTGGGGAGAAAACCAATTGAGGGCCAAAACACATAAATAGTAATATAAGCATGTGGACACGGGACAGACTTGCATGTCAGTGAGATTCAAAAGTGCGGGACCCTGACCAGCCATGCAGGCAAATGGTCCCACAGGAAGCCTATGTACCTGAGTGCAGAACAGCTGTTTTTAAAAAAATGCCTCCCTAACCAAACTAAAAGGGCCAAGGGTAGTTTGCTCTTCTAACAAGCAACAAAGCACAAGGAAATCATGTTTTGAGTAAAACCCAACAGCTACCCTGTCTGTAAACCAGTCCTAAGGAAATATTGCTTGGATTCTAGGAAGAAAAAAAGCTTCAAGTAAACATTTACTTTCACTAAAAGCCCTGCAGAACACGAGAGAAAGAAAGTTCTTTGAGGCCTTTCTAATAGAGTATAACAAATGGACGTTATGATAGCCATGACTTCTTCTCCATATAAATCTTGCTCTTCATATTCTGGACATATAAATTGGTTTGTACTTCTTGGTGCCCTTGTGTGTGGGTGATCCTGGTAGCTAGTTTGGGCATGTAGACAGATATATCTAAGTGGTAAAAAGTTTGAATTGCTATAATTCTCATTTCTATCCCTATAGCAAAGCATTCACCAAGGAGGCACTGACCAGCCAAATAGAAAAAAAAAAAAATAATGAAAAAAACTAACCAATATGTATCAGTCAATCTTCATTATCAGCCACTGCAGAACTGGATAGAAACAATGAAGTTAAAGACAGATGTGACATATGAGCCCATTTATATTCTTTGATTGATACCTATCAACAACATAGACTAACACTGGGCTTCTAGTCTGGTAAATCACCTTAAGAAGAGTGATTCCATGGTAGTAGGTGACTTCATTGAATCCCTTCCATCCTAGAAAATCCATTGGTTCATTTAGGGATAGGTAGATACTTATTCCAGTGGTACGTTTACTCTTTCTGCCTGCAGAGCCTCATTCTGGCTCACAGGTGGGATTGTACGTAATCTCATTGCAACAGATGAGATAAGGGAGTGGGTCATGATTATGAGAGCCACTGGATGCATTATATATTGACTTCTCCATGATTCAATGGCCCAGCATAGAACAATGGAGTAGTCTGCTGAAGGCACAATTGAAGTACCACTTCAGAGGCAAGATTCTGCAAGGATGGAGTACGAGCTTCAAGGCTTCAGTTGATGCACTGAATCCGACTTCCACGTGGCAGAGCATCCCCACAGAAAGTCTGTGAATCAAGAAGTAAAAATACATCATTTCCATTTGTTGTAGTCAGGTTCACGCTGCTGGTAGAAATCACCCAACCAAGAGCAGCTTGTGTGTGTGTGTCGGGGGGGGGGGTATTTTGGCTTACAGGCTCGAGGGGGAAGATCCATGATGGCAGGGAAAATGACGACATGAAGAGGGTGGACATCACCCCTGGCCAACATAAGGTGGACCATAGCAACAGGAGAGTGTGCCAAACACTGGCATGGGGAAACCGGTTATAACACCCATAAGCCCGCCCCCAACAATACACCACCTGCAGGAGCTTTAATTTCCAATTGTTATCATCTGGGGAGACTAGCATTCAGAATGCCTAAGTTTATGGGGGACACCTGCATCAAACCACCACCCCATTATTTCAATTGATAAACTAGAGAAATTTGTGTTTCTCAGGCTCTACAGATGCCCGAAAAGGGGTGCACTCTTGCTAACCAAGGCTCCCTTCAGAGAACACAGCAAATTCCAGCTGCTACTTGAGCACTTTTTGCTATTTGTACCCTGAGTCCTCCAGGTAAAGATAAGAGTCACCACATTACAGAAGCAATTGATCCTGAACAGCAAGAAGGCAGGGCTACTTTTTCTCAGTGGAGCAGACATGAACACTGGAACCCAGGCGATTCACTTGGGCACCTCCTAGTGTTCACTTGCTCATTTGTGTCTGAAAAAAACACATGCTGCGATCTTAGCCCGAGAATGGAATCGTTAATAGGGCTTGCACTCCCCTGAAGTAAGGTTTGGGTTACTTCACTGTATAAGCCAGCGAGACTTGCACAGGTGCTAGCTGATGTCAGAAGGAATTTAGAAAGGCGTGAGGAAGAAGTTGACAAAATATCATCTTTAGTCCCAAATCCAACTGTGGGAATAAGACTTCCGTTTGTATCCTTAATCTCTCTCTTCTAAGTTTCTCCTCAGGGAGAAATATCTTGGCACTTTGGACTAACTTAATCCTGAACCTAGATAGAGAATTGGATGCCTGTACCAGCCATGGAGGATAAGCTCTTGATTACCCAGAGCCATTTCTCCACCACATTTCCCTCAAGCCCTTCAATCAAGGCCACAGATAGTGAACTGTCATTTGGAATCTTCACACTCAACGGACGCATCAAGATTCTGTACTCTACTTTGCCACTACTGTCCCCAAGCAAATGAACTTCTGAGGCCCTATTTGTGCTTCCGCCTTTTTAATATCATCACTCCAGGTGGGACATTGCACTTCTGGCACCCACTTATCTGCTCTCTTATCTTTCGTTTGTAATTATTTTCTTCAGTGTTCGCTCATGGTTTGTGATTGTTTTATCCCCAAATCATTCGACGATTGGAAGAAAACATATGTGGGGTTAATGTTTCCTAGGTAGCATTCCAAGTCATGAAGATATTTAGCAGACATCACTGTGGAGATGGTTTACGCCGAATGATAAATGGATGAGGAGTACTTCTACACAATTTTTTCACATATTTTTTTAAAATTCCAAATATGCATATCTTTTCCCATACTAGTCATGGGTCCACAAATACCACAGCTGGAATCCCACTTTGCTTCAGTTTATCTTTAGGAGTCAGTGTAATCGATACCTAGGGAGACTACCATAACCATGTGGCTGCCACAACCTACCTGTAATTTGCTTTTCTTATTTATTTATTTATTTATTTATTTATTTATTTATTTGAGAGCAACATACAGAGAGAGAAAGAGGCAGATATATATATATATAGAGAGAGAGAGAATGGGCGCGCCAGGGCTTCCAGCCACTGCAAACGAACTCCAGACGTGTGCGCCCCCTTGTGCGTCTGGCTAACGTGGGTCCTGGGGAATGGAGCCTCGAACCGGGGTCCTTAGGCTTCATAGGCAAGCGCTTAACCACTAAGCCATTTCTCCAGCCCGTAATTTGCTTTTCATATGCACCATATAGGCCCAGAGTCCAGGTTCCCTGAGGTCCCCCTATCCATAGTCATTCTTGCATGTACTTCACCTGTAATTAGGTGAGGAGGAGCTCAGTAGCTCAGTAGCTTTGGGGGTTAGAGTAAGAAATGCTATCAAAGTCTGAGTAGGGGATGGATAGATGTCTCAGAGAGTAAAAGTGCTTGCTGTGTATGCACGAGAGCTGAGTTCAGATGCCCAGAACCCACATGAAAGCTGGATGCAATAACTTAAGTGAATTCCAGCACTCCTATGGTGAGATGGGAGGTGAAGACAGGAGGCTCTTCTGAATCACCTGGGTTAGCTAGCCTGATATATGGAACAGTGAACAAGGGAAAGGCCTCGAACAAGAGGAAGGGCAAGACTGACACTCACAGTTGTCCTGTGAGCTTTACACATGTGCCTGGACATGTGTGTGCCTGCATTTGCACACAGGAGCATACAAGCCCATGAGATAAAAAGTCTGATTACACAGAAGACACGAATAAAGCTATAATAAAATATGGAGGGATACAAAACTATAACAAAATATGAAAGATTAAACAACAGAGAGCAGTTCTCAACAACGTCAGAATACTAATTCTATTTCAAGTACACAGAAACATTTCCAAAAGTTGCTACATAATAGATTATCTATCAAGTCTCAACAAACCTCAAAAGATGGAAATTATTCATAGTGTATTTTCTAATCGTAATGATCTTAAGCTGCAAACCAACAACTAAAAGTAATAGAAAACTAGCAACTGATTGAAATTAAGCAATACACTTCTAAATAATTCACATTTCAAACAAGAAATCACAATGTAAATTAAACAGTATTTTAAATTGAATGACACAGAAAGATGATGCAAATCAAAATCCTTAGGATTTAGGGCTGGGGAAGTGGCTTAGTGACTAAAGTGCTTGCCATGCAAGCATGATTACCTTAGTTTGCATCCCAAACAGTCACATTAAAGCTGGGCATGGCAGTGCATGTCTACCATCCCAGAGCTGGGGAGGCAAAGACTGGCACCTAATCTAGCTGAATTGGTGAGGCCTAGGCACAGTGGGAGACGCTGTTTCAAAAATAAAGTGGAGAGCAATTGAGGAAGACACCCAAGGTTGACCTCTGGCTCCTACACCCATATGCACACAAATACATGTGCACATGCACACAGATATGTACCCATGCATATGTAAGCACACACATACACACATGCATATACATGCAAAAAAATCAAGAGTGGGCCAGAGAGATGGCTTAGCAGTTAAGGCACTTGCCTGCAAGGCCAAAGGACTCAGGTTCAATTCCCAGGACCTATGTAAGCCAGATGCCCAAGGTCCATGCATCTGGAGTTCGTTTGCAGTGGCTGGAGGCCCTGGAGTACCCATATTCTCATTCTCTATTGGCCTCTTTCTCTCTCACAAATAAATTTAAAAAAATAAAAATAAACTTAAAGGTGCAGCTAGAACAGTACATAGAGGAAAAGGTAATATACATATATTTATATGTAGGTCGAACATCAGCAATCTGTGTTTCCATTTCAAAAAGAGAAAGAAAAACAAGGGGGCTATAGAGGTGGCTTAGCAGTTAAAGCACTTGACTGCTATGTCTAATAATCCATATTTGACTCTCCAGATCCCATGTAAGCCAGGCAGATAAGATGATGCAAGTGCACAAGGTTGCATGCACATGTACACACAGTGGTACACACATCTGGAGTTTGTTTACAGTGGTTGGAGGCCCTGGCATACCCATTCTCTCTCTGTCTTTCTCACCTCTCTCTCTCTCTCGCTCTCTCTCTCTCTTTAAAATAAAAAAAAGAAAGAAAGAAAAACAGGGTAGGAGAAATGACTTAGCAGTTAAGGTACTTGCCTGTGAAGCCTAACAATTCATGTTTGATTCTCCAGATCCCACATATGCAAGACACATAAGGTAACACAAGTGTGGAAGGTTGCACATGTGCACATGGTGGTGCACCATCCAGAGTTCTATTGCAGTGGCTAGAGGCTCTCTCTCTCTCTCTCTCTCTCTCTCTCTCTCTCTCATAAAATTTTTTTTAAGTGAATGGAATAAAAATGAGAACAGAAGTAAAAGAAAGGAAATTACTATAGGAAGAACAATGAAGCCAAAATTTGAGTCTTTGTAAAGAACAATAAAATTAAGAAAAATTGAGGACAATGAGGAACTTTCTCAGTCCAAGTGTCAGAGAGAAGCATTGAAGTCTGTTTTTGTTTCCCTCACCAGGGCCCAAAGAGTAGAATTTTTTTTAAAAGTCACAATATTATACCCAATACATGTACCTCTAGCTGGTGGATATTCAGGCATTTATAAAGACAGAGTAAAGGGGTGGGGGGGGTGGTTAAACAAAAATCTAATAGGGTATGAATAAATCATATGTAATCCTACATTTTTTGTACAATGGCAAATCCAGAAGCCATAGATTGTTACTAGAAAATTTTCAGTGCCAGGGATGGTCCCTCATGCCCCCAAAACATTACAGGCCATTTCCAAGGCTCTTGGTTTCCCAACAGAAACAGATTGTAAGACCCTACTGCTGAAGACTCCACATGCTTGGTCCACAAGGTCACTGAGAAATCCTGCTGGAGCTGAGCTGAAAACCTCCTCTGTGTAGAACAGCTGACAGGAAGCTAGAAAAAGCTATGCTGCATGCAGGTCCCTGGGAGTGAGAGAAATCACCAGTGGAGATTAACAATAGTGGACACTGCAAGTCTTAAGGTGGGTAAGCCAGGCCAAATGAGCCAACAGCTGTGATAGTGGCATGTGTGTTATGGGGGAAACCAACCACTCTCTAATTGGACTAGTGGCCTGCTCCATGGGAGGGAATACATGCCTGATACTGAAAAACCTATGACAGGGGAAGTCATGACCCTTAGGGATGTAACACCTACTAGTGTCTGGCTAAATACACATATTATGCTCACCAAACTGCCCAGTAAGCACTTCTCTTAATGTTCATACCCATATATTAATGCTACTCTCACTTTTGGTCAGAGAAGCTTCTCTTTTCAGATGGTGGTAACCTCTGGGATGACTCAAAAGGCACCATAGTGCTGAGAAGAAGTGACAGAGGAGTGCTCAGCACTGAAACACCTCTATCACACCTTTTAAGGCTCAGGGTCCATTGTGGGTGAGGTGACAGAAAGAACATAAGAGCCAAAGGAAGGATAGGACTCTTTACAATGCACTCTTCCAGACACAAAATGGCCTGGATATTCATGACCTTGTCGTGTCTGGCACTACCTACACAAGACCTGTATAACAGGATGAAAAGATGACGACATCAAAATAAAAGAGAGACTGATTGAGAGGGGGAAGGGATATGATGGAGAGTGGAGTTGTGAAGGGGAAAGCAAGGGGGGAGGGAACTACCATGGTTTACTGTCTATAATTATGGAAGATGTCAATAATAAAAAAATCAAAAAATCAAAGACTGATCAGGAGATGTGCATGCTTTACTACATAATTACAGTGTGGTCAGCTCCTGGTGTCTCAAGTAGATGTAATAAGCATTCAAATACTTTCAGGAGGCTCAATCTAAATCAAAGAGTAGGGAAGATGCAAAGAACATCCTGTTGCACCTCCAGCTACAGTTGGCTCTGCCAGCCTCCATGGAATGGCCATAATAGGTCCAGATGGGACATGCAGACATGATAAAGCCCAAGCCAAGAACAGGCTTCTCTCTTCATGTCCTTTTGCCAATCCCCTTAGTAGAATTTTCTCTTGCTATTTCATTGGCTTTACTTAAAGCAAATATTCTTTCTTAGATTAGTTTCTGATATAGAATTACCAATTTAAAAAAAATACTGAAGTAGTAATACACCTCTAAATATGTATCTAACTTGGTACCTTGTACAAACTAAGCCCACCTACATAAACAGTACCTGATAAGGTATATTAACCTTGTTTGTACCTGTGATTCTTTTGGCAGTGTGATTATAACCTGGAGGCCTCTTCTAAGAATGTTTTAAAATATTTTTATGTAAAATATGTAGGATTATGAAGGAATAGAATTATTTGGGAACGAAATTATTAAAACTTCAATGTATTTGTTCAGGTTAAATAAGATTAATTTGGTCATTCAACAAATTTGTGGTATAGTAATATATGCATTAATTAACAAATTAAATAACAAAATCTAATGGCAGACACAATTTCTATTATACTTCTGAATTTCTGATCAACATAAAAGATTCCATTGGTGACAATGTCAGGTCTTGCTATTAGTATTATCGTTTGTTGTCTGGTTATCATTGAAGAGGAAGCTACTTTTCAACTTGGTCAAAACAAAACAATATTTTTTCCACAAACATAGATCCCTTGAATTATATCAATGGCTCAATTAAAGGCCAAAGATCCCAAGTGAGGAACACTTGGAACTTTAGCATCATTAGCTGGAATGATCTGGATTTGAGAGACTTGATAAACCATGGTTCTGCATGGATCAGAAGGAAATTAGGGGCTGCAGATTCATGTATTAACTCACTCATTGATTCATTCAGTAGTTACTTGTCACACATCATTGATATGAGAGCACCATGCTATGTATGCATATGCAGCAAGGAAGTAATTAGACATGATCTCTCCCTACACAGTTTATGGGCTAGTGGAGAAGAGGAATAATAAAGTAAGCAAAGGTGAGTAGAAGATTCAGAGCGAGGCCAAATTGGTCCTGTGAGATGGAATCCAGAGAACTGTTTCAAAACCCAAGGATGGGCAATTTGCTAACAGAATTTGGTAAATAAATTGCCAAAAAAAAATCTCCTGAGCAAAGCAGACTTCAAAGTCAAGCCACTTTAGAGCCTTGGTAAGCCCCCAAACTACTGGCTAGTTCCATTTAGTTTGATCCTGTCTGTGTTCCCTCCAAACACCCAAGTTGAAGCTTAATTTCCAATATGATGGCTTTAAGAGGTAGGGCTATGAGAAGGTAATTAGATCACAGAGGCAAAGCATTTATACAAGTATCCTTATAAAAGGGCCCCTAGGGAATTCCCTTATCTCTTCTATCATGTCAGGACACAGTGAAACGTCACCTTCTCTGAACTGGGAAACAGATCTTCACAAAACATCAGACTGATGGCAAATTGATCTTGGATTCCTCTGGCTCCAGAACTATAAGAAATAAATATCTGTTGTTTATAAACAATCCAGTCTAAGAGATTTTGTTAAAGTAGCTCAATCAACAAAGACATTGTCTCATAAATATCCCCAACTCTCCTTGCCACCTTGATATTCTCCATCAAAGCATTATGGCAAAGTCACCTCAGTATTTTAGTCATTCACCTTAAGATGCTATTTCAAAAAAAAAAAAAAAACACATTACATTTCTGATCTGCAACTTCCAATGTCAATAAAGGTATGTCAGTACACATCAGATCTCCAGAGAAAATAGAGTTGTGTTTCTTCCTTCCAACAACAGAAAATATACGCTGAGTCAGGTGTCATGGCACATACCTGTAAACCCAGCACTTTGGAGACTGAGGAAGGATGATCTTATATTTGAGGCCATTCTGGGCTACAGAGTGAGTTCCAGGCCACCCTGTGCTCAAAAATCCTGTCTCAAAAAAACTAAGAGAGCTAGAGAGAGTGTTTGGCAATTAAGTGCATTTCCTATGCAAGTATGAGGGACTGGAGGAGCCTAAGAACACCCAAGTTTGAATGTTTAGAATCCATGTGGATTACTGAGCATGGTCATGCATATCTGTAACCCCTTCTGTGGAGGAGCAGAGACTAGAGAGTAATTTTTGGTCATGAAAGACAAGGTCCAAATTCTCAGCACTGGGGAGGCATAGATTGGAGAATCCCTAAGGCATGCTGGTTAGCTAGTCCAGCCAAGTCAGTGAGTTCTGGATCCAGTGAGTGACCCCGTTTCAAGAATAAGGTGGAGAGAGACTAATGAAGACATCTGACATTGATCACTGGCCTCCACACATGCACGTGTGCGTGTGCTCATGCCCTCCCAAACACACACATGCATCCACACATGCCAGGAAAACTTTATGGACACACAAATCTGAATCTCATATAGTTTTTACATATCACAAAAAAAACATTTGTTTTTCTTTGGAATGACATAAAAATGTAAAACCTGGGATGGAGAAATTTCTTAGTCAGTAAATTCTGCTTGCCTTTCAAGAACTGACATAAAACTGCCAGGCATAATGGCACACACCTGTAATACCAGAGGGTGAGAAGGCAGACAAAGGCAGGTCCTTGGGGCTCCTTACCCTGCCAGTCTAGCCTAGTTGGTGAACCCCAGGCCAATGAAAGACACTTTCAGAAAAGACAGACAGTGTGCCTGAGGTATCTGGCCTGCACATGCATGTGCACACATGGGCACCAATATACACACAAGCATGCATGCACACATGTGCGCGTGCACACACACACACACACGCACAAGCACACACAAAAATATAAAACCTACTCTTCATCGCCTGGTCATATACAAACAAAAGGTTGGCAGGTTTGAAGCAACAGAGTCCTGTTCCAGGCAACATCCAAGGGGAGCAAGATGGAAAGATTCCTTGGTAAAATGCCAACTTGAAGATAAAACACATTCCTGCAGGGGGAGTATCTCTAACCTCACCCTGAATTTTCTCACTAAAACTTCAGGTGTAATGTCGCACACAGGGCTACAGTTACATCTCATTAATAAAAAAAAAGTAAGGTGAATAATATAAAAAACAAAGATTTTCAAAAGATGACCGTGTAACCCTATGCAATCTCCGCCTTCGAACTGCCAATATTGCAACCGAATTTGCAATTTCTTCAAACTGGCAGCAACAATTGGATGGGGTTGGAAAGCCATCACTTGCCAAATGTTGCCTGAGCCAGCAGGGGCTGGAAACAGCCTTGCTGATGAGGCTCCAGCTTGGTGTGTACGCATGCAGCTATAACCAACCTGTTCTCAACCAAGTAATTGCCTTCTCCCAGGGAGAGAGAGTGGTATTAAAAAATTTCAGGGAGGCAACACCCTGTAGGGGGAGAAGAAGAGCAAGGCAGAAAAAGAGAAAGGGAGGGAAAGACAATAGGGCTTCAAGAGGAAATGAATTCCTGCAAGATCAAAGAGAACATGGATATAGAGCGAATCACTAAAAATCCTTGTGGGGAAATGGTCCAGGACAGGAAAAGGAGCTACAGGGCTGGCAGGTGAATAAGCCTGGCTTCTAATGGCTTAATAATAGGGATGTTTGGTAACCAATGAGGTTAATGCAGAAGTGACATAAAGCAGCAGGGGCTCTTGCAAGGGACTGGCAGCACATACTAATTGAAGGACATTTAATACAGGCTAATGACAGAAAGATAGGGCTGCGGCTGAATCCACTTCCCTTCATTCACAAAGGATGAGCTGGCAGAATTTAATAGCTTGGCACTGCCATTTAGGAGGAGCAGCAGTATTGATT
The DNA here is from genome assembly GCA_036346955.1 of Dipus sagitta. Classification (NCBI taxonomy): domain Eukaryota; kingdom Metazoa; phylum Chordata; class Mammalia; order Rodentia; family Dipodidae; genus Dipus; species Dipus sagitta. Next base: position 2,879,914 of record CM070776.1, read on the forward strand.
GAAATAAAGTCTTTTTAATGTGGGAACCAATGTAGGGAAGGAAGCAAGAAAGCAAGGAAGGAAGTGAGGGAGGAAGAGAGAAGGAGGGAAGTTAACAAATGAAGTTAATGAGAGACACTGTGACTGTGATTTCAGGGTTAGGGAGCTATTATCTGCCATTCATTAGAAAATGCCCTGTTAATGCAGTTGATCACTAGGCTGGCTTCTCAAACTTTGATGTGCAAACAAATCACCCCAGGAGCTCATTAAAAGACAGAGTTTGATTCAGTATGGCTGGGGTGGGTCCCAAGATTCTGTATTTCTAGCAAACTTATTATTGATAGACTACTGCTGGCCCAAAGACCACACCTTGAATAATAAGGCTCTGAATGTGTATTATCCAGTACAGTAGCCACTAACCACATGGGACTATTGTGCCCTTGAAATGTGGCCTGGCTGGGATAAGGTGTGATATAGGTTTTGAAAACTTAGTAAAACAGAATCTAAAATATTCCAATAACAATTCTTACATCGATCACATATTGAAATGATAACATTTAGAATAAGTAAAATCAGGTTTTTTTTATTTTTTGAAATGTGCCTACAAAAATATTAACTTGAGGGTGGTCTCATGTTGCATTTATTTTTTCATTGTTTAGTTAGCCTATAGTGTTGCATTTCTACTTGGCTGCACAGCCCTTATCCCTCTTATTATCTTCTGTGTTTAAGTTAGAAAAACTATCCTGAGCTATTTGTATAGTTAACTCATAAATGATTGGAAATGTAGCTTTCCCCTTTCTTTATCTCCTCCATGCTTGTCATAGATCCTCCTCTCCTCATTATTACTCAGAAAACGTAAGACAATCTTAGGTGCTTGAAGAAAGTGTGTCCATGTGTTCATTGCCCAACAGAACTCATTCCTTGTACCACAAGTATTTACTTCACCCAGTCCCCATCTCATTCCTCGAACAAATGATGGTAAAAATAAGACATTGAGGGCTGAAGAAATGGTGTACTGGTTAAGATGTTTGCCTGCGAAGCCAAAGGACTCAGGTTCAATTCCCTAGGACCCATGTAAGTCAGGTGCACAAGGGGCACATGCATCCGGAGTTTGTTTGCAGTGGCTAGAGGCCCTGGCATGCTCGCTCGCTCTCTCTCTCTCTCTCTCTCTCATTGAAAATAAATAACATTAAAAAAAATAAGTCATCGATGCCTCAAGGTCACAGTCCATAAGGGCAGAATACAGGCATATAATAGAGCGTACTGTGTGCTGGAATAAAAATATATAGATGGCACTAGTAGGGAACGTAATCTGAGGACATCCTACTGACCAGAGCATCTCTCTTCTACATATTGGCTAACAAGCAAGGGACATCACCAACACCTGACCAAGTTTCTGCATCTGTTTAATTGACATAATAGTGACCTACTTCATAATGTTGGTATGAATCTCAAATGAGCCCATATTTATAAAGTACACACATTAATGTTTTATACATAATAATCTATATACACAGGCTACCTAAATGAATAAGCTTGATTGGCCTCTGCCAATCTTTTGGTGAATGTTTCTGTTGTTTCTTTGTTTTTATGAGCTAGCATTTCATTATCTATCCTCTTGTCTCAGCCTCCAGAAGGCTGGGATTATACACTTTATGCCCCCATGCCCACCCCATGGTGAATGAGAACAAAAGGGTAGAAAGGAATGCCTTGTAACAGTATTCTGCAGATATGGAGGGACCATTGCATTCATGACCTCATAAGAGTTGCAGACTGTGGTTACTTTTACAAAATCTGTGCGAGATTGATGCCATCAATATTTCAACATAGATGAGGGAAAAAAGAGAGACATCAAAATTAAAAGGGGACTAATTAGAAAGAAGCAGGGGTCCAGGGCTGGAGAGATGGCTTAGTGGTTATGGTGTTTGCCTGCGAAGCCTAAGGACCCAGGTTCAATTCTCCAGACCCACACAATCCAGATGCACATGATGGCACATGTGTCTAGAGTTCGTTTTCAGTAGGCTAGAGGCCCTGAGAGCCCATTTTCTCTCTCCTCCTCTCTCAAATACATAAAAAATAAAATAAATGAATAAAAATTAGGGTTTCAGGGCTGGAGTGATTGCTTAGTGCTTAAGGCACTTGCCTATGAAGCCTAAGGACCCAGGTTCAATTCCCCAGGACCCACGTAAGCCAGATGCACAAGGTGGCACATGTGTCTGTAGTTCATTTGCAGTGGCTGGAGACCCTGACACGCCCATTCTCTCTCTCTCTCTCTCTCTCTCTCTCTCTCTCTCCCACTTTCTTTTGTCTCTCTAATAAAGAAATAAATTTCAAATAAATTTAATAAAACAAGGGATTCAGTAGAATATGGGTTGGGCTAAGAGGCCCAAAGGAAGGCAATAGGAGGTATTGTGATTAAAGCATGTTCATGTATGAAAATTCTCAATAAAAAGAAACAAAAATTTAAATGTAATTGTGATCCCATCCCATATCAATGTCCTCCTGAAATTCAGCACTAAGAAGACATTGTGAATAACTCAATAGATTAAAAAATTATAATTGATGCATATGACTCAATGCTATACAGAAATGAAAGATTAAGGACAGCTATTCATAAAGCTATGAATGTACATCCCAGACATAATATTGAGCAAAAGAAGTCAGACACACAAAAAAGGACATGCTGTGTTGTGATCCCATTTCTATGAAATTCAAAGGTAGGTTAAAATAATCTGTGGCAAAAGAGTATCTTTATTTTGGGTCAGTCACGAGGGGACAGATATGAAGTAGATTTCTTGGTGCTTATAACATACAGCTTAACATGAGTAGTTGTTAAATGGGTGTGCTCCCTTTGCTAAAATTCATTGAGCTCTTTGCTTGAAATTTCTATGCTTCACAGTATGTATTTTATTCCCCAGTTTAAACAAAAGACATAAAGGGAAGCTTTCAGGAGAGTTCTTTCTCAGTTGGAAAATCCAGCCATGTACACTGGGTACAAAGATGTCAAAAACTGCTTAACAGTGAAAGGTCAAAGTGAACACTTTTGTAAATTATGAGAGTCACTTTGCTTCTTCTCTAATTCTTCTGGTGTCTGACCCAGAACTAAATCCTGCATAGAGTGGTTAAAAAAACAAGTGACAGAGGTAAGAAGATCAGAGTAAGGAAGTCGTGAATGTAGCAAATGTTCTAAGTAGCCCTACTAATCCCCAGAAAGGTTTGAAGAACATTTTACATTGCTCAGAGAGTACAAAATGCCTGTCAAAAGAAATGCTCGCCAAATATTCCACTTCAGACCTCTTCCCAAAGCCAAGTTCCACCTGCAGCATTTCTTCAGTGCCCCATGAAATAATTAGGTTTCACACAAATTTTCATGTCACTGAATTTAAAAAAAAAACATTAGAGGGTCTTGAAAGATGGCTTAGTGGTTAAGGCGCTTACCTGCAAAGCCTAAGAACCCATGTTCGACTCTCCAAATCTCACGTAAACCTGATGCACAAAGGTGAAGCAAGCGCAAGGTCTCACATGCCCACTAGGTGGCACAAGCATCTGGAGTTCAATTGCACTGGCTGAGACCATGGTGTGCCAATTCTCTCTCTGTGTCTCCCTCTCTCTAAAATTAAAGTATTAATTAATTTACAAAACATTAGAAGTGTTGTAGATGGTAGGAGCTGGCTATATCACATGGTGTCTTGTGTTTAACAGTTGAGTGGGCATCTTTAAGCAAAAGGTCTCAGAGAACATCTAAAGGACATAGCAACAAAACCCAGAACTGAGACCAGTCTTATTTCTAGAAGTAGGAAAATTATTTAATGCCCAAGAGACATACGTGCTGATAAGGGAGTATTCATGTTTATTTGTGTTTTGTCCCATAAATGATTTATGAATTTTGACAATTTTATGTTCTCAATAGTAACATATTAATACAAAGAAAAATATTTTTGTAATGTCATAATAATTCAAGCAAGCAGTATTCGATTATTATTTCTAAATATCCCCCTAGGGCTGGAGAGATGGCTTAGTGTTTAAGTCACTTGCCTATGAAGCCTAAGGACCCATGTTAGACTTTCCAGATCCCACGTAAGCCAGACACACAAAGTGATAAAAGTGAGCAAGGTTGCACATGTACACAAGGGGGCGCACGTGTCTGGAGTTAGATTGCAGTTGCTGGAAGTGCTAGCAGGCCAATTATCTCTCTCTCTCTTTCTCCCTCTCTGTCTGTCTCTCTCTCTCTCTCACACACACACACCCTTGACCTCTTATAAAAGAAGAATAGTCTATTGAGCTTGCCACACAAAAAAAATTAATATCCCTCTTGTTTGTGCATCACGTGGTAGGGTTGGAGGGATCTATGGTGAAAAGGTGGGAGAATTAGGTCGCTCTTATAGCCAACCATTTGTCTAAGTGTGAGACTTGTGCCTACCTGTGTCATGGTTAGTTTGATACTAAAATGAGGAAGAGGAAGAATAGAGGACTCTGGATTACTATAAAATTTAAGGCTCCTGAGCTGGAGAGAAGGCTTAGTGGTTAAGCGCTTGCCTATGTAGCCTAAGGACCCTTGTTTGAGGATCGATTCCCCAGGACCCACGTTAGCCAGATGCACAAGGGGGCGCACGTGTCTGGAGTTCGTTTGCAGTGGCTGGAGGCCCCGGCATGCCCATTCTCTCTCTCTCTCTCTCTCTCTCTCTCTCTCTCTCTCTCCCTCTTTCTCTCTCTGTCTGTCACTCTCAAATAAATAAATAAAATTTTTAAAAATGAGATTTAAAAAAAATTAAGGTTCCTGTCTTAGTCCATTTTGAGCTGTTATAACAAAATTCCACAGACTGAGTAATTTATAAAGAACATGTATTTATTTCTTATAGTTCTAGAGGCTGGGAAGTCCAAGATCAAAGGATCTTCATCTTACAAGGATATTGGCTCATTACCCCATGGTGGAAAATGGAAGGAAGAGTAAAAGAGTATCTGCAAAGGAAAGAGTGGGCAAAACTCAGGCTGGAGAGATGGCTCAGTGATTAAGTGTGCTTTCTGTGGAAGCATAAGTGCTTGAGGCGGCCTGAATCTGCCAAAGTTCAACTATCCAGATCCCATGTAAATAACTGGGTATGTCCATGAGCACCTGTAACCTCAGTCCTACAAAGGGAAGCAGAGAGCATGGAATTGCGCATATCAGTAAGAGACTGATTCAAATAAGAATGGATGTAAGAGCAATGGCACAGTACACTATTGACAACTCCTCACTCCACCTCCTCACCCCCCTGCAGGCGAACTGATGGCGCTCTAGAAGGGCACATATACCATACTGCACACCCACCACCTCACCGCACCTCACGTTATATACACACAAGCAAAAAACACAGTGTGCAAAACTCCCTTTTCTAAATAGCCCACTCCCACAACAATTACATAAATCTATTCATGAGGGCATAACTGTCATGACCTAATCACTTCTTTTTTATTCATTGTGAATTTTAATGTCTGATATTGCGTATTGGTCATATTCCCATTGTCTTCTACTTTTATGGTCCCTCTCCTCCACTTCCATTCCACTGAGAGCCCTCCTAAGTGCAATTATCCATATTCACTGTGGGGTCATGAATGCACCAGTCAGTCTCTAGGGTAGGAACCATGTCTCAGAATACTTCTTCCCACATTGCGACTATTAGCATTTCTCTGTCCTCTCTTCCATAATGTTCTCTGAGCCTTGACAGATAGATGTGTGCTAAGTTTCCTTGAGTGTTGAGCTCTCAGCAGCCTCTGATTTTCTGCTTTGGTGGGTTTTGAGTCTCCTCAGGATCTCCTGCCATCTTCCCAGAGGAGGATATTAGGTTTTCAGTGAGAGTAGCACTCATGTTTAGTCTGCCTCTTCCTCTGTAATGTCTCCTAGGCCCTGGCAGGTGTAATAGAGATGACTTGTCTCATGCTAAGCAGTCACATTTCTTTTCTTGTACTGATGGATCTTGGGTCTCTAATGAGTTCTTAAATGTCCCACCCCTCAACACTATTGCATTGGAGATTAAGCTTTTAGCACATCAACTTTCAGAGGCACATGGAAACCATAAAAGTTCCTGCAAATCTTAATATTTTATTCCTTAAAAAGAATATTTATGTATTTATTATTTATTTAGTTAGTTATGAGAGAGAGTCTCCATGGCCTCTAGCCACTGAAAACAAACTCCAGACACATGCAACACCTTCTTCATCTGGCTTACATTGGTACTGGGGAATCAAACCTGGGTCCTTAGGCTTCACAATCAAGTGCCTTAACTGATAAGTCATCTCTCCAGCCCCTAAAGCTTAATATTTTATTCTAAGAAAGCTTAAGTCCCTAATCATTACCACTTCCAAATGTCAAAATCTTTACTTCTGAGGGCTGCCTTCAACTATTGAAATCAGATTTTTTTCTCACCTATGTAGAAAGCCAAACATGCCAAGGAATCAACACCATTTGGAAGAAGACGTCTACTAGTACTAGACAAATGGTTCCCCACCCACAGGTAGAAGAACCCTAAAACTTGTGTTTTCCACTGTTTGCTAGAATTTTCCAGTGAGATCAAGTTCCCCACATCTACACTGGTAATTTTCTTCATAATGTGCCTTTTATTTCCTGTCATCCCTTTTCTGAAACATTTCCCCCAGTCTCCTCACCCTAAGTGTTAACCTTCTTACACAAAGGAACTATTTGTACTCAATGAACTCAAAGCTATGTCTTGTCATCTCCTTCTTTGTATGTGTGGGGGGGGGCTATTATGTGCTTGTGTATGCATATGGAGAGCACAGGAGAACCTTGGGGTTTTGTTCCTCAGGCGCACGGTTTCTGAGGCAGGTGTCTCTCATTATCCTGGAGATCACCAATTAGCCTAGACTGGCTGGCCAGTGAATCTCAGAGATACACCTGTCTCAGCTCCCCTAGTGCCACCATGCCTGGTGTTTACATGGGATTGAACTCAGGTCCTCAAGATTGTGAAGCAATCATTTTCCCTATAGGGCTATGTCTCCAGAACTGATATCTCTTCTTGATAAACTTAAAGACAAAGCCTCACCAACCAGATACTGTGGTGATAAGTAATGTGAAAGCAGCAGGAACAAACAGGTACCTCCCCAGACATACATTTTAAGGAACTGAGTTGGCAATGTGAACAGAGGAAAACTCATTGCCATCCAGACACAAAGTTGATGGCAAGACCCTTTAACAAACTTCTCCTCCCACCAGAATTACACCCCATTTAGGCATTTTAACTACTCAAAATGCACAAGAAATATTACAGGGCTGAAAAAGTTGCACCATCTGGCTAAATATAGTCTGGTGACTGCGAGACACACTAAATTTGATGTATACTCCATTAAGGAAGATAATAAAATGACCATTTTTCAAAGATTCAAATTAAGTCATTGGTTAAGAGCCCATCCTTCTAATTTGATAGGAGAGACATTCAAATCTGCTTCTACAAATAGTTTTTTCACTGTCAGCTCTATTCAATACCTTCTTTAAAGGGATTGATCTGCATGAGGCCTTTCTTTTATTTAATCTAGAGAAAAATAGCTGCTGGACACCACTGATCTCAAAGGCGGCTTTCTGTTCTGTTCCTCTCCTTCCTCTCTCAGTGTTAATGCATGAACAATGTATATTGCCCATCCCTTCTCCATCACAGCCCATAGGAGCTGGAAAAGTCAGAGACTTACTTTTCCAGTTTTCTTTATGCAAATGTGGGTATTTTGTACCTAATTCTGACTAATGAGACTAATGGGAAAGGTGATCTGGGGGTCTTTGCCATGAAAAGGAAGAGACTGGGCTGTAGAGATGGCTTAGTGCTTAAGGCACTTGCCTGTGAAGCCTAGGGATCCATGTTCAATCCCTATCTAGATCCCACATAAGCCAGACACACAAAGGTGAGGCAAGCATAAGGTGATGCAAGCGTCTGGAGTTTGATTTCAGTGGCCGAGGCCCTGGTGTGCCAATTTCTCTCTGTCTCTTTCTCTCTCTCTCTCTCTCTCTCTCTCTCTCTTGCTCTTTCTCTAAAAAAAAGGAGAAGACAATTATATGAGAAGATATCTTCTACTGCTCACCTGTTCCTATACAGATATGATGGCTTGAGGCTAGGTAGCCATCTGGTGACCACAAGGGGATACCTTGCCAGCGCATTCAAAAGAATAATAGAAAGTTCCTGGGTCATTGTGGTGGTTTGATTCAGGTGTCCCCCATAAACTTAGGTGTTCTGGATGCTAGGTTCCCAGCTGATGGAGATTTGGGAATCAACACCTCCTGGAGGGAATGTATTGTTTGGGGCGGGCTTATGGGTGTTATAGCCAGTTTCCCCATGTCAGTGTTTAGCACACACTCCTGTTCCTGTTGTCCACCTTATGTGGGCCAGAAAGTGATGTCCATCCTCTGCTCATGCCATCGGTTTCCCCTGCCATCGTGGAGCTTCCTCTCGAGCCTGTAAACCAAAAAAAAACAAACAAACAAAAAAAAAAAAAACACCCCTCTTTTTCCCACAAGCTGCTCTGTTGGGTGACTTCTACCAGCAATACAAACGTGACTGCAACAGTCGTCATCACACCAAGGAGTTGATAAATCAAATCTGTGCCCACCTATTTCATTGTTAAATAAATTGTGCATATCCCTCTGGTGTAAGCCACTTTTCATCAGATAGTTCTTATTACCCAAAGCATTCCCAACCAATATAGATTAAAGTAAATGTTTGTTGAACTATAACACACATGCAAAAATAAACACAAATCCTAAGTATACAACTTGAAGAATTTTCACAGAATGTCTTAAGTCCTCATTATTCAAATATTTGGGAATTTGTATAATGGTTAAGAGCATAATTACTAGAGTTAGACTGCTGGGCTCAAAACTCAGTTGCACCCCTCATTACTTCAAACAACTTGGCAAATTATTAAACCTCTCTGTGCCTCAACTTTCTCATATGTGATATGAAAATGGAAATACTGCTGACTTCATAGGATTTGTGTAAAAATTAAATTCTCTTATATTTAAATTTATATGTCTCACACATAGTAAGCACTAAGAAATATTCATTAAATAAAATGAAGTTAATTAGGAAATGATTCAGGATCAAGATAGAGCAGGAAGGATATGGGCAAGCGAGGAGGTGTTTGAGGGCCTAAGATGATCTTAGAAGCAAAAAAAAGAAAAAAAAAGAAAGAAAAGAAAAGAAAAGGTACAGTGAGCTAGGAAATAGTGAAATTATTTTGTAGCCCAGAGCTACATGGTAAAGCCATGGACCATTAGAGCTTGGGTGAAGTTTCAAACTGTGCAGCATAGCAATTCTTAACTGGAATCTAATGATATGTCTCTGAAAACACATGGCCCCAGCTATATCACTCAAAATGAATAGAAGTTGGTATACCTGTGTTTAACTGAAGAACATTCCAGTGGTTCCATTAGACTCTCAGGGGCACATATGAGCTACAAAAGGTTAAAATCACTAATGAGCTCATCTCCCAGACATCATAGCTATGCCCCAGAGAGTATCCACCTAATACTTCAACTGGATTGTCACATTTACCTTTGGGTACATCTCCTCAGATGAAAAATAAGGCCAATGGAAAGGTTATTCTACTTCAAAATGGTGATGTGGAATTTTGATTGTTGCCTAGATTGGGTTAAAAAGTATCCAGGGCATTAGTGAGGCACACCTTTTGGTGTATCTGTGAAGAAATTTTCAAAGAGGGTTAAATGGGTGGGGGCGGGTAAAGCCTTACTTGAATGTGGTACCATCCCATGGACTTGGGTCCCAAACTGTATGAAAAGGGAGGAAACAGCTATTACCCACTCTCTGCTTCCTGATACACACAAGTATAAGCAAGCAGCTTTGCTGGTCCTGCTGCCATTCATTCTCCATCAGGATGGAATGGATTTCCTGAGCCAAATGTGAGTTGAAATGAACCCTTCCCCCTTAAGTTTCTTCTTGTCAGGTATTTGTTATAGCAATGAGAAAAGTAACTAATACAAAAATTCTACACCTTTTCATTTTAAAGGACTTTGTAGCTCTCTGACTAGGATCCCATTGCATTTACAGATTAGGAATCTAAGTCCTAGTGAAGTTACACTGGCCTACTCAGCATCCCAGAGAGACCTAGAGCCCTTCTCAGCAGGTATTTGGGCTCAGCATCTAATTTTCTCCCACAGTAATATTTTGGTGGTGAATAATCCCACCAGCTCATTTCAAAGATAGCCCCGGTCATAACTGCTAGATGCTATTTCTACATACCTTAAGAATGGTTACTAAAGGGAGCCAAGATCCAGAGGCTTCAAACATTATATTCCTTTCATTGTTATACATGTCAGAGAAACTATAATTAACCACACATCTCATATGCATCAGAATGAAAGTGAGAAAATAAAGCAAAAAATTTTCTATCAACCCACTTAATGCAGTTACTTCAAAAATCTCTTGACTGCCGGGTGTGGTGGCGCACGCCTTTAATCCCAGCACTTGGGAGGCAGAGGTAAGAGGATCGCCATGAGTTCAAGGCCACCCTGAGACTACATAGTGAATTCCAGGTCAGCCTGGACTAGAGTGAGACCTTACCTCGAAAAACTAAAAAAAAAAAAAAAAAAAAAAAAAAAAAAAAAAACTCTTGACTATTCTTCTCTTTTGACAAATCTTTAAGAATGCCTTCCTGGGGCTGGAGAGATTGCTCAGTGGGTAGTACTTGCTAGGCAATATGAGGGCCTCAAAGGATCTGAGATGACATGAACTTGATCTTCAGCACCCACATAAATAATCTGGGTGTAGCCTAGCACACCTGCAACCACTATAAATCTTGTTGGGGATAGAGACTGGAGAATTGCTGGAGCTCACTGCTCAGCCAGCCTGACCCAAAACAGCAGCTCCAGGTTCAGAGAGAGACTACTCAAGGAAAGTAGAAGCAGAACAATGGAAGAGGAGAATATCTGGTGACCTCCTCTGGCCTCTGTGGGCCTGGGGCACATGCCTCTGCACACACAGGTATACACACTACATACACACATACACACACACCACTCATACTGTACACATTTTTTAGAAGAACACCTTTCTTAGGGGCTGAGTGGATAGCTAACATGAGTACCTGAGTTCAATCCTCAGAACCGCAGTCAAACAGTCTAGTCTAATTAGGCAAGTTTCAGACCAATGAGAGACCCTGTCTCAAAAAAAATGTAGGCAGGGCTGGAGAGATTTCTTAGCAGTTAAGGCGCTTGCCTGCAAAGCCAAAGGACCTCGGTTTGATTCCCCAGGACCCACGTAAACCAGATGCACAAGGTGGCGCATACATCTGGAGATTGTTTCCAGTGGCTGAAAGCCCGGGCATGCCCATTCTCTCTCTCTCCCTCTCCTCCTCTCTATCCTTCTCTCAAATAAATATTTTTTAAAAAAAATGTAGACAACATTCCTGAGATTAATGTCTGAAATTGCCCTCTGACCTTCATATATATGCATGCATACATGCACCTACACACACACACACACACACACACACACACTGCCTTTCCACAAGTGAGTGTAAGAGGCACAGACAAAGTAGCTAGATATAACTGTATAAAGTAGACTGTTTCTAAATGGACATTGCTGTTTCAAAAGTAGGGACAGAAGGGGGCATGGCATTCAAAAGTAGGGACAGAAGGGGGCGTGGCACATTGAATGACACTTAGGTTAAACACAGTTCAATAGATTTATCCATGAGTATTACATGGAGTCAGGTATCAAACTCTAATTTTAAAAGGTCTGTGCATAGACTGGAAAGGTGCTTAGCGGTTAATGCACTTGCCTGCAAAGCCAAAGGACTCAGACTCAGGTTTGATTCCCCAGGACCCACGTAAGCGAGATGCACAAAGTGGCGCATGTATCTGGAGTTCTTTCATAGCAGCTGAAGGCCCTGGCATGCCCATTCACTCTCCCTGTCTCTCTCTCTCTGTCTCTCTCTCTGTCTTTCTCTCTCTCTCTCTCTTCTTCTTCCTCTTTCTTTCTTCCAAATAAGTAAATAAAAATAAAAATATTTTAAAAATTAGAAAGATATGTGTGTTTGTGCATGCATGTGCATGTTTATGTGTATATATGTGTGTAATTTTTAAACATTTTTATTGGCAGCTTCCATAATTATAGACAATAAGCCATGATAATTCTCTCTCCACCCCCACTTTCCATCTCACAAATCCACTCTCCATCATATACCCTCCCCCTTTTAATTAGTCTCCCTTTATTTTGATGTCATGATCTTTTCCTCCTATTATGATGGTCTTGTGCAGGTCGTACCAGACACTGAGAGGCCATGGATATTCAAGCCATTTTTTTTTCTGGAAGATTGCATTGTAAATAGTCCTATCCTTCCTTTGGCTCTTACATTCTTTCTGTCACCTCTTCCTCAATGGACCCTGAACCTTGGTAGTTCTGGTAGAGATGTCTCAGTGCTGAACACTTACACTGTCACTTCTTCTCAGTACTATGGTAACTTTGGAGTCATCCCAGTGGTAACCACCATCTGAAAAGAGAAGCTTCTCTAACTAAAAGTGAGAGTAGCATTAATATATGGGTATAAACATTAAGAAAAGTGCTTACAGGGTAGTTTGGTGGGCATAATAGATGCATTTAGCCAAACAACATGTGTTATTCAATACCCTAGAGCTCATGACTTCCCCAGCCATAAACTTTTGACTAGCTTTTCAGTAACAGACATGCATTCCCTCCCATGGAGAGGGACTCCAGTCCAATTAGAGAGTGGTTGGTTTCCTCCATAACAGACATGCCACTATTGCACCAGTTGGCACATTTGACCTGGCTAGAAAAGTTAAGGCTTGCAATGTACACTGCTGTTCATCATAGTTCATGACTTCTCTCTCCCATAGGGCTGCATGTAGCATAGCTTTTTCCAGCTTTCTGTCATCTGGTCCACAGGGAGGAGGTTTGTAGCTCAACTCCAACTTGATTTCTATGTGACATGCTGCCCAAGCATGTGGAGTCTTCAGCAGTAGGGTCTTATCATCTAGTTCTGGTGAGCAACCAAGAGCCTTGGCAATGCCCTGTAATATTTTGGGGGAAATAAGGGATCTCCCTGGCCAACAAATCACTGGAAGGTATCCCATCCGTGGCACTGAAATTTTTCTAGTAAACATGTATGGCTTCTGGGTGTGCCATTATCCAAAGAAGTAGGTTTCTTTGTGGCTTATTCATAACATCTTAAATTTTGACTAACCCTCCTCCCATCCTCCTTTTGACCTTGCTTAGGCCATTGCACCTTCAGTAATCTGTTCATCTATTTAAAATACCATCCCCTTAAGTCTTCCCCTCTCCTCCCTCTCTTATAGCCCCTTTCTAGCTTACTGGCCTCTGCTACTGACTTTCACTCCAACTGACACACAAGTCTAAACATTTGAAGCTAGGATCTGCATATGAGAGAGAACATGTGGAGTTTGGCTTTCTGGGCCTGGGTAACCTCACTTAGTTTAATCTTTTCCAGATCCATTGATTTCCCTGCAAATTTCATAATTTCATTTTTCTTTACCACTGTTAGTGTGTAATTTTAAAAACCAACTTTAATGTCCTAGATCACAGCTCTAAGACTTGCTGGCTGCTGCAATGGCTTTTTCATTTCAACTGGATGGTTTTTTATTAATGTACCACCTGAATTGACAGTAGATCTGGGTACTTTTAATTCTATGAGAAGGAAAGCAGACAAAAAGACAAGGAAAATAGTCTCATACAGCTGGACAACTTTAGCCTGGATACAGTTTAAGGTTCAATGATCCACCAGACTTCCTCTTAAGTATAATGCAGCATGTAAGTATACTGTCTACCACACTGATTGACCATCACATTTTTATTACTAGAGGAGGAAGGTTTTCCCTGTGCTTCTTGATTACATGGCACAAATAAAAATAAAAGCTCTAGTTTTGGTCATAATTCCATTCTTATGTTTACTTTTTTTTTTCATTTGTGAGTGAGTGTGTGTGTGTGTGTGTGTGTGTGTGTTTGATGTGTGGGTGGGTATGCATAGTGTCACAGCTTGCATATAGAGGTCAGAGGACAACCTCAGGAGTGTTGATCCTTTCCTTCTGCCTTGTTTGAGACAAAGGGTCTCTTACTGTTTTTACCACTGGGAAGACCAGACTAGCTGGTCCACAAGCTTTGGGATCTTCCTGTCTCCATCTCCCACTGCTGTTGCTGTGCTATAATTACAGATATGTGCATAGGTGTACTACTTTATGTCTGGCTTTACACAGGTACTGGGAATCTGAGTTCCATTTGGCAGGCTTTTAAAGAAAGCACCCTTAACCATTCATCCATCTCACCACCCTTTATTTTTACTTTTTGATTTCATGGTCTTTCTCTCTAAAGCCATATCACACCCTTACCTCTTTTCTTCTGAAAAGAACAGAACACACAACATTCTTCCTCAGCCCCAAGCTAATAGTGACACTTTTATTTTATAAGAAGCTGGGCCAGTGAAGAACCACCCCAAATGATGAATAGCCAAGAGTCAGTGCCCTCCCAGGGTCATACTGATTCATTTCTCTTCATGGCACTGAAAGCTGAGTGGGTGACCTTCCTGCTTGAGCCACAGAGAGCTCACACAACATGGCTAAATGAAAAGCAAGGCAGGCTGGCTGGTTAGAGGAAAGGCTATGCAATGCCAAAGAATACACTATGCCTTCTCATGGGGCAGATAGTTTCTTCTCCCTACTGCCCTTTATTCCAGCGATGAGTTGGGCTAGTCAAATCAGAAGGGATGAGGCTAAGAGGAAGGGAGAGAACAGTAAAGGAACCAGATGAAGAAAAATGTGTTTTAATTTTTTGTCTTGGAAAATGAGCCGTATATTTTAGAAATTCCCCAAAGAGTAGTAACATAGTTTAAATCCAGGCTACTGTCATTTCCCCTTCCTCAAAGTTCGCCAGGGAGGCAATTTTAGGCTATTTCCACAGAAATATTTACCTTAATTCATATGAGTTTTTACAAAAGTAGACTATATTAAAGACAGCAGAAACCCCAAATATATTAATTAAATTAATTAATCATTGGAGCTTAATTCCATCTGCAGCCATTCCTAATTCCCAGGGTGTCTGCTGCCATCCTCAAAATGAGGGACACTTAGAAGTTGGAACTACCAGGTAGGGAAGGCAGCAATTAGCTACTGACCCCATGAGACCAAACTACAAAAAAAACGAGTCACATCTCACAGTAAGTCCTGAAGATCTGAGGTTCCTCTTTGGGTTTGCTCGTTTCTCAGGGTTTTAACACCCATAAGCAATTACGCAAAATACCTAAGTATGAACTTCTACATGCATGAATGTAAGCCTAGTGCTGGGGAGGCCAAGGTGGGAGAATAGAGAGTTCAAGGCAGTCTGGGCTATATAGCAAGACCATCAACTTGTTGAAGCTCACAGAAGCTTGTACCCCCTTTTAATATGGTTCATGCTGGCTCATTGTGAGTCTACAAGCGTTCAATCCAAAAGCTGCTTATTTGAAGCCTTTCTGAAGGACCATTTTTTCTCTGTGTTGCTAGGCCTCTGAAGAGAAGTCTCAGGGATCCTGAGCATGTTTCCTCTCTGCCTGTCGCCAGCAAACCTGACACAGCCCAGAAGTCTTCCAGAGGCCACGAGTGTTGCATCAAGTGGATAGGCAGAAAATGCAAATACAAGCCCAGGAAGTCCCGGACCTGGAAATAAATGTCTCTAACACTAGTGTGGTAAAGGAGGCCTGGCCTCTGCAGAGAATGGCTCCTTTAAGAAGCTTCCCCATGTGCTCAGAACAAAGGGTGTTTTGTGTGTGTGTGTGTGTTTTTTTTCCCCACTACCTCTCTGTCAACAGTGCAAGGTTTAAGTTGTGGCCAAAAGGTGACTTTTTAATCATGGCCACTAGCCCAACCCCCACTCCCTTCTTGCACAAAAGCAAAGTGGAAACAAAAGACATTTTTCGTTCGATTTTTAACAGTGTATATTAGTAATAAATGAACACGCTCAGCATTTTTAAGCACGAGCAGGGACCAATTCTTCTTACTCTACTGTCTTCTAAAGAGCAACCGATGGATCATGCTGTCACAGGACACAACACAGTGAAACAGTCCTTCATGGCTACATGCTGCACATCTTCTAGAAGCTGCTTCTTGGCAGGAAAGCCAGAAGTTCGCAGCTGTAGCTCTTGTAATTCTAGGGGTCTAGGAGCTAGATTTTGTTATTCTCTCAATTCTAGAAAAAGGGAAAGCCGTAAGATTAATAATGCAAGTGATGGAAACCACCTTTTTTTCTAAAATTTTCTGTATTTAGAAGAACAAAAGAAGATATATGACCAAGAACCCTCAAAAGAAAAAAAAAATCCCTTTTAACTCTTCGTTTTTCACATCTTTGGGCAGAGAGGCATTCCATGCCCCTTTAAATAGCAATAGTTCCCTGAGCCTCATATGCACTGAGGATATGGATAATCAAAATTAAAACTCTTTCACTTCTTCTCAGCACCGTGAAGAAGGCATCATGGTGCTAAGAAGAAGTGACAGAGGAGTGTTCAGCACTGAAATATCTCTATCACACCTTCCAAGGCTCAGGGTCCATTGCAGAAGAGGTGGCAGAAAGAATGTAAGAAGCAAAGGAAGGGTAGGACTCCTTACAACGTGCTCCCCGCAGACACAAATGCCCTGGATATCCATGACCTCACAGTGCCTGACACTGCCTACACAAGACCATCATAATAGGAGGAAAAGATCATGACATCAAAATGAAAGAGACTGATTGAGAGGGGGAGGGGATATGATGGAGAATGGAGTTTCAAAGGGGAAAGTGGGGGGAGGGAGGGCAGTACCATGGGATATTGTTTACAATCATGGAAGTTGTTAATTATAAAAAATAAAAAAGTAAAAATAGACTGGAGAGATGGCTTAGTGGTTAAGCACTTGCCTGTGAAGCCTAAGCACCCTGGTTCGAGGCTTAATTCCCCAGGACCCATGTTAGCCAGATGTACAAGGTAGTGCACACATCTGGAGTTCATTTGCAGTGGATGGAGGCCCTGGCGTGCCTAGTCTCTCTCTCTCTCTCTCTCTCTCTCTCTCTCTCTCTCTCTTTCTGTCTCTCAAATAAATAAATAAAAATAAAATAAATTAAACAGTAAAAAGAAAATAAAAGTTTTGTTTCTTTCAAGTGTCCAGGCACCCTAGCCACATCCTCTAAGACCATTTATTAACATGTTAACTTCTATTTAGGAAGTTGAAAGAGAGGAAAATGCTCTCCCCAAATATTTTCATTTTAAAGTCACTGGAGTAATAGGAAGCTGATGACATTTCAAAATCCAATGCTTTGACTATTTCCTAAACAGGCAAAAGAATTTCATACTAACAACCAAGAACACTCCAGAAGCTCAAGATAGGTATTAATTCTATTTGGGTGAATTATCTGGACATATCTTGAAGCCCTAAGGTAGTTATCACAGTTACAAGGTCTTAACCTGTCTATTCATGGAATGCTAAAGTCATCTGACCGTTGAAGTCTCACCAATTCCCCATTACTACAGTGTTTGAAGGGATGTATTATGGAGACAGAAACCTGGATTCACAACCTAACCCTGAAAGTTCCTAAGCTATGTTACTCACTGGTTCTTCGTATTTTCCTTAACAAAATGGGGATATTAATAGTAACTGCCTGCTCAGATTGTTATGAAGATTAGCTGAATTAATACATATAAATTTTACTAACCAGTGTTGCCACATGAGTGCCATAAGAGTTTGTGCGACTCATAAATTAAAAATCAGAGCTGGCATAGCGTCTCACACCCTGCCTCTCACCAAATGCTTGAATTTTTAAATCTCAAGGAATTCACCATGCAAAACTCTCCCGTCCTTTCCCCAACGACTCAGTAAGCTCAGTCAAACCATGTCATCAAGAAGTTGAGTGGGGGCTGGAGAGATGGCTGAGCAGTTAAGCGCTTGTCTGTGAAGCCTAAGGACCCTGGCTTGAGGCTCAATTCCCCAGGACCCACGTTAGCCAGATGCACAAGGGGGCGCACACATCTGGAGTTCATTTGCAGTGGCTGGAGGCCCTGGAGTGCCCATTCTCTCTCTCTGCCTCTTTCTCTCTCTTTGTCTGTCACTCTCAAATAAATAAAAAAATAAAAACAAAAAAAAAATTTTAAAAAAGAAGTTGAATGGCACATGAACAAAAAGATGGTGTTCTTGTTATAGTGGCTCCTGGGCGTAAGATCTGTGAGAGAGAAAAAAAAATCTTAGTTGCCCTTTATGAAAATGGCCAAGTGAGAGTTTGTACAGAAGTCGATTGTATTCCACAGTGAAATTCCAGAGTGTTGGCCTTTGAGCTTGTATATCTCTCTCTGATAGAGTATGGACTAATAATGGCCTCACCTTCTTAGATAAGGGGCAGGCATTCCAGATGGATTTTGAGTTCCTGCTTAGCTGTTCTGAAGAAGATTCCATGGGAGACAGTGAAGGAAAGCACAGCGAATGTCATAAAGGCAAATAAGAAATCAGTGAAAGGAAATGTACTGCTGTTTTCTCCAAGGTACTGAAATGGACCTAGACTTTGTTTAGCCTGTGAGTATTTTCCCTTCTTTGTTGTAAAATAGTAAGAAGGCATTCACTGGAAGGAAACCTTCCAGAAGTCAAACAACATCCCATTTCTATCTCCAAATCATAGATCATAACTCCCACCTCTTTCCTCTCCTGTCACGAGGGCAAAATTAGATTGGAGATCAAAGAAATTCAGAGGAAGATTGCCAGGGCTGCTGAAATCAAGAGGGAATTATGACAAAGAAGTCTTCCTTATCAACCCTTGTAACACTGGAAAGCTCTCTAGCTTGTTTGTTTGTTTGTTTGTGTGTGTGTTTGTTTGAGGCAGGGTCTCACTCTAGCCCAGGCTGACCTGGAACTCACTCCATAGTCCCAGGCTGGCCTCAAACTCATAGTGATCCTCATACTTCTGCCTCCTGATTGCTCAGATTAAGGGTGTGCACCACCACGCTAACTTTAGTGGCCAAATGCCCCTTTCCCCTTGATGCAAGGAGGGTGCTCCACAGGTAGGGGAACAACTCAGAATACTCACAGGGGTGTCCCACCAAGCCAAGAGAGGAAAAGCAAGAGATGATGGTCTCTAAAGAAACGTCAACAAAGTAACTTGGATGATTCTTCTCTTTGAGCCAAGGGACTGGGTACAGAAGACCAACAGCAGATATAAATTAGGGAAGCCCCAAAGTCCTCTCTTAATCTTCCTGCTGGTCAGCTGTCCATGTCACGCATAAACTGCATTAAATCACAAGTGATGCAGTTAAAATAACATTTCAGGTCTTGTTAAATCTCCAGGTGCCAGGGAGTTTAGAGTTAAGATTCCCAAACTCAGAAGCTATCCCAAGTACCCTTGCACTTATGGCTATAGCAAGTTCAAC
Organism: Dipus sagitta; assembly: GCA_036346955.1. Classification (NCBI taxonomy): domain Eukaryota; kingdom Metazoa; phylum Chordata; class Mammalia; order Rodentia; family Dipodidae; genus Dipus; species Dipus sagitta. The sequence continues at coordinate 2,899,273 of CM070776.1, forward strand.
AAAGATTCAACTTAAGAATTATAATATAGATCTGTGTTGGTCTATAGTCTACCCTTTCTACCCTAAAGCTCATACATAAACCTGGGTACCAGTCTCCCTTGAACATGGAAATAAGTTCCTGGCCCGACTACCACATGCATCGAGAGGTGGAGCATGTCTTTAGAGTGGAATATCTGAGGGCTGGGAAGATGGCTCAGTGGATAAAGTACTTGCCAAACAAGCATGAACACCTGAGTTCAGAACCCCAGAACTCATATAAAAGCCAGACACTGTGGGGGACATCTGTATTCCTAATGCACCTACCAGCAGGTAGGGAGGTAGAGACAGGAGAAGTTCCCAGAAGCCCACAGGCCAGCTAGTCTGGCAAATGCAGTGGTAAACAGCAAGAGATCCTGTCTCAAACAGGGTGTAAGATGAAGACCGACACCTGAAGTTATCCTCTGAACTCCACACACGTCATGCAATGCATATGCCCGTACTCAATCATGAGCGCATGCACTCAAGAGGTTCAGAAGTTCAAGAATAGCCTCGGTTATACATGAAGTTCAAAGCCATCTTGGACTACGTGAAACTGTCGCAAAAAAAAAAAAAGAAAGAAAGAAAAGAAAACTCAAGCAAACAAACAAAATAAGAAGAGCAGTGTATCTCCACTAGGGGAAAAAATGCTTCCTTTCAGGATGTGATGAGTTGAATTGTGTCCAAAACTAGGGCGGACCCTGTAGTCCGAACTGATTGGTTCCCTTATAAAAAGCAAGCCTGGACATTAAGAAAAAGTCATGGATGTGAATATTATGAAAATACATAACATACATATATAGAATTGTCAAAAATTGAAATCATTTTCAACAAAAGAAATAGAAGATAGCCCCATAAGAACAGAGGCAGAATTCAGAACAAAGTTCGAATTAGGTTGCCAGCAGCCAAAGAACGGGTGGGGTTAACAGGAAGGAGCAGCCAGGGGTAAGGGGATTTTTCACTCCAGCCTTGCCAGCACCTTGTTTCCTGACCCCCGGAATTGAGATGAAATTTCTGTTGTAAGCTCCCCAGTTTGGGATATTTTGCTAGAGCAGCCCCATCAGATTAATGCAGGTGGCTTTAGCCCTTTGCTCAGTTTACTTGCTTCCTATCTCAATTTACAATGACCTCAAAGAGCAAAAGTGCGGAATCAAGTGAGAACCCCAGAGAATAAGTATGTCCCATAAGCATCGACCTCCTGTCTAATGCCTAATATAGCCAAACCTATCTTGCTGGCAAAAATCCACAATGACTAAAGCCACCTTTCAATAGGCTAGCTAGCCTCACAGTCTATTTCAAATGTTCTACTTGGCCAGTCCCTCCCTGTCTCCCAGTAGCCTCAATCAAAACCAGACCAGAATCATTAAGTGAGGACTTGATCCTCCAGAGCTTAGCAGCCTCAGCCTACCATCTAGAGTCCAGAAGTCGAATGGAAGAAGGGGAACAGAAGGCAGGAAGATAGGGCCCGGGCTGGAATTTTCTCTCATGCCGGCTACAGGGCCACTATGGTGTAGAAGAGAGATTCAAACAAAGACTGCTACGCTTGGGGAATTCAATACTACAAATATTTTAAACAACCCAACTGGACCTCAGAATTGTGTGGTAAAGGCTGTAAAATGTAAAGTTGGGAGATTTGGCTCGAGTGAAACGCTCTCTCTGAATAACAATTTATTTTAATTTGAGATTTCTCACACTGTCCATATGGTAGGTCTTCATGGGAAAGCAACTGTCTCGCAGTTGATGGGGACATCTGAAGTATGCATTTTTGGCATGCAGGGGGATTTTTTTTTTTCATTCAGATCAGTGGCTTGGTTGAGAAGGAGAGTTTGAAAACATTTCCCTAATGTTTCCAGCATTTTTACAACTGGAAATTTATCATCTGTCCATGGAAGTTACAAACTGACACCCTTTTGTCAACCACATCACAGCTTTTGGACCAATACCAGTTTGTAAGTGTAGAATTCTGAGGGTATTTATTTAAACATAAAAAAATTCTATTTGGATGCATTAAAAAAATAGAAAACATGTGAACAACGTTACGACCTTAATGTAGGAGGGACTGGGTCCACCTTGCAAAGTACCCCAGACTCTTGTCATGGAGTGAACTTTAGAATAGTCGACAACTGATCTCAGGGAGCAAAGCAAGATTTTCAGCCAACTCTGGGTAAGAGCCTGGTGCCACCGTATATATGGTGACAGTCTTTACTCTTTAGAGGGTGTTCAAACCACATGTTGAGCCCCAGGAGTATGATGTGGGAAAGGGAGCCTGCTTTCTTTCTTCCTTTTTCACTTCCTCCTCTAAGGCTTCTTGCCAGTGACTCCTCTGAGGAAAAAGGAGTTGATGCTGGCAGAATCCCAATTTTGCCCACTTTGTGGCTATACAGGGAGAAGGGGCACTAGAGGATGTATCAGGAAGTCATTATAAGCACATTGCTAATGTCGACCCATATCAGTGCTCAGAGATCTTACTAGAAATGTTACATTCTCTGAAGAGTCTTTCCTGACTGCAGCATCAAAAATAAGAATGAAACTCTACTCAGCAGTAAGAAAAAAATACAATGAGATTTGTAGAAAAATGGATGGACTTGGAAACAGATCCTACCCAGTGAACACACATGTAGCAGACAGCTTCAGGGTCACTGAGATAAACTTCCAGACCAGGCACAGTTATGGAGGAAGGGATATTTATTGAAGCCTACAGATCCAGGGGAAGTTCTCTAATGGCCGAAGAAGCAGGCCTGCCTTCACAGGACCAAGCAGAGAGAGAAGTACAAGCCAAAAAGCCAAAAGTCACACAGCACACTTTAGGAACTCCAGCTAGGTACACTTTGCATATCTTTAGATTGAAATCTGAAACCCACCACCACACCTTAAGATCCACCCAGAGACACTGCCTCCAGCCAGGCAGCTGCAGATGCAAACTACAAACAATAAAAACCTGAATATATTGAGGGCCATCTATTCAAACTACCACAACACACAATCACAGGAAGACAACCACCACATGTTCTCACTCATCTATGCTTCCTAACCTGGATCAGCTCCAGTTGCTGAGTAGCTGACATACCTGATAGGCAACTCAAGGCCAAGAGAATAGGGATACAAGGGTTTGGGGGGAGGGGAAGGGAGAGTGGAAGAAAAACTGCAAAACTAAACCCAAAATGAACTGGTACCATAGAAACATTTATCCTTGAAGATAGACTAAAAGATTGACCCCCTCAACAGGAGTATGGGAGGAGTGTCTGAAAAGAAGGGCCCTGGCGAGGGTGGGATGAAGCCCAACTTAAAAAAAAAAAAAAAAAAACTGGCTCTGGCCTGTACCTCACTATACCAGAAACCCATTATTGCCCACAGTGAGCTATTCATCAGAGAGACCAACAAGGTCCCCAAAATAAAACAGGCTTCTGTCAAAGCACTTGATTACCCTCCTGAGATAAAAGGTAAGACCCTATTGCTGAAGACACCATAGGTTGCCAGCACAGAACATGAAGAGACCTGGCTGGAATCTGGAAGAGAAGCATACCCCAGACAGCCTGTCTAGTGCTGGAAAGCACTACATGAGCTACTGGGGGAAAGTGGCCAACAACTGTCCCAGTAATAAGGGGTTTAAGCTCCTCAAAAGCAAACACCCTGACAGGATACACGCACCAGCACAATAGTGGCACACAATCTTGGTGGATAACCATAGCTTTCTGATTGGCTAAGAGATCCACTCGGCAGAAAGGAACCCACATCTGGAATTGGGAACCAGGTCAGAATCCCATGGAAACAAAGATTATGCTCTCAAGTGTCAAGCTCTCACTAGCCTTTGGCTAAAAGAGGGGCAATATCCATAAAATTCTCTCTAAATTAATAACACCTATCCCATTTAACCTATGCTGACTTCACTGTCCATTGGAGAATCTATTTTTCTTTTTCAGAAGGTAGTGAGACCCAAGGAGATAAACTACTCCTTGCACTTCAGCCAAGCCTCAGCTGACTCCACAGAGGGATTGGGGAGATGAGCAAGAGTGCTGCTTCCATGGTGAACCTGACAATCAGCGCCAGGGTGAAGGAGACAGACCCTGAGGATACTCAACACCTACCAAAGCAGAGATCCAGAGGCTCCTAAGAGCTCATCCTGAAGTAGACCTAAAACACACCCAACACAGCTCAGGAAATTTTGCAGAAGATGGGGGGGGGAAGATTGTAAGAGCCACAGTTGGGACAACATGCCCACAGGCACTGCCTCCCCCAATAACTGCTCCCACAATCCATAACCCACAACCCCATAGGAAATACCTGTAACCCCACTGAGGAGGGGCAGGGACGAGGGAAAGGATTATACCAACACATAAGGTATCCACGTTAACTATGCCTGTAATAAAAAAGAAGAAGAAAAAAAAACAAGATCAATGAAGGAATGATTTTTTTAGAATTTATTTTTAAGTATTAACTCCTTTGTCAGTTTGAAGTTTCCCTCCAATTTACTCGATCCAGCTTTCATATTCTTTTTGCCTTTTACCACTTTCTTCACATTACTTCAGCTAGAATAACCTTTGGACTTTCTTTTCTTATTTGTATATGTGCATGTACATATAAGTGATGTGTGTATGTGTATGTTTGTGTGAGTACAGGGGCACATGTGTGTGCCACAGAATGCATGTGGAGGTCAGATAAGAACTTTCAGGAGTTGGCCTCACCTTTGCTTTCCACCACATTTGAGGCAGGATTCCTCTCTCTCTCTCTCTCTCTCTCTCTCTCTTTCTCACTGTTGTTGCTTTTGACTACTGTGTTTCCAGCATGCTTCTGATCTTAGGGTCAATTTTCCTGTCTCCATTTCCCATCTCACTGTCAGTGTGCAAGGATTACAAAAACCAGTCAAAGCTTCAAGCTTTTTACGCGGGGCAATGGGGTTTGAACTCAGGTACTCAGGCTTGAGTAAAATGCGCTTTATCCATTGAGCCATCATTCCAGCCTTATCATTTCTTTTCTATTGATCTCTATATGTTTATTATTCAGCTTCTTTAACTATCTGAACATCCCTTCACAGATTTCCCTTTCAATCTTTCTATCTTTGTTTGGTCAGGGCTAAGTCAGGTTGGCCTATAACATATCTCAAGCAGGGATATTCATAAAATAATCACATACTTGCGTTACAACCTAGTTAAACAACTAAGTCTAATACTGTCTTGACAAACTATGAGCATGTAAGAAAATTGTTCAATTAGTGGCTAACTTGAGTAGATATCGTAAAATACTCTAGTAATGAAGGCTGGTAAAATCCAGAAAAACCTCAAACTGTAGCACTGGATCTTGGGTCTTGGCTGATAGGCGGAATTTAACCACAGCAAGACTTCTCACCTTGGCCCTTGACACTTGGCCAGATAACTTTTTCTTGTGGAGCTGCTCTATACATTGGAGGGTGTTTATTAACATCCCAGACTTCTCTACCTGCTAGACGTCAGTAACATCACCTGTCTAGTTATTAACACAAAAAATGTCCCCAGCCATTATGAAATAGCCATTGTGAAGCAAAACTTACTCTAGTAGAGAACTACTGGACTAGATGAAGCAAGAGGGACATAAGTGACTGAGGAAGAAGAGCTTGCTCCCTTAACTCAGAATCCTAACTAAATTCACAATGGACCCAGTGGTCACAAACCATTGCATAAACATGTTTGACACATTTCTTATTTAGCCTGTGCCCTGCATTAAATTGAATTGAACTATTGATGTGGTTTCCAAATTCTTACTTTTAGAAATAAGGTCATATGCAGAGGAGGCTTTGTTAATATCTGAATAGAGATCAAGACCCATTTACATGTGCCCCAGATCTGCCCACTAGCCCAATAGCATAGCAATCCTCGGTGTGCTTCGCTGCATCAGAAACACAGTGCAGACAAGGATGCTTTAGTACCTTGGTTCTAAAACAGAAGCACTGGATTAGGATTTGCAAAATCTGAGAGTTTATCTGGATGGTCTTGCTAACAGACTAAGCATGTCACTTAACCTCTCTAAACTTGTGCTTCTTCATTAGAGTCTCAAAGGCCTATTTCAGCTTTAATATGTTATGACTATACAAGCATAATCATGTCACGTAATCTGTAGACTGAAACTAACGATCTAGTGGTCATAAAGAACCTGCTTGTTTATAATGCCTCCCCTAAGTTCCCCTTTAGAGGAAATAGGAAATGGGGAAGTGAATCTAACCTCAAAACTTCTGTTTGATAGCACTTTGACCCTTGCTTGATTCATTCATGCTTGAAATTCACTAGCTTAATCTGGTTGGTTCTTAGGCAAAAGGTCATTCTAAATGAGATCCAAATAGAGGTGCAAATGGATATTTTAAAAATTAATAATGAAAGTGAGGGGTTCAGGATGGAGCTTAATTGTAGAGCACTTGCATAGCATATGCAAAGCCTTGGGTTACATCTCCAGCACTGCAGAAAAAAAAAAAAAAGAAGATGGGCTAGAGAGATGGCTTAGCAGTTAAGGTGCTTGTCTATAAAGCCTGATGACCCAGATTCAATTCCCCAGTACCCACAGAAAGCCAGATGACTAAAGAGGCACGTGTGCCTGGAGTTCATTTGCAGTGGTTGGAGGCCCTGGCGCACTCATACTGTCTGTCTCTCTTCTCTCGATCTCTGCTTGCAAATAAATGAATGAAAATATTTTTATAAAAAAAAATATGAGGAAAGAGGGCTGTAGAGATGGCTTAGCAGTTAAGCGCTTGCCTGTGAAGCCTAAGGACCCGGGTTCAAGGCTCGTTTCCCCAGGATCCACGTTAGCCAGATGCACAAGGGGGCGCATGCGTCTGGAGTTCGTTTGCAGTGGCTGGAGGTCCTGGCACGCCCATTCTCTCCCTCTCCCTCTCCCTCTCCCTCTCTCTCTCTCTCTCTCTCTCTCTCTTTCTCTCTCCCTCTCTGCCTCTTTCTCTGTCTGTCACTCTCAAATAAGTAAATAAAATTTTAAAAAATAAGAGGAAAAAAAAAGAAAAGAATAGAAAAAGATTGGGAGGGAGGGAGGGGTTGGTAAAGTTCTTTCCTAGCACCAAATAAAACCAGGCATGAGGCTGGGGAGATGGCTTGGGAGGAAGAATATTTGCTGTGCAAGCATGAGGAAATAGAGGGCTTGAGAGTGCCTAAGTTCATTCCCCATCACCCATGTAAAAAATTCAGCATGGCCAACAGAGGCCTATAATGCCAGGGCTGTGGGAGGGGGCGGAGACAGCACAATCACTGGAGCTTATTGGTCAGTCAGGCTGACTGAAAAGGGGAAGGTCCAATTTCAGAGGGAGATGACATCTTAAGGAAACATGCCAAAAGAACAATGGAAGAGGATGCCCAACGTTCTCTGCACTCTGCACACATGCACAAGGGGCACATGCATCTGCAAACCCAACTTCACACACTATGCATGCACACACCACACACACACTACACATAGAAATATACATACATGACTCCCAAAATAAAATAAATCAATAAAAACAGACATGCTGGTACATGCATATAACCCCAGCATTTAAGGAACATAAAGGCACGAGGATGAGAAGTTCAAGGCCATCCTTGAATACAATATAGTGATTTTGACAGTATAAGGTTGAAATTCAAGACTTATTAAAAAATTAAATCAAGACACTGGCCACACATTGCATTGTGGACTTGCAAGCCTAGCCTTCATAAGACCAAGACAGGCATGAGTTATATATTAAGTTCTAGTCCAGTCTGGGATACATGAGACCATGTCAGAAGGACGGAAAGAAAGAATATACAACCTGGAATACTTGTTTTCAAAGCCATGAAGTTAGAATAAGAGTGTTTTGTTTTGCTTTGCTGTGGTTTGTATGTGGGGGGATGGTGTGGGAGGGGGAGGGTGTAGTGTGTATGACATATAGTATTTACACATGTGTCTGTAATTTGTGCACCACATATATGGAATGTACACATGTGTGGACAACAAAAGAGAATGAAAGGTGTCCTTCTCTTATCCCATATTCTTTCCTTGAGTCCCATTGATTATCTGGTCTCCCACCCCTTGAAGACTGGTGTTACAGATGTACATGCCTAGTTTTTTATGTGGATTCAGGGAGACAAACTTGGTTATCTCCAGCCTGAGAGACCCTCATGCTTAAGTGACAAGCTTTCTTAACCACTAAGCTATGTCCCCAGACCAAGAGCTAGTTAGTTTCTTTGTTTGTTTTTATCAAAATACAGGAGATTCTTTTATGGCCTAGCAAAAGTCTAGAATATAATGGAAATGTAAGGATAGCAGTAACCAGGTGTACATAAATAGTGAACCTGGAATCATTCTGTTCTGCCTCGAGAACTTTCAGCACAAGAGGGCTTCACACTCTGAGCAGAGACAGGACACTTCCACCCCCACCTTGGAGTGGCTTTCTTTCCTTCCCAAGTGCTGCATAATAAAGAGTAGGACTAGGGCTTGAGAGATGGCTTAGTGGTTAAGGCACCTACCTGAAAAGCCAAAGGACCCAGACTTGATTCCCCAGGACCCATGTAAGCCAGATGCATAAGGTAGCACATGTGTCTGGAGTTCGTTTGCAGAGGCTGAAGGCCCTGGTGTGCCCATTCTCTATCTGTCTATCTTCCTCTTTCTCTCTCTCTCTCTCTCTCTCTCTCTCAAATAAAACAAATAAATAAATAATTTTTAAAAAGTAGGAACAGGCAGCTGTACTGTTCTTGCTTCTTTTTCTTAAAAGAAGAATGTTCAACACTCCTTACAACCACCAAATACCACAGGAAATGAGCAGAACTACCAAGCAATGATGCTTATGCTCACAGTTATGTTTCTGTCAAAATTTGAATTTGTGTTTACAAATTCCCTACCCCGTAAAGTAGTTCTACTCCTCCATTTTAAACACTTAATGACATGGTATGCAAGTCACGGATAAATGATTATTTTTTAATTGGAATGGGAACATATTTTTCAAATACCCAGTAGCCTGATTCATAGTGGCGGTTTAAAAAAAAAATGTGCCAGTGCCTGCATCAGGAGTAAGAGAGGACACTGGAAACTCTCTGGCCAGAAAGGGCAGCTCAAAGTTCTCCAGCATTGAACACTCAGAGGGGGCGAAAGGTTTGCTTGATGGAGTTTCTAGTTCCAGAAATAATTCCTTCTTATATTAGAACTGCCAAGTGAGTAAACAGCATGATTAAGGCTTCAGTTTAGGAGTCTGTCTCCAGCTATGTAGACATTAAGTACCTCAGTGGCTACTTCATTGAACCAGTTCAGTCTTCTGTTGCTGGACACTCCAAGCTCTTGCTACTGAAAACAAAGCATTATCTCCCCCCCTAGTATGTGCTTTCCTGCATATATGCAAGACAACCTCATTCTTTTTTTTTCAAGGTAGGGTCTCACTCTAGAATAGCCTGAACTGGAATTTACTAGGCAATCTCAGGGTGGCCTTGAACTCACAGCAATCCTCCTACCTCTGCCTCCTGAGTACTGGGATTAAAGGTGTGCGCCGCCATGCCTTGTTACCTCATTCTTTTAAAACAAATGGAGGGATTTCAACATTCTGCTTATTTTGCTCTATAAGAAAGTATCAAAAGACAGAAAAAGCCAGGTGTGGTGGTGCATGCCTTTAATCACAGACCCTACCTCAAAAAAAAAAAAAAAAAGACAGAATATAATACATCTCTGCATGCACATTGTGTGCTTAGGCACTTACACAGACAAGAAAGACTGAATGAGGGATGCGGCCAGGGAGATGCTCAGGACTTAAAAGTACTTGCTTATGAGCTGGGCGTGGTGGTGCATGCCTTTAATCCCAGCACTCGGGAGGCTGAGGTAGGAGGATCGCTGTGAGTTTGAGGCCACCCTGAGAATACATAGTGAATTCAAGTCAGCCTGGGCTAGAGTGAGATCCTACCTAAAAAAAAAAAAAGACACAGAGGGCTGGAGAGATGGCTCAGCCATTAAGCACTTGCCTGTGAAGCCTAAGGACCCGGGTTCAAGGCTTGTTTCCCCAGGACCCACGTTACCCAGATGCACAAAGTGGCGCATGCATCTGGAGTTCCTCTGCAGTAGCTGGAGGCCCTGGCGCACCCATTCTCCGTCTCTCTGCCTCTTTCTCTCTCTGTCTGTCTGTCACTCTCAAATAAATAAATTAAAACAAACAAACAAACAAAAAGACACAGAATGTCAGGTGTGTCCACTGTAACCAAGATAGAGTTTCAGCCCATCTGGCCCTTGGTATTGACAGCATAAACTTCATGAGGTCACATGATGACCTGAAGACTCCAGAAAGAATACTCATTTTCATTTGAGATCAAACAGGGAGGTAGTAAACTAATTTTCCTCATATTATGTTGTTCCTTAATGTATCTTTTCAGAACGGTACCTGGGTATCTGAAATACAGATTTACAAAGTAACCAATGAACATGGACCTGTGACATATAAAATAGATCTGCCACCACAGTCCCTGCCAGTTCTAAGTAATCAGTGGGCATATTTGTAAGGCATACATGTGAATAACTCCATGAACACTTTGTCTCTTGGACACCACTCTATTTTTATTTATTTATTTATTTACTTATTTATTTATTGGCAAGTAGGGTCTCGCTCTAGCCCAGGTTGACCTGGAACTCACTCAATAGTCCCAGGCAGGCCTTGAACTTATGACTATCTTCCTATCTCTGCCTCCTGAGTGCTAGGGTTAAAGGTATGTGCTACCACACCCAACCTGGGCGCCACTCTAATGCAATCACCTTCGTAAAGGGAATAGACAGACACAACCTGTCTTGGCTATCTCTAACACCTCTAAAATTAAACTTCCCTCTCTCCAAGACTGCGGGTTGGATGGAAGGTACCGGCTTCTCCTTCTGTCTGCCCTGAGGACATTTGAAAGCTAACAATCTGATTGAATTCACCATAATATGGAAATGAATAGATATGATGTAGCTCTAAATGATGAGATAAATACTTGTACTATTTAAATGATACTCACTTATGGGCCTCCATTCTGGGGCCAAGGAGATGGCTCAGTTGGTAAAGTAAGTGTTTGTTGAACAAGCCTGAGGATATAACTTTGGATCCCCAGGACCCATGTAAAAATAAAAGCTCAGTGGAATGGTATACCTGTAATCCAAGCCCTGGGGATGCAGAGACAGGAGGATCTCTGGGGCTCACTGGCTAGCAGTGTAGCTGAACCAGTGAGTTCCAGGATGATAAGAGATCCTGTCTCAAAAAATATGATGGCACAGAAAGACAAACACTGCACTGGACTCTCTCATCGGCAGTTCCTTACTGGGATCAATTAGAGATGAGTGCAAACGGTAGTCAGCACCGGGAATAGGGGCATAAAGCTGGAATGAGACCAGTAGAGAGAAGAACTGGGGAGAAAGGAGAGGAGGAGTTACCTGACAAGTTAGGGGAAGACAGAATATTGGGGATGAGAATGGTGTGAAGGAGCAGGGGGTAAGGTGTGTGGGGAGAAATTACACAAAAGTTAATGCCACATGAATCAGTTCCATAGAAATCCTCACTCTGGCTAGCAGTCTACAATCAATGTAACCACCAATAAAGGGGGAGGGGGGACAGTCTGGACAGAAGGTGGTAAAAGCTTAATATTAAAACCATGGACTCTGGCTGGTAATTGCCAAGCCCAGAGGTGGGTTGCTCCCATGATGAAGTATTGGCCAAGGAAACCCATGAAGTCCCCAAAACAATGTAGGCCATTGCTTAAACACTCAATTTCATTAAAAAATAAATAAATAAGGCCCTATTATTGAAAACATTACAGGCTGCAGTCACAGGGCATCAGAATACCATGTTGGTACAAAAGGGAAACTAGCCCCCTCCTGGCTATCCCTCATAGTGCTGGAGAGCCCTATGGGAGCTGCTAGAAGAAAATGGTCACCACAGCATGAATGAGCAGGAGACCCTGCAGACTACAAAATCGACCAGCTGGATAAGAAGAACACACTTGTGCAATAGTGGCACATAGCCCCTGTGGGAAAGCAACTGTTCACTGATTGGACATGAAGCCTGCTCAGTGGTAGAGAACTCATATGTGGTACTGGAAACCAAGACAGAATCCCATTGCCAGGAAACTGATGGCCCCCACTGATCTCTGGAGAAAGAGTGGATTTACACACCAAAAATCTCTCAAATAACTTTTCATACCCCCCCCCCTTTGGCCTAAGCTGCTCTCACTCCAAGTTGGAGAATCTGCTTTATTTTACAGAAGACACAGAAAACAGAGGAGAACTAAGATCCATCAACAAGACAAGAAGATAACTGATTGCCCGCCATGAGATGTACTACCTCTTTCACATCTGCCAGGGATCAGGAAAACTTGCAGTGGACGCGGCTCCATGAACACTGCTCTCACTGCTAGCCTGACAACCAGCTTCAGGGTGATGGTGGCAGACACAGTGATCAAGCACAACCTATCAAAGCAGACATCCAGAGGCTACAAAGAACTTAACACGAAATCAGACTGCCAATAGACCTGCCATGGCTCAGGGAGCACAGTGGAAGAGGAGGCAGAAAGATTGTAAGACCTACAGAGTAGGTAGAAATACCCTGAGGCATGCTCCCCCCACTACCCCACAGGGACTGACTGAGGCCTTCATGATGTTACAGTGAATACCATAACCCCAGTGAGGAGAACCCCAGGGAAATGGGAGCAGGGGTGAGGGGATTCGAGTATAATCTGTTATAATATATTATATGATATACAATACATTATAAATTATAATATATATGATGGAGAGCAATTAGGACACCTGATGTCAACCTCTAGCCTCCACATAAATTTGCACAAATACACATGGACATCTGTATGCATAACCACACACATATAAACATGCATGTACACAAGCATGCACACCATACATACATACACATGCCCAAGAAAACCCCTATTCTGTTCCTACATATGGGCTCCCCCAGGGTAACAAAGCCTTGGTGGAGAAAACTAGCAAGCTCTCTTGCTCTTGTCTTCAGGACAACTGAAAGGGGCTTCAGTGTCTTTCTTGCATGGAAAATAAACTGAAAGCAGAGGACTGACTTTATCAGGGTTGCATGGTTTGTACGTCAGTCACCTGTTACTAAAAGTCTGTACACAACTAACTCCCTCAAAACCACGTCCCTTACAACATTCTCCCTTATCTGGCTAGGGATTAATTGTTTTCTACGAGGCTCAGCTCAGCACTGCTCCTAATCTATGGATTGAGTCCAAGACTTCTCTACATGTCTATTATCCCTTGGACCAGTGGACAAATCATAGTTTTTACTTTCTAAGGAGAATGGTGGGCAATCAATTATCTTTTTGTCTTATTGATGGATCTTGGCTCTCCTCTGTTTTCTCTGCCATCTGTAAACTAAAGCAGATTCTCCAACCAGGAGGCAGAGCAGCTTAGGTTAAAGGGGGCACGCAAAGTTGTGCACGCGAACAAACCTTAGTATGCAAACATTATTTATAGACTGTGTTTGCAATGTCTGCTAACAGGTCATTGGCCAAAACAAGTCCAAAGACATATTCTCTACTTCTAGTGGTAGAAATCACAAAGACGCAGGACAAAAGGCATGACTGCGTGGAGGAGTGAATAGCAACTCTGAAGAAGTCTACCAGTTTGCCACGAAGCAAGAAGCAGAATCAATAGCCCTTGACTTCCAACTTGATTCTCCAAGAGTGGTTGTATACAGCTTTGATTTCTCAGCTTTAGTTTGTCTAAGAAAATGAAGGGTTTGAACAGTTCCAAAACTAAGTGGAGACAGACAGTGATTAAACAAAAAAAAAAAAAAAAAGATAGGATGGGGCTGGAGAGATGGCTTAGTGGTTAAGTGCTTGCCTGTGAAGCTTAAGGACTCCAGTTCGAAGCTCGATTTCCCCAGGACCCACGTAAGCCGATTGCACAAGGTGGTGCATGCATCTGGAGTTCATTTGCACTGGAGTTCATTTGCAGTGTCTGGCGGCCCTGGCACAACCATTCTTTCTCTCTCTCTCTCTCTCGCTTGCTCGCTCGCTCACTCTCTTGCTAATAAATAAATAAATAAAAGATAGGGTGGTGTTAGCGCTGAAGAGGTCTAGCAATGGCACCTGACATTCCCCGCTATGTGGAGCGAATTCTCCAGGCTACTTGAGGATGAAGCCAATAGAGCTTCGGGGAAGTTCCTCCTCCATCTTCTTGAATGTGGAGATCAAGACGAGTGGCCAACTCTGTGTCCATTTCTGGTGGCAGCTGAGCTCTGTGAAGAGCTGGCCAGGGCCCCCATTCCTGGGGCCCTTTTCACCTGGCTGCCTATGCTACTCACTGATGAAGGCTTTTTAACTGGCTGCCACCCATTCCCCGCTATTTCCTCATATGTGAATCCATCCTGTTTGGTTATACTTTGCTGACAATGGAACCAACTTTCATCAACTTCCCAACATGGACTGAAGACCAGCAGCTCTCCAGGAATCATCCAGGCCTTCAGTGCCAGATTAGAACTGATGAGGCAGCCAGTCACGTGGACTGAGAAGCTCCTGGGTTCCTTGATTTTCAGGCCTTTGGACGGCTATTGTTAGACTGCCTTAAGCTAATCCAGCAAATCCATTTTTTCCAAATTTTTATTAAACTTCCATGATTATAAAAAATATCCCATGGTAATACCCTCCCTCCCCCCACTTTCCCCTTTGAAACCCCATTCTCCATCATATCCCCTCCCCATCTCAATCAGTCTCTCTTTTATTTTGATGTCATCATCTTTTCCTCCTCTTATGATGGTCTTGTGTAGGTAGTGTCAGGCACTGTGAGGTCATGGATATCCAGGCCATTTTATGTCTGGAGGGAGCACGTTGTAAGGAGTCCTAACCTTCCTTTGGCTCTTACATTCTTTCCGCCACCTCTTCTGCATTAGACCCTGAGCCTTGGAAGGTGTGATAGAGATATTACAGTACTGAGCACTCCAGTCACTTCTTTCCAGCACCATGATACCTTCTGAGTCATCCTAAGCTCACTGCCATCTGAAAAGAGAAGATTCTCTACCAAAAGTGAAAGTAGCATTAATATAAGGGTATGAACATTAAGAGAAGTGCTTACTGGGCAGTTTGATAAGCATAGTATATACATTTAGCCAGACAGCAGCAGACATTACACCCCTAGGGCTCATGACTACCCCTGTTTTAAGTTTTCAGTATCAGGGATGTATTCCCTCCCATGGAGCAGGCCTCCAGTCCAATTAGAGGGCAGTTGATTTCCACCATGATAGACATGCCACTATTGCACCTGTTGGCTCATTTGGCATGGCTGGGCAAATATAAGGCTTGCAGTGTCCACTGTTGAGTATCTTCACTGGTGTTTTCTCTTTCTCCCATTTAACTGCATGCAGAATGGCTTCTTTCAGCTTTCTGTCAGCTGGTCTACATGGAGGAGGATATCAGCTCAATTCCAGCAGGATTTCTCAGTGGCCTTGAAGCCCACATATGTGGAGTCTTCAGAAACAGGGTCTTACCATCTATTCCTGGTGGGAAACCAAGGGCCTTGGCAATGGCCTATAATGTTTTGGGGGCATCAGGGACCTCCCTGCCCAACAACTCACTGAAAGGTATCCCATCCCTGGCACTGAAAATTTTCTAGCAACAATCTACGGCTCCTGACTGTTCCATTGTCCACAAAAGTAGGATGCCATATGATTTATTTATATCCTCTTAAATTTTGATTAGCCCTCCCTCCACATTTTTTGTTTAGTTTATTTATTTATTTGAGAGCAACAGAGAGAGAGAAAGAGGGAGAGAGAGAGAGAGAGAATGGGTGCACCAGGGCCTCCAGCCACTGCAAAGGAACTCCAGACGTATGCGCCCCCTTGTGCATCTGGCTTACGTGGGTCCTGAGCAATCGAGCCTCAAACCGGGGTCCTTAGGCTTAACAGGCAAGTGCTTAACTGCTAAGCCATCTCTCTAGCCCAGCAAATCCATTTTCAATATAATTCACTCTATTGGCTCTGTTCCTGTAGACTACCCTGAAAAGGGCAGATTGTGAGAAAAAAAAATGGGCTTCAGCAGCAGACAGAGCTGATTAAGTACCTCGACCCACCAGCTCCTTAGTTGTATGATCTAAGACTTGCTATCTGAGCCTCAGGTTCCTTCCATGCACCATCCTTCCTGCTCTTTTGTCCTGCATCTCAGTGCAAACTTCATAACTTTGAAAATCATTCTTGAATTAAGGAGATGGCTCAGTGGATAAGGCACTTTCTGCTCAAGCCTGAGTACCCAAGTTTGATCCCCGAACCCCACATGAAAAAAATCTGTTAGCCCTGAAGGCTTATGTAATCCCAGCACACTGAGAGCAAGATGGAGGCAGACACAGAATTACCTGGAAGCCTGAAAGCTCACAGCAAACACGGACGTCACCAACAGTGAAAACTTCAAAAAAAGAGACCTTACCTCAAAAATGAGATGGGGGCAAGCACCAATACCCAAATATTATCCTCTGACTTCCACATGCATGGCATGATACATACACACACTCACACTCACAAACGTGAACATACAGACATACACAGAGAGAGAAAAACAGGGAGAGGGAGGGGGAGAGAGAGAGAGAGACCAAAGGAGACAAAAGAAAGAAAATAACTCTTAGGATGTACAAACAAATTTGCATTCTGAAATCTCTGTTTAGAATACCCAATTTTTACTTTTCATGTGCAAGTGTTTCTAATGTATGTGGACCATCATGCATGTCTGCTTTTGTTTGTTACATAAGTTAACATTACCATAACAAATGCAATCATATTTGTCTGCCTTCATATGAATGAGGACTCTGTTTTAGCTAAGTAGCTGGCCCAACATCATGTAGCTATTAATTGGTGGACCTTGGTCAAGTATCTGGCTCAAAGCACCTCATCTTAAACATCACATTTCTCTGACCCTCCTTAATAGTAGTGTCAATCTCACAGGGTAGTTGTGTGAATTAATGAGGTAATGCTTATCAAGTCCCTGGCACAATGCCCGTGATATAGAAGTGCACATTAAATATGAGCTGTGGGTGTAATATGATGTCCCCAGGTCACATGTAATATAAGATAATGTTCATTTGAGTTGTGAAATAGGACAGGGACCAGTAGCCTCAGAAAGACTTCGAATGAATATTTTGTGTTGAGAGTATGTACGATGATACTAACAGCACTACTAACTGAGCAGTTTATCGCTGTTTGCACCATACTTTGATTAGAGGAATGAGGAAAGGAAACCCATTGGAATGCTGCACTTCAACAAATTAAATGTAAAAACACACAATTAAATGTAAAAATAAAAGTCATCATTTCATATATTGCCAAGAAATGAAAACTCTTAAGCTGGGTGTGGTCATGCATGTCTATAATCCCCCAGTTTGGGAGGAGCAATTGAGAGTTAAAGGCCAGCCTGGGTTACAAAATGAGATACTATCTCGAAATAACAAAAGTAAAGAAGAACACTCTCAGCTAAACTGCCTAAACTAATATCTTCTGACCACTCATAATTTTTATCTTTATTGAATATCTTATTTTGACTTTTGATACAGTTCTTTTCATATCCTACTCTGAAGCTTGTATTAAAATGTTCAAACCTGGGGCTGGAGGGTTGGCTTAGCAAAACCAAAGGACCCGGGTTCGATTCCCCAGGACCCATGTAAGCCATATGCACAAGGTAGCACATGAATCTGGAGATCACTTGCAATGGCTGAAGGCCCTGATATGCCCATTCTCTCTCTATCTGTCTCTTTCTGTCTCCTTCTCTCTCAAATAAATAATTAAAAATAAAATAGTTTTTTAAATGTTCTAACCTGGGCTGGGGAGATTGCTCAGTAGACAGTTTGCTGCACAAACGTGAGTGCCTTCATTCGAATCCCAGCACCCATATGAGGCCAGATGTTGTGCAGGGCATTTGTAATCACAGCAAACCTATGGGCACGGGGGGGGGGGGGGAGAAGCTGTGAGAGGCTCGGGGGCCAGACGGCCTGGCAATTACAGTGGTGAACAAGGAAAGACACTGCTTCAAACATAAAAGGCAAGAACCAACACCTGAGGTATTCTCTGACCTCCACACATTCACAGTGGCATGTGGGCGAGCACATGGGAATGCACATGCGTGAGCATGGTGCACACGTGTGCACACATACACACACACACACACACACACACACAATATTCAAACCTGAGGTTTCTGAATTCATTCAGCTTGAAAGGAGCCGTATTTGTTTCTTTCCACATAGCATCATCCTCCATGTCATGAGTTGTTATGGAGACCGTTTGCCTCTGGGACTTTCCTCCAAGCTTTTGATGTCCACTCTGCATGTTTTTCTTTTTGTTTTTTTTATTAATTGATTTCCTGAAGTTTTACCTGCAGGTCTTCAACTCCAGTTTGTATGTAGTCAGACAATACAACTTCTCAGCTGAAACTGAAGTGCCACTGACCAGATTCACACTCATTTCACACATGTGAACATGTAAAGAATCAAAGTATCTCCTGCTATTGATGGATTCAGTAGATAGGGAGTGTCTCGATTTTCACAAACTTACTGTTAACATCTCATTAGAGTTGATCTAGAGGTACTTTTCACCTTTAAAAATAAAAGCTGAAATTTCGCTGGGCATATTCTAATAAGGCAGTTGCTTGTTTGTTTCTTTGAAAGCATGGGGGAGAGCAAGCTTCAGAAATACATTTTCTCTTGGGAGTGATAACATACATGGTTAAAACCTCAGGAGAAAGTTTAGCCCTAAATCATTAAATGAAACCAGAATATCTATGACAGCATTTCTTGATCTAATTTTACCATATCAGCAAATATTGCATTTTGTCAGGATTCAGTGATATTCTGCACACTTTGGAGGTGTGGTAAAAGAAGAAACTAATGCCTTAGAATTACTTATTTTTCTAAAAAAAAAGAGCAGCCTGCATATTTCACAAGGTGTTTTTTTTTTAATTTTATTATTATTTATTTATTTATTTATCTAACAGCGACAGACAGACAGGAAAGAGGCAGATAGAGAGAGAGAGAATGGGCGCCCCAGGGCCTGCAAATGAACTCCAGACACGTGCGCCCCCTTGTGCATCTGACTAACATGGGTCCTGAGGAATCGAGCCTCGAACCGGGGTCCTTAGGCTTCATAGGCAAGCGCTTATTCACTAAGCCATCTCTCCAGCCCTCACAAAGTGTTTTTTAAGAACCTAAAATTAGAGGTTTCAATGTAAAGATATGACAACAATGAAAGATTCAGAGAGGAAGCTCTGGACATAGGAAACAATTCAGATAAAGGTTGGAGAGATGGCTTAATGGTTAAGGCACTTGCCTGCAAAGCCTAAGGACCCATGTTCTACTCTCCAGTTCTCAAAAAAGCCAGATACACAAGGTGACACAATCACACAAGGTCACAAATATGCACAAGGTGGTGCACACATCTGGAGTTCAATTGCCATGGATGGAAGCCCTGTTATGCCAATTCTCTCCTCTCTCTCTCTCTCCCTCTCTCTCTGTCTCTCACTCACTCTTATTCTCACTCTGATAAAAAATTCAGATGAAAGACCATAAAAAATTATGTCATGTTACCCTGTGACTATGAATTTGACACCCAACATTAGCTAAAAATATACTATTTTCAAATGCAGGAACAGACACTCAGTAAATCTCAATTTTAGTTTTGACTTGTCATTAAACTTCAAAATCATCAGGCTTCTCTCATGGACATGCCTGTTTCATCTTCTATAAAGAACAAACGGGAAGCATGAGGTCAGAAAGAGAAGACACAATGAAACAAAAGCATCAAATGTAAGCCAAGAATAATAACCTCTCCTTTCTGCAAACGGAGACCATGTTAGTGGGCTGTCAAATGGAACAGCTGATTTAAAGGGATATGAGACATTTTACAGCAAACTCGGAACAGATTTTCCCCGAGCACACATGGTTAATCTTCACCTAGGGATAGAAACTGGGACAAGGTAGACAGAAGGAGCCTCCGTGCCTTTGAAGTGCTTCGGAGCCCAGTATATTACAGTCAGCAGCAAGAATCCTTCCTTCAGGTGCCGAGTGGAGTTTATTGGCTGTGATTTTTATGAGACACTGGAAGAAGCTGAAACACTACTGCGTGGCCACAGAAATGCATAGTGTGCGAGACAAGAGTCATTACCAGTTGCTGAGGAGTTGACAACGGAGTCTTCCTGAAAGACTTTTGCTATCTGTGTCGAACATTAACACAGAAGCCATCTTTTTCCTTTTAAAACTAAAAAGCTTTACCTTTGTAAGTCACAAATTACTGCCCAAGATATTGTACATTATTCCTCTCTATTAGGTCTGTGTCCTCCAAAATACCTTCAGGTCCTTCTGAGAAGATAGTATCTAAGATATTTTCTAGAAGCATCTTTTCTGCCCTCAGTAGATGGAAGGAAGAGGGAGTTCCATGACAAAGAAAAAGGAAAGTGTGTACAAAGGGAAATGGATTTGCGAGGAAATATGTTGACCCCGACTCTACCAAAAGCTTGCCAGCTTTTCCAAATTCATTCCATTTAAATTCTGTTTCTGCCCAAAACTTCCATATGAAATAAAATATGCATATTGAAGATCTTACCATGGGAGGAGAAAATGGTCTCTTAATTCTTCCAAATAATTAAATGTCTGAAATAGTTTGATATGCTCCAAAGAGACAGATACAGGGCATTTGGGCAATTGTGCCACCCTGAGTGAAGATTGGGGCACTAACAGTAAGCACTGAAATTTCCCTGGACTTATTTAGTGAGTATGCCACTGCAAAACTGTTCCCATGACCCATGCGCCTCCACCCCCCCCTATCTCCAGGACACCTTTCTCTTGGATTGTGTGTCTACGCAGGACACAACACCAGCAAACCAGCCGGCTGCCAAGCAGACAAAACACTCATTACAATGGAGGGGTTTTGGTTGTCGCAACTGGCCAAACATTTCAGTATGATTCTGACACGACTTATATGTAAATCAGCACTGTCCAAAAAGTAAAATGGAAACCACGTATGTCATTTAAACTGTCCTAGTACCCACGTTCTGAAAAGTGAAAAGGATACTAAGTGTGGTGGCGTATGCCTTTAATCCCAGCATTCAGAAGGCTGAGGTAGGAGGATGGCTACGAGTTGGAGGCAAGCCTGTAGAGGCCAACCTGGTAAGATCCTGCCACAAGAGAAGTAAAAAAGGCCAAATTAAATTAATCTTAATAGCCTCATAATCTATTCAATTGCACATATCTAAAATACCATCAATTCCACATGTAATTAAGATTAATAAATTCATATAATATTTTACACTCTTTGCTCATACTAAGTCTTTGCAGTCAAGTTTACTGCTGACTGTCCCAGCACATCTGGGTTTGGATGAGCCACATTTCGTGTGCTCAGTGGCCACACACAGCTAGCGACTGCCCTGTTGGACAGTGTACCACTAAATCGTCCATGTCTGCGTAGCACACTCCTTCAGTTTCCCATACCAAGGTAAGCAGGAGTCCAGAGCTTCAGCAAGGCCTTGGCATCCATAAAAATTTCTACGTTTTTGACTATTTGTTTGAGGGGCGGAGTAACTAGCTATTTCAAATTGGAAATGGGATATTCCAACCTATTTTAGGATTTTTTTCATTCCTTTGATGTGTTTTCTCTCCTTTGGAAAAAAATAGGGATGTAACAAGTGAAACATGCTTAATATTTTAAACCCACTTAGGTTCTTTCATATGACCAAAAAAGCCCCAACAACTTCCATGACAACAAAGGCTGTCATGACATATACTTCTTGATGGGAAGTGAATTTATAAACCTTGGATTTACCACGTATCACTTTTTAGAAATGTATCAGAATGAGACAGGCATAACATACGTTTATGAAATAACTCATAGAGTGGTTTGTCAGTAGAATCAGGACCTTCATAAAATACCATGCTTTATATTCATAACACTACCATCTCACTATTCCTCACATACTGTTGAATTTTGACAAATGAATAGCAGATATCTGTCACAAATCACATGTCATTTGTCTCCTTTGGATTTCAGTGTTTTTTCTGAATGACTTGTGTGTGGGGACAGGGTCAATGACACAGAATTAAGCAGTCAGGAAAGCACTTTGATCAGGTAATCACCTGCAGGGCTGCCATGTAGCACTCCAGAGACTGTTTACCACACAAGAGTGAGTGCCTGATTGAGGGAGAAAAGGGGCTCCGAAATCCAGCTCGGTGGTCTGCACACCAAGTCATGCACCTTGCCTGAGCATGCTTTTTGCTCATTCACACAAAGACAGTGTATTGGCCAGAAGCTGTCCTACACACCTACACTTTGTGGCCTATTTGGAAAAATGTAAGGAGCAAGGTACAAAAAGGGAGGGAAATCCAATTCACTTCCTGTAAAGGAAAACAAGAGGAAATCTTTTTCATATATGTTGAGATTTAAAAAAAATAAGAAATTTGGGCTGGAGAGATGGCTTAGCGGTTAAGCGCTTGCCTATGAAGCCTGAGGACCCCGGTTCGAGGCTCGATTCCCCAGGACCCATGTAAGCCAGATGCACAAGGGGGTGCACGCGTCTGGAGTTCGTTTGCAGTGGCTGAAGGCCCTAGCATGCCCATTCTCTTTCTCTCTCTATCTGCCTTTCTCTGTCTGTTGCTCTCAAATAAATAAATAAATAAATAAAAGAATTGCATACATTTAAAAAAAAAGAAATTTGCTGAGTGTATAGGTACATACCTTTAATCCCAGCACTCAGGAGGCAGAGGTAGAAGGATCACTGTGAGTTCGAGGCCATCCTGAGACTACATAGTGAATTCCAGGTCAGCCTGAGCTAGAGTGAGACCCTACTTTGAACCCCCCCCCCAAAAAAAAAAGAAAAAGAAATTTTCCGGGTGTGTAGATGCACACCTTTAATCCTAGCACTGGGGAGGCAGAGGTAGGAGGATAACTAGGAGCTCCAGGCCACCCTAAGACTACATAGTGAATTCCAGGTCAGCTTGGGCTAGCATGAGATGATACCTTGTGGAAAAAAAAAGGAAAAGAAATTAGTTCTAGAAAAGTAAAAATAGCATCACAGTAAGAGTGTACAACTGTTAAGGTGAAGGAGTCACCCAATAAGGCAGAAATCCTCTCCAAACCTCTTGACTGAAACAGACTCTCTTGGAGATGGGCAGTCCTGGAGGAGCTCAATGGGAAAGTAGGGCTCAACTCACATTTCTGGCTAATAACCATTTACTAGAACATCAGCTCCTGGAATTTTACCTGTGGAATCCATAGCAAAATGCAAGTCTGGTACATAGCAAGGGCTCAGCAAATATTCATCAATCAGCTAGGTTTTCAATTCTTTCTGAAGTAGCTTGTGCTGTTCTTGGACGCCTTCAAGTGTGCAGAATGCTAATATGTTAAGGAATGACAATCGTGGTCATTCTTTTAAAGAATTTTCATCGTTAAAACATACATACTGAAATATTTATTATTTGCAGATGAAAATTACTGAAGTCCAGCAACAGGGGCATCATAATTCATTATACTGTAATTTCTATTCTTATATATCTCTGAGTGTTCATAATGAAAAAGAAGCATATCCTCAAAAAATTAAAAATAAAACTATCACATCATCCAGCAATTCCACTACTGGGCATATTGAAGGAAATGAAATCAGTATATCAAAGAGACATGTGCACTCCCATATTTATTGCAGCAGTATGCACAATATCCATCAACTGATGAATGCAAGAAAAATATAACACATATGCACCATGGAATACTATTCCACCATTAAAAAAAATGAATGAAATCCTGTCATTTGTAACATGGATGAGACTGGAGATCACTATTTTTAGGTGAAATAAGCCAGGAACAGAAAGATAATAATCTGATTCATTTGTAGAATGTGTAGCCAGATGTAGTGAGAGTATTGGGAATAGGAAGGTATGGGGAAAAGTCTGTCAATGAATACTAAGTAATACTTATATAAGAAAAATTTTAAGTTGTGGTATTCTATTTCATAGTAGGTAGACCATAATAACACTAATATACTATATATTTTTTAAGAGGAAGGATTCTGACTGCTATTTCCACAAGTAAATAAATGGAGAAATAAATGCTCTGATTTGAACATTATACTATATATTAATATATCAAAGTATTACACAAAACCCCATGAATATGTACAATTTATACATCATTTAAGTATTATAAAGGAAAAGAATAATGCATGCTCAGTCACGTCATATCCTCTTTGTCATCTGCTACAGTGACTTCATTGTTGTATACCTGGTTGACTGCCCCTTCAGCTTGGGTCTCCTAATTACAAGGAAGGACGTAGGTCCCTGATGGACATGTAGGATTAAGGATAAACCTTGTTGTTTTAAGTCACTGCCACATCAGAGATGTTTGTCATTGCAGCAGAACTTGTACTATCCTGATTAACAAACTGAATTAATTAAAACCAATAGAAACTTACTATAGTACTCTAAACTTTTAACTCACAAAAATAACTGTAAAACTCCAAGAGAGGAAATAATATACAGCATTTTCCAAATGAATATTACCTCAAAAGCCTTTTGGGAGTAGAATATCATGGGACACACAAGGAAAGGCTGATTGAGTTTGAGGGCAACTTTGTATCCCCGCTGGCTAATTTAGAAGATTTTGTTATAGTGGACATTGAACCCAGGGTTTTTATGCATACTAAGCAAGTACTCTATCACTGAGATATATTTCCATCCCTTAAATTGGAAATTTTAATCAACAAAAACTCTTCTAGACTTTTACATTGGCTGCTCTTAAACCAGATCTCCCTCATCTCTTTTTTCTTCTATTGACTCTTTTAGACCCAAAAACAGAGTTTCGCATTCGTTCTTAATACATGTTCAGTCCAATGTTCCAACATACTGAGAGGCCCAAATTAAAATAATCCCATTCCTACTATCTCTTCATCCTCCAAATGCTCCAATCTAAGTATAACTGGCTGCCTCCAAGGTGACTTTCAGAGCGGCTTTCTATCATCAACCTCCTTGACCCTTTGTTCTATGTGGCAATAATGATCTGATATTTCCTTGTATTTTCCTTTTTAAAATATTTTCATTTATTTATTTCTAAAGAAAGAGAGAGAGAGAGAGAGAATGGACATGCCAGGGCCTCTGCAAATGAACTCCAGATGCACACACCACTTTGTGCATCTGGCTATACGTGGGTGCTGGAGAATCGAATCCAGGCCATTAGACCTTGCAAGCAAATGCCTTAACTGCTGAGCCATCTCTCCAACCTTTTCATTGTAATTTCTAATCTTATCAGGCATTCTCCAGATGCTCTTATTCCCCGAGATCCTTCTCCAGCTGCACCCTCAGTACCAGTTCCTGTCTCCTACAACCCACAGGACTCATGTGTACTTTCTATCTCCTCCCTATCTGTCTCTATGAAGGACCCTTTCAGCAAAGTCCATCTCGCTTGGGCTTTTTTGTAGGCAATTCCCTAGTGATAGTCTTTGGCTACCCTCAACCATCATGTGCAGCCATAACCACAGTTTCCCAGTTGGCTCAACTTGCATCCCTTTAATGTCTAGGAGCCTTCCCAGTATCAGATCAGGCACAGAATTGGAGAATTAGTATAAATGCTTTCTACATTTCCAGCCAACATATTGAATCAGAAGAGGCCTTAGTGGCGGGCCCTTTGCTCCATGCTAGTGACTTCTCTAGGGTGGGGGTCGGTATTTCTTGGTTAAACAACATTATAGGGTAGTTTTATAGGATAACAAGGCTTTGTCATAGTAGAGAATTTTTATTCAGAAATATTTATATTGTACATATTTGAATGGTTAGGTTAAATTCAAGTTATGTTCATTTAACTGAACATAATAATAGCAAAGGATCTGTGGTTTATTTTTATAAATTTTTATTGAAATTTTCACTTAAGGATTTTTTTCAGATATACAAGGAACATGAAATTATGTTTTAGTCTCTCAAAAAAATACTCTAAAATTTATTATTACTCCCAGTTGAATATATAAATGCCAGGTAGTTAAAATATTGGAATCCTTTCATTTTCCCTTATGATTTATAAGTATTAATTTCTTCCTCAGAGAGAAAAATCAAAGAAATGGATGCATTAAGCATGAGTTGACAAGCCATTCAAAACATTCTGATTTTAAAAAATGAACAAAGAAATGAGATCTTCAAGAAAGTAAAGTGAAATTTGAATGAATCTCATCTTCAAAGACTAAAGGTTTAAAGGAAGTGGGGCAAAATATTTTGAGTTCTGATAATGAAGTATTATAGTTAGGATCAAATACAATGGCAGGTATATTATTTTAGAATTCAGAAGGGAAAAGGTAAAATGATTATCATATAGAATTACCAAAATGCAAGAGTAAGAAAAGAAGCAAATACTGCTTCTCACATATTTGTTTCCCAAGCAAATGAACTAGGAAAACAGACAGGCAAACTCAGTTTGTTACATAAGCTTAAGAAAGGTAGCTTTGATTACTTTATGTCAGCAACTATATTTAATAAGGCTTTTTTTGTGGTTCTGAAGACTGAACCCAGGGCCTCATCCATGCAAGGCAGACACTCTACCACTGAGTTATATTCTCCAGCCATAATGGGGCTTTATAACAGGATCTCAGTAAGGTCATGTTTTAGCTGAGTTGGACAACGTTAATGACTATCAGAACACTAAAATGAAAGGAAGGATTTGATGGCCTGTAGGGTGATACTAAATTCAATACTGGAAAGAATATTTCAGTCTATTGGGAAAGTCAGACAAGACATAAAAATTTTCAAGGGAAAGACAAGTTTTGCTCCATATTTTAATTCGCCACACCACTCATGTATCAATAACATAGCTCTGCCACTTGTACCATTTGCTGAGATGACTTTAGGTAAATTGTGAGAAAAGCTAGGGTTTATAAAAATGACAAATTCTTAATAGGAAGCTCTATTCCTATCAGATTGCAGCAGATTCTAACCAGAAATCACTAACCCTTTGTTATTGATCAGCTGTTAGCCAACGTATTCTGTAAAGGGCACCAGGCATAACAATGTTCCCCCAAAGAACTCTAAAGGTGCTGAGGTAGTAGTTTGAAGGAACAGTAATTGGTAAGCAAAAGCTAACTAAAGAAGAGGTTGAAATTTGCAATTTGGTCAACATGCTAAGGCTCCTTGGAGGTTAAGTCATTGGGTTTTGCCTCTAGGCACAGATGATCGAACAGATGAAAAATAAAAATAACTCAAATGTTGTAGGAAAGGTGTCAGTAATTTGAGCCATCATTTTATCATTCCTTTTTAAGTATCCAGACATCTTGGTTTTTTTCCACGTGGAGTATTTATTCCAAATATGCTTCTATTGTGTATGTGTTTAGCAATGTATCCAAGGCACATTTCCACATATCCACATATATTTTATCATTCTTGAAAATGAAAGAGGAGTCAAAAATTCCATCATTAGCCTTGTGTGTCATGACTAGTAGAATATACAAAGAATCATGTCTTTCTAAATTTTTAAAAGAATATTCTCTATAATGTGGTCTTAAGTACAATGTGGGAATCATTTTATTCTTTTAAGAAACTCATTTCCTAGCACGATTAGCGAAATACTCTATCTAGAAACATCCATGCTTGTGTAGTATTTGATATATTTTGTTTACCCCTCTTTCCTTCCTCACAAGCAATAGAGAAATGAGCTAGAGTGCATTGACCCTGACATCTGGAAGATGCTAAGTAACATTTCTATATAGAATAAGCTGTAGCCAGTTCTTATACCATAAGAGTCACTGCATATCTAAGTGTGGTGGGCATGGACATGAACTGACACATAGCTCTTGAAGAAGACCTCCTGCTAGACGTGTATTTGACTAAAAGCTTCAAGTTGATACATCTTTGACTTCACCACCACATTGACCCCAATGCCATCCTTACTCTGGCCTGCTCACACTAGGACCGAGCATGGCAGGGATACTGGAACAGCATTACATTGCCCAGTGCCATATTCCTCCAGTAGACAATATCTACCCAAGAATTCATCATCATCCTGCCTGAGATCCAAAGGATATCTTATCTAGTCCTCTATACTTCCATTTATCTTTTCAAAGATGTCATGTCTGCATTTTGACCTAACATGTTCCCCACCATTCCTACCCCTTTCCTTCAAAGAAATGTCTATCACTACATCTCTTGTACATATAATCCAATATTAGTACACACTTCTCAGAAGTACCATATTAACATGTTAGGGTTATAACGACCAGTAAATGAAAATGAAGAATTTGCAGCTCAGAAAAAGTACATTATTTTCACGGGTGAAGCAATCAGAAATGAGCTCTGTGAACAAAAAGTTATTTTTTTACTCTTGTAATAAGTATTCTTTGTTTATAGACTAAAATTTTGCTTCCTACTTTTAATTGAAGTATAATATATGCAGAGAATGCATAAATCATGATTATATATTTTTATATATTTATAAACTGAACATACTCATGTAACTAGCACCCTCTCAGATCCAAAAACATAGCACCCTAGAAATCTCTCTTTATGTCTCTTCTAAATTTTTATTCCTCAAAGATAAATAATGCCTGATTTTCACTATATACATCATTTTAGTTCTTTTAGAATTTTATATGGATACAACACATCTTTGTTTCTATCTCTTTTTCATTTAACATTATGCTTTGGAGATTTGTTCATATTTTCCAGGAAGTAATACTTTATTCATTCTCATAGTTGTAGTTCAAAATCTTTCTAAATCTTATCAATACATCATCAGGAACCAGATTGGAAATGCCTAGCTGGAGTATTTTATCATGTTCAATTTTTCCCTGACTTTCCATAATTCTATGAAGACAGTTTCTATCTCTTTTCTTGGAACACTATTTCACAGGTCCTGACATGTAGAAAATGTTCCCAAGAGGCTGAGTTTTTCTTCTCAAGAATCCTTTCTATGTTATATAATTACTCTCCCTGGGACCATTATATTCTCTCAATTCTGGAGGATTATTGTTCCCTCTTAGTCATCCTTTGGCCATAGTGTTTTTTCTCTGATTTTTAAAAATATTTTTTAAAAACATTTTTAAATTATACTTATTTATTTGAGAGAGAAAAAGAGGCAGAGAAAGAGAGAGAGAGAAACAGAGAGAGAGAATGGGTGCTCCAGGGCCTCCAGCCATTGCAAAAGAACTCCAGACGTATGTGCCACCTTGTGCATCTGGCTACGTGGGTACTGGGGAATCAAACCTGGGTCCTTGTAGAATCAAACGTGGGTCCTGGGCTGGAGAGATGGCTTAGCGGTTAAGCGCTTGCCTGTGAAGCCTAAGGACCCCGGTTCGAGGCTTGATTTTCCAGGACCCACATTAGCCAGATGCACAAGGGGGTGCACGCGTCTGGAGTTCGTTTGCAGTGGCTGGAAGCCCTGGCGCGCCCATTCTCTCTCTTTCTCTCTATCTGCCTCTTCCTCTCTCTGTCACTCTCAAATAAATAAATAAATAAACTGAACAAAAAAATTAAAAAAAAAAACGTGGGTCCTTAGGCTTCACAGACAGATGCCTTAACTGCTAAGTCATCTCTCCAGCCCTCCTCTGATTTTAATAGAACAACTTCTAAATGTCTTCCTATCTATCTTTTGCCATCATTTGGAAACACAGGGTCCAAGCCCGTCACCAAACTTCAGGGAACATGGAACCCAGGCTGGACTATACACACACTACACATGCTTCATATAAAGGAAAATTTGTTCTTAAATGCGATCTCTTCCCTGGTTAGAAACAGTATCATCTTATCTTAAACACAAAGCTACCTTTGAGAACAAGGTGCTAAAAGGGGTGACAGTCAACTGACCTTAAGTGACCATCTTACTATTCAAAAGTAGCATCTGTCCTTCCAGTCCTTATCAACCACCCAGGTTTCTATAATTCTTCATAAGAGACAGAGAACAATTGTTTTGAATCACATTTTGTCAAATCTAAAGACGTAATGTCACCAGGCTTGGTGGTGCATGCCTGTAAACACAGCACTAGGAAGGCTGAGATGAGTTTGAGGTCAGCCTGGGATACAATTAAAGACTGTCAAAAAAAAAAAAAAGCTGGATATCTAGTTTACTTGATAAAGTTCTTGCTTCACAATCACCAGAACCTCAGTTCAATTCCAAGAACCCATGTAAAAATGCTGGGAATGCTGGTACATAATTACAGTCCCAGCATTGGAGTGGCAGAGACAGCTGGATTTCTGGAGTTCAGTGGCCAGCCACTCTAGTCCAATCAGTGAGTGTTAGGCCAGTGAGAGAGCCTGTCTGAAAAATAAGGTGGGTGGAGTTGGAAGATGGCTCTGCAGTTGAAGTTCCTTGCCTGAAAAGCCTTCTGGCCTGGATTTAATTCCCAGGCACCCATATAAAGCCAGATAGTCGTGCATTTCCAGCATCAAGAGACTCTTGTGTATGCATATGAGCACACACACTCTCACACACATACACACACAATTTTTTTTTTTTTTTTTTTTTTTTGAGGTAGGGTCTCATTCTAGCCCAGGCTGATCTGGAATTGACTATGTAATCTCAGGGTGGCCTCGAACTCACAATGATCCTCCTACCTCTCTCTGCCTTATGAGTGCTGGGATTAAAGGCATGTACAACTATGCACAGCCAAAATCTTAAAAATTAAATATATATGTACATATATATATATATATATATATATATATATATATATATAAATAAGATAGGCAATCCTCCTGAGGAACAACACCCAAGGTTGATCCCAGATTTCACATGAATGTGCAAATAAGTGCATACACACCTGCATACACACAAATACACACACATACACACATGCACGCAAAACAACAGCGACAACAACCAACCTTAAGAATGCTATGTGTCCTAACAGCTTTCTAAAGTGAATTTTGCTTGAAACATTTTCTAGTCACTTTGAGTTACTTTTGCAGTTCAATTATTTTTAACCACAACTTTCAATTTGGGGTCAGAATACCAGTCCTATGAGAATTATTCCCCTTTGTCTTCATAAGATACTAATATCTAGTAATGTAGGTAAATCAGTTTTCAAATCATCTATAATCTATAGACTTTCAACAGTTCTTGCCAGTATTAATTATTAAGATAGGGAAACTGAGGTCCAGAGAAGTTAATTGTCCTGTCTTAAATGATATAGTTAGCAAATGGAAGATCTAGGATCCACACTGTGGTGGTTTGATTCAGGTGTCCCCATAATCTTAGTTATTATGAATGCTAGGTTCCCAGCTGATAGAGATTTGGGAATTAATGCTTCCTGGAGGCAGTGTGTTGTTGGGGGTGGGCTTATGGGTGTTATAGACAGTTTCCCCTTGCCAGTGTTTGGCACACTCTCCTGTTACTATGATCACCTTATGTTGGCCAGGGGGTGATGTCCACCCACTGCTTATGCCATCATTTCCCCTGCCATCATGGAGCTTCCCCTCAAGCCTGTAAGCCAAAATAAACCTCTTTTTACCCACAAGCTGCACTTGATTGGGTGATTTCTACCAGCAATGCGAACCTGACTGCAATACACACTTTGGTTTTTGGCTATATTATTCACCTTTTTAACCCTTTTTGAGACGTTTCATAAATGAACACACTGTAATTTGACCATAATACCATTACCTGTTTCTGTTTCTCTTCTCCATGCCTTGTTCCAATAAATTCCTTCTCTTTCAAACTAATCCCTCTTATATTTTGATTTTAGGACCGAATAATCAAAGTGGAGCTGATCCCAACACATTATGGGATACTTAAGTAAGATCCTAGACCGGAAATTAGACAGTTTCTGTATTAGTCCTGGTTCCTCCACTTCACATGAGCTGTGAAATCTTAGACAATTTACATTGTCTCTCTGAGTGTCAGTTTTCTCATCTTTAAAATGGAGTGATAATAGTACCTTTCTCAAAAGGTCACTGTAAGGGTTAAATCAGGATGATGCATGTAAAACTCATTGTGAACATAATAAATTATAAATGTTGCTATTATTTTTATGATTTGTCCATAGCATTCTGGAACATCAGGAAATGTTGATTGGTTAATAGTGACCAAAAGAAGTGGCTCCCATACCTGGATCTTGATCTGAACCATCTGCTGCACTTTTGGGAAAGACTTCTTTGACACTTCCCCTGTGGGAATCTCAGCAGTTCAGCTAGTCATGGAAGCCTCTGTCCTAAAGCAAAAGTCCCTAATGGCCATGACTTCAGAGAGTACAACTAGTTCATCTCAGAGGGATTTCTGGCATCCTCCAATCTCTCTGCTCAAGCTCTGTCCTCTCTCATTCCAAATAATATCCCATCCACACAAATATGGAACACACCTATCCTTCCAACAGACCATGCTCTGGATTGAGCCAGGGCCAAGGTTGGATTCCAGAAAAGAAAGAGCACTCTCTGACACACATTATAGAGTGGCCCCAGAAAAGACCTATGGAGGTTTGGGAAGAGTTGACTAGTTAGAAGACTGTTAGTGACCATCAGCAATCATGATGTCTTTACAAGGGCACACATGCCTTGTCCTTCCCCTACAGGTAACCCCTGTCTCCTGACTTCTCAGTGATAGCTCTCCCATTTCCAATTTGCACATGGACACACAGGTGATTCCATGACCATGAATGGCAGATTTAGAAACCTAGAGGAAACTAAGGTGGCGTAATGAGAAAGGAGCTCTGGAGCCTCTGTTTTCACAGGCATAACCCCAAGCACTCACTCATTTGAAACCAAAGTCAGTGCTTTGAAAAGGATCCATTTATTTCAATTAAGCTGAGGGACAACCAAGGCTAATAAAAATTGCTATTCCGTCCCAGCTGATCTGTGGCCCAAGTGCTTTGATTCAGGTCACAGTTGGGATTTTTTCCCCCATGAAGAGGCTGTGACAAGCACTTTTACAATCCACTGTAAGTACAAATAATAGCAAGAAATCATGCAGCATGGGTGAAATTAAGCTCTGTGACAAATTATTTGGTTTCTTTCTATTAACCGTCATGATTTGACCTGAACTGCTTCAATTAAGAGATTGGGGCAGGTGTCCTTGGTTCATTCATTATATATGGAAAAGAGAGCAACAGAGAAACATGAAACAGAAAGGATGACAGGATGTTAATTCAATGTGGCACATGTAAGCCTGCTTTAGAGTAGGAAGATGGGGGTGCCGCATGATTTCACTCCTTCCAACCCCCATTCCTCACTCTAATATTCCAAGAAAGATCACAAACATTGTATTTATGAGAGCTCGTTATGCCAATGTGTCTGTTTGATGAATGGTGTCACTGATTAATGAAGACTTGAAACAATGGGATTTTGACTCCAAAGAAGTACATACACAGCATTTAAGAAAAAAAAAAAATCAAATAATTGGCAATCTTCCTACTGCTTTAAATACTCCCTTCCACGTTTCTGCTCTTACAAAACTAACATATCTTTTCACATTGTTGGTGTTTCCCTGTTTTCAGACATTTTTTTCTTCTCAATTTTATTCTTTTATTCTTGTAAAATGAAATATTCTTTTCCTAGGCTACCCATGGGACAGAGATGAGCTGCGCAAGTTACAACTTGTAGGAGTTAGGCACAGAATGTGGAGAAAGATAATTATGCACCCTCATCTGGCTCACAGAGGCACTGGGGCACGTGGTAAGACAATAATATATTGGTTAGTGGGGTTTTTTTTGTATTTTCATTGTTTTGTTTTCAAGAATCTTACTCTTCAACTTTTGATTTTGAAATAAATTTGGACTTACAGAACAGTTGTAAAAATTGTACAGAAAGTATGAGCACACCTTTCACTCCACTTTCCTTAACATTAACAGCTTATGCAACTGTAGTGAAATCCTTAAAACCTGAAAATTAACATTACTATAGTACTATGCTGTAGTAGTATCAATTAAACTACAGATCACATTTGAATGTCACCAATATTTCCTTGAATATTCTTTTCCTGCTCCAAGATCTGTTTAGGCATCTACAATCTGTGACCTTTCCTGGGTCTTGCCTTGTCTTTTCCTGACCTTGATAACGCTGAAAAGTAATGTACAGTTACATTTTAGGCTGTCTTTCAATTTAAGTTCATTTGATATTTTGTCATAATTAGATTGAAATATTTATTTCACAAAAGAATATCAGACAAGTGATTATGTGCTCTTCTTCAGATTATCATATCTGAGAGGCATGATGTTAGCATGTGTGATTACTAGTGATATTAACTTTGATAACTTAAGTTGTATCTGCTAGGTTGGTCATTATCTCTTTTTTATAATTAATAAGTACCTTGAGGCCAACAACTGTTTTCTCCTCAGGTATTCACCCAATAAATTCATAACTATCAGCACATAATGCCTTGATGGTAGTTTTAAAAGAAACCCTCTGGGCCGGGCGTGGTGGCGCACGCCTTTAATCCCAGCACTCGGGAGGCAGAGGTAGGAGGATCGCCATGAGTTCGAGGCCACCATGAGACTCCATAGTGAATTCCAGGTCAGCCTGGACTAGAGTGAGACACTACCTCGAAAAACAAAACAAAACAAAACACAAAAAAAAAAAGAAAAAAAGAAACCCTCCAGGGCTAGAGAGATGACTTTGCAGTTAAGGCACTTGACTAAAAAGCCAAAGGACCCAGGTTCAATTCTGCAGGACCCAAGTAAGCCAGATGCACAAGGTGGCATCTGGAGTTCGTTTGCAGTAGCTGGAGGCCCTGGCGCACCCATACTCTCTCTCTCTCCCTCTTTGTCTCAAGTAAATAAATAAAAAACAAACTATTTAAAAAGAAATCCTCCAGCAGTTATCCAAAGAGCCTAAAGACAGAGTCAAGAAGGGCTGAACAGGGCCAGGCATGGTGGCCCATGCTTTTAATCTCAGCACTCAGAAGGCAGAGGTAGGAGGATTGCTGTGATTTTGAAGCCAGTCTGAGACTACAGAGTGAGATCCAGGTCAGCCTGAGCTAGAATGAGACTCTACCTTGAATGAAATAAAATAACATAAAATGAAAGGAAGGGCTGAACACACTATAGGGATATTCAAAAAATTTCATACATAAAGCACTTTTTCACTAGACAGATGCAGGCATTTGGGCCTTGGAACACCAAGAATTTCTTCTATTTCCTGGCTTGAGATTGGTTGTTAAAGATACTTTTAACTTTCTAGAGTACATGGAAAGGGTTAGCTTTTACTGGTGAAATCATACTTGCTCGTCTCTTCCAAAACACAACATAAAATAACCCACTAAATTTATCTAAATGACTGGCTTTAACTATATCTCAATAACTTCCCAATTGCTTGTGTGCTTTAGTCTATAGGTAACATTCCCCCTCACATCCAATAAGTATCTCCATCCCTATGGGAGAAAACCTGGATGTCTTTCTTTCTTTTTCTTTTTAAACTTTGTTTCTTTACTTGCAATCAGAGAGAAAGAGAGATAGAGGAGTGGGGGGGAGAATGGGCATGCCAGGGCTTCTAGCCACTGCAAACGAACTCCAGATGCACGTGCCCCTTGTACATCTGGCTTATGTGGGGCCTGGGGAATTGAACCTGGGTCTTTTGGCTTCGCAGGCAAATGTCTTAACTGCTAAGCCATTTTTCCAGCCCTGGAAGTCTTTCTTTTATCCTTTAAGGACTTTGAGCAAGTCCAAAATAACTTTATTCAGTTTTTAAACAATGTGACAATGTTAACTCACTATAACTCATCTCATAAGAAATAACCAGCTGCCTCAAATGGCTCTTGGATTGTTCAAAGCACACTAAATCAAGCTCAATCTCAGAGATGTTCCTGATAACTGTTACTTAAGTTTTAAATAAACTCTTCTAATTAAAATCATCCAACAGAATTAAATCAGTGTTAGAATGAAAAGAAAGTTGTGATAAGCCTCTACCTTTCTATGAAAAATTGTCTCAATTTGGGAAGAATACAATTTTTATGTGTCTTATGAGACAAGAATAAAGAATCACATTGAAGTATACTTAAGTTGAGGGTTTTATTTTTTTGACTTTCTATTAAATATGTGTATGATTTTTATAGAATATTCTTGGTGGTGTCACTATCTTTATTATAATGTGTAACCATATATATGGAGCTGTCTTCTTAATGATTGTCTCCTAGATGATACAAATCACAAATATGACTCTTTTAACCATAGTGGCAAAGACAGTTCAATGAGGAAAATCTGCTCTAGAACAGTTGAAGTCCTATAATGTTGTCATTCACCTTTAGACTTAGGACCCAACATGAACAGCAGCAAATTTTCAAAGCAGATGCTCATAGAGGTCATTTCTGGCAATACAGGCTGTTCTTGCCATAAAAGGATGCTGCTGCTGCTTCTGGCCACTAGGATGTACTCCAACATGCTTTAAAAATACAGAACATGGTTATAAATTGTTTGAATACATTCCATCCAATATTTCATGTAATAAATATAGACTACTCAGCATTTCAACCACTGAAATAACAATAATGAAAGATCCTTGTGGTGGTTTGACTCAGGTGTCCCCATAAACTTATGTGTTCTGAATGCTAGGTCACCATCTGGTGGAAACTTAGGAATTGGAGCCTCCTGAGCACAGTGTATTGCTGGGGGCAGGTTTATGGGTGTTATGACCAGTGTCCCCTTGCCAGTGTTTGGCACACTCTCCTACAGCTGTTGTCCACCTGATGTTGGCAAGGAAGGGATGTCTACCCTCCGATCATACCATCCTTTCCCCCTGCCATCATGGAGTTTCCCCTCAAGTCTGTAAGCCAAAATAAACCCTTTCATCCCATAAGCTGATCTTGGTTGTGTGTTTTCTGCAAGCAACATGAAGCTGACAGCAACAGTAAATTGGTACCAAGAAGTGGGATTGTTCCTGCTAGAAGCCTGACTGTGTGGCTTTTGGCCTTTTGGGACTGATTTAAGAGAAGAATGTAGAAAGGTTTGAAACCTTGGCCAAAGAGACACCTTGCAGTGCTGTAAGTACAGCTTGATGGACTCTTCTGGTCAGAATTGAAAGGCCTGAATGCAGTAAGAACTAAGGACTATGAGATTTGGCATATGGAGATGAGAAAGAACTTTGCTTGGACTTGGCTACAGGCAATTTGTGTGAGAGGCTTGATATGTCCATGTCCTGGGAACTTCTGCAGGGTTGCATTGCACAGAAATGGACTAGTATGAGCAGTTATGGCAAAGAAAGTTATGGCAAAGAAAGAAATGAAATCTTTGGGTCTAAATGGTGCCATTCAACTGCAATTGTTTGAGAGATTACAACTACTGAGATTGGTCCAGCTGACCTGTATTGGGACAACAGGAAGACTGTGAACATTTTTTTGAATGGGCCTGAATGCTGAAGGAATGTTCTGTTCTCCAAAGTCTGCTTTCTTTCCCCCTGAATTAACAAGTTGGTAGCC
Organism: Dipus sagitta; assembly: GCA_036346955.1. Classification (NCBI taxonomy): domain Eukaryota; kingdom Metazoa; phylum Chordata; class Mammalia; order Rodentia; family Dipodidae; genus Dipus; species Dipus sagitta. The sequence goes on from CM070776.1 coordinate 2,936,567, forward strand.
TACCTGGCACTATGGAATATAACAAATGCAGAAAAGAGAAGGTCATTGAATTTGCAACATTGTTTTGTTTTTTGGAAATGGCCATGGGGATTTTAAAACAGGTTCATTGGACCTGTGTGGAGATCTGATGGAGCCATGAGAATGAAATGTGGATTTCAGTGGAGACCTGATGGAGATGCCAGGACTATGGGATGACTTTCAAGGAAAGCTGCTGGCCAGATGGACTATACCTGAGGCTATGAGCAGCTTAGCTGGCAAGGCAGAATTGGCACTCCAGAGGCTCATCACTGGTTAGAATTATTGGACTTGAAGATTTGTCACTGGTTAGAGTTGTCAGACTTGAAGCTACAGTTTGATGTTTGATGTTAAATCTTGTATTGGTTAAGTATTTCTTTGCTATGCCCAATTCCATCTTTTGCAGTGTGAATGTTTATTCTGTGCCATTATGGGTCTTTTGGGGGGGAGGTATTACTGCTCAGTTAAAAGACCTGGGAGGGCTGGAGAAATGGCTTAGCATTTAAGGCATTTGCCTGTGAAGCCTAAGGACCTGGTTTGATTCCCCAGGACCGATGAAAGCCAAATGCACAAAGGGGCACATGTGTCTGGAGTGCGTTTACAGTGGCTAGAGGCCCTGGCATGCCCATTCTCTCTCTCCCTCTCTTCTGCTCTCTCTCCCTCTCTTCTGCCTCTCTCTCTCTCTCTCTCTCTCTCTCTCTCTAACAAATAAATAAAATATTTTTGAAAAGAAGACCATGGACTATGAGGATGTTTTAACAACATTGGAATTGATAAAATAAAAAAAAAAACTATCAGGACCAACTGGAGAGATGGCTTAGCACTTAAGGCACTTTACAAGTCCCACATAAGCCAGACACACAGTGACACAAGTGCTCAATGTCACACATGCACACAGGGGCACACATGTCTGGAGTTTATTTGCAGTGGCTGGAGGCCCTGTCATTCTCATTCATTTTCTCTCTCTCTCTCTCTCTCTCTCTCTCTCTCTCTCTCTCTCTTTCTCTATCTCTGTCTTCGCATAAAAAGTCCAGTCTCTTGCCTCAAAAAATAAGTATAGTGACTTTTAAAGTTGAACTGAATGCGTTGCATTTTACATCATGGATGGTCATCAGTTTATGGGGACCAAGGGCAGAATGTGGTGATTTGATTCAGGTATCCTCCATAAACTTATGTGTTCTGAATTCTAGGTCCCCAGCTGGTGGCAACTTGGGAATTAACAACTCCTGGAGGTAGTGTATTGTTGGGAGCGGACTTATGGGTATTATAGCCAGCTTCCCTTGGCCAGTGTTTGGCACACTCTCCTGCAGCTGTTGTCCACCTGATGTTGGTCAGGATGTGATATCCACCCTTTGCTCATGCCATCATTTTCCCCTGTCATCAATGAGTTTCCCCTCAAGTCTGTAAGCCAAAACAAACCCTCTCCTCCCACAAGCTGCTCTTGATCAGGTGTTTTCTGGCAGCAGTGTGAAGCTAACTGCAACAGTCCTCAATCAGCCTATCACCTCTACCCAGTTGTACCCATCAACCTTCAGTTCCAGTTCTGGCCTGGACAGGACTAGCTTCCCAAAATACAACCTGCTATTGAACTCTATACTTCAAGTATAACATAGGCATTTCCATTTTGAAATCAGAATAGCTGTGATTATCTATATATGACCCTCATGATATTGGCCCCATTAATATTCCCTCAGGAAGACTAGCACTCACAAGGTAGTGTATGAGAGACTCCTGGGGTAGTACACAAGTGGCTTTCAAGGTCCTGCCCCTCCCTGAGGACATGTAAGTGGTTCATGGTTGCTAGAGTAGGGCAGAGATTTTTTGCCCATGTTCCTGTATATACCCCCACATCTAGAAGTAACCCCAATGAACTCATTGGCTTGTTAAGGTAGACTTAGGTAAATCACCCCAGGAAAAGTGAATACATCAGTGGCTTCCATGCCATTGGACATGGTTATTATATTGACAATTACAGGCCTTCACTATGGCTCTTAGGCTGAGGAATGGTGAATTAACAGAGGAAGGTCAAGAAAATGTAGGAGAGAGGACTGGAGAGATGGCTTAGCAGTTAAGGTGCTTGCCTGCAGAGCCTAATGACCCATGTTTTACTCTCCAGATCCCACATTAGTCAGATGCATAAAGGTGAGGCAAGTGCAGGATCACACATGCCCACTAGGTGGCACAAGCATATGGAGTTTGATTGCAGTAGCTGAGGCCCTAGTGTGCCAATTCTCTCTCTCTCTCTCTCTCATATAAAAATTTCAAAAAAGAAAAGAAAACATAGTAAAGGCCATCCAACAGGTTGGAAATTATTTGGAAGGTAAGACAGGAGTATCTGCTAAGGGTTCTTGGAAATTCTATTTAATTTGATTCAATATCCAAGATGGGATCATGCTATGTAAAAGTATGGAGGATATCATCTGGGCGTGGTGGCACACACCTTTAATCCCAGCACTCGGGAGGCAGAGGGAGGAGGATTGCCGTGAGTGCAAGGCCACCCTGAGACTCCATAGTGAATTCCAGGTCAGGTCTATATATATATATATATGGAGAGAGAGAGAGAGAGAGAGAGAGAGAGAGAGGATATGAAAGTGTGGAGTGCCAAAGGCCCTGAACAGACTTTGATATCCCTTGTGATATTGAACCTAATCATGTTCCTAGAATTCCATGGCATATGGAAAGGTGCCACCCTGCTGAGAGCTGAAATTGAATTTGTTTGTGTTGAAGGTGATGCATTTGCCTAGTAACTGACACTAGCCATCCTTCAGGCATAGCAGTGTTTCTTCTATTGACTTCCAGGAGATAGTGTGGTATAGATACTAGAATGTGAACCCTAGGGTAATACTACCTTGTTTTGAACCCAAGATTTTCTCCTTCTTAGCTATATAACATTGGAAAATGACAACTACACTGTACCTTTGGTTTCCCACTTGTGAAATGGAGTAAGTAATAGTGCTTACATGTTAGTTGTGACAAATGTTAAATGAGTAAATACATGGTGACCCAAAAGTATCAATGCCATTTTAAGTTTTAATAAGAAGTGTATATGGTAAAAACTTGTAGAAGCCACCATTCAAAAGTTGTTATTTAAATCTGTTTTGGGGCTGGAGAGATGGCTTAGCAGTTAAGCATTTGCCTGTGAAGCCTAAGGACCCCGGTTTGAGGCTCGATTCCCCAGGACCCACGTTAGCCAGACGCACAAGGGGGCGCATGCGTCTGGAGTTCGTTTGCAGTGGCTGGAGGCCCTGGTGTGCCCAATCTCTCTCTCTCTCTCTCTCTCTCTCTCTCTCTCTCTCTCTCTGCCTTTCTCACTCTGTCTGTCACTCTCAAATAAATAAAAAAATAAAAAAATGAACATAAATCTTTTTTGGGCTTCTTAATTTGGGGAACTCACTTGAGATATATGGAAACTAGAAACATAATAAATGTCTGTTTTCATCCTTCCAAATATTCCCCTGACAAGTGACAATATACCCACTTCCATGAGGAATAATGGAAGGTCCTGCACTGCCTCCTTGGCAGATGTTAAGGCTCTGTCTCAAACCTGAATTTCATTCATTGAGAATGAGTCAGCATGAAGAATATTTACATATCTGTGCAAGGAGCACCTGCAGTTGAGAATCACACTACAATTGAAAGAAGGGGAAGATGGGTATGATCCGAAGCCAAACTTTCTTGGAACTACAGGAACTCTAAAACCAATTCCCTAATCACTTCAAGTATTGGCAGAGAGGACTTTGGCAAAATGTCATTTTATGAAAATCATTTTCTACATGCTCCTTTTACAACCACGAGTGGTATGATTTGAATAGCATCAAAATATGCCCCCTTCCCTCTAAAAATTATATCCCCACCAGCTCATTGCACTGTTTGAAATTCCATCATTACCAGCTCAGGGACTTGGATGCAGACACCCCAGGGAGCATTAAGTGCTTTTAGTCATCACACTGAAGTGTGACTTTGTTTAATCAGCTGCTTTCTCCTAGCAGCTAGCTGAATAGCTTGGAGGGAAAAAAAATAATTCTAATTGTAGCACAGTAAGGTTGAATTTGCAAACCCAGAGCATGGCCTAGAGAGAACAGGGACCTCTGGGGAGGGGTGTGGGAACATCAAGCACCTGTGAAGAGGGGGAAGACACTCTGGGAAGAAGGTAGGCCTAGAAAGGAACACCAGCCGCCTCAACACCCCTCAAGCTTCTTCCTCTATACACCCTGCAAATCATAGCAAAAATGCTGGCTGGGCACGAAGGTAAATGCTTCCTGAAGGATTACGTGATCAGTTATACCCTTCCTCTAGAACGGTTGTTCTGCAGAGTTACAACCAGACACAACTTTTTAAATTGTAACATTGATGTTGCTGAATTCGAATTTCCTTGTTTGTGTGCCTCCCAAAAGGATTACTCGTCCCTCACCATAAACTCACCAAGTAATTTATATTCTTCACAATTAAATTCCCTTAAGAAGAATCACTCAGCAATGTAATTAAAAATGAAAACCTTAACTCCTCATCTTTAAAATGCAATAGTAACAATATTTCCTGGATAGGGTATAACATTTCAAGCTTCTTTTTAATTTTGTCTTATGCATAAGATGGCACTTTAGTGGTAGACATTAATTGCCCTAAAATGGTAATGCAAAACCACCAGCAACTCACAGTCATATATCTTACACTTGCTTAGATCGATCCTGTGATTATAATTAAGAATGCAAGCTTGTGTCTGGGATAAATCTTCATACTGTGACATATAAAATAAGATTTAAAGTAATTATTTTCTTTCTACTCTAACTCTAAATCAGAGGAGAATTTGTTGATAAAAGATTTGAGAAACTAAGGATATGGACCTTCCCTTAGCTGCAAGTCACTTATCTGGTTCATGTGAAATGTCAGCTTGTACAGAATTGTGAAGAATTCTACAACACAGTTGCCTATTTGAGAAATGAGTTAGACAAAATGCACAGGTACAAGCCTCTAGGAATTAAGGGTGACCATTAGTATCACCAAATGTGAGTGTGCAGTTAGGTGGAAAGTCCTAGGAGTCTTTTGAAAGTGGTAGAATGATGGGTGATAGTGGGTGAGGAGTTAATGTTAGGATAGGTTCTGGTGCCATTGGTATTTGCTCCTCCTGAGGTTAGGGTTAGTATGTGGGTTGACAGAAGGAATCTGGAAGATCCAACGCTTGCTTTCCCCTTAACTGAGTACAAGAAAACTTGCTGTAGCTCTAGGGTCTAGCACATGATGGACAATGCCAGCAGTTTTTGCTGTCCAGCTGAGTGACTCACTCCCTTCACTTGGATCCCAAAGCTAGAAGATTCGGGAGATGAGGAGGCAAATAGTTTTCAATAAAGATACTTACAAGACCTGGAAATATGAATAGGAAATGCAGAGAGAATGTGAGTGACTCCCTCCTAAATATCATCTGACATATTCAGCATGCACATGTGCCTGTGCGCACACACACACATACACAACACACACACAGGACAATGGAATGTTTTCTCCACTCAGAAACTCATAGGAAGAAGTGAAAAATCTTAGGAGTCCAATTAAACTAGGGTGAGAGAAGTGGATTTAGGAGTGATCATATTATACCAGGTCAGTTCTCTGATCCTTATATCAGAAAGGAGATAATGTTAGAGGGTGAGGCTGGGTAGCTATGCATTGCAATTATTTGATCTATAGAAACATGATTTGGTGCAGGCCCAAGATGGTGAAAGACAAGAGGGCAAAGTGGGCAAAGTTCACGTGAATTTGAAACCTGTGTGGTGGGCAAAGTCTGACAACCATATTGAACATCTGAAGGCTTGATGGAAGCCCTGCTGTGGTGGTTTGAATATATGGCCCCATAGACTCAGGCATTTTTAAAATATTTTTTTAGAGACACGGTGGGGGGGGGGATGGCACACAAGAGCCTCAGATACTGCAATAGAACTCTAGATGCTTGCACCACCTAGTGGGCATGTGCGACCTTGTGCTTGCCTCACCTTTGTGCATCTGGCTTACATGGTATCTGGAGAGTAGAACATGGGTCCTTAGGCTTTGCTGGCAAGTGCCTTAAATGCTAAGCTATCTCTCTAGCCCCTCAGGCATTCTTCAATTAAGATTGAGTTTACAACCTGATTCTCCAAGCAGGCAGAGCCCTAGTGGGAAGAGGTGTGTCATTGAAGGCCGATCTTGAGTTCAGCCCTACTAGGTATGTTCAGAGCAGTTTGAGCTATAGTTGTCCATGTTTGCTGGCTGTTTGGTGGTGTGTCTCTGCTATAACTGTATGGGAGTGAGCCAGCTTCTTCTGCCATTGATGGTACTTCCCCTGGAATCTGTAAGCCTAAAATAAACCCTTTCCTCCCATAAACTGCTTCTGGTAGGGTGTTTGTCCAGCAACACGAAGGTAACTGCAACACCTACTTTGCTTCCTCCCCAGATGGTTCAGCATATGGAAGGCTAGATCTTCATTTCCTGTTTCCCTTTTCAGGAAAAGTAATAAGCAAAGGAAGAGATGCATATTGGACAGACCTCCCAAGGCTGCTCAAAAGGGGATACCTAACTCTATTTATTTTTAGTGGATATATGTTAATTAACTTGATGTGGCCATTATTTCACAATGCATACATATATCAAATAATCTATTTGTATACCTTAAGTATATACAACTAGGAGGGGTGTTTTTTTTTTTTCCCCAAAGAATCAGCATGAAGCCTTTCACTTGTTTTATCCCATGCTTTCTGGAAAGTGGGAAACTCAAATTGAAAGCCATGCACCATGGCGGAGGGTGGCATTTTTGCCAGGCCTATGCTATGACAAAGTTGTGTGCCATGTCAAATCCAGCAGGCACACTCTTTAAAGCCCTCTACCTGCCTATCAGATCTGGATATTAAAAATCAACCTCATTCCTCTTCTTTTAACCTTCCTCTCCATGGATGATTCCAGAAAAAAAATAATAATTCATCAGGAAAAAAACAAAACAAAACTGTGAATACCCACAAGGTTTCCAAACAACAACAATAAATCTAATATTTAAAAAAAAAACTCACCCAAACATTTTCAAGTTTAAATATGCCAGGGTTTTCCCTAGCTCAAGGCAAAATGACTTTTTTTATTACATGGGGGAAAGGAGCATGAAATCTCACAGGCTTTGCCAAAGCTGAAACTTTCTGGGTACGCTTTGAGAAGGAGCAGGAGGTTGAACAGGCCATGGAAGGCATGCTGTCTAATTGGAAGTGCATGGATCTCTTTGGCTCCATCTTTTGGATATTCACGATCTCTCCCCTGCTTGGTCCTGCGTGGCTCCCTGGGGAGAGGCCTCTGGCACCAGCAGAAGTTCTTTTGTGAGGAATGCACAATGAAGAAAGCATGCTTACCACAGCTGACCAGACAGCTCTAACAAAGCTAGCCTTGTTTCTTACTTCACAGTCCTTCACAACGACTGCCTATGGGTGCTTAGATTATAGAAATTGTTTATTTAGGAAACAGATGTGTTCCAAGACCACTGAACTTTGGATATGGGCTCTGAGGCCAAGATTGTCTGGTTTCAACCCCTGAAACTGCCACTTGCTAGCTGTGGATCTTGGCAGGCTAATTAGGTCTGCTCACCATGGCCTCTTGATCAATGTAGTGCGAAGAAGGCCTAGACTGCAAAGCAGTTGGAAAGTCAGAGGTGAGGTAAATGAATCCTGCCTTCCTTTTAGCTTTAATGGTGAATTTAGTGATATCATCCCAGGAGAAGGGTCTCTCACTCATGAATTGAAGTATTCAATGATAAAGTTATCAAGATCACATTCACTTTATACAAATTTCAGAGAAATTTGAACCTTTTGAAATTTCAAGAGTTCAACTAAGAGCCAGCTTAATTCTGACGTTATACATTTTATAAGAACAAACTGTCACATACTTCCTCTCCTTAAACAATACATAATGTACTATGTTAGCAAGCAAGTCCTTCAATTTCCATAGGAGATGCATCAGAAGCTGGGAACTGGTACAGAAAGGTCCCATGCATATTGGTTCAGCACAGATTGGCCACACAAACAAGAGTGTTAAGTCTCTAACAGGGTCAGGCAAAATAACCTCATTTTCCTTTCCACTTTTTTTCCTGCTACTAATATAGTAAGTTGGAAACGTGGGCAGGTCCTTCTTGCACCAGACTGACAAGAGCATTGGGATAGATTAGGGTTTGTGACCCCAAAGAGATCTCAATGAAGTTGGCCAACCTATACAGAGAGGAAAGCAGTCCACCACTGCACTTGCCTTAAGATAGTGAATATTGATGCTATGATATTTATGGGCAACTTCCTTCAGAGGGTTCTTCCATACACTTTGTTAAAAAGCACGTTTCTATAACATGCTTGAAACTTAAGATGTCTTGAATAAGACAAATACATAATTAAATTTGGAGAAAAGTGAACTAGACTATTAATGTCCATTTGAAGCATTCAATGAGATAGCTGTTACTGGCTGCATTAAAAAGTAAAACAGCCCAGCGTGGTGGTGTACACCTTTAATCCCAGCGCTCGGGAGGCAGAGGTAGGAGGATCGCTGTGAGTTCGAGGCCACCCTGAACTACAGAGGAATTCCAGGTCAGCCTGAGCTAGAGTGAGACCTTACCTCAAAAAAAAAATAAAAATAAAAATAAAAATAAAATAAAAACAGTAAAAAAGTTTAGGGGTGGGGAGATAGATCAGTTGGTAAAGTATTTACCTTGTAAACATTAGGACCTGAGTCTGATCCCTAGAACCCACATAAAATGTTGGGTGTGGTAGTATCTGCCTATAATCCCAGCACCGAGAAGGTAGAGACCAGACAATCCCTGGGGATTGCAAGCCAGCCAGTCTAGCCTAATTGGTGAGCTATAGGCCAATGAGACACCCTATCTCAAAGGAGATAATTACATTCTTGAGGATGACACCTGAGGTTTTCCTTTGGCCTCCACATGCATACACACAAACACATGCAAGCACAAACATGCACACACATAAAAAACAAAACAAATTCAATTTTAGAAGAGTAACACATATTTGTTCTACCAATAAATCTGGCTTTCTCATCAGTGAGACTCTTAGATGGGAATAGGCAATCCTGGAATATGAACTAGAATAAACAATAGTAAGACACACAGAGGTTAAGAGCAGAGATCTTCTAAAGACCTGTGTTTGAATACATCCATGCTGAGTGACTCTGAGTGTACTTCTTACATTTCCGTTTTACAATCTGAAAAATAGAGATGGTAAAGTACTTCCCTCCATGGTTGGTTGTGAAACAACCTGGGGCAAAGCATTGTGAGCATTCCCACTAATTAGATTTGCTTTTAAGGATCCAGGAAAGGTTTGAGCAATTCACAGTTTCTGTAGCTATGATGGGTCCTAGATGACCATAGGAATCAGTTGGTCAGGAAGGCAAACCCTGGGGCATCAGCTAAGATTGTAAGGAGACATCAGTGACCTGACAGAGACCAGTTCAGACTCAAGAAAGTAATGTCCTGTTTACACAGCATGAGAATCCCTAGACATACATTAGGTTGGAAATATGAGTTGGGTAGGGACAAACTGAGGTGCCTAAATGGAAAGTGTTTTATTAGCTACATATAAATAGGCAATGCACAATAGTAATAACAACACCTTTTAGGTGTATACTCATTTACAAGCTACTCCTGCAAATGTTACCTCATTTAATCCTTTTATCTATAAAAAGGGGGGCAAGAATGTTACCTTCTTATCCCCATTGACAGTATAGATCATAGAGATGCTGAGAGGTTAAGTAAGTTGCTCAAACATTAACAAAAAGTGAGAAAAGGCCAGGTATGGTGGCGCACGCCTTTAATCCCAGCACTTGGGCGGCAGAGGTAGGAGGATTGCCGTGAGTTCGAGGCCACCCTGAGACTCCATAGTGAATTCCGGGTCAGCCTGGGCTAGAGTGAGACCCTACCTCGAAAAACCAAAAAAAAAAAGTGAGAAAAGTCAAAAATACTGGTGTGACAGGGTATCCATTAAGATAATACTATCTACTTTAATAGATACCTAAATATCAGGTATCTTTTACTTCCTCTAAAATAATAAAATGCAGGAATATATTTATTGAGTGGATTCAAAGATCTGGATGCCTGGCATCTTGTAGCTCTATCAGCATGTGGTTTGTCTACATAAAGGAAAAAAAAAATAAACTACACAAGGCAGGCTTCTGGGAATCAGGCCTAGAAGCAATAGATGTAACAATTCTGCTCACCTTTTGCTGGCTATGAATCAGTAACATCTAACTGCAAGAGAGCATTGGAAAGTAAGTCTAGATGTTTTCCCAAGAACAGAACTCACTCACCCAGCTCCACCTCATCCAGGAACCTGGATCCAATTACAATGTAGATTTCTATTATACTGTTTTCATGCTGTAATGGATTTTTAATGAATTGACAGATCTATCTGGCACAAGGAGCCAAAACCTAAAGGATACCTCTAGAGACCATAACATGGAAAGCACTGAGGGGCATTACAAGTTGGGATATTTTAGGATATCAAGGTCAGTAGCATGTTAAAGACATGGTAGGCTGGAGAGATGGCTTAGCGGTTAAGCGCTTGCCTGTGAAGCCTAAGGACCCCGGTTCAAGGCTCCATTCCCCAGGACCCACGTTAGCCAGATGCACAAGGGGGCGCACGCATCTGGAGTTCATTGGCAGTGGCTGGAGGCCCTGGCGTGCCCATTCTCCCTCTCTCTCTCTATCTGCCTCTTTCTCTGTCTGTTGCTCTCAAATAAATAAATAAAAATAAACAAAAAACATAAAATAAAACCATTTTAAAAGACATGGTAATATAATATACTAACAATTAAAGAGGTCTTGTTAGATCCTGCGGAAGTTCAAAGACTAACCTATATCTGATGGCAACATCACTGGGCCCATGGGCTTCAGCCATTAGTCACAAAAATATCTCAAGGGAATCTTTGTGCCTTATCACCACCCAAACTGGATAAGATATTGTATTAGTCAGGGTTCTCTACAAGAACAGAACAGCTAGGATGAATTATTTTTAAAAGGGAATTTATTGGATTAGTTTATGGTAGTTCAATAGCAGTTGCAGGCCCAAGAATCAAGGAACCTGGTATCTGCTCAGTCCACGTGGCCAGATGCCTCAGCAGTCCCGATCTGGCACTGAAGGCCTGGAGCCTTCCTGAGGAGCTGCTGGGTCTCGATCCAAGCGGGTCTTAGGTGACACTGGTCTTCAATCCACGCTGAAAGGCAGCGAGCAGCTCCGGCAGCCAAGTGGGAAGCAGGAAGGGCTCTCTTCACCCAGAGCTTCCTTATATGAAGCGCCCCTCTGAGAGGGGCCACCTGCTCTGGGGGAAGGGCTTCCTCCTCTAGTTGCTCCTTCCTGGAAGCAACCTCCAAGACCCACCCAAAAGGGATGTCTGTGGATTACTAAACAGATCAAGTTGACAACACCTTAACTATCACAGATGTGAAGTGATGTTGTCAAGCAAGAGGAAAGCTTGAGCTCTGACTTCTGATTCTGGGGCTGGAGAGATGGCTCAGCACTTAAGATGTTTGCTGTAAAGCCCAACAACCTGGGTTTGATTCTCCAGTACCCATATAAAGCCAGATGCACAAAGTGGTATGCATGAATCTGAGGTTCCTTTGCAGCATCGGGAGTCCCTTGCATGCCCATTCTCTTTCTTTTTATTTTTCTTTCTTTCTTTCTTTCCCTCAGTCTCTCTTTCCTATCGCTCTCTCTCTCTCTCTTTCTCTCTCTCTCTCTCTCTCTCTCTCCTTGCAAATAAATAAATAAAATATTTTTTAAATTAAAAAAATATCAGGTTCTTATAAGAGCCCCTTAAAGTCAAGGTTTTCAATCCGATAACCTAACTCTTAACACAAAACATGACATAAAGTAACTTCTCCATAGCATTTTATGAGATATAGGGAGGGAGGGAAGAAACAAGTACACATTTAAGTTGATTTTGTGTCCTCATGCCAGTCTATATGAGGATCAGCAGTCCACACCTGAATCAATGAAAGCTCTTGAATTCTTTTAAGTGTCAATGAGTGGGTACCATTCCAGTCCATTGGATGAATAATTGAGAATTTGTAATAATCTAAGTCAGTGGTACTATATTACAAAATGAACTTTTCATGTTTAGATGAGTGCAGTTTAATGTTAATTAATTAAATTTGTGGCATGTTTTGTAAGAGTAATGAAGATTTAGTAACATGAGCCATCGCAAGCTCTCTGCTGGTAAATGCCATTTCGTGACTGCACACTCTCCATCACTGACTTCCATATATTTTACTGAGAGACAGCAATGTGGTGAGGCAAAAAGAAAATGCTAGAGTACAAAGACTGAATGAACAGACTGATAATATCAAAAAGAAATGATCCACCAAGACTGTATGCTATGTCTGCGTCTCCACACCATCTCCCTGAGAAATGACTTTCATAATCTATGTTATCGAGGGTTGGAGGGGGAAAGAAATCTTAGTAAGATGAATACCCTTGGAATACCTACTCATGATATTTTCTTCCAAGACAAATTTTGGTAGTGACTACTCTGAAAATCATACTCTAAATCAACAAGAATATATATATATATATATATATATATATATATATATATATATTACTTTTTACATATTTTATGTAGTAATTTGAAAGAGAAAGAAAAAAATGAAAGAAGAAAGAAAGAAAAAAACAAATGAATTAACGAAAGGAAGGAAGAAAGAAGATACTAGGGCCTCTTGCCACTGCAAACAAATTCCAGATGTATGTGCCACTTTGTGCCTCTGGCTTTGCATGGGTACTGGGAATTGAACTTGGGCTGGCAGACATTGTAATCAAGTTCCTTTAATCACTGAGCCATCTCTCCAGGCCCAAAAATAAATTTTTAAATCTCAGTAAAGTTCTGGTTCAATATACATAACCTGATTCCAGTCATGAGGAAATACCAGACAAATTCAATTCAAGGAACATTCTATGAAACAGTGAGACTATGCTCTTCAATATAAATCAAAGTCATTTTAAAAATGGCAATCTATGGGATGGAGAGATGGTTTAATAATTAAGGCACTTGACTGCAAAGCCAAATGACCCAGGTTTGATTCCTCAGGACCCATGTAAGCCAGATACACAAGGTAGCGTATGCATCTGGAGTTCATTTGCATCAGCTGAAGGCCCTGGTGCACCCATTGTCTCTATATATATCTGTCTCTCTCTCTCTCTCTCCCAAATAAAGAAAATAAGTTAAATATTTTTTAAAAAAAAGACAACCCAAGGACCTGTTACAGATCAAAGAGAACTAAAGACTTTAAAATTGAATGCTGTATTTGACTCTATAATGGAACATGGATAGTTTCTTTTATTGCTTCTGAAGGATGGCATTAAAGTAATCTGGAAAATTTGAATATACGCTCTATACTAGCAAATGGTACAATATCAATGTTCGATTTCCAGAATTTCATAATTGCATTGTGGTGGTTTTGTATGAGAATGTCATCACATACTGAAATATTTTGAGGTAAATGGTCATAATGTCTGGAACTTAGTTTCAAATGGTTCTATAACTAATAATAATGCATAACAATATATTTCATATTGCAGGAGTTTGGGGAATCTGCTAGAATAGCTAATGTTACTTGAACTAGTATCCTCCTCACAGTCTACTTTCACTGGTGCTTTTCTCATTTTCTGGAAAGCATTGTAATAAGTAAGTATAGGTAAAATTGCATAGAAGTTCATTATAACCACTATAATTGCTCTGTATGTTTAAATATTTTATTTTCAAAAATGAAAATTAAAATACATATATAGGGCTGGGGAGATGGCTTCTTGGTTAAGAGCACTTTCTGCTTAAGCATGAAGCCCTCTTAGGCCCAAAAACCAGAGAGTCCCCTGAATCTACATAGAAAACTGGGTGTGGCCATGTATGCCTATAACCCCATTGCAGTGTGAGGAGGGCAGACAGCAGAGAATCAGTGATTGGTAGCAGCTCAGGATTGAGGGAGAGGTGCAATATCAAGGAAGGAAATATGTGGATAAGCAATAAGAGAAGGACACCGAATATTGTCCTACGGCTTCTACACACACACACACACACACACACACACACACACAAGCACACACATTTGCATACACCTGTGCGTACACCAAATGTCACATATCACACCAAATGCATACTCTATGCACATAAATACACAAACAAACCAATCACACATACATGTGCACACATAGTGATGAAGGCTACACCCTTAGTACCAGCAAGCTTTATTAACATATCATACTTGTCCTCATAACATATCATATTCATCCTCAGACCTTCCTGAATTGTCAAATTGAGACATTGTATACCCCATAAAATGGACTCTCTAAATAAGAATGTATATGTGGGCTGTAAAGATGGCTTAGCCGTTAAGGTGCTTGCCTGCGAAGCCTAAGGACCCAGGTTCGATTCTCCAGGTCCCACGTAAGCCAGATGCATATGGTGGTGCATGCATCTGGAGTTTGTTTGCAGTGGCTGGAAGCCCTGATGTGCCCATTCTCTCTCTCTCTCTCTGTCTGACATAAATAAATAAATAAATAAATAAATAAATAAATAAATAAATAAAATGTATATATGACACACAGAGCAGCGAAACCAACTTGAGTAGGAGACACTAACATTTGACTTAACTTTCCTTATTAAGAGGCTTACTGCAGTGCTTGAAATTTATGCCCCACCCAAAATAGAAATGACTGCCAGGGTCACTCATGAAGAGCTGCAATGACAGTTGTTGCATCTTCAAATGCCAAGAATCCACCTTATTTGGAAATCAGCATGGGTTCCTGTTTTGAGCCCCAAATATTTGGTATTAGATAGAGTTGAGACATTGGGTAGGTGGTTTAGCAGTCTTGATCTTTTAGGATGAAGGGATTGGATATCTGTGAGGGGTGTGGTAAAGGGAGTCAAGGAATAGTTGGGAATTGCTAACTCAAAAGAAAGGCAAAATGGAGTTCAGCTACAGTTCAACTCAGCGTCCTCTTCCTTCGTGTGCACAGCAGCTGTTACTTTCCCTATAGGGAAGGATTATTATATGCACAAGGAACAGAGATGAAATTTATTGCTCTGGGTTATCCATTGTACATAAGTTATTGTGACTAGATAGAAAGAACACCATGTTTCTGAGTCATCAGCTTAGAGATAGAAGCAGTTTTGTAACTGACAGTGTATTTAATGGTGTTTATTGCAATAGGACTTTTTTTTTCCTTATTGGTCAGAGATCAGGTGATTTACCAGGTTTCCTATTGAATTCTGGGCTGCCCTTTCATAAGTCATTTTTCTCAAGAGATTAGAACACTGGGTTATGTTTACTACATCTCATGTTCCTAGCAAATTGAAAAAAAAAACATTAATTCGAGGAAAATAGTCATCTGTTCTCCAGAGCCCATTATGTTTTATTTTTCCCTGAACTGTTTAAAGTCTTTCAAATGCCACTTTGGGCCCTGTGGAATCACATCCTGAAGTATATTTCCTGTTTATACCCTCCCAAACTGCTACCACACAAAGTCCTGTCCATATTATAGTCACTAGAATACAGCAAGTTCTCTAAACATGTCAGTCCCAATGACTAGGCTCTTGCTATTTGCTATTCGCTCTCCTGGATATAGTCTTTGTCTATCTCTACCTAGTGAGCTCTTATCTGTCCTTCAAAGTCAAGCCCAAGTATCACTTGTTCTATACTATCTTCTATTGTCATTGTTCCCACTTCCTTCTGTCCTCCAATAGTATTTCTATCCAACCCTCTCTCAAAGTCATTTACACAATCTTCTAGAATTTACTTCCCAACTAAATTTTGAACAACTTGGGGATAGAGACTCTATTTTATACATTATTACAGTCTCTGTACACAGCAAAATAAGTATTGCATAGTAGGAATTTGTGTACATGTGTGGAAGGAATGTTTCAATGAGTTAATAACTTGATAGGTTTGTGACTGAACTCTCCACAGCATACAAGTTAAAGACTTAACATATGAGGGCTGGAGAGATGGCTTAGCAGTTAGGGCACTTGCCTGCCAAGCCTAAGGACCCATGTTTGACTCTACAGATCCCATGTAAGCCAAACTCCCAAGGTAATGCAATTGTGTAAGGTCGCAAATGCTAACAAGATGGAGGATGCATCTGGAGTTTGATTGCAGTGGCTAGAAGCCCTGGCACACAAATTCATTCTCTCTCTCTCTCTCTCTCTCACTCTGTCATATAAAAGTTTTTAAAAATTAAAAAAGACAACATATGAGCACAGTATAAGAATATCTTCTGTTAACTGAAGTGTACTTTCAGTTTGCACAATGCATACTTTTCATCTCATGTCAAAGCTGCTTCATAATTGTTCTTAAGATCACTTTAAAAATGAATAAAACTGAATTATCTATGGATCCTTTATGAATGGCATCCTTTCTTATGCATCCTATTTCAACAGCATTTCGTGGAAAGATAGATGGAATAAGGAGAAATCTGGTCTCCAGGCCCTCTCGGCCTCTTCCTATGGCATTGTCTCTTGCATACGTGCTACTGAAGGTAGCTTTGACACAAACCACAACGACATTCAGTAGATCTTAGAGTCATAATCCCCTACTACCACCACCATTATATTCTGAGCCCCTGAACTGGCTAGATTTCCTAGCAATATTATAATAACATGAACATGCTATAGGCCATTCTGGAATGGCTGGCCATCAGACCTCAGGGCCCAGCTCAGATGTAACCTCTGTGGTGATTTGTTAAGTACTAGAGGCTCTTTGGGCTTTTCAGTGACAGCCTTTCCTGCTGAGCCCATCAGGACCGTACTTCAGAGCACTAGAAATCATGTTGGCTCTCATCCATCACCTCCTACTACATTATCCCTAATGTCATTATCTCAGTGTACCATCCTAACAATGATCCAGTGCTGCCTGGTACTCACATTTATATTTACTCACTATGTGCCATCCAAAAGGGGTCGGTCCTTCTTAGTGGCATCATTTATTAATCAGACATACAAAATCACTGGTCAATGAGGGTATTCCGAAGATACAGGAAAACAAATAAATAAATAAATACCAGAAATCTATATCTTCTAAAGTACACACATATCTTAACATCAGCTAAATAAATTCAACCTGAGCTTGGTTACTATTTTTTTTCCACAGAAGGCTAACTTGCTTAAAAATTCTAAGAAAAGGAAAAGAGGTAATTCGCCAAAAATACATCAAGCATTCATGTTAACTAATACACTTTTCCTGTAGTCTTACAGTTTATGGGGTTGTTCCTTAATCCTCAGGTGAAAAGGTTTAAAGTGACTGATGCAGGAGGGTAGGTAACTCCTGGAAAACCCAGCCTACTGCAAATCTGAGGGACTTAGACTCGTGTTAGAAATCATCCTTTGATCTTAGTACTCAGGAACTGAGTGGCATAATAGCCATCTTATCATTATTTTTTTAAATTCAAAAACTATTATGAGGTGATTGCACAAATCAGTAAATGTACTAAAACAATCATTCAATTGTGCATTTAAATGGGTGAATCTTATGGTATATAAAGCATCTATCAATACAATTGTTTGAAAAAAATCTTTGGTTTTATTTTATTTTATTTTTCTGAGGTAGTCTTGCTATGTAGCTCAGGCTGGCTTTAAAGTTACTATCCAACCCAAGCTGACCTGGAACTCATGATCTTCCTGCTTTAGTTTCTTGAGTGCTGAGATTATAGGGAAAAGCCACCATGGTTAACTTGATATTGTTTTAACTAAGAGTTACACTTTGCTTAGCACCAGCCACTATTTCTTCCAGCTTCTCGCCTGGAATCCCTGCATGTTCCTAGCTCCCATGTGCAGCCAGAACCCACTCATGACTCTGGGGGAATGACAAAGATGCCCTCAACTGCACTGTCCAGGTTTCCACACCCTTAGATCTGAATGATCATTTTACAGAGATTCCAGTGCTGGAATCAACCCAGATGTCCATCACTAGAAGAATGGATAACTAAGATGTGGTATATCTACACAATGGAATTCTATACAGCAGTAAGAAAAAATGACACAATGAAATTTGAGGAAAAATGGTTGAACCTGGAACAGATCATTCTCAGTGAACTTACCCAATCACAGAAAAAAAATCGCCACATAGTCTCACTCATCTACAGCACCTAAACTGAATCTACCCAAGATACCTTACATACCCAGCAAGCACCTCCTAGACTAGACACTAGGATGGAAGGGGAGGGAGGGGAGGGCATCAAAGGGGTGGGAAACACAAATCTAGACCCAAATGGCAATGGTACCATAATTTTCTACTTACTAAAAGACAGACCAAATGGCTGATCCTTCACCAGGCCCTTACAGAGAACACCTGAACCACAAGACACTGGAGAGGGTATGATCAAGACTAACCTTAATCTTCTACATCTTCCCTCCCTCACTTCCCCTAAGGGATAATTTTTACCACATGCAGGACCCATCACGGTAGAGAGTTCGTACACATTTCCAGGTTGCACAAGGAGAGGTCCCTTCAGATGCAGGTGAGGCTTCAAGTGCAAAGGAGTATATTTCCCTCAGTCTAAAGCATTTGCGAATATGTTAATATGCCAGGAATGTTCAATTTCTAGGATTAATTTCTTCTCATTTCCTTTATCCTGGTATGTTCCATTCTTTCATTTTAAAAATATTTTTATTTATTAGAGAGAGAGAGAATGGGTATGCCAGGGTGTCTAGCCACTGCAAACTAACTCTAGACACATGTGCTACCATGTGCATCTGGCTTACGTGAATTGTGTGGAGTTGAACCTAGGTCCTCAGGCTTCACAGGTAAGCACCTTAACTGCTAATCCATCTCTCCAGCCCCATTTTCTTTCTTAAAAGATATTTTCTGGGCAGTCACTGTGTGTACCACACACTATATGTGTGTATATACATATATTTTATATATTCGTACATATAATTGAACACTTATAATTTGTCACTTACTCATTGTCAGACAATATAATAATTGCTTTACACATGTAAGCTTATTTAATATTGTAGCAATATAAGGAATACACTATAATTCCCTCTAGTTTAACAGGAGTGACTTGTCCAAGCTAATAATTGAGGACTGGGATATGAACACAGATCGCACTCTGGGACCTGTGTTCTTAATTGTCATGTAGTTTTCTGCCTCAAAAAAAAAAAAAACAAAAAACATTTTGTTGAACTCTGAGAATTATTTAATGACATTAGTGCTTTCAACTCCATTTTATGAGCAAGGAAACAACCCGAACTGAACTCTAGATCTCATTTCCAACTGAAAGCTTATGTTCCATGCTACTATTATCTGCCTCTTTCCAGGCCTTTTCTCCTACACCAATGTTTCTTAAGCTTGAGAATACATGTGAATCCATTGGAGAGATCCTTAGACTCCTGGGCCCCAAACCTAGAGTTTCTGGTCCAGCAAGTGTGGAGCAGAGGCTGCTAATCTATGCTTCTAGCAAGTTCCCAGTGCTACAGCTCCATAGATCACACTTTTGACAACTGCTGCTCTATACCACTCCACTCAAAATGACTCCATCACAGGATGGACTGAAAAGATATTTTAATAATAGAAAACAATGTTTTATCATTAGCCATTGGTCTCTCAGGCTTATGCCTAGTGGAAGATTGGGCTCAGGCCTCCTCTCATCTGCCTCCTGCACTTTCCTTGGGAGACTCATATACATATTCAAGCTTAACGAGCATTGTTTTAACAATTCCTCACCTCTCAGAGCCTGGAAGCTCAAATTACCATTTGGATTCTGCTCCCTGTTATATATTTAATAAAATTCAAAATGCCTCAATTTGCATCAACTGCAATGAGGCTTCATGGAGTAAGGTTAGTGACCTGGGGTCACACAAACTCCTTTGAAATTTCATATCATACCCAGGCTGGGGAGAGGGCTCAGTGGATAAATAAGCATGAAGGCTGGAGTTCATATCCCTGGAACACACATAAATGTCAGGTGCTCATGGTAGCCTGTCTGGAATCCCCACACTGGACACTGAGACAGGGAATCTCAGAAGCAAGCTGGCTAGCTAAACTGGCCAAATTGGCATGTCTTGGGTTCCACTGAGAAGACCTACCTCAGTAAATAAAGTGGAGAGGGATCAAAGAAGACACTTGACATCAGACTCTGGCCTCCACATGCACAAATCCACTGAGAACAGAGGCAGAAGAGACATATTTTCCAACTTATTCACACTGTATAGACTAGAGTGTGCAATCCATGTACCCCCGAGAAACTATTCCTGTGACAATTTACTGCTGACATAAAGTATAGAATTTTTTAAAAAACTCAGTTCGTACCTTAATATTTTAAAGGAGCCAAAACCACAGCAACCATTTATAAACTACATTTAACTGGACCCTGAAAGTGCGTATTTAAAGTTAATCCCTCAGCAATCATAAACACAGACTCCATTTACATATACAGTCAGCCTTCCATAGCCCATAGCCACAAGTTCCATGGATTGGACCAACTGCTGATTGAAAGTAGTACAAAAAAAAAAGCCTCTGCACTGAACATGACTTTTTCTTGCCATTATCCCCTAAGCAATAGAGAATGACAAGTATTTACACAGTATGCTCATTGTAGTGGGTATCATTAGTAATCTAGAGATTAAACTTTACAGGATGCTATCCATGGAGTCTATATAAATATCATAAAATGTTTATAAGAAACCTGAATATGAGCAGATTTAGGTATGTGCCAGGGTCCTGGAATAATTCCCCTGTGGATAACACGTGTGAGTGTATGCACACATGGGTGTAAGCACGCACACATTCACTCAGGTAAGTTTGCATGCACATGCTTATTCAGGTGACCTCGATTTTACTATCATGTCTAGAGGAAACTGAAATTAAAGCAAACAACTTTATCAATTTTGTTGTTAGACACAAATACTCCACAATTGTGAGATATCAGCAGACAATATATTAGGGGCATAAAGAAATAAAACACAGGCTAGAGAGATGGCTTAGCGGTTAAGTGCTTGCCTGTGAAGCCTAAGGATCCCGGTTCAAGGCTTGATTCCCCACTACCCACGTTAGCCAGATGCACAAGGGGGCGCATGTGTCTAGAGTTCATTTGCAGTGGCTGGAGGCCCTGGCGCACCAATTCTCTCTCTCTCTCTCTCTCTTCTTTCTCCCTTTTTCTCTCTCTGCCTGTCTCTCTCAAATAAATGAATAAAAATATTTTTTTAAGAAAGAACTGAAACACTAAATAAATGAAATCATCGTCAGGCCTTGTACTCAAACCTCAGACTGGGAAAATAAATTCTGTAAGTCCTTAAGTAGAATTTTTAAAAAATTAACAACAAGAGATTAAACAAAACAAAAACAGAGAGGTGAAGGTGATCACAGAGCAGGCTTCTCTTAGCAGTGTAGTAGAGCTTAATGGATTAAAATTGTCCTGAGGCCCAAATTACCAATGATTTGAAATGGCAGAAATGGAGTTCTCAGAAAAGTACCACATAAAACACCAAATCGCCCCAAATGCCCAAGCAAAAGAAAGCTTGAGTTAGGGGATAGCTTGATGTTAAACACTGGCGGAATGACAAGATTTGGGTAGCGATTAACTGCAGTCTGAGGCCTAGGCTGGCCAAACAGACAACTTTCATAAACATATTCATGTTTTCCCACATTGCACCATGCTATGAATTTCACTTATGCACCAAGTCCTGGGGGATGTGCAAAATCTCCCTCTTCCCCTGATTCAATAGAAATTGAATCTCCCCACCCCATCACATAGCTGAGAGCTAGCAGGCTTTTATCCAACTACCCTTAACTTCCCTCCCAAACCAGTGCCCTCCAGTTTAGATCCCCTCACCCAAACTTTGGAGCCCTTTACTGAAAATCTCACCAATTCGAAGAAAAAAGAAACTATAATAGCAAATCAGCTTTTTAAAATCCTTACTGGTTCTTAGCTTTATAAGATTTTGTTTATAGTAGGGTATGAATTAACCCAGGAAATTGAAATCGGATATAGCGTAGTCCTCTAAACACAACCCAAGTAAGGTGATGATATGGGAAGTTCTTCTGGCTTGTCAGAATTCTGGGGGTCCTGCATGCCAGGGCAGACAAGCCTTTTCAAAAGCAGCCTGCTGAACCTCCTCAGTCACTCCCACATTGGTCCTGTGGCCACGGGCCTAGATGAAAACCCCAAAAGCACCCTGAGAATTCTGACACCATGACATGGCACTCCCTCGGTAGCTGCCAATTCTTCCGCTCCAGTCAGCTTTAGCTGTTGAAATCAGAATAACTCTTTGGAATTGCTAATGCCATGCTAGTTTCACTTCACGGAGAGACCCAGAGTTCAGAGCCCACCACAGGCAAAACTGCCCAGTGCACATGATTTGTCTCTTTAGAACCCTTCTCCTACTAATGCTGCTAATACTTGCTTTTTCATAACTGCTTCTAAGGCTTCTCATCCCAGAGAAAGACTACCTCTTCAGGCTCCCTGTGGGGCCAGCCTTAAGTCATTGCTGATTGCTTCTAACCCCTTGCCTTATATTCTGTAGAGAAGCCCCACTGAGAGGAAATATATTCCATGTACTTTCTCAAATGGGCAACAGCCCTCTGAAATGAAATCCTCCTGCCTGACCGAGTGAACACATTCATTCGAAGAGTAAACTCCCAGAATAAAAACGCAAAATAAATTTTGACCTGATAGAATGGATATGCTTTCCAGGATGCAAACTATTTCATCAACCCCAGGAGTCTTCTAGAACCATACCAACAAGGGTCAGAAGTGAAAATGTGCTTGGCAGATAATAGCACAGACAAGAAGCTATATAGCAACTTCTCCTTGCCTTAACAGAATTACAAGGGAACAAAGGACAGTGATGAAAGCTATTGAAGAATGAGGATATCACAATTGGAGAGATGGCTTTGCAGTTAAGGTACTTGCATGTAAAGCCTAAGGACCCAGGTTCGATTCCCCAGTACCCGCGTAAGCTAGATGCACAAGATGGCACATGTGTCTGGAATTCGTTTGCTGTGGCTAGAGGCCCTGGCATGCCAATTCTCTCTCTCTCTCTCTATCTGCCTCTTTCTCTCTCAAAATAAATAAATAGATATAAATTTTAAAAAGAATGAGGATATAAGACTGGAGAGATGGATCAGTGGATAAAGAGCTTGCCTTGCAAGTGTGAAGATTTGAGTTTGTGCCCCGAGAACCCATTAAGCCAGAACGAGTAGTGCAGGCTTCTGTAATCCCAGTACATCTATGGAAAAATAGGAGGTAGAAACAGGAGTATCTCCAGAAACTCATGGGCCAGCTAGTCTGGCAAACATGCTACTGACCAAGAGATTGTGCCTCAAATAAGGTAGATGGTGAGGACCAACATAGGAGGTTGTCCTCTGATTTCCTACCTACTATATTACACACATAATCTACATTCACACACATACACACACACACACACACATGCCTGCATGTGTGCTACTTAAAAATCACTGAAAAAATAAAAATGAGGAAATTTTCAAACCCTGGAGCTGAAGCATGGTGGCTCTAATTCAGCCCCAAGAGCTGTTCGTGGGGCCCCTGTTTCCTGCTCCATCCTCAAATAGTAGTTAAGGGCTTTCTATTTCTACTATGTCAGTTCTGGGGACAGAGTTTCGATACACAAGTGAGGTAAGCTTGGGAGCCAGAAGTCTCCCACTCCAGAATCAGATATATGACCCGGCAGCTGTTTTAGCAAGCCCTTTGGGAAAACAGATGCATGATCAGGGGCAAGGGCCACTTCTCTAGGCAGAGACATTCAAAGCTTTCCAATCTTAGTCCTTCAGCCCCTTTTTCTGGGTAACATGAGGCTTGGCACACATGCTTTCATATTATATTTCCAGAGAATTAAACCCTGAAAGGTACATGGCTGCTGTCATGAATAAATCTGGTTTCAGTCACTTAAACCAATAAAAATCTATATTGGGCTCACCTGCAGACCCAACATAGGCATGAATTTTGACATGAGAATATGAGGGACTCTGTTCCACACAGTTCTTCAGAGACCTGAGCCAATGGAAGTCTTTCTGTCTTCCTCATTAAACTCCAACATCGCCTGAGAGTCAGCATGGAGCCGACAGATGGGCGAGCGAAGTGTGGAGAATTCACATGTACTTCTTAGGCACCTGTAGGCAGATGTGATACACAGGACTTCTACTCACGTCTGGTGACTGAGAACTGGTCACAATGGCCCCAGCTAGATGCAAATAGTACTGGGAAATGAAGCCCATGCCTGGAAAAGCTGCTTCTTAATCACAAATGGTGGAAGGGGAGGAGGAATACACACAACAGGGGTTACAGTTTTGCAGATGAATTATGATTTAGAGTAGGAAACTCTCTCTCCCTCTCGCTCGCTCTGTCTCTCAAATCTCACAACTTAAGAACCACAGTGTTCTAAACTCCAAGTCCTGCCCTTTAGAATGCCTCAGCAGGTCTACTATCATTCCGTGTGGTAAAATCAACGTGTTGGTCCTTCGAGATGCCTAGAGGAGAATCTTGCCTCTTCCAGCTTCTTTTTTTTTTTTCTTCTTCTTCTTTTTTAGGATTTTCAAGGTAGAGTCTCACTCTAGCCTAGGCTGACCTGGAAAATTCACTCTGTATTCTCAGGGTGGCCTTGAACTCATGGCAATCCTCCTACCTCTACCTCCCTAGAGCTGGAATTAAAGGTGTGTGCCACCATGCCCGGCCTCTTCCAGCTTCTTAAGCTCACTTTTATCCTTAACCTCCTCAAAGATTTCCACACTCTAACCTGTACCTCTGTTACCTTATATAGCAAAGGGACTTGATAGCTGTGATTATGAATATGAAGGTGGCAATCCTGAATTATCTGGGTGAGTCTAATGTAATTGCAAGGGTCTTCAGAAGAGGGAAATGGTAGATTTAGTATCTGAGAGAAAAAGAAGATGTGGCAGTGGAACTGTGGGGAGGAATGAAGATGTAAACTACAGAGGGATGTGGCTTCTAGAAACTAGAAGACAAGACTCCCTGTAAGCTTACAAAACCAACATGACCCAACCAATACCTTGACTTTAAGATTTCTGACAACCAGAACTGAAAGTGAAGCAAATTACGTAGTTTTAAGCCACCGAGTTAGTCATAATTTGTTATAACAACAATAGGAGATGTATAACCTCCCAATGTCATGCTTTTCTTGACAGGGTAACAGAACACATTTAGCAGGGCTCTTAGATCATTTGCCTCATTTTTTCCTTACCCTCACCCAACAAGAATTCTATTCTCATCTGCATCTTACTGGTTCTCCAGGGAGATATAGAATTGACAAGGAGAATGATATGTCTTCATACTATGAGAATGTCATGCACAGCCAGCCAAGATGTCAACTAAGCATCATTTTTAAAAATACCCAAAGAAAATGGTTTTTAAGTACTTTGAAACATCTGCTCATGATTTTCAAATGTTCAGACTACAATGAATAGGAGAGAACATTCTCAACTTCATAAAGTGCTATGACAAACAGCATACATAATGCCTTCCCTCTGTTATTAGGAATAATTAAAGAATTCCATTCTTACTATTCTTATTGAACATAGTGCTAAAAATTCTATCAGGCATGATCAAGCAAAAAGAATTAAGATATAATCCAACTGAAAAGAAAGAAAAAATCACCAATCCTTATTTATAGATTACATGATTGCCTAAAAAGAAAACCCCAAAGAATCTACTCCCCAAAATCCTAGAACTAATAAGTGAATTTAGCAAGGCCACATATACAAGTAAAACAGACAAAAAAAATCACATTCATACATACTGACAATAAATGTGTGGAAACCAAAATTAAAAATACAATTCTAGGGGTGGGAGAAATATCCCCATGGTCAAAAGCTGACAGCCTGGGTTCAATTTCCCAATACTCACATAAAGCCAGATAAAGTGGTGCATATGTGTGGCACTTTGAATAGATGCCCCCCAATATATTCAGTGTTTTATTAGTTTGTAGTTTGCATCTGCAGGCCCCTGGCTGGAGGTGGTATCACTGGGTGGATCTTAAGGTGTGGTGGTGGGTTTCAGATTTCAATCTAAAGATATGCAAAGTGCCTAGCTGGAGTTCCTGAAGTGTGCTGTGCTGTGTGGCTTTTAGGCTTGTGCTTCTCTCTGTGTGTTTGGTCCTATGAAAGCAGACCAGCTTCTTTTGCCATTACGAAACTTCCCCAGGATCTAGCTTCAATAAATCCCTTCCTCCATAACTGTGCCTGGTTTGGAAGTTCATCTCAGCGAGCCTGAAGCTGTCTGATACAATATGTTTGGAGTTCATTTGCAAGAGCAATAAGCCCTGGTGTGCCTATTCTCTCTCTCTCATAAATAAATAAGTAAATAATTTTTTTAAATACAACTCCAGGGCTGGGGAAATAGCTTCAGTTGGTAAAGTGCTTGCCTTTAAAGACTAAGGACCTGAGTTCAAGCCTCAGAACCTGCATAAAACATGAAAATTCCAGGTGTGGTGGCATGTTTCTGAAATACCAGCAACAAAGAAGCAGAGCCAGGAAGATACCTGGAGCTCACTGGCCAGCACTTCTAGCCTAATTGCTGGGATCCAGGCCAATGAAAGCCCCTGTCTCAAAGGAAGTAGACAACATTCCTAAGGAACAACACCCAAAGTTGTCTTCTAGACCTAACATACATGTACACCTGTACACATATGAGCACAAAAGTACACATATAAAAATAGAATAACTGTCAGGCATGGTGGCACATGCCTTAAATCCCAGCACTCGGGAGGCTGAGGTAGGAGGATAGCTGTGAGTTCGAGGCCACCCTGAAACTACATAGTGAATTCCAGGTCAGCCTGGGCTAGAGTGAGACCCTACCTCGAAAAACCAATATGTGTGTGTGTGTGTGTGTGTGTAATAAAATTTCATTTGCATGTAAAGAATGTAAAATATTTAGGCATAATAATTTCCAAAACATGTATCAGATCTGTATCCTACAGATTACAAATAGCTGTTGAAAGAATTCATAAGAGCCCTAAAAAAAGGGAGAGACATATCATGCTCATGGATTAAAAGACTTGCCATATTAAAGGTGCCATTTCCCTCAAAATGAAATCTGTAGGTCTAATTCAATCATGATCAAAATTCAAGCAAGGTTTTCTGCAGGCATAGATTATTCTAAAATTTACATGAAAAGCCAAGTGAGGACTGAGGTGATGGCTCAGTGGTTAAAAGTGTTTGCTGCACAAGCCTGACAGCTAGAGTTTGGGTCCACAGAACCCACATAAAGCTGGACATAAGTAGTGAATGTTAGATGCAAGTAGCACATCAATCTGTAATCCCAACATGCCTACAAATGGGAAGCAGAAACAGGAGGATCCCAAAGCCTGCATAGCAGAGAGAAAAAGAAACACAAACAAGAGAGAACCTGTATCAAAAAAGGTGTGGGGGGGGGGGAGGCTGAAAAGATGGCTTAGCAGTTAAGCGCCTGCAAAGCCTAAGGACCCATGTTCAACTCTCCAGATCCCACATAAGTCACATGTCGGCAAACGCAAGGTCTCACATGCTCACTTGGTGTTCGGTTTCAATGGCTGAGGCCCTGGCATGCCAATTCTCTCTCTTCTCTCTCTCTCTCTCTCTCTTTCTCTCTGTGTCTCTCTAAAAGAAAATACAATAAAAAATGAAAAGGTGGAAGCTCAGGACCACCACCCTGTGGTTGTCCTCTAACCTCCACATATGTATCATGACACATGCATGCACATACATACACACCCCCTAAAACAAGACAAATGACCTAGAATAGCTGAAAAAAAATTAAGAAACATAAAATGGAAGAGATCATCCTACTTAATACTACAACTTACAATATGGATATAACAATCAAGTGTGGAGCTTGTAGAGTGCAAGACACTGACACTAATAAAAGGAACAGAATGGAGAACCCAGAACTTGATCCACATAAAAACATTCAACTCATTTCTGACTAAGATGCAAAAGCAATTCAACAGGGAAAAAGAGCCCTTTTAGGAAAAAGAGGGAGCAATTAATCATTCAGATGCAGAAAAACAATGCCCAAACATAATTTTCACATCTCAGAAAAAATTAAAACACACCCACCAAGGTACAAGAAATTTTTCAGAAGAGGAAATAGAAAGATTGTAAGAGCCACAGGTTGGGAGGCACCTAACCGCCCCCCACCCCTGCAACAACTGACTGCTGCTCCCACAACGCATAACCCACAATCCCCTGCGGAATTCTAGCAACCCCGCTGAGGAGGGCCACCTGTGGAGTGGGGGCAGGGATGAGGGATAAGATGGTATCAACACATGATGTATCCATACAAAGCATGTTCTTAAAAAAAAAGTTCAGTAAAATGGTCACTTGTCGTATGAGGACTTGCTTGGGCAAGCCATATGTGATGGTTAATTTTATGTCAACTTTACATGGCCAAAGGGCGTGCATATCTGATTAAATAGTATTTCAGGGTGTGACTGAGTGTTTCTGGAAGAGATAAGTATGTGAACCAGTAGGCTGAGTAGAGCAGGTGGCCTTCCTCCAATGTGGGTGGGCACCGTCCAACCTAACAGGGCTTAAAAATCCATAATGGCAGGCCAAGTGTGGTGGTGCACGCCTTTAATCCCAGCACTTAGGAGGCAGAAGTAGGAGGATTGCCGTGAGTTCGAGTTCGAGGCCACCCTGAGACTACATGGTGAATTCCAGGTCAGCCTGTGCTAGAGTGAGACCCTACCTTGAAATACCAAAAAAAAAAACAACAAAAAAAAAACGTAAAGGCAATGGAGGAAGGCTAAATTCAATCTCTGGCGGCTCAGCGAACACATTAGTTCTCTCCTGACTCATTGTCCTGCTGCCATGTCTTTCGGACATAAAACTTTCCCTTGGGAAAAAAATTAATTCAAAATGTATCATGGAGAAAAATATCTGAGGGCTGGAGAGATGGCTTAGCGGTTAAGCACTTGCCTGTGAAGCTTAACGACCCCAGTTCGAGGCTTGATTCTCCAGGACCCACGTTAGCCAGATGCACAAGGGGGCGCACGCGTCTGGAGTTCGTTTGCAGTGGCTGGAAGCCCTGGAGTGCCCATTCTCTCTCTCTCTCTCTCTCTCTCTCTATCTGCCTTTTTCTCTCTGTCACTCTCAAATAAATAAATAAAAATGAACAAAAACAATAAAAAATTCTTAAAAAAAGAAAAATATCTGAAATTTAGTCATAAGACAAAGAGTTCGTACACTTAAAAACAATAACACAATCCATAAAGTAAAAAAAAATATTAAATCTCATAAAATGTAAAACTTTTGCTCTGGGAAGTGTTCTGTGAAGAGGGAAAAAATGACAGCTACATACTAGAAGAAAATGTTTTCAAGTCATGTAAGACTTTCATCTAAAATATATTTTAAATGTTCAAAATTCAACATTAAAATAAACAAACCTCACAACTAGAAAACAAGCAAAATATATGAACGGAAGCCGGCCGTGGTGGCGCACGCCTTTAGTCCCAGCACTCAGGAGGCAGAGGTAGGAGGAGCAACATGAGTTCAAGGCCACCCTGAGACTACATAGTGAATTCCAGGTCAGCCTGAGCTAGAGTGAGACCATACCTCCAAAAACAAAAAAAAAGACCCTACCTCCAAAAGAAAAATCACAGTGACATACTACTGTGCGCTCATCAGAATGTTTAAAATCAAAACTACTGAACATGTTAAATTTTGGTAAGATTACTGAGAAAACTGATCTTTTTATGATTTATGATTTATGGTTGGGGATGTAAAATGGTGTAGCCAACCTAGAAAATAATTTGGTATTTATTATAGATCTTAAATTTGCACACATCCCCAATAAATGGAAATTTATATCACTCAAAAACCTACACACAGATGTTCATGGCAGCTCTATTTTATAATAGCCCAAAATGCAAAGCAATCCTAATGCCTTTCTTTTTTTAATTTTTTTGTTTATTTTTATTTATTTATTTGAGAGCAACAGACAGAGAGAGAAAGAGGCAGAGAGAGAGAGAGAGAGAGAGAATGGGCATGCCAGAGCCTCCAGCCACTGCAAACAAACTCCAGACACGTGCGCCCCTTGTGCATCTGGCTAATGTGGGTCCTGGGGAATCGAGCCTCGAACCGGGGTCCTTAGGCTTCACAGGCAAGCGCTTAACCGCTAAGCCATCTCTCCAGCCCCCTAATGTCTTTCAATGGTTGAATGATTAAACAAATCATGCTACATTCATACAATAGGACTAAACAGGAACCAACTACTGGTACAGGTAACAACCTTGAAGTCAAGGGAGTCAAGGGAATCATGATCCATGAAAAAATAAATCTCAAAAGGCTCCAAAGCCAGGCATGGTGGCTCATACCTAGAATGACACACTCAGAAGTCTAAGGCTGAAGGATCCTTGTGGATTCAAGGCCCACTGGGCTCCCTAGTAAATTCCAGAGCAGTCTTGGTTATAGAGTGAGACTCTCAAAAAAAAAAAAAAACACCCAAAAAACCAAACACACAATCAATCAATCTACTTTGGTTTCATATCTGCGATATTCTTGAAACATACCAACAATATTAATATGACAGGGGCTAAGGATTTTCATATGGCTATGAAAAGATAGCATGAGATCCTTGTGATAATAGATAAGTTCTGCATCATTATTGTGAGGATATGAAGAAACACAGTTGATGAAATTTCATGGACCTATATACACTTGAGTATAACTAGTGAAATCAGAATAAGCCTTGTTCAGCGTGCCGAAATTATAATAATAATAATTTATTTATTATAGTACAATAAAAGTACTAATGTCAACATCGATGGAGGTGGGATGTAGGGTACCAAGGGCCACATACATAACTGTACATAACTTTACAACTGCCTATGAATCTATGATTATTTTAAAATAAAACTTTCAGGGGGCTGGAGAGATGGCTTAGCAGTTAAGACACTTGCCTGCAAAACCCAAGGACCCAGGTTTGATTTCCCAATACCCATGTAAGCCAGATGCACAAGGTGGCACATATGTCTGGAGTTCGTTTGCAATAACTAGAGGCCCTGGCACGCCTACTCTCCCCCCTCCCATAAGTAAATAAATAAAAGTTTTATTTTTTTAAAATGTGACCTTTAAATAAAAAGTTTCAAGCCAGGCTTGGTGGTGCATGCCTTTAATCCCGGCACTCAGAAGGCAGAAGTAGGAGGATCACTGTGAGTCTGAGACCAACCTAAGACTATATAGTGAGTTCTAGGTTGGCCTGGGCTAGAGCCAGACCCTACCTCGAAAAAAACAAACACAAAAAAAGTTTCAATTTTTGCATGGATTCTTGATAGCTAAAAGATGATGTCACCAGTATCACGGGCTCCCATATGAGCCTCCCAGTAACTAAGGAACAGATTTCCATCCTGTTTTATATATGGACACAGAAATGCAAGTAAGCAGTTACTCACAGTCACTAGGTTGCTAAGAGATGATGAAAACAAGTGTTAACCTCAGCTTTGATAGTCATCCAACCAAATGTATTCTTCTCATCTCTTCTCTTCTCTTCCACCAGGCATGAACCTTATTTCAGAACTCAGCTATACCATGCGTTCATTTCATTTCTCTGAAGCTAAATAATTTTAGGATCTAAAAATCTATCCCTTCATGTTTGTAAGAACTTCAGTGTTTTGCCCTGGTATTACACAAAACTCTGGCAGCATTTGGTAATATCTAGGAAAAAAGATAAAAGGCGTCTTCAGGACTGGAAAGCTGGCTTAGCAGTTAAGGTGTATGCCTGAAAAGCCTTATGACCCAGGTTCGATTTCCCAGTACCACATGTATCTGGAGTTCATTTGCAATAGCTGGAGGCCCTGGTGTGCCCATTCCACACCCCCTCTGGTTTTGATCTCTCTCTGCTTGCAAATTGATAAATAAAAATATTTTTAGGGCTGGAGAGATGGCTTAGCAGGTAAGGTGCTTGCCTGCGAAACTAAGGGCCCATGCTCGACTCTCCAGATCCCACATAAGCCAGATGCACAGACGTGAGGCAAGTGCAAGGTTGCACATGCCCACTAGGTGATGGAAGCATCTGGAGTTTGATGGCTGAGACCCTAGCATGCCAATTCTCTCTCTCTCTCTTTCTCTCTCTCTCTCTCTCTTTCTGTCTGTCTCTCACTCTCTCTAAAAAAATTAAAAATATATTTTTTAAAAGGCATCTTTAGTTTCCCATGGTGGCAATTGCTATAATCATGCATGTTAAACAATAGTCCTGAATCTCAAGATTCCAATACCAGTATTGCTAGAAACAGGAGCTCATTCCTATAGTCCTAGCATTTGGAGGGTGAGACAAGATCAAGTGCTCAAGGCCAATCTTGTCTACAGAATTAAGTTCCAGGCCAGCCTGGGCTATTCAGTAAGACTATCTCAATACCCTACAAAATGGAAGAAAAATCTTTGCCAAGTATACAACTGACAGGTGATTAACATATAGTATCTGTAAAAAAAATTAAACAGAAAATCCCAAATCATCTAATCAATCAGTGGGCAAATAAATTGATCAGATAGTTCTCAAAAAAGAAAAACCTTCAAATGACCAGTAAATATTTTTTTAAAGTGTTCAACGTCCTTTGCAAACAGGGAAATGCAAATTAAAACTACAACGAGATTCCATGTCACTTCAGTTATAATGACAGTCACCAAGAAAACAAGCACAACAAACGTTGGTAAGGATGCTGGGCAGAGGAGTTGGGAGTTGGGGTGAAGACCCTTTGTACACCATTGATAGAAATGTAATATTGCAGCCACTGTGGAAATCAGTATGGGATTCCTCAAAAAGCTAAAAGTAGAACTACCGTATGCCTCAGGTTTATAACTCATATATATATATATATATGTGTGTGTGTGTGTGTGTGTGTGTGTGTGTGTGTGTGTCTGTGTATATATATATATAGATATATATAAGAATCAAAGACAACATACCACAGCTGCAGGATTCACAATAGCCAGGAAATTGAACCAACCTAGATGTCCATCAACTGATTAAGAAAATGGAGTATATACAAAATAGAGTTTTAGTCAGTCATTAAGAAACCATATCCAAACATAAGCCCACTCTCCAATATCAAGCTACCATCAATTGTGGGCTACAAGAGGGCCTACACCTATTAAATTCTCTACAAAAAAAAGGGTTATCTCATTTGTCCTGATGCTAACTTACTCTCCGTTGGAGAATCTGCTTCTCTTTTTCAGATAGATGTAGATCCTAAGGAGAGAGCCACCCCATCATACCTCAAAAGGGCCCCCAATGAAACTAAGAAAAATTGGAGAAACAAGCAAGGGGGCTGTTTTCCTGATGAACCCGATACCAGCACAAGGGAGAAGGAGATCAGCACAGAGAAAAATCAACTCCTACCAAATCAGAGAGCCAGAGCCTCAGAGGCCCCCAACACCTCATCACTGAAGCAGACCAAAAATGAACCCAACATGGCTCAGGGAAATTTTGCGGAAGAGGGGGCGGAAAGAATGTTAGAGCCACATGTTGGGTCATGATATGCAGAGACATTTAGCTTACCCATAACTGTGGGCTAACTCCACAATGCATGACCCGTATACCTCAACAAGGAGGGGCCAAGGGGAGGGGGTAGGTCACGGATGAGCCTAATAATGGTACCAAACTGACTGTAAAAAAAAAAAATTAATTAAAAAAATAAATAAATAAATAAATTAAATAAATAAATAAAACCCAGAGAACGAAAAAAAAAAAAAGAATAATAAAGTGATGTCACTTTCAGGAAAATGGATAGCAATAGATAATTATGTTAAGTAAGCTAGACTCAGAAATGTAAATACAATTTCTTTTCTCTCATATGTAGAATCCAATTTTTAAAACTACGTGTATCTATGGGATATGAAAGTGGAAAAGGGACTATGTGGTGGAGAAGGAGGTCTAAAGGAAAGGAGAAGGGAAGAACAAGAGAAAGTAATGGTATAAAGAAAAACCAAATATCGTGTTTTCTCATCTATATGCTCTGTCATATATATATGAATTTCATATTTCATATATTTCATGAAAGCATAAGGGGGACTATGATTTGGGGGAGGAGAATGGATGGAGGGCAATAATGAGGGCATAAAGAAATGAAAGCTAATATAGACACACATATAATTGTTATAATGAAGCTTATTGTTTTGTACATTAATTAATAATATTAACTTTAAAAGACTTTCTAAAAATAAGAATGACGAAAACAAGATACCAGTGTTGGTAAAATCTCCACTAATGGAGATCTCCTACCCCATTTCTCTTACTAGGATTTTAAACACATGTAACTGAGCCCATATATTTCTGTTTTAGGAGCCAATGGTGTAACTGATATTTCTCTAAATTGAATCCCACATAGGATGCAATGCATTTTCAAGAATTGTTTATAAAATGTGGTCATTAGGAGCTGGAGCAATGGCTCACTGGATAAAGAGCTCACCATACAAGTATAAAGACCAGAGTCCAGATCCCTAGTACCTACATAAAGGCCAGGTGGGCTTCTTGGCCTGCTTGTAATCCCAGCACTCCAGAAATAAAGACCAGGTATCCCAAGGGCAAGCTGCTTAGCTGGACTAGCAGAGTCTACATGCTCTGATTTCAGGTAAGAAATGGAGAAATTATCACCTGATGTCAACCGCTGGCCTCCACACACTCACCTATGCACACATACAACCACAGAAATGAGATAATTAACACAAACATATTACTAATATTCAATAATAACTATACCAATTCTTTTTTATTTTTTTATTTTTGGTTTATTTTTATTTATTTATTTGAGAGCAACAGACAGAGAGAGAAAGAGGCAGATAGAGAGATAATGGGTGCACCAGGGCCTCCAGCCACTGCAAATGAACTCCAGATGCGTGCGCCACCTTGTGCATCTGGTTTATGTGGGTCCTGGGGAATCAAGCCTCGAACCGGGAACCTTAGGCTTCACAGGTAACTGCTTAAGTGCTAAGCCATCTCTCAATTCTTTATAACTATACCTTTCTTTCAGTTAAAGAGATATATTTTATTATTTATTGACCCATTTTACACATGTATGTTTGAATATAATCCCCTCCCATTAGCTTTTCTTTTTTTAATATTTTATTTTTATTTATTTATTTGACATAGGAGGGAGAGAGAGAGAGAGAGGAAGAGAGAGAGAGAGAATGGGTGCACCAGGGCCTCCAGCCACTGGAAATGAACTCCAGACTCATGAGCCCCCTTGTGCATCTGGCTAACGTGGGTCCTGAGGAATCGAACCCGGGTCCTTTGGCTTTGCAGGCAAATGCCTTAACCACTAAGCCATCCCTCCAACCCCCATTACCCTCTCTTGATGTCTCTCCCGTCCCCATTTCAAGGAGCACCTCCTTCCCAGCTAGTCCTCTGAAGAATGTTATCATTTCTTGTCAGACAGGTCTGGTGGAGATATATTTTTTTGCTTTTGTCTGTCTGGGGATGGTGTTGTCTTATTCGCTTGTAAATGATAGCTGTGTTGGGTACAGTGTCGTTGGTTAAGAGTTTTATTTTTCCTTCAGTACTGTAAAAGAATTATGCTACTTTCTATGAGGTTTATACTGAGAAATTTGCCATCAGGTGAATTGGGATACCCTTCTGTATATGTCTACCAGTATTCATGCACGTGGATACCCTTTTCAATTGCTCTACATCTTATTTTGTGAGACAGGGTCTCTCACTGAACCTAGAGCTTACCGATTTGGCTAGACAACAAGGGATCCTCCGGCCGCCACCTCCCCAGCCCTGGGATTCCTGGCATCCACCATAGCACCTGGCTGTTATGTAGGTGCTGGGAATCCGAACACATGTTTGGAGAGCAAGCATGTTACCATTTGAGCCATTCCTGCAGCTCCTGTCTCCACCTCCTGAGTGTTGTGATTACAGGAACGTACCACCCCGCCTAGCTTTATGCAGTGCTGGATGGACACTCAGGTTGCAGGCATACTAGGCAAGCAGACTGTCCACTGACTTGCATCCACAGCCCCTCTTGACATTCTTAAGCACCTCTCGAAACCCAGTAACTGAAATAACAGCTCGTTTAATTTTGTACCGAAATTCCTCAAATTGCTTCATTTCTTTTCATTCTTTTTTCTCCATTGACTGTGTTCTTTTTTTCTCAAATAGCTTATTGTAGACTGCACTCTTTTTTTCTTCTATTCACTCTACCCTGCTAGCAATACATTCCATTGCACTTTTATTTTTGCTGAGTATAATTTTCAGTTCAAGAGTCTTAAGCATAGATTTAGTGCCAGGCTGGTTAAATCAAATTCTGAATTTCTTTTTGATTTTTAATTTTTTTAATTTTTTTGCTCATTTTTATTTATTTATTTGAGAGTAACAGACAGAAGAGGCAGAGAGAGAGAGAGATAATGGGCGCGCCAGGGCCTCCAGCCACTGCAAACGAACTCCAGACGCGTGCGCCCCCTTGTGCATCTGCCTAACGTGTATCCTGGGGAACTGAGCCTTGAACAGGGGTCCTTAGGCTCCACAGGCAAGAGCTTAACCGCTAAGCCATCTCTCCAGCCCTGATTTTTAATTTTTTTAATTTATTTTTATTTATTTATTTGTCAGAGAGAGGTAGATAGGAAGAGAGAAGATGGGTGCACCAGGGCCTGCAGCCACTGCAAACAAACTCCAGGTACATGTGCCACCATGGGCATCTGGCTTATGTGGTTTCTGGGGAATTGAACCTGGGTCCTTAGGCTTTGCAGGCAAGTGTCTTAACTGCTAAGCCATCTCTCCAGCCCATAAAAAGTAACTGTTAAAAGAGAGTTTATCTCTAAGGACACACACATATACATAGAGGTGAAAACATACTCCATTAAAATAGAATCCAAAAGAGAGTAGCAATAGCTATACTTATATCAGCGGAAAAAAAATCTCACGTCGCTGGGCATGGTTGTGCACATCTTTAATCCCAGCACTCAGGAGGCAGAGGTAGGAGGATCACCATGAGTTCAAGGCCACCCTAAGACTACATAGTGAATTCCAGGTCAGCCTGAGTTAGAGTAAGACCCTACCTCAAAAAAAACAAAAGGGAAAAAAAATTCACATCCAAAGCAATACAAAAAGACAAAGAAAGTCATTATATAATCATGAGTGGGCTAAGATTTAGGAACCAACAATTCCATATGTATCCAACATCAAAGCAAATATTAATAGACCTTAAAAGGGAGAGATACATCCCGATATAATAACAGCATAGGCCTTTAGCACCCCATATTCATCAACACATCATGCAGACAGAAAACTGACAGAGCCATGAGAGGTAAATAGCACCTACGCCACTTTGGCCTAATGGCCACTTACATCACAGCTTCATAATTTGTGGGTCACAAACTCATATGGAGCCATGTAACTGATGTGAAGGCTATAAAATAAGCTTAGCAACAGTAAAAGGTTTCTGAATGTGCAATGACCAAAAACATTAATTCAAAATAAAATATGTAATGAATCTGAGGTGCTTCTGGCAGCCTGCACCCACACTGCATCACAGGACTTCATTGCGGTTCTGAGCAAGAACATGTGCACTTTACATTGCACATGCTGTCATGACATGCAGTGCCAATGAACACTGCCTGACATAATTGAGCTCAGATATGAGACCACTGGAAGTTATAAACTGCAATGTTTCAACTGTGCAAAGTTTCCTGAGCTCCTAGAAGCATAATGGTTTAATAACAGAGAAAAAGACTTTCAATAATTCCCTGCCATCATTTCTGAACATGTAAGTATCAAACTGTTATATATATATATATATATATATATAATTGTATGTATGTATTAAGATTGTGTTGAGTTAGAATGTTTGATTTTTTAAATGCTATTTGAGTTGCTGGCTTGAATTTTGTTAAAAATCATGACATGAATTTTGACTTGGGCTTTGGACAGAATTTACAACAATTTCTAAAGTAGCCCTAAACATGCTTCTGTAATTTTATACTGTATACTTATAAACAGTGGACATTCTCAGGCTGGAGAAATGGCTTAGCAGTTAAGGCGCCAGCCTGCAAAGCCTAAGGACCTATGTTCGTTATCTGCCCAAATCCCATCTAAGCCAGATGCACAAAGGTGAGACAAGAGCAAAATCTCACATGCTCACTAGGTGGCGCAAGTGTCTGGGGTTCCATTTCAGTGGCTGCGGCCCTGGCACACCAGTTCTCTTGTGCTCACTTGCTCTCACTCTCTCTGAAAATAAAAAGTTGAGGGGCTGGAGAGATGGCTTAGCGGTTAAGCGCTTGCCTGTGAAGCCTAAGGACCCCGGTTCGAGGCTCAATTCTCCAGGACCCACGTTAGCCAGATGCACAAGGGGGCGCATGCGTCTGGAGTTCGTTTGCAGTGGCTGGAAGCCCTGGCGCACCCATTCTCTCTCTCTCTCTCTATCTGCCTCTTCCTCTCTCTGTCACTCTCAAATAAATAAATAAAAATGAACAACAAAAAAAATTAAAACAAAAAAAAGAATACAGAAAGAATAAATTTTAATAAAAAAAAGTTGATATCCTCAGCATTTATTATTATAAAACTAAAATATCAACAAACTCTGAAATGCATTGAGAATTCTCTGTATCTGGTAGTATCAAATATTTAGGCAAGATTTAATTCTTTATGTAATAAGGATGTCCATCTAATTAGTATGCAAAATTTCTTCTATCTTTTTTAAATATTTTATTTATTCATTTATTTTTTATTTATGTGAGTGAGAGAGAAAGAGACTGATAGCGAGAGTGGGCACACCAAAGTCTCTAGCCATTGCAGACAAACTCCAGACACACGCACCACCTTGTGATATGGATTATGTATGTACTGGGGAATTTAACGTGTGTCCTTAGGCTTTTCAGGCAAGTGCTTTAACCACTCAGCAATCTCTCCAGTCTTTAAAAAATGATAAAAGTATATATATATATGCAAGGAATTGTTTTAAAATAAATTTCTTTACTATTTATTGTCAGCAAATGTTTTATTTGTATGCCTATTTTCTATGTCTATATTCCTTGGGTCATGCAAAAATTTCTCAGGGAAAAAGGGGTTATGCGTAGAAAAAGTGTAAGAAACCCTAATCTACAAAGCAGCCCACCAATCAGCCTCAGAAAATGCATTCTTCTCATCAGCACATGGACCATTTTGTAGGATACAGCAAACAACTTCCCATAAAACAGTTCTCAGTAAATTTTGAAAACTGAAAGTCATGTTATGTATCCTCTTCTGACCACAATACAATGAAACTAGAAAACAAACAAACAAAAATCTTTGGTAACTATACAAATATGCAGAAATGAAACAATTTGCTTTTAACAGCCAGTGGAAAGAAATCAAGAAAAACATTAAATTACCTTGGGCTGAGAGATGGCTTAGTAGTTAAGGCACTTGCCTGAAAAGCTGAAGGACTCAGGTTCGATTCTCCAGGACCCAGGTAAGCCAGATGCACAAAGTGGTTCATGCATCTAGAGTTCATTTGCAGTGGCTGGAGGCTTTGGCTCACCCATTCTCTCTCTCTCTCTCTCTCTCTCTCTCTCTCTCTCCCTCCTCCCTCCCTCCCTCCTTCTCTCTGTCTCTCTCAAATAAATAACTAAATAAAATTATTTAAAAAATAAATTACCTTAAGCAAATGAAAATGGAAACACAACATACCAAAACCTATGGGATACAGAAAAGAAGGGCTTAGAAGGAAATTTACATTAATTAATGCCTATACCATAAAGCAGAAAGACCTCAAACTATCACCGTATTTCAAGGAACTATAAAAAATCCAAAATTAGTAGAAGGAAAGAAGTAATCAAGATAAGAGCAGAAA
This sequence comes from Dipus sagitta, assembly GCA_036346955.1. Classification (NCBI taxonomy): domain Eukaryota; kingdom Metazoa; phylum Chordata; class Mammalia; order Rodentia; family Dipodidae; genus Dipus; species Dipus sagitta. Next base: position 2,976,341 of record CM070776.1, read on the forward strand.
TAGTAGAGAACTTCTAAAAAGCCCAAGAATATCAAAACAAAAGTGGGTTCTCCAAAAACAGAGTTAAATTAGATAAAGCTTTGCTAGATTAAGAAAGAGGAAGGCCTCAAATAAAATCATACATGAGAGTTAGAGAGATTGCTTAGTGGTTAAGTCATTTGCTTGCAAAGCCAAAGGACCTCAGTTCGATTCCTAATACCCATGTCAGCCAGATGCACAAGGTAGCACATGCATCTTGAGTTCATTTGCAGTGGGTGGAGGCCCTGGTACACCCATTCTCTCTCTCTCTCTTTCTTTCTCTCTCTCTCTCCATACCTCTCTCTTTCTCTAAAATAAATAAATAAATGAAAATAGTAAAAATAATAAAAAATAGCCAGGTGTGGTGGCGCACGCCTTTAATCCCAGCACTCAGGAGGCAGAGGTTGGAGGATCACCATGAGTTAGAGGTCTCCCTGAGATTACATAGTTAATTCCAGGTCAGCCTGGGCCAGAGTGATACCCTTCCTCAAAAACAAAAACAAAAGGAAAAGCATAATAATAATAATAATAATAATAAATATAATCATGGATGAAAAGGAGACATTTCAATTGACCACCACATAAATACAAAGGGCCCACTAAGATTAAGTACTTTTATATTCCAGCAAATTTGATAACCTAGAAAGAAATGAACAAATTCAAAAATTGAATTGTGATGAAATACTAAACATAATTATAACAAATAATGATATGGGATCAGTAATAATGGGTTCTCCATCAAAGAAAAGCTCAAAACCAGACTGGTTTACTGCTGAGTCTCACCAAGCCACCACGCCTTGTCTTAAAGAATAATTAATACAACTTTTTTTAAGATTCATCCAAATACATTCCACAAGGCCATCATTAGCCTGATACCAAAACTGGATAAGGACACAGGAGAAGTGGAGGAGGAAGAGGAAGAGAGGGAGGAAAGAAGGAAGAGAGAAAAAAAAGAAAACTGTGTTCCAATATCCTTGGTGGATATAGATGTAAAAGTCCTCAAGAAACCCATGTGTCTGTAATACAAATGCACTACCACAGTGGGAGATGGAGCCAAGAGAACCTAGATCTCAGGCCAGCTAGACCAATACACACACAGCAGTAAAAGCACCAAGGAAAACCCTGTCGCAAGCGGTGTGGAAGGAGGGGACAAACACCACGAGGTTGTCCTTACGGAATACAAATGTAGCTTATGTAGAACAACAATGATCCATCCACTTCTTCACTGGACCAACAGTTACCCCTACCTGCTTTTCCTCTATCTACCTTTCACAGGGCCCTTCACAATGCGAAACTCCTCAGCACTCACCCTGCATCCCTCTCAGTAACCCCCACACTCTACCTATTCTCCTGGCCCCTTCTCAGTTCCCTTTTCTGTCTACTTCAACTCCAGCCCTGCTCTCTGTCTCCACCAGCCTTCCATCCTTAGCTACTTGCAAGATTTCTCTCTGCATTCTACTGCCTTTTATATACCACAGCCCCTAACTACCTACAATCCCTCTTGTTCTATACTTATACATGGACATGAACAAACGTCATGAAAATGACCATCCAGACATTCAAAATGCACCACGGGGGGGGGGGGCGGTCTTTAACAAGTTGACTAAATAAATCCTTCATTATATTCACGTGGACCAATTATAGACACATGCCTAGATAAAAATATAGTGGGGTAGATACATTTGTCTCGTGAGACTAGGAGCTAGGTAGCTATAATTGTAGTGGGATATGACCAGAGCTAAAGGAGAAAGGCAGGGAGGGAATAAGTGAGGAGAGTCAAGGAGGAAGAGATCTCTGGATTTATCCATTAAGGAAGGCTGCCTGGCAAAGCTGCACTGAGATGTGCACTAGTCTTTGTCCTGTTGTGACTCTGTCCCAGCTGTTTTGAAAGATCACCCAGACAGGCCTGATTTGAAGATGCTCTCCTGGTACTGTTATTTGAGACACCCAGAAATAACAAAACCATTCCCAAAGCATTTAATGTATTAACTAGCTATTATTGTATAACAATGAACACCAAATCTTCAGTGCCCTCAGTAAGCATTTATTTCTCAAATATGACTTGGTTACCTGAGATCATATGAACTTGCTTGGGTTCGCAGAGGAGGATCCCTTTTGGGATTGTTTCCCTGCTGGGGCCTAAAACCTATCTCTTCCACATGAGTTCATTTTGGGGCGTAGGTTGAGTGAGCCATAGCTATTCAGGGGAACTTCTCACTAAGATGGCAAGAGCATGAAAGATGGCAAACAGAAACATGAGAACTCTTTAGACCTTGGCTCAAAACTGAACTTGTGCAGCTGCTTCCATATTTCATCATCCAAAGTGACTCATAGGCCAAGGACAGAATCAAAATAGAAAGAAAGCTCTTTTGCCTTTTGTGCAAGAGAATGCCATGTTACAAGAAGGTGGATGTGGACAGGGTGGGTATAAAAGCAGAGCTAGTAAGTCTATCTCCTACAATCCCGTTCTGCTTCCTTGGGCCTCAGAGCCCATGTCATCATCTGGTCTCATTCTGCCTTGGTCTTTTTGAAGACTTAAGGATTCTTCTTATGCCTTTTTCCACAGCACAGCTGATGTTTCTAATCTCTGCATGTGCGTGTGTGTGAGTGTTCAGCTGTAAGTGTACATATGGTATACATGCTACAGTGCACATGTAGGGATCAGATGCCAATGTTGGATGTCAGTTTTTTGCCTTTCATCTCATTTGAGGCAGGGTGTCTCTATTGTTTAGCACTCCTCCAGCAGACTCAATGGTCTGCAACCTTCCGGGAATTCTCCAGTCTACATCCCAACTCCCAGTAGGAGTGCTGGGATTTCAGATGTTTTGTTGAGGTTCCAAGGATCTGAACTCCGGCAACCATGCTTGCATAGTGAGTGCTTTTAACCCATTGCTGATTCTATGCCAGAGAAATTAGCTGTCAGAAATGTGAACCCCTCAGCAGGTCCTTCCAAAGACAATCCTACCTTGTTCACCTCACACCATGTGGGAACTCAGCCATCCTAAGCCAGGCTCTGCGTGTGCTCAGAAACCAGTGTCATCGTAGAATATGTACGCGTTGGGTGTGAACTGCTTCACACAATATCCATTCCCACCCGCTTCCATTGTTTCTTGCTGTACTGACAGTTCTGGAAAGTGAAATGCAGTTATCTCTCAGCATCCGCAGGGAAGTGGTTCCAGGGCCTGCCTCTCTCTGGGATGCCAGACACTTCAAATGATTAAATCCCTTACATAAAATGCATAGGACCTGTGCACTTCCTCTCCTGTATGTTAATTGTCTCTAGATTATTTACAATAACTAATACAGTTATGTTAAATTTTTCCCTGGGGAGACATGAACAGACATCTATTCAACCCCAGATAGAGCACCAACAACAGACCAAAGTACTGACTACAACAAAGTCCAACTGGGTGAACCAGTGAGTTTACTGGGATTGCTTCAGCACCCCAGCATAGGTGACAACTCATAGAAGTTGCAGCCTTGGCCTGGAGAGATGGTTTAGTGTTGCCTAAGAACGCATGCTCCAATCTCCAGGTCCAACGTAAGCCAGACGTACAGTGACGCAAGCATGCAATATCACACATGTGCACAAGGGAGCACACGTGTCTGGAGTTCTTGTGCAGCAGCTGAAGGCCCTGGTGCTCCCATTCTCTCCCCACCCCCCCTTGCTCTCACATAAATTTGAAAAAAATGTTGCATCCGGGCTGTAGAAATGGCTTAGTGGTTAAGTGCTTGCCAATGAGGACCCACATTAGCCAGATGCACAAGGGGGCGCACCCATCTGGAGTTTGTTTGCAGTGGCTGGAGGTCCTGGTGCGCCCATTCTCCCTCCCTCTCTCTCTCTCTTTCTCTCTCTCTCTCTCTCTTTCTCTCTCTCCCTCTTTCTCTCTCTGCTGCTCTCAAATTTAAAAAAAAGTTGCATCCTTGGAGCTCAGTGCATGACTCAGGCAGCTTGGCCAGTGGGGTAGTCTCTTCTCCCAAGAAGTTCTACTCCTTATATAACCTTGAGGATGCCCTTGAGACTCTTGCAAGTTTCAGAAACTTCTCGACAATTAGAAGGTGTTTACATACTGAACCTTTACAAGTTTCGTAACCTTCTCAGTCTTAATGAGTGTTTCCATTCAGAACTTCTTGCCCAGCCTCCTTCAGGGATGAAATGTTTCAATTCAGAGGAAATTGCTAGACAACAATAATACATATAAGTGTGGTGGCACACGCCTTTAATGCCAGCACACAAGAGGCAGAGGTAGGAGGATCGCAGTGAGTTCAAGGACACCCTGAGACTACATAGTGAATTCCAGGTCAGCCTGAACTACAGTGAGACCGTACCTTGAAAAAAAACAAAAATAATAATACATATAAATGGTTATCATCCTGTATTATTTAGATATTAGTAAAAGAAAAGTCTGCACAAGTTCTGTACAGAGGCATTTTTAAGGTTTAGGGAACATTGAGAAAGTGGGGGTGGATATTATAAGAGCAAAAGGGTGGGAAGGGGTGTCCTGAGGCATACTCCCCCAACACAGACTGACTGGTGCATTCATGACCCCAGAGTGAATGTCAGTGACTCAAGTTAGAAGGGCTGTTAGTGGAATGGGGCAGAGAGAGGGAAAAATAAGAGAATAACCCAATAGGAATATGACCAATATGCAATATGTTAAAATAAATAAATATTTTTAAAAAAATATTTTTGAAAACCAGGCATGGTGACACATGCCTTTAATGCTAGCACTGAGGAGGCAGAGGTTGGAGGATTGCCATAAGTTCAAGATCACCCTGAGACTACATAGTGAATCCAGGTTAGCCTGAGCTAGAGTGAAACCCTGCCTCAAAAAATCAAAACAAGGGCTGGAGAGATGGCTTAGCAGTTAAGTGCTTGCCTGTGAAGCCTAAGGACCCCGGTTCAACGCTCCATTCCCCAGGACCCACGTTAGCCAGATGCACAAGGGGATGCACGTATCTGGAGTTCCTTTGCAATGGCTGGAGGCCCTGGCACATTCTCTCTCTCTCTCTCTCTCTCTCTCTCTCTGCCTCTTACTCTCTCTCTCTCACTCTCAAATAAATAAATAAAAATGAACAAAAGAATTAAAAAACATCAAATAAAATCAAAACAAAACAATATATAGATGATAGATAGATAGATAGATAGACAGACAGACAGACAGACAGACAGATACAATGTTGGTTGAATGAAGCTATGAAACCCATGGATATGAAGGGCTAACTTACTCTACTTCTCAGACTCCCTTAGAAGCAGATGGGTGCACATGGCCAGGTTTCACCAACGGGTAGCCACACAGGCAGAGCCCATGTCCTTGCTGCTTCTCTGCCTTTCAGCAGAGGCATGCGTTTCTACAGCCGACTCCCAGTGTTTAACTTGAACCTATGGTTTGGAACAGCTACATCAACGGGGATTTTCTGGTCCCTAGATGGCAGATTTCTTCTTCAGTGTCAGCATCTAAGTCCCTCAACTTTCTGACCATTGTGAGGCCAGGCAATCCTGTGACCTTCGGGCAGTCATTCATGCTCATTCAGCACTCCCAATATGAGAAGCATGTGATTCCCTGCATTCAGCCACTTTCTTTTTAAATACTAATGGGGACTCTCTTTCCGTCTCTCAACCCCACTCAATGGAGCAAAGTACTTTCCGTGCTTGAGCTAGAGTAGCACCGTGACAGGCACTCGAAGCTTCCAGCAGGAGCACATCCCTTATTTTCAGAGGTGTTCTAATGAATATTGCTTGGAATACATTCTTTACTCACCTAGTCAAGTAAAAATAAAAGCAAGTGCTCAGAGTTTCAGCAAAGGGGGAATCAAGACAGTGTCACTACCAAGCCTCAGAAATCCAGCCTCAGTCTAGTCCAACGCCAACATCTTTGTTCCTTTCTTCTTGGCTGCACCTGACCAAAGATCTCCTCTAATGCCCTTGAACTCTCCAGGCTGATGCTAGGAGACTCTATACTATGTCTGCATCAGTCAGAGCACATGGACAATGGCAAAGGTTAGGCACCTCCCACAGATACTCCTCAGAACTTATAAGAACGGTTTCTCTGTAACAAAGACAAGGAAAGGATGCAAGGATGAAGGATGATTAATGGCCCCTTCAGAATTGACGGAAAGCAAGTGTGAGCTGCATTTGCAATGTTGCTATTTTCTCACACCATCACATTCCCACATGGTAGCAACCTGGGGGACAAAAACAACAGCATTGTGTGGGGGGTAAGAAAAGGGGGTCTGTGTTCTTCAGCTACTATGGAAGACAGCATGCTTTTCGGGAAGTGTTGCATAGGGGGCTGTGGCCTCCTGTGGTGCTTGGCAAAGTTGGCGTCCCTGAAAAGTCCAAAGGTGATATATTTAATAGGCGGCTCATTTTCTTTCATCTTCATAGTAAATGTCCAATCCCAAGGCCGTACTTGAACTAAAACACAGCAGGTAAAGGGAGATGAAGTCTACATCCCACTGCTGCTGAAACTCAGTGGATAGGGAGGCTGAAAACCAGCAGCATGGGATTCTGCTTCTGGAAGAGGACTCAAAAGAAACTTGGTGAAGGGGGGAGCTGATGGGGAGGGGGAAAACAAAGAAGCAGAAGTCACTAAATGAGAATGTATGAGCAGGATGCAGATGAGGGACCCATCCCCATGGGATGGCTGTGGGTAGAAGGGGAGCTGAAAATCCAGAACCCTGGGGAAAGTCAGTGGCCAAATGTTATCTCTCCACAGCCACTCTAGGTGGGAGGCTCCCACTCACTGTGAGCCTAATTTCAAACAATAATTCTTTTCTATGACTAACCCATGCATGCGCGCGCACACATGCACATGCACACACACACCTGCTAAACCCTTTGCCAGCATTAACAGCAATGTCCAGAGGAAAGACTTGGGGGGAAAAAAAACCTTCATTTTGTTCTCTGATTATATAAGCTATCACAAGTTCATGTGGACAATGCAATTTTATAACTAAGAATAAAAGTTCCATGCAGACCCAACACCTGCTTTTATCTTCTTCTTTGTGTAGATATTTCTGAAAAAAAAATGAGACCACTCATTATATGAAGTTGTACATCCTCATTTCTTCGCTACATACTATATTATCTTTTCCCACATCCTATTCTGTGAAAGCATGCTGTTTGAGTCATTGTGTGACTATCATTATATATAAATCTTTCACAATTGTCTGATCATTTTCTCAGCATAGACTCCTAAAAGTTGAATTACTATGTCAATAGCATTATTTATTTTAAGGTACTTAATGCTTGTGCCAATTGCTTAACAGAAAATTTGCAGCAAATTATACTCCTACCACAATGTGTGTGTGTGTGTGTGTGTGTGTGTGTCTGTATGTGCAATCAAATTGCCCTTTTTTTTTTTGCTTCATAGAAGAGCCAGTTTCCATCAACGTGGAATTATTATGAAAGTATATGAAGAACTCTGAATTTTTAACTCCTGAGTCTGCTGTGTATCTTTGGAAAAGTAAGTTTACCTTTTTATGTTTTAGTTATCTGTAGGAACATATCTAAAGCATAACAGTTTTTTTAATTTTTTTCAAGTGTATTGTGTGGTGTGCACACATGTATGTAAGCATGTTCATGCGGGGGTATCTCTATATCTGCAGGTGCATGTGTGTATATGTGTGTGTATGTGTGTGGAGGACAGAGGTCACTCTAAACCTTAGTTGTTGAGGCAGAGTCTGTTGCTGAACCTCTGCCTCACGAATTAGGCTAGACTAGGTGGCCAGCTTGCCGTAGGGATCTTGCTCTCTCTACCTCTCCAACACTGGAATTTCAGGCATGCACTACCGTTACATAACTTTTACATGGATGCTGGAGTTCCAAACTCAGGTTTCATGCTTACATGTGAGTACTTTATACACTGATCCAGAAGTGCTAGTTAGCAATTATAAGGAGAGCTCTTGAAAGATAAATGCCCCAACTGCCTTGTCTCTCACTGGGACAGTTGAGTTACCTTTGACACAGTCTCTCACAGATTCCTGAGCAGGAATAAGCCCAGGTGAGTCCAGAAGTCACCTGTGTTACACCCTCTTTTTTGCATCTCTCACTATCTTCTTGGAATCACCTCACTTGCCCCTAAATTTTCACCTTAAGGTCTACATTTAGAAGAACTCTGACAATAGAGTTGATACCTGCAAAAAGTATAGATGTATAATTTGAAAATGGAGTCCCCATTTACAAAGAATGTCCTCTCCATCATTTTGACTCCTGAAGATGAAAATTAGGCTGGGAATCTCACCTAGAGGCGGTGACTTCAGTAGGGTTTTGTGAGTGTGTGTGTGTGTGTGTGTGTGTGTGTGTGTGTGTGTGTGTGCCTGTATCCTCAGCACAGCCTCTAGCTTGAGGTTGATTTGAAAACAGATGCCATGAAAGAGAGTGGGAAGTTAATTACATTAGAGATTTCAAATTGAAGATGAAACAAAGAAATCAAAAACACAGAGCAAGCCTCTACCAGCAGGATGCAGGCAAGGGAGTCATCTCCATGGGATGCTGGTGTGGGAGGGAGATGTAGAGGGGGAAGCCAGGCTCTGAGTTAGGTAGTCATACTGGCTTCTGAACACTGTTAGCCTATTGTTTGGAACAATATGTTATTTTCCAAGTAAGGTACACTAAAGTGTCCACCAAACAAGCCTGAAGCTGTAAACACAATGCCCAAAGGTGAAAATGATGTGGAAAAGTATATTTTAAATTCTGATTATGAGTGACACATGTACTCCAAGCTGTTTTCCTTTGCTCTGGGAAGACCTTGACACTGGGATGTCACTCACCACATACCATTTCTGTGAAATGCTAGAATTAAGTACCCAAAGCTCATATTTTTTTCTCAATCCCTCCAGCTGCTATCACAGGGCTGAACACAAAGTAGGTCTTAAAGCAATGGTTATCTGCTGTTTGAAGCATCATTTTGGGATTAATATACAGCAAGCATAGAAAATCATATAAATAAAGCTCAGTATTTTGGCTGCAGACAACAAAATCCATCCTAGCATACAGATAATACAGTAAGGAACAATGCTCATAAATTTCAACCAAGGACTTGTCTGAGAAAAGTACCCCTGCCATCTCTGGGCACCATCAAAACATGTGACATCACCACAATGGCTGGCACTACCCACCTGAAGAAGTGCATGCCTATGAAAGTGGGTGCTTCCATTTCACCCAGTGCTGGTTTGAATGTGAATGCTCATCCCCCATAGCCAAGAGTAGAGGGAGAGAGAGAGAGAGAGAATGGGCTCTCCAGGGTCTTTCAGCAGCTGTGAAAAACTCCAGATGCTTGTGCCCCCTTGTGCGCCTGTGTGACATTGCATGCTTGTGTACATATATATTTTAACACAATATTTCTTTTTTTTATTAGTTATGGACATACTCAGCATGTAAACAGCCCATGTTGGTACCATCTTTACCCTCATCCCTGTTCCCCCAAAAGGGACCCTTCTTGTTGGGGATGCCGGTTATCCCCATGGGTATTCTGGGTCATTAACACAATACTTCTAAAAACTAAAATCAGGGCTGGAGAAATGGCTTAGCAGTTAAGGTGCTTGCCTGCAAAGCCTAAGGACGCATTTTCTACTCTCTAGAATCCACATTAGTCAGACACACAAAGGCGAGGCAAGCACAAAGTCACACATACTTACTAGGTAGTGTAAGTGTCTGGAGTTCAATTTCAGTGGCTGAGGCCCTAGTGCATCAATTCTCTCTCTCTCTCTCTAAAAAAGAAAAACAAAACTAAAATCAATTTTAAAATTCATGATGGAGATACATCAAAAATTAAATAATAAAAACATCTAATAGCTTATTTGTGAAAAAAGCTCCTAGTGTAAAGTTCATCTTGGATTTCACCTTGATGACCTACTGAAATGGTAATATTTGAAGATTCTATTCAATAAAATGCATTGTTGATATGAACTCCATGTTCCACTTTAAAAAATTATTTTTTTATTTTTGAGAGAGAGAGTGAGAGAATGGATGTGCAGGGGTCTTCAGCCACTGTGAACAGACTCCAGATGTTGTGCCCCCTTGTGTGCATGTGTGACATCGTGTGCTTGCATCACTGTGCCTCTGGCTGGCTATGTGGGACTTGGAGATTTGAACACGCATTCTTAGGCTTCACAGGCAAGCACTTTAACCACTAAGCCATTTCTCCAGCCCGCCTGAGGTATTTCTAATTAAGCTTGCAACTTACGTATCCAGCAGCTTGCTGGAGGAGGTATCGCTGAAGCATAGATCTTTTCATCCAGCCAGTTGGAGCACTAGCTGTTTGTGTTTGCTGACTGTTGGTTGTGTCCCTCTGCTATGCATCTGTGGAAGTGAGCCAGCTTCTACCACGGTGAAACTTCCCCTGGAATTTTTAAGCCTGAAACAAGCCCTTTCCCACCATCGGTTTCTTCTGGTCAGATATTTGTCCTAGCAATGAGAGGGTAACTACAATATACCCTATTGGCCTTTCCTAAAGCAAATGCTAATCTGTGTGTGTGTATTACTGGCTGAAGCCTGGTCTGTAGCTACAGAGGAGGTTGTAGAAGTAAGAACCTTTCTTTCATCATGGAAAATAGGAGCTTAAAAGTTGGAGCACTCTCCAAATATAGGAAAGGTGTTCAAAGGTGATAGGTCAAAAAGAACTGTGATCAAAGCCACTGCCTGAGTTCAAGGACACATATCCTGACACTAACTAAAGCAGTGTTGTGCAGTAAAAATTGGAGCCATTCCAGGGAGGGCCCTGTTGCCTCCAAACCATTATAGGCTATTGCCAAGGCCCTTGGTTTCCCATGAGAAAGAGAAGGTAAGACCCTGTTACTGAAGACTTCACATGCCTGAGTGGCAAAGTCACTGAGAAATCAAGATGATGCTGAGCAGAAAACCTCTCCCTGTAGCCTACTCAACTGATAGCTGGAAAAAGCTGCACTGTATGAACCCTTATGGGAGACAGAAGTCATCAGAGGTAAAAACAGTGACCACAGGGAAAACTCAAGTTTGGCGAGACAGGCCAAATGACTAAATAATTAGAGTAGTGGCATGTCTGCTCTGGGGGAAACCAACTTCTCTCTAATTGGACTGAGGGCCCACTCTATGGCAGGGAATACATGCCTGGTACTGAAAACTTAATCAAAAGCCTATGGCAGGGGAGGTCTTGAGCCTTAGGGGTATAAAGCCTGCTCTTGTCTGGATAAATGCATATATTACTCTCAACAAATTACCCTGAAAGCACTACACTTAATGTTCATACTCATATATTAATGCTACTCTCACTTCTGGTTAGTGGCGATGACCACTGGGATGACCCAAAAGGCAACATAGTGCTGAGAAGAAGGGATGGAGGGGTGCCCAGCACTGAAACATCTCTATCACACCCTCCAAGGCTCAGGGTCCATTGCAGAAGAGGTGGAGGAAAGATTGTAAGAGCCAAAGGAAGGGTACCACTCCTTACATATAACTATCCAGACAGAAATTGGCCTCGGTATCCAAGACCTCATAGTGCCTAGCAATACCTACACAAGACCCCCATAATAGGAGAAAAAGATGATGACATCAAATTAAAAGAGAGACTAACAGAGAGAGGAAGGGGATATGACAAAGAGCAGAGTTATGAAGAGGAAAGTGGGGGAGGGGAGGGAAATACCATGGTTTGTTGTCTGTAAGTATAAAAGTTGTCTATATATATATATATATGTTATATATATAATAAAAATTAAAAAGTAAAAAAATAAATAAAAGTTGTGTTAGAGCATTAGATTTAACTACCAAATTCAGTCATCATGATTATTAGTTTGTTAATATTATCCCAAGCATTAGAATGATATTTAATAATAATACTAGTGACTTAATAAAAATTCCACACAGAGTTTAATAACAGTGAATGTATCTACAACCACTTGTACGTCCTATGCTGTTAATAAACAACTTCTTCAAATCTCAAAAAAATGGAGCCATTAACATAAGCCACACATCCAACTTAAAATTAGATCAGCATAAAAAGAGACAATAGTAGACTCATTGGGAATAGGGAGGGGAACAGTGGGATTGGAAGGGGAACAGGAGAGTGTAAGAGGTGTGTGTCTATTATGGGGGAGACCAATTGCTCTGATTGACTTCGAGGCCTGTTCCAGAGGTGAGAATTCCTGCCTGGTACTGAAGACCTAATGAAAAGCCTATGGCATGAGAGGTCAGAAGCCCTGGGGTGGGGGGGAAACTAGTACTCTTGTTTGGCTAGATGGATGTATTATGTCCACCAAACTGCCCTCTAAGCATGTATGTTTATGCCCATTTTCTAATGCTGTTCTCTCTTTGGGTTCAAGAAGCTTCTCTTTCCAGATGGCAGTGACTGCTAGATGACCCAAAACTCATGAGAGTGCTGAGAAGAAGGAATAGTGGAGTGTTCAGCACTACGTGCGACATCTCCATCACACCCTCCAAAACTCAGGGACCCTTGCAGAAGAGGTGATGGAAAGAATTTAGAAACCAGAGGAAGAGGAGGAGTGCTTCCAGGACTGTCTTTGTAGACACAAAGAAGCCTAGATATTTGTGACCTGCACAAGACCTGCATAAAAGGAAGAAAAAATAATGACATCAAAACAATAAACAAATAAATAAGAGGGCTGGAGAGATGGCTTAGTGGTTAAGCACTTGCCTGTGAAGCCTAAGGAACCCGGTTCGAGGCTCAATTCCCCAGGACCACGTTAGCCAGATGCACAAGGGGGCGCACACGTCTGGAGTTCGTTTGCAGTGGCTGGAGGCCCTGGCGTGCCCATTCTCCCCCCCCCCCCCCCCCCGCTCTCTCTCTCTCTCAAATAAATAAGTAAATGAATCAACAAAAAAATTATTTTAAAAAATAAAAAAGAGATTTACTTGGAAAGAAGATGGTATTTAATGGAGGGTGAGTTTGGAAGGGGTAAATGGTTGGATGGTGGGAAGATATTATGATCATGGTTTACATTTATAGAAAGTATCAATAAAAAAGTAGAAAAAATAGGTAGCTAGAACCTTGAATGAGGCCAGAAGTGGGGAAGGTTTCTGATGTGTAATCAACCCATGGTCTGGGGAGTTTTGGAAGCGTGAGAGAGAAATTCTATAGCTGCCTTTCTGAAAGATCTTCACACTCAGGGCTAGAGGGATGGCCTAGAAATTAAGGCACTTGCCTGCAAAGCCAAAGGACCCAGGTTTGATTCCTCAGGACCCACGAAACCAGATGCACAAGGTGGCACATGCATCTGAACTTCATTTGCAGTAGCTGGAGGCTCTGGTGTGCCCATTCTTTCTCTTCTTCTTCTTCTCTCTCTCTCTCAAATAAATTAATAAAAATATTTTTAGGGGCTGGAGAGATGGCTTAGTAGTTAAATGCTTGGCTGTGAAGCCTAAGGACCCCGGTTCAAGGCTCGATTCCCCAGGACCCACGTTAGCCAGATGCACAAGGGGGTACACGCATCTGGAGTTCGTTTGCAGTGGCTGGAGGCCCTGGCACACCCATTCTCTCTCTCTCTCTCTCTCTCTCTCTCTCTCTCTCTCTGTCACTCTTAAATAAATAAAGAAAAATATTTTTAAAAAGATCTTCACACACACTCTCTCTCCACTCCTACACCATCCTTATGTTCTGTCTACTTTGCACAAGACTTCTGATTACCTTGCCTTGATTACCTCTCCTTCCAGCAGCCTCTCTTTGGCCCAGAAGTGGCCCAGATCTTTGAGTAAATGTTGGTGTACAACTGAAAAGGAGAGCTCATAGACCTGCAAAAGATTGCGACATGGCCAAAAATCAACCCTTGAAAGGGGAGAGAAAAAGAGGAAAGGGCAGAGGAAAACAAAGCGGAGGGAGCCAGACATGATAGCCCACAGCTGTCACGCCTGTAACTCCAGCACTCAGGTGGCTGAGACGGGAGATTGTCATGAGTTGCACATCAGTCTGGACTGCAGCTCAAGACATTGAAAGAGAAAGAGAGAGAGAGAGAAAGAGAATGTCTAAAGTGATGACAGATTTTTCACGAGTATGTCCTCCTTCCAAAGTCAAGCACCTCACTTTATGAAGCTGCACATGGAGAAATTTGACCGATAAACAGGAAAGGAGATCCTTCCTTTTGATGTTTCTTGTGGCTGAATATTTAAATTTATCTGTCATTATCATTTAACCTATATTCCTTCACATGATTTAAATAAAACATAGGTCCTATGCTAGAGCACATACGCAAAGCATAAAACCGGTCCTCTTTTTGTGTAAAGAATTTTATATCAGATGTGAAAAAATTATGAAACCGTAGATCTATCTCCTTGCATATCATGAGCCTTTTTTCAGTGAATTTTCCTTCCTGTGAGTCCACCATGCAGTCAGACAGAAACACTGTAAAATACTTTCCCTGATCAAATGTGCATGGATTATAGAATTACCAGCTATGGAATGCACTTTGTTTGAACTTTAAACTCATTTTAGTCCCCAGTTTTAGTATCAGTTTTTTCCATATAATTTTCTCTAAGCTTCTACTCTGTTCAGGGAACAATTGAGAAGGTGGTGTATAGTTAAAATTAAAACCTGCCACTTCCCACATAATATACGTAAATAGAACAGTGCTGTTTGCATCTTAAAAGCATAAACTTTAACTTCTCTTCAGTGTTAGTATCAGACAAACCATGGATTAATTTAATCCAGTGTCCCCCAATCCTTCACATTCCATAGGACTTTTAATTAATGGGGAGGACCAAACATCTGGATGTTTGGCCTCCATTTAACATCTGCCATTGGGTAGAGTTGGTTTATTATCTGCATATGGCTGAGTTATTCCCTTAACCTCATTCTTCTGTTCTATGGAAAAGAACCAAAATGGAAAATTTCTTCTGGTTCCCATGTTGGAAAAGAATGTACTGGTCAGTATAATCAGTCAGACTATGGGGAAGCCTGGGACTTGTAGGGGTCTTCCTCAAGGAAACTTTTTAGAACTGAGAACTGTTGGATGACCTTATCATTTTACTGGTATGACTTTTTGAATAATTAATTTATTTAGAATTCATAATTTCAGTAGATTATAGTAACTACATTCTTTTCTTTGATATAAACACTAAAGCCCACTCCTCTGTGGTAGTTTGATTCAGGTGTCCCCCATAAACTTAGGTGTTCTGGATGTTAGGTTCCCCAGCTGATGGCAATTGGAAAGTAAAGCCTCCTGGAGGTGGTGTGTTGTTGGGGGCGGGATTATGGCTGTTATAGCCAGTTTCCCCTTGCCAGTGTTTGACACACTCTCCTGTTGCTATTGTCCACCTTATGTTGGCCAGGGGGTGATGTCCACCCTTTGCTCATGCCATCATTTTCTCCTGCCATCGTGGAGCTCCACCTCGAGCCTGTAAGCCAAAATAAACCTCCTTTTTTCCCCATAAGCTGCTCTTGGTCAGGTGATTTCTACCAGCAATGCAAACCTGACTGCAACACCCTCCATTGCTTAAAGTCTTCTAAACTTCTTGAGTCATCCTTTCCTTAAATATTAAATTTCTCAAGTTTCTGAATTAGTAAGGTTAAGCTAGAATGTATCACAGTGATGAATTAATCCTAAATTCTAATAGGAATTATTTATCACTCATTCAAAGTCCAACATTGGTGTGATAGTTGGGGTATCTCTCAGATGGCTTCTTGTCAAGCAGTGACTCCAAGCTCCATACATCTTATAATCATTTCAACTCTACTAGATCTTCTGAATTTGAATTTATCAAACATAAAATAAAAGAATATGAGGGTCACATGGGATGATATAGGGGCCAGGCTCATATTCAATTAACCAGAATTGATCACATGGCCTTTCTAAATTCCAGGAAGCTGAAAAAAATACAAGTACTAAGGAAAAGAAAATAAGTTTGAGGGCAATGTCTGCCATATCCCCCATGATAGTCACCAATTAAAAAAAAAAAAACATTAAAAGGGCTGGAGAGATGGCTTACAGTTAAGGTGCTTGCCTGTGAAGTGTAAGGAGCCAGGTTTGACTCCCCAGAACGCACGTAAGCCAGATGCACAATGTGAAGCATGCTCACAGGTTGACGCATGTGCACAAGGGGGTGCACGCTTCTGGAGCTCATTTGCAGTGGCTAAGGCCTTGGCGTGCCAATTCTCTCTCTCTCTCTCTCTCTCTCTCTCTCTCTCTCTCATAAACAACAATAATAAAAATCACAGTAAAATTAAAATTAAAATCCCCTACCCAAATCTCCAGAAACTTTCATTTGATGTATTCCATTGTTATTAATATATAATGATATACTATCAAATATCATGATATATCGTATTCTAAATAGTATAATAGCAGTGATTCACAACTGAAGGTGATTTGCCACTCTCTAGAGGGCATTTAACAATGTCTGGAAACATTTCTGATAGTCATAACTAGAAGAGAAACAGACTTCAGTCTCTTGACCAGCATGAAAGTAGCCTGGAAGTTGTCACTCTCCTCCTCACAAAAAAAGAACAGACTGAACAAATTAAATATTAACAACTCTTCTCAGAAACCATTGCCCCCATATTTAGAGGAACAGACAGTTAGATACAAAAAAAAAAAAAAATCACAGTACCCCATCAGGAGCAGAAAGCTTTGTGGGAATCAGTACCATAACAAGAAAACATAAGCATCAACTCATGAATTTCTGGAGGCTCTGTTTTTTAAAATACTTATTTATTCATTTATCAGAGAGAGAGAGAGAGAGAATAGGGACGTGTCAGAGCCTCCAGCCATCACAAACAAACTCCAGATGCATGCGCCACCTTGTGCATCTGGCTTACATGGGTCCTGGGGAATCTAACCTGGTTCCTTAGGCTTTGCAGGCAAGTGCCTTAACTGCTAAGCCATCTCTCCAGGCCTGGCAGCTCTGTTTTGATCAGCCTTGAGAGTTAAAAACACAAGGACAACCCAGTGTTTGGTCCCCCACCCACTTATGTGAAATTTACCTCTAGTACTCATTTGAGATTGAGGGGTTGGGAAAATCTTTCTTGCTTCTGACAGAGTAGGAATGTAGCCATTTTGCAGTATGCTCAGAACATTCTGTTCTTTAGGTCTTCTGCCTTCAAGGAAAACTTTGTGCGTGTGCAGAGTGTATGTGATGTTATATGATGTGGGCTAGATGCATGTGGAGACTACAGGAGAACTTTGGGTGCCCTTCCCTATTGCTCATCCGCATGCTTCCTTGAAATGGTGGGAGGATCTCTTCTTCAACCCAGACTGACCATTTTACTGAGTCAGTGAGCCTCAGCAATTTTCTTTTTTTTTTTTTGTTTAATTTTATTTATTTATTTGAAAGTGACAGACAGAGAGAAAGAGGAAAAGAGAGAGAGAGAGAGAGAGAATGGGCATGCCAGGGCCTCCAGCCACTGCAAACAAACTCCAGATGCGTGCATCCCCTTGTGCATCTGGCTAACGTGGGTCCTGGGGAATCGAGTCTCGAACCGGTGTCCTTAGGCTTCACAGGCAAGTGCTTAACCACTAACCCATCTCTCAAGCCCAGCAATTTTCTTATCTCTCTCCCACCCTCCCCCATTCTGCCCTACAGACTGTGGTTACAGATATGGTTGGTCACACCTAGTGTCTTTTTGTTTTCTTGTATGGGTTCTGCTCTTAACCTCTGACCTATCTCCCAAGGCCAAGGAAAACTATTTTACCAGAGCCCAATCTGCAGAGGCTAGTTGACCTGGGATAAGGGAACGGAAGCACCCAAGCCCAGCAGCTCTAGCCCTTCTGTCTCACCTCAGGGGTTGTAAAAGTAACATAATAGCTAAGGGGCAAAAACGCCATTTAAGTCTTAAGAATAATCAAAGGACTATAGAATGCTTTCCCTCTCCCTACTTCTTTGCCACCACATCAATAGGGCTCCTATATAGCAACACAGAAAAAAAAAAAAAAAACTGGAAGAAATGCATGTTTCAGACCATGTTTCAGACCCTGTATCAGAAGTCTCTAAGGAAACCTAAAGACAATAGGGGATACAAAAAGCAATCACACAACACTTGAACCTTGAACATCTAGAGCTGTAAGAAATAATAAACACAGCGAACCTTCTGTCCAGACAAACATTAAATCAGAAACTTGGTAGGCCCATTTACCTCAGTTCTTTATTACCTTTAATCATGTTCAACAGAAGACAATTTGACAAAAGAAGTAAGTGGTTTAATAAGTGTGTGAAAAAATATTCAACTGCTACCTAATAAAGAACTGTAAATTAAAGCAATATATAATTTTTACTTTTCATATTGTTAATATTTAGACTCAGTTAATATTTGAAAATTGTAGTGACATAAACAGTTTCATTGCCTTCTTTGAGCACTGTAAATTTTTGGTAAGACTTCCTGAATGGCAATTTAGGAATATAGATTGATGGCCTTAGAAAATCTTAATTAACGGCCCAATAATTCTAGGAATTATACTAAGGAGATCATTTGGAAAAAACCATATGATCATGAATGTATCAAGAATATCCTCCCAGCTCTGTCTATAATAGAGGAAACTTGGGAACAAGCCAGAGGGATGGCTAAGTGGGAGCACATTTACTTAATAAAACCATAAGCATCCATGAAAGAATATATTTTCAAGAAGTGTATGTGACCACATGAGAAAATGCTTAGAATATAATGGGGAAAGTAAGATATAAAACTGTATATTTCATATCCTAATTTTATAGTGAATGCATGAAAGAAAGCAATGAATAAATGCTAATAGCCCTCTCTGTAGTAAAATTATGGGTAGTTTCTACTTTCGTCTTTATTCTTTTCAGCATTTCCCCCATGTTTTCCATGCTACAAAGGGTTTATGTTTATAATCAAGAGAACATAAATGGAATGTTATAGTCATTTTTAGCTTCACTACATTGCTAGAGGGAAAGCCCACCTTGATTATTTGTAATGTTGAATGTGTTTATGTCAGACCTAGTGGGATCAGTTTGCAATCAGGATTGACTCTAAGTCAGCTACAGCTATCTAAGTCAACTATTCAGATGGGCCCAAGCAACTTCCCAGTGCATTGTCTTCCACATCAGTCTTGTCTATGGCACAACTTGGAAGTTTGGAATCTTTTAAGAAATCAAGACTCCTTGAAAACATTTCCATGGTAGCTGTACAGTCAATGTAGCAGGGAAAACAACAGAGAATAAACAGAGGGGTTTCATTGAAAGTCAGTTATTCCACTTCTACTTATTTCAGAAAAAAAGGAAATGAAAACGGGTACTTGTGACTGCTTATGTTTATTGTTAACTAGACAGGACCTAGAAGCATCTAGGAAACAAGCCTCTGGGCAATGCCTGGGAGGGATTTTCTGGACTAGTTTAGGTTCTGGGCATGCCTGTGACAGATTAACTAGATTAAGTTATCTTCTGGGTATGTCTGTGAGGGATTATCTTGATTATGTTAACTGAGGTGGAAAGACCCACCTTAACTATTTGTGGCATTTTACTGGTTTTAGGGGCATGAAACATGCAAGATTGATGGAGTCATGTCATCTTGTACCATGGGCTGGACTATATAAAAAGGACAGAGACCGGGCTGCTGAGATGGCTTAGTGGTTAAGGCACTTGCCTGCGAAGCTTAAAAACTCATGTTCAAATTTCCATGTCCCACATAGCCAGATGCACAAGTGACAGAAGCAGGCAATATTACACATGCACACAAGGGGCACACATGTCTGGAGTCTGTTCACAGTGTCTGAGGGCCATGGCATGCCCATTCTCTCTCTCTCTCTCTCTCTCTCTGTCTCTGTCTCAAAAAATAAATAATAAAAAAGGAAAGAGATGACCAGCATTCATTACTCTCTGCCATTGACAAATCTCTGGTTCATAGGTTTTTGGAACAATTTAGGGGGAGAGATATAAAATGCTTCAAATTTTGGGCTACAAAAGCCTTTGAACACAGTAACCAGAGCTTAGTTAACCACTCTGGAGGGACCTTAGCAGACAAGAATACTGAGAAAAACACAAACAGTGGAAGCCTAGCCCATGAGATTTCATGGAACAAGTTCTTTTTGAGGAGCTGGGCTAGGAACCATTCATGTGATCTTGTGACAAAAAAAAAAAAATCTCTATGCATTTGACATGTGTCCTAAAATTGCAAATTTATTTGAAAGTAGAATGCCTCAACTGAGAATGCTGTTTTGGCAAGTCCCTGCTGGAATACACTCTCCTAGGCAGACAGAGGCAATCACCACTGTGGTCCAGCAGCTCAACCTGACAGCAGAACTGGGCAGCAGCATTGACATTTTTTGTTTTTTTATTTTTTTTTGTTTTGTTTTGTTTTGTTTTTTGCTAGATATTGGTGCATTGAGTTTAACTGTTTTGGTTATATGACAAATCATGCCAAAACTTGATAGCTAAAGTATACAATGATATTTATATTTCTCATGGTTCCCTAAAGTTTAGCTAGGTGATTTGTAATCAAAGTCTCACATGAGGTGGTGATTGAGATGCTGGCCAGAGTTTTAGTCACCTGAGGTTTCCCTGGTACTGAACCCAAATTCATTTCCAAGACAGCTCAAACATATGGCTGGCAGTTTGATGGAGGTTATTGTCTCTATACAGCTCAGTTCCTATGTGAGACCGTGAACAGCTATGTAGAGATTCCTTCATATTATAATGACTAGCTTCCCTTAGAGGAACAAATCAAAGGCAGAAATTGTAATGCTTTTAATGTCTAACCTTGGAAAGCACACACTAACACTTCTGCAATATCCTATTGGTGAAACAGACCAACCAGCTGTGTTCAGCGTGGGAGGGATGTCATTCTCCTAGCCTCCAGGATTAGATGAGGGTGTGACATAAATGCACATTAAAACCAATAAGGCAAAAAGACAATTTCAAGGAGATTCTTAAAACAGAGCTACAGGTTCCATTGATTTTCCACCATGGTGGCAAGAACATGCAATGAAGAACAATCTCTTCCATGAATGGTATTGTAGGATAACTGTAATCTACATGCAGAAAAATGAGAATGAAGCTTTTGCTCACCCTTTATAGAGGAATCAGCTCAAAACAAGTTAAAAACTTAAACAGAATATCTAATGCTATAAAAATACTAGAGGAAAACGTAGGGGGAAAACTTCATGATACTGGTTTGGGTAGCGATTTCTTGAGTAAGAACATGAAAGTACAGGCAAAAATAAATTAATCGGGTTACATAGAATTAAAGGCTGTATACAGCCAAAGAAACAACAGAGTGAAGAGATAACTCACAAATTAAGAATAAAATATTTGTAAATTGTATATTAGATATGAGGTGAGCATTCAAAAATACAAGGAACCCAAAGTAATCAATAACAAGACAATGGGAGCTGGAGAGATGGTTCAGCACTTAAAGTGCTTGACTGTAAAGCCTAATGAACTGGGCTCAATTCCCCAGTACCCACATAAATCCAGATGCACAAAGTAGTTCATGCATCTAGAGTTGGTTTGCAGTGGCTAGAGGCCCTGGCTTGCTCTCTCACTTGATTTCTCTCTCTTTACTCGAAAAATAAATAAACTTAAAAGAGAGAAAGAAAACAAACAATTCCGTTTTATAGTGGGCAAAGGATCTAAATAGAAATTTCTAAAAACAAAACAGACAAATTGCTGACAGACACATGAAAAAATGCTCAACTTGATCATGCAAATACAAATTAAAGTCATGATAAAGTGTCAGTATTATATTAGCTATTATCACAAAATAAAAGAGAAAAAACATTAGTGAAATGTGGAGAAAAAAGAACTTTTGTACAGTTTTGATGAGAACATAAATTAGTACAGCCATATGGATAACAGCATCTATGTGCCTCAAAAACTAAAAATAGAACTGTTATATGATTTAGCAATCCTACCTCTGGGTATATATCCAAAGAAACTGAAACCAGCATATCAAAGAAGCATCTGTACTCTCTTGTTCATTGCCGCATCATTCATTCATAAACAGCCAAATTATAAGAAGAAACCAGAGGTGCCCATCAACAGGCAGATTTTACACACACACACACTATATATATATATATATATATATATATAGAGAGAGAGAGAGAGAGAGAGAGAGAGAGAGAGAGAATGGGATATTATTCAGCCTTTGAAAAATGAGAAATCCTGCCATTTGCGCTAATATGGTAGATGCACTGGAGGACATTATGCTACATTTAAAAAAAAAAAAGCCAAGCACAAGCCAGGGGTGGTGCCACACACCTTTAATCCCAGCACTCAGGACGCAGAAGTAGGAGGACTACTGTGAGTTCAAGGCCAGCCTGAGACTACATAGTTAATTCCAGCTCAGCCTGGGCTAGAGCTAGAACCTACCTCCAAAAAAAATGCCAAGTACAGAAAGCCAAGTACCACATGATCTTATTTAAATGTGAAATCTTAATCATATGTGATAAGCTGCATTCGTAGGAGTGGAGAGTGGAACCATGAGGAAAATTGGATGGAAAATCAGAAATACCAGTCAATGTGTGCAAGGTTTCATTTGCATAGGAAGATTGCACAGCCCATTGGTTATAGTTAATAATTGTGCATTGTATGTATATTTCAAAACACCTAAAATAATAGATTTTAAATGTTCCTATCACGAAAGAATGGCTAAGTATCTGAGGTGATGGATTTTTTAAATAAGTCTAATTTGCTTGTTCCAAAATGTATACATGTATCAAAGTCCATGCTGTATCTTCATAAGTATGTGCAATTATTGTTTGTGATAGGCAATCCTGAAAAAAATAATAGAGCCACTAAATGCTGTTACTTAGGTTTCTTATGTCTTATGTTTTAGGGTGTGGATCTGTAGTGTTAAGTGTCCTATAGTGCCCCCTACAGGATTAAGTCACTCCTAGGAGATGAGAGAATCTCAAGAGAAAATAATTCAAGTCTTGATAGCTGTCCCCCACCCTATTGCTGGACTCTTCTTTTACTTGGGGCAACAAACTTCCCATATCTTTAATGCCACTTCAAGAGATGTTTTCTAGTATACACAACCAAATTAGATTTGCTTTTCACTTGCAAAATGGAGATAGTATGAAAGTGAAAGAAATGAAGATAAATGCTTCTCAAACTCAAAGAAAATGTATTCTTTAACTTCAGGTTAATATCTACCAAACCAAAACTTGGGACTACTCTGAAATGTAGGCAAAAACATTATGAAGCAGGTCTGGCCCAACATTTTTTACACATAATGGCACAAATGTCAATGGCTTTGGAGGTGTAATTTGGGGAATGGTGTGGCGGTGTGGACCTGGGGCTCTAGTTATGAAAGTGTCACAAGCTTTGGATTTCTGAGTTGTAGGTGAAGGAATGTCCATATAAAACCAGTGATCAAGTGGCACCAAGAAATTCACCACCTCTGTCCAGTGCCTGAAATGTCACTTGAGCCCCTGGATTTAAGGCTCAGAAGAAGAATATGATGAAGGTTAGTAGACACTAACATTTCACCATGAATTCATTCTTTGGCCTTTAGATATTAGTGCAGGATGCTGTTCAGAATGAGAGAACAATAGTGTGATCATAATGAGAGTCTGGATCCATGCTGCTAAAGTGAAGGGACATAACAAGAGATGCAAGTGGGGCATAGTGACCCACTTCTATAATCCCAGTACTCAGGAGACCAAGGCAGGAGGGTCACAAGTTCCAACCTGGTTTGGGCTACATAGAGATATCTCCTGAGCTACACAATGAGACCTTTTGTCAAATATGTATTTTTAAAATACAAGAACTAAACAGACAGACATCCAGAAGCCTTGAGGGCACTGGAGACAAATTTTGCCAAATCACCTTTTTGGCAGATAGCAGGAAAAAAAATGTGTGGCTCAGTTTTGCCAAGAGCAATTCATTTATATAAAGAAGCATATAGGGCTGGAGAGATGGCTTCATGGTTAAGGTGCTTGTCTACAAAACCTAAGGACCTATGTTTGACTCTCCAGGTCCTATGTAAGCTAGACACACAAGGTGACAAAAGTGCACAAGGTTGCACATGTGCACTAGGTGGCACATCAATCTGGAGTTCAATTGCAGCGCCTGAAGGCCCTGGCATTCCAATTCTCTTTCTCACTCTAGCTCTTCTATCTCTCATAAAAAATACAACAAAAAGAAGCATATAAATCAACTGGCCATGGTGACATACCTGTGATCCTAGCACTAGGTAGGCTGAAGCATAAGGATGACCTTGAGTTTGAGGCCAGGGTAACCTACATAGTGTGTTCAAAGCCAGTCTGGGCTATATATACATAGGAAGACCCTGTCTCAAAAATGAAAACAAGTATATGTACATGAAAAATGTGAGATACTCTTCTAGGCTCTTTACAAAAATTCATGTATTTATTCCCCTCAATAGGCGATAAAATAGGAAATTGGGGTAAGAAGAGGTTATGATACTTGCTCAAGACCATGATGCAAAATGAGGCACAGAGGGATCAGCAAATTCATCTGTTGTTCCTAAGGCTCATAAACGACAACAGCAGGATTTGAATGCCTATGTCACTGGCAGGGCCTGTGCTAACTACCACATGCACTGACTATGTTATCATGTTTCCAGTTTATTTGCATGCTTGCTGCCAAATGTACCCTAGTGGGAATTTTATTTCAGCATGAAGATCTCTTCTAGGGCCTCAGTGAAACTGCAGTAGACTGAAGTGCATGTAAGTAGCTGTGCCTCCACCCTGGGAGCTAGGGCAACCACAAACTGGTTCTATCTTCTTCATCCAGCCTGATGAATAGCTTTTATTTTGATTTGTTAAAAATGCAGCCAAGGGCCAGGAGTGGTGGCGCATGTCTTTAATCCCAGCGCTCGGGAGGCAGAGGTAGGAGGATCGCCATAAATTCAAGGCCACCCTGAGACTACATAGTGAATTCCAGGTCAGCCTGGGCCAGAGTGAGACCCTACTTTGAAAAACAAACAAACAAAAATGCAGGCAAGGGTTAGAGAAATTGATTAGCAGTTAAGGTGCTTGCCTGTGAAGCCTAAAGACCCATGTTTAACTGTCCAGATCCCATGTAAACCAGACGCATAAAGGTTAGGTATGTGTAAAGTCGCACATACCCACTAGGTGGCGCAAGCGTCTGGAGTTGGATTATAGCAGCCAAAGCCCTGGCACACCAATTCTCTCTCTCTAAAATATAATAAAAATAAAAATAATGTTTTTAAAATGCAGCCAAGAGGGACTAGAGGGCTCAACAGGTCAAGTGCTTGCTGTACTAGCCTGAGTACCTAGCACCCAAATAAAATGTAGTATACACCTGTGAGCCCATGACTAAGGAGGAGGAGGCAGGGAATCCCTGAAGCTCACTAGCTAGCTAATCTAGCCAAATCAATGAGCTCCAGGTTCAGCAAGAGATCCTATCTCAAAATCAATGTGTAGAATGATTGATGATGCTAGACATCAATCTCTTGCCATACCTACAATACACACTCACGCATGTGTACACATTTGCATGTGTGTCTGCACACATACATATGAACATACACACACATGCCCACACACAAAATGCAGCTGAGCCAGGCCTGGTTGTTTATGTCTATAATCCCGATACTCAGGAAGCTGAGGCAAGAAAATAGAGTACATTATACTTCTGTCTAGGCTCGGCTACAGTGGATTCAAGGACAGCCAAGGCAATTTAGTGAGACCCTGTCTGTCTGTTTTTCTTTCTTTCTTTCTATCTAGCTTATCTATTCTATATCTATCTACCTTATCTATTCTATCTATCTATCTATCTATCTATCTATCTATCTATCTATCTATCTATCTATCCAAAAAGAGCTGGGGATGTGTCTTAGAAGTAAAGCACTTACCTAGCAAGTGTGAGGCCTTGGGTTCAATCCCCAGTACCTTAAGTTTAAAATGTGGTGATTATGAGGGACTCCAAGCAACCATTTTCCCTCATTACACAGTTTCCTGATCATTCCAGGCCTGTGCCCATCACACACCCTCCTCCTTAAATACTATCATCAGTGCCAGGGTCATTAGGGAGAAAACCGATGAAGAGGAAATGATTATAAAAGTTACATCTGCTATTCGGGCAGCTGTTCTCTTTCCTCATTAGGACAATCAATCATATTTCAACATCATTTTTGTAACCAGGAAAAGGCTTCATTTATTCTAAGATTAAAGAGCAGAAATAAGGGAATTAAATCCCACAGGTCTTTAGCTGATAGAGTTTTTTTTTTTTTAATATTCTGTCCTCACCAATGACCTAATTAAGCTTTCAGAGAATGATAAACTCTCAGCTACTCTGACTCATTTCCATCTGTGCCTCTTCAGGGTCAGAGTCCCCTACTTGCCTCTATGAGTCTGCCTTTCCTACAGGCCTTTCTCTTTAAAGGTCCCATGATTGTTGACTAAGTCTGGATTCCTGAGAGTTTCTTGTGTTGTCACAGTGGGATTCTATCCTATATCTATGTATCTATGGAATCATAGGACCTGTGAAAATCACTTTCATCATGGTCATGAGTCCAACCATAGGAGCATACTGACAGCACAGGTTCAAGTATCAACTTGGCCCTTTACCAGCTCTTTGACCCTGGGCACATTGCTTATCCTCCTGGTGATGCAGTATCATTTATCAAATGGTGCATTGGGTTGTGGATATAACTAGTGAGTAGAATGTTGGCTTAGCATTCAAAAAGTTCCCAGCACTGCATAAACTTAGAGTAGTGACACATACCTATACTCCCAGCACTTGGAGGTAGATGCAGAAGGATCAGGTGTTCATGGTCAATCTTGGGTATACAGAGAGTTCAAAGTAAGCCTGGGATACATGAGACCCTGTCTCAAAAATCAAATGGATGGGCTGGAGGGATTGCTTAGTGGTTAAGGCATTTGCCTGCAAAGCCAAAGGGTCCAGATTGGATTACCCAAGTCCCATGTAAGCCAGATGCACAAGGTGGCACATGCATCTGGAATTTGTTTGCAGTGGCTAGGAGGCCCTGATGCACTCATTCTCCTCTCACCCTCTCTCTCCCTCTTTCTCTCAAATAAATAAAAATAAAATACTTTTTTTCTTTTTGTTGATTTTTAGAGAGAGAGAAAAAAAAACTGGCAAGCCAGGGCACCAGCCACTGCAATCGAACTCCAGACACTGTGCCACTTAGTGGGCATGTGAAACCTTGTGCTTGCCTCACCATTGCACATCTGGTTTATGTGGGATCTGGAGAAAGATCAAAAACGGGCCCTTAGGCTTCCCAGACAAGCGCCTTAACTGCTAAGCCATCTCTCCTACCTTAGAAATAAAATATTTTTTAAAAATCAAATGGAGCTGGAACCAAAAAGGAAACCAGCTTCCTCCTGTCCAGCCCTCAAAGAGTTAGAAAGACCTATTGGAGCTGCTGGAAGAAAACAGTCACCAACAGCGTGAATAAGCAAGGAACCCAGCAGATCACAAAATCAAACAATCAGACAAGAAGAACACACTTGTGCAATAGTGGCACACAGCCCCTGTGAGTAAGCAACTATTCTCTGATTGGACATGAGGCCTGCTCAGTGGGAAAGAACTCATATCTGGTACCAGAAACTAAGTCAGATTCACATAGTCAGGAAACTCATACTTCAGAGACATGCCTCCACTGCTCTCTGGAGATGGAATGGACTTACACACCAAAGATCTCTCAAATAATTTTGCATGCCCGCTTTAACCCACTGTTCTCCCTCTTGGTTGGAGAATCTGCTTTATTTTACAGATGGCAGGGAAAACTGAAGAGAGGCAAGATCCATCAATAAGACAAGAAGATAACTGACTGTTCCCCACCAGGCTTGCCACCTCCTCCACATCTTCCAGGGCCCAGGAGAACTTGTAGTGGAGACAGTGCCATGAACACTGCTCTTACTGCTAGCCTGACAACGAGCTCCAGAGTGATGGTGGCTGACACAGTGATCGAGCAAAACCTATCAAAGCAAAAATCCTGAGACTACAAAGAACTCAACACTAAATCTACTGCCAACAGGCCTTTCATGGCTCAGGAAACATTACAGAAGAGGGCCTGGAAAGAGCCACAGAATGGATAGGAGTAGCCTGAGGCATGGTTCCCCCACCACCCCATTGTGACTGACTGAGGCCTTTCTGACCCCACACCAAATCCCATAACCCCACTGAGGAGGATCCCAGGGAGACATGAACAGAGGTGAAGGAATAAAAAAGTATAATCTGTAAAATAAATAACATACACATACACAAAAACAAAAAACAAATGGAGAGTAGTACATTCCAATCTTATAGAGTTGTCATGTCATACTATATGTAAAGCCCATAAAACAGTGAGTGCTTTGTGCAGAGTAAATGCACAATCAAAAGCACATCCACTGTTTAAATTTTTGTTCAAGTGTAGATTGGTAATTGAGCAGAGTCCTATTCAAAAAATCCTTGCCTATACATACATCTGGAAGTTTTTCCTTTTTTCTTCTTTCTGATTTTTTGAGGTAGGGTCTCTCTGTAGCCCAGGCTGACCTAGAATTCACTATGTAGTCTCAGCGGTGGCCTTGAACTCTTACCTCTGGTGATCCTCCTACCTCTGGTGATCCTCTGGTGATCTGGTGGTGATCCTCCTCCCTCTGCCTCCCGAGTGCTGGGATTAAAGGCGTGTGCCACCATGCCCAGCTTAGTTTTTACTTTTTTTATCTAACAGATTTAAGTGTTTCAGGTCTTACTTTAAATTATCTGATCCATTAAAGTTGATTTTTGTATAGACTAAAAGATATGAATCTAGCTTTTTCCCTTCTACATGCAGAAATCGACTTTCCCCAGAACCATTTGTTTAAAAGCTTTACTCTAATGTTTTTTTCTTGCCACCTTTGTCAAAATTAGATGGCTATAGCTGTGTGGGATGTTGATCTGGGTATTATATTCTATTGCATTTATTTATGTGTCTGATTTTGTGTAAGTACTATGTTGCTTTAGTTACTATGGCTCTGTAGTATTACTTAATATTATTGTGATACCTCCAATATTATTCCTTTTGCTCAAGATTGCTTTGGCTATCCAGAGTCATGTGCTTCCATATGAATTTTTTAACTTTTTAATTAATTTATTTATTTGAAGGTTCAGAGAGAAAGAGAGATAAGAGGGAAAGAATGGTAATGTCAGGGCCTCCAACCGCTGGAAACAAACTCCAGATGCATATGCCACCTTGTGCGTCTGGCCTATGTGGGTCCTGGGGAGCTGAACCTGGATCTGTTGACTTTGTAGGCAAGTACCTTAACCACCACGGAATCTCTCCAGCCCTTCCATGTGAATTTTAAGATTGTTTTTCTATTCCTTAGAAAAATGACAATGAAATTTTGATGGGGATATATTGAATCTGTAGATTGGTTTTGGTAAGATGGCCATTTTCACAATATTAATTCTTCCAATCCATGAACATGGGAAGTCTTTCCATTTTTTTTAGTGCAGAAACATCTATGTCTATTGTTTTAGTCCTGCTATTATCTTGTCTACTTCCTTGGATGTCTATGTTCTCTGCTTAGCATATTCCATGAACCCCAAAAGCTGGCTCAGCCCAGTCATCAGCCTTATCCTTTCCTACTTCTTGACTGAGAGAGTTTTGGGAAAGCCTCCAGCAAATCTGTGAAGTGCAAATAATGCAAATCTAAGCCCACTCTTCAGACCCTTCTCAATCAGAGTCCAATCAGGATGATAGACCACATTGGTCATCTTAGCAGAAGAAAACCAGGAATTAAAGAGCTAAAACAATATGCAGTATTACAGTTAGCTTTTCACTGCTGGGACGAAGCAGCTCATTGGGAGGTAAAGGCTTATTTCTGTTTACAATTTGGTGGGTTAAGTTTTATTATGGTGGGGAAAGCATGCCATTCATGAGCAGAAAGCCTGAGGCACATATCTATATTCAAGGGAAGGAAGTAGTCTGTATACTGGGCTTGGAGCCAGGGTACATTACCCCCAAATCCACCCCCCAATGGCATACCTCCTCCATCAAGGCTCCATCTCCAAAATGACCATCAACTGGGGACCATGCATTCAAAGCACATGAATTTATGGGGGACACCTGATTAAAAGTACCACACCTAGGGAAAATGAATCTGAGCTGCCTATAGTACTGGCTTGCTTAAGGTAGACACTTGATGAGCTTACTTTTGTTCCCTCTCTTAATTCCCTCATCTTTTCCTCAATGTTTGCTGTGATCATCCCCCAAAGAAACTATGCACTTACACCCAAATTCTTGTTTTAGGAACTGTTTGGGAAACCCATACAAAAATACTTCTTTCACAGTCCAATATCTAGTATTGTTAACTAAGTAAGGCAGGAGACCCACTTTAACTATGGATGGCACCATTTCCTGGGCTGAGATGTAATGGTCACTTATTACCTTAAGCATTCTCAATTTTCTGAGGACCTTATATAATGATATAACAATGGAAATTGTGATGGTTTGAATGTATGGCCCAATAGACTTGGGTGCTTTTATTAAGACTGAGTCTACAACTTGTGTCTCTAGTGGGTGGAGCCCTGCTGGGGGAGAGGCTTGTCACTGGGGGTGGGGGAATGGACCTTGCATTCCTGCCCTTCTAAGTGTGTAAAAAGCAGTTTGAGTTCCAGCTGTTCTTGTTTGTTGGCTGTTGGTTGTATCTCCCTGCTTGCATCTATGGAAGTGTGCCAGGTTCTTCTGCCATTGATGATGTTTCCCCTGGATTTTGTAAGTCCAGAATAAACCACTTCCTCCCATAAGCTGCTTCATGTTGGATATTTGTCCCAACAATGTGAAGGTAACTACAACACTGGGGAAATTCATATGGAGAAGAAGTGGCACCATTGCCATTATGGATCTGACCATGTGGGTTTTGGTCTTTTGAAACTTGTGGGAAGGAGGAATGTGGAAGGATTTTGGTTTGGAGAAGTCTTGCAATGCTGTGAGTAGAACTTGATGGGGTATTCTGGTGAAAGTTTGAAAATTCTAAATGTAGAGAGAAGTGTGGAGTGTGAAGGCTTGGCTTATAAATTTTCAAAGGGCAAAGAGCATTTTTGTTGGAACTGGGCTACTGGCATAAAGGTTGGCTGCATTCTTCTGCCCATGCCCAGAGAATTTGAGCTAGATTGAATTTAAAATTAATAGACTAGTGTGCTTGGTTGAAAGTATAGTACAGAAAGATGTGGAAAATGTACAGTTAATCACAAGAAAAATTCAAACAAGTTTGAATTGGCACAGATATTGGTTTTAGGTGACTTAAACTGCAATTGTTAGGCAGATTGCCACCATTAAGGGTGGGGCAACTGCTTTGCATTGGGATAATGGAAAAGATGCCTGAGGGTGAAATCCGCCCATTGAAGGCTCAAATGAGTAAAAGTACAAATTCTTTTATAAGGAGGTGGCTTGAAGGAATATTTCTAAAGAAGTAACCTGCTTATCAAAGTCAAGATTTATTTCTCTTTGGATTGACAAATTTGGCTATGCTGCTTACCTGGCATTGGTTTTGGAAGCATGAAAAATACAGGGAAGTAAGTCATAAAGTGTGACATAGTTTTGGCTTTTGGAAATGGCCCATGGACAAAGTGAAGCCAGTTGGGATCCCTATATGGCAGCCCAGTAAGGCCAGTGTATGAAGATAAACAGGTTCCAGGAGCCACATAGACAGCAGTGTGAAACAAGGTTGATATCCCTGTGTGGAACCAAGTAAGACTATTGCATGAAGCTGAACCAGAGCCACTGCTGAGATGTGGCATGGAAAATGGTTATAATCCTTGCATTATAGACTAAGTGATACCACTGTAATGAGCTATGGAGAAGAACCATTCTTTGCAGTATAGGCCGGAAGATGTTTTGGATGTACCAGGGCTGTGGAAAGGCTACCATGGAGTGCTAATGGCTCAGGTTGGAATTTTATTCAGGCTGCTTAGCCCAGGTAGAGGGGCAGAGTTGGCATCCAGAGATTTTGTCACTGGTTATGGATGTTTGATTTGAAATGCATGTTTTGTGGTTACCTGCTGGTTATTATTTACATTGGTCCACTCTCTTTGTAATGTCTTTTTGCAAAGAGAATGTTTACTCTGTGCCATTATGTGTTAGAAGCATGTAATTTGTTTTTGATTTATATAGGGCTCAACTATGAAGTTGAGAGACAGTCTTGACCTCAGAAGAGATTTTGGACATTTGAACAGTGTTAGAGTTGGTAAAGTCTACGGGGATCTTTGAAGTTTCACTGTGACATGGTCATGAGTCTATGGGGGCCAG
Organism: Dipus sagitta; assembly: GCA_036346955.1. Taxonomy (NCBI): domain Eukaryota; kingdom Metazoa; phylum Chordata; class Mammalia; order Rodentia; family Dipodidae; genus Dipus; species Dipus sagitta. The sequence continues at coordinate 3,008,467 of CM070776.1, forward strand.
GAAGCAGAATGAAGTGGTTTGAATGTATGGCCTCATAGACCCAGATGGTGTTTCTCCAGGATTGCATAAGCCTGAAACAAACCTTTTTGTCCCAGAAGCTGTTTCTGGTCAGGTGTTTGTCCAGCACTGAGAATGTAGCTGCAACAGAAATACAGGGCAAGGTAGACTAATCCACTAGTACAGTTGAAGCTTTCAATACTTATCTCTAAGAATAGACCTATGTAGCAGACAAAATAACAACAATAATAATGATGATGATGGTGATGACGATGATGATGACATGGTTGAACCCAACAGTATACCCAATCAAGAGGATATAATTGAGGTATACAGAGTACTTCAGCTAAGGCTCATGGGACCAGCAGGGATGTTGGACTCCTCCAGCCCATTCAGATAAATTCAACTGCAGATTCACAACAAACTTTGGACATTTGCACCCTCTAGTGGTCAAACAGCAATTAAACACCAATCGTAGACTCATAGCAAAAATGGCACTAGCACGCCGTCTTGTGATAGAGGGGCAGTAACCATAAAATCAGAGCATAATAAGGAACCTATTTAAAATTTCTAAAACACAGGTACAAAGCCAGCAATGAAGACTGGAATTGATTCTTAACTCTTCAGTGTTTGGATGCAATCATAAAACAACAAACATCAAGAATGTGAGTACTTTGAAATAGGTAAGAAAATCTTTAAATATTTTATTTATTTATATGCAAGCAGAGAGTCTAAGAAAGGAGAGAAAATAGGCACACTAGGGCTTTTTGTCATTGCAAACCAAATACAGATGCACGGGCCATCTTTGTGTATCTGGTATTACCTGGGTACTGGGGAATTGAACTTGAGCCATCAGACTTTGATGGCAAGCGCCTTTAACCACTGAGCTATATCTCCAGCCCTAGTAAGGATTTTTTTTTTAACTAAGACTCTAAAAGTAGGGAAAAATGGGCTGGAGAGATGGCTTAGCGGTTAAGTGCTTGCCTGTGAAGCCTAAGGACTCTGGTTCGAGGCTCGATTCCCCAGGACCCACGTGAGCCAAATGCACAAGGGGGCGAATGCGTCTGGAGTTCATTTGCAGTGGCTGGAGGCCCTGGTGCACTGATTCTCTCTTTATCTGCCTCTTTCTCTCTCTGTCTGTCGCTCTCAAATAAATAAATAAACAAACAAAATTTAAAAAGGGAAAAATAACAACTAGACAAAAAGTTATTACATCAAACTACAAAGTTCTGTATAGCAATTAACAAAGTAAAGATGCATCCTTCAAAACAGAAGGATATATTTGCAAACTATACATAAGAAAAAATTGACAGATACATTATATAAAGAACCTAAGAAACTCAATAGAAAAATACAAGTAACTCATTTTTTTTAATTCATTGGCACCTGGACATGGTGATGTATGCCTATTATCTCAGTATTTGAGAAGCTGAAATAGGATTATTACCATGAGTTCTAGATCAGCCTGGGCTACATACAGAGTTCAATGCCAACTTGGGTGAAACCCTCTCACAAAAGAAAAATCTCAAAAAATAAATATTAGCAAAGGAGCTGAATAAACATTGATCCAAAGAAGAAATGCAAAGTACCAATAGGTATATAAAAAAAATGCTGAGCATCAGTAATCACCAGGGAAGTGCAAAAAGAAGCCACAATGAGATATCATGTCACTCCAGTAAGAATGGGTAAGGGTGACAAGTGGTGGGGAAATAAAAAGAGTAGGTATGTTTGTAATGGTTTATACTGGTTGGCAATTTGATGACCTAGACTTATGTGGGAGGAATTATGTAGACTAGGTTAGCCTCTGTGTATGTCTTGAGAATTGTCTAGATTAGGTTAGTTAAGGTGAGAAGACCCCCCACCTTAACCTAACCATTCCCTGGGGTGGTATTCTGGGCTGGATAAGAAGGAGAGCTGGCTAAACAGAAGCATTCATATGTTTGTGTCTGCTTCTCCACTACACTGAATGTTACCAGTTCTGCTTCAAGCTCTTGCCGCCATGCCTTCCCCACTGTGATGGACTGTGCTGCAGTTAAGTTCACATTGCTGGTAGAAATCACCCAACCAAGAGCAGCTTGTGGGAAAAAAGAGGATTATTTTGGCTTACAGGTAGGAGGGGAAGCTCCATGATGGCAGGGGAAACAATGGCACGAGCAGAGGGTGGACATCACCCCCTGGTCAACATAAGGTGGACAATAGCAACAGGAGAGTGTGCCACACACTGGCAAGAGGAAACTGGCTATAACACCCATAAACCCGCCCCCAACAATACACTCCCTCCAGGAGGTATTAATTCCCAAATCTCCATCAGCTGAGAACCTAGCATCCAGAACACTTAAGTTTATGGGGCACACCTGAATCAAACCACCACATTCTGCCCCTGGCACCCATAAACTGATATCCATACATGATGTAAAATGCAATGCATTCAGCCCAACTTTTAAAATCCCCATATTTATATCATTCCCAATGATTTTCAAACATTCCCATAGTCCAAGCTCTTCTAACTGAGCCATAATACCAAAAAATTTTCCCCAAAACCCATAACAGCACAGAATACACATTCACACTGCACAAGATGGCATTGGGCATAGCAAAGAAACATTCAGCCAATACAAGATTTAAAACAACCAGGGCAAGCATCAATCTCTGTAGCTTCAAATCCAATGACTCTAGCCAGTGATAAGTCTCCAAGTCCAGTAATTCTAACCAGCAATAAGTCTCTGGAGTTTCAATTCTGCCCCTCCAGCTAGGCTACTCACAGTCCTGGAAAACTTCATGGGGGCCGGCAGCTCTCCTTGGCAGCCATCTCATGGTCCCAGCATCTCCACTGGGTCTCCATTGCAACCCACGGTTCATCCTCATGGCTCCATGGGGTCTCCATGCAGGCATCCAGCAAACCTGCTTCACACTGCCCATGGCCATTTCCAAAACACAAGACCATGTTGCAAACTCAATGGTCCTCTCTTTCTTGCATTTCTTATACTCCACAATTACCAGGTGGGGTACCAATTTGTTAATCCAGGGGGGAATAAAGCAGACTTTGAAGAAGCAGGACACTCCTTGAGCACTCAGGCCCCTTCAAAAGAGTCTACATTCTTCCTGTTGCCCCAGTGCAGGTCAGCTGGCCCAATCTCAAAGATTGTAATTTCTCAATTGCAGCTGAATGGGCAGGAATTCACCCAAATATTTTTCTTTCTGTGCCATATCCATCTGCTCTCACCAGTTCATTTCTACACAAAACAACCCTGCATAACTTCTCCGGATACGGCATAACAGCAAACTTCTCACACAAACTGCTAGCCCAGTCCAGGCAAAGCTCTTTCTCACCCTCATAAGCCAAACATCACAGTCCATAGTTCTTACTGCATTCAGGTCTTTCAACTCTGACCAGAACAGTCCATCAAGCTGTACTTACAGCACAGCATGTGTCTCTTAGGTCAAGGTTTCAAAACCTTCCACATTCCTCTTGAAAATCAGCTCCAAAAGGCCAAAGCCACACACTCAGGTGTCTAGGAGCAATCCCACTCCTTGGTACCACTTTACTGTTGCAGTCAGGTTCGCATTGCTGGTAGAAATCACCCAACCAAGAACATCTTGAGGGAGAAAAGAGGTTTATTTTGGCTTCCAGGCTCGAGAGGAAGCTCCATGTTGGCAGGGGAAACGATGGCATGAGCAGAGGGTGGACATCACCCCCTGGCCAACATCAGGTGGACAACAGCATCAGGAGAGTGTGCCCAACACTGGCAAGGGGACACTGGCTATAACATTCATAAGCCCGCCCCCAACAATACACTCCCTCCATGAGGCGTTAATTCTCAAATCTCCATCAGCTGGAAACCTAGCATTCAAAACACCTAAGTTTATAAGGGACACCTGAATCAATCCACTACCGACTGTAACCTGGAACTATATGCTGAAATAAACCCTTCCTTCCTTACACTGATTTTTGTCAGGTATTTTGTCCTAGCAAGAAGAAGGTAATTGACTGAAGTCTCCTTAAACAATAACAAACACAAGCAAATATGATTTGACAGTTCCACCCCTGGGTATGGAAAGGAAATGAAAGAAGAAATCTGAAGTGTACCTCGCCCACCTAGCACCCAGCCTCTCAGTTGTTTATTACTATCATTATTACTGTTTTGGAAATGGATACTGTTGTAGTCAGGTTCGCAGTACTGGTAGAAATCACCTGACTGAGAGTAGCTTGTTGGGGGGGAAGGTTTATTTTGGCTTACAGACTGGAGAGGAATCTCCATAATTGCAGGGGGAAATGATGACATGAGAAGAGGGTGGACATCACCTCCTGGCCAACATCAGGTGGACAATAGCAACAGTAGAGTGTGGCAAACACTGGCAAGGGGAAACTGGCTATAATACCCATAAGCCTGTACCCAAAAATACACTGCCTCCAAGAGGCGTTAATTCCCAAACCTCCATCAGCTGGGAACTTAGCAGTCAGAACACTTAAGTTTATGGGGAACACCTGAATCAAACCACCACCGATATTTGAGGTATTTAGTCAGGGAAGTCAAAGTCAGTGAAACAGAACAAATTCCAGGTTTCCTAGACTCCCATAAAACTTCAGCTTTTTCTCTCATATGCACACTGTCTATGTGCTCCTGTGTCTCCTTCCTTACAGTATCTGGGGAGATCCAACTGTGTTATCTTAAAATGGGGGAAACTCAACCAAGTAGAGCATTCTAATACTCATATCCTTCTGGAAGCACAACAGATCCCGCTTCTTCACATCTAAGTTGGCTTAATTGCAAAAATTAGAAGAAAGATATTAATGTAAGTTGTTTGAAAGTCAATGGCAGCCCTGATCTGCTGCAGGACACTTGCATATTTTGTGTTAGCACAAGTTTACATGGATTCATGAGACATATAGAATAACTACCACACAGCCAGAAGGGAGCCCAAGTAGAAAAGGAACCAGTAAATGGCTACTAAAGGACATTTTTTTAAAAGAAAAGAAAGATGCCCAAGATGCATCAGACAAGAGGAGGAGGCTGTTTGTTTGTTTGTTTGTTTGTTTTTAATTTTTGCAAAACATATACATCTGAAAGAGATGTGCATCTAGCCTACGTTTTTGCCTAATGAGAGATAGATGACCAGATATGAGGGATGCCCCCTCTTTAGAAGGCTCACATTTGGTTAGGCTCAGGATTTTCTTCTTTGCTTCATTTTCCATCCCAGCTCTTATTTCCTTCCACAAAAACCCAAGGCTCTGTATCTTCAAGCTAAAACTACAGAATGCTTGATTATGCGCAGTCTAATTTCCTTGAGGTCATGTTCACATTCAGTTATTTTATACATATTGAAAATAATTCAATATGTATAATCTTGCCTTTGAATTTTTAAGCCGTGAGTTCAGTCTGCTGGAAGATAAATTAGACATTATTACTGAGGCTTGGTGTGTTCTGCTGAGCTGCCCCAATGCCCCAGGGTTTAAAACAAATGTCTTTCTTTTTCTCTTTTCAGAAAACTAAGCTGGGGTCTCAAAGTATGTCCCTTGCTATTGTGATTTCTTATTATTTCCTTTCATCCCTAGAAGAAATCACACAGTTCAGCCTGATCCAATGCCTCAGTCATTGGCTGAGTGATGTTTGCTTAAATAACAACCCTTCCCAGATGGCTGTGCTAGCTTCAGGTCAAAACATAATGAAACTGAAGAGTGATCAGTGTTCGGAAGTCGCTGGAGTGTTACTGGGTACAGAGGCGTAATGCAATTCTATCAGATCCTCTGATTCATGGCAAATATGAGAAAGAGGAGGTGGGGGAAGACTATTTTTTTATGTTCTTGCTTTGGGAGTTATATTGGAAACAGCAGCTTCTGGCTGCTTAGAGTAAGGAGCCACAGAAAAATGGAAAAGGAGCTGTGTGTGGGTGTGAGTGTTTGCAGGTGAATAGGTAGGTATTATGATTAACAATCATAACAAGTACCTGTCTTCCAGCAACCATTCCAGGGAAGAATGTCAGAGATAAGATAATTTATCACTTATTTTCAAATTTATTATTGTAATAGAGGTTATATGTAGCATAAAGAAGGCTAAAAAACAGTACTTTCCTTTAATTTCATCCTAGTTTATGCCTATCAAAACATCCAAATTATAAAATGCCAAAAGTCTCTTTAAAACTTTCTATTTTCATTTCATATGAAAAATAATTCATATGATCACATTAAATATACTTGACATATTCTGGGAGCAATACTAAGGAAAGAATGAAACTATAACCAAAGAATGAATATCTTTATTCACTATTAAATTCAGCATTGAAGGGCTAGAAAGCCAAACAAAAACGATTCCCTTCCTGCCGTATCTTTTTCAAGGCATGGTCCCACATATCATCTCCTTTCATCTTCACAGTAACTATGGAGAGGAAAAGCAGGCATTGTTTGCATCATGTTACAGTTGAGGAAATAAGTACGGTGGACACTGATCAGTTGTTCACAAAAATGTGACTACATTTCCCAGGATCTCTTAGGATTAGTTTATATATGATGAGTCCTGTCCAATGGAATGTGGGTAGAAGTAATTTGTGCCCCTTTAAGCACTGATTCATAAGCCTTATTTTTGGAATAAGTACCCCATTATCCTTCTTCATTAAGTAGGTAAATGAAGATTAACCAAAGAACCAAGGTGACAACAAAGCTATAAGATGGAAGAAGCCAGAGTTAGCACTACAAAGACAGTTTCCCAAGAGGTCCAGCCATTGGATTAAACTGTTACATAAATAAGAATTGCATTGTTTAAGTGATTTGAGTTAGTGTAGGGAACTTAAATGATTTGTCTAATACAGATAGTTTTATTTTCATTTATTTATTTTTATTGAGACAAGGTCTTTTGTATCCTAGGCTGGACTGGAACTCACTATGTAGCAACATAGGACTTTAAACCCCTGATTCTCCTGCCTCCACTTCCTTAGTGCTTATATTATAGCTATGCACCCACCGTACCTAGTTTATATGGTTTTGTGTATTATACCCAGGGCTTCTTGCATGCTAAGCAAGCACTCTACCAAGTGAACTACATTCCTCAGCTCACCTAGGATTTAAAAGATCCAGGACTAAAGCTTTGATTTTCTAGTGTTTAGTTTATAACTCATTTCCTTACCAATGCCAACTGGAATCTACTCTATTCTAATGGAGTAGTTGAAGTGTTTACAATTGTAACAGGTCACAGTCAGAGTCTGTGATGACTTCCTCCTTTTGCTTCTTGCATGTTAAGCATCCCGGCAACATCCAAACACAGTGATGAATCCTAAGCTTTAATGATGGAGGAGGACCCATATCTGAAAACTCTCTCTCCTGAGTCCCCTTCCTTCCTGGTAGTACAATCAGAAGTTAATTAGACATTAATTCTCTCCTGATGAGATAAACTCAAATAGACTTCCTCTAAAGAACCTCCTTTTTAAAAAAAAAAAAAAACCTGTCAGGGTCTGGAGAGATGGCTCAGTGATTAAGTGTACTTCCTACACAAACCTGAGGGCCTGCGGTGGCCTGATTTCGAATCTCCAGCACCCACATAAAGCAGCTGCGCATGACCACGTGACCTGTGTCCTCAGCCCTATAGGGGAGTAGAAAAGCAATCTCAAGGATCAGTAAAGAGACTCTAGTTCAAACAAGAATGGATGGAAGGAAGTTGGAGCAGGTAACTGACGTTACACTCCAGTCACTTGCCCACCATAGATGATAGCACCCCAATGCAGCTGAGTGCATAGGGAACTGCAAGGGTACATATATGTGCATACACCACACACACACACACACACACACACACACAAAGCTGCCAGTACATGCAGAGAGCAGGAAATGGTTGAAATCGTCCTAGGTATAGGTTTCAGGCAGACAGTGAAGGAGTCACATACCAGAGGACAAGTGCTAAGGCAAACAAAAGGCGTGCCTGCCTTGGGTGAGATGGACTGGTAAGAGAAAGTTTCCACACCTGGGAGATGCCAACATGTTCAGCACCCTGGAGAGCTCCAAATGAGCACCCCTGTGAGAGTGTTTATTCTGAGGCCTAATTAGGTGCCACCACAACTCTGTAGTTGACAAAGAAGACTCCTTTGTCCTCCCGATGCATTTCTTAGTCTCTTTGGAAAAGGAGACTCATTTTCAATTTCTCTCCAAGGAGTTCTGGCCCTGTTTTCAGTACATAGGTTGAGGCTATCTCATGTAGCCCTAGGGACCACATGAGGTGATCACATCTGAGAAAAATCTACAAAAGTATATAGTCATGGGACAGCATATGCTTTATTGACATTATATATATTAAAGTTTAACGAGGGAGAGAGAGAGAATGGCACACCAGGCAGGGCCTCAGCCACTGAAATCAAACTCCAGATGCTTGCGCCACCTAGTGGGCATGGGCAACCTTGCACTTGCCTCATCTTCGTGCTTCTGGCTTAATGGGATCTGGAGAGTTGAACATGGGTTCGTTCTGAGGCTTTGCAGGCAAGCATCTTAACTGCTAAGCCATCTCTCCAGCCCTAGGCTCCAAATATTTGACCCAACTAAAGCCTTATTGCTGTATGAACTGTATTATTAGCCCCTTGATCCTCAAAGGAATATCAGGTAAAATTATAGGTCACTTTCTACCATGAAGGTGTGTTTTCAAGAACATTAATGTATATTCTACAAAAATGAATTGTCCAGTAAAAAAAACTTGAGGAAATCATGAATTTTTTTTTAAAGTTATAATGACCTTTCCCTCTCTTTACAAAGTACACTGAATAAAGTCTTTAGGATATCGATCATTTCCTTATTGGATTTTCCCCATTTGAAAATTTGTTCCCCAAAATAGAATTCCTGAGTTAAGTGATGTGGTGGTTGGAATTAGGTGTCCTCCATAAACTCAATGTGTTTTAATTCTTGGTTCCCACCTGATGGCAATTTGGGAGGTGGAGCTTTGCTAGAGGAAGTGTGTTGTTGGGGGAGGACTTGGGGTTGTTATAACCAGCTCCCCATTGCCAGACTTCTCACTCTCCTGCTCAGCTATGGCAGAAGTGATGTCCGGCCTCTGCTCATGCCACAGCCTTCCTCTGCCATCATGGAGCTTCCTCTTGATACTGTAAGCAAAAATAAACCCTTTCCTCCCATAAGCTGCTTCTGGTCAGATGTTTGTTCCAACAACTAGAAGGTAACTGAAAACAAGGGTTTTAACAACACTGTATCACTGCCTTGGTCCTCTTAACTCCCTCCCTTTATCCTGAAATCATTCTGACAAAAAGTAAGCATACACCAGAATCCCAGTGCTGCTCATAGAGATCACTGCCTCAAATGCACAGAATGTGTTGTTAGGCTGGACCACCAATCCCATTGCCTCATTGTTATTTGTTCTAGTGGCAGTCACCTTACATCTCTTCTACAGTGTGACATATGTCAAGTATGAACCTTTTGTGATGCTTAGTTTCTGAGTTCTCCATTCTACTCCAGTTGTCTATATTTCTATCCTTAAAAATTGGACTGGAGGCCTGCTTCATGGGAGGAAATACATCCCTGGTCCTGAAAACCTACAACAGGGCTAGTCATGAGCCCTAGAGGTATAACATCTACTGATGTCTGGCTAAATATATATACTATGCTCACCACACTGCCCAGTAAGCATTTCTCTTAATGTTCATACTCATCTATTAATGCTATTCTCACTTTTTGTTAGAAAATCTTCTCTTTTCAGATGGCAGTGACCTTGTGATGACTCAGAAGACATTTTGGTGCTGAGAAGTGACAGAGGAGTGCTCAGCACTGAAACATCTCTATCACACCTTCCAAGGCTCAGGGTCCATTGTGGAAGAGGTGGCAGAAAGAATGTAAGAGCCAAAGGAAGGGTAGGAATCTTTACCACGTGCTCCTCCAGACACAAAATGGCCTAGATATCCATGACCTCACAGTGACACTACCTACACAAGACCATCATAATAGGAAGAAAAGATCATGCCATCAAAATTAAAGAAAGACTGATTGAGAGGAGGAGAGGATATGAGGGAGAGTGGAGTTTCAAAGGGGAGAGTGGCTGGAGGGAGGGAATTACCATGGGATATTGTTTACAATTATGGAAGTTATCAATAAAAAAAGGAAAACTAAAAAACAAAAATAGTAGTATAGCCTTGATTACTATAGGTCTATAATAGTCTAGTTACCCAGTCACCTAATCCTCCTGCCTTGCTCTCCTGTTTAAAAAAAGTAATAACCATCCTTGACCTTCTGTATTTTCCTAGACATTTTTGAGACAGGGTCACACAGTATAGCTGAGATTAAACTAGAACTTACTATGTATCCCAGACTGACCTAAAACTTATACCAATCCTCCTGTCTCAGGCTCCTGAGTGCTAGGATTATAGACATGAGCCACCATACCCAGAAATTCTAATATTTTTTTCTGTAGAATTTAACATTTTCTGTAGAATTTGACAGATTAGTTGTAAAATTTATATGGAGGCTGGGTATAATGGTCTACACTTGTATTTTCCACACTTGAGAGGCTGAGACAGGAGGAGTACACAAGTTAGAGGCCAGACTTAGCTACATAGTAAGTTCCAGGATAACATGAGCTACAGTGTGAGATCCTTCTCAAACAAAAATTATTAGATTTCCTTTGAAAGCCAGGTATAATAGTGCACACTTGTAATCCCAGCACTCAGAAGCAGAGCGATTGGGAATTCAAGGCCTGATCTACATAGTAAGTTCTAGGCCAGCCTGGGCTACATAATGAGACCCTGATTCAGAAAAAAAATATGTTACAAACTTGGAAATAATTTTATTTATTGAGAAACATCATCTGGGGTATCTATTTATATTCATCTCAGATAAAAAATAGCAATGGCTGAGCCAACGGGTGCAATAGTGGCACGTCTGTTATGGGGGAAACCAACTGCCCTCTAATTGGACTGGAGGCCTGCTCAATGGGAGGGAATACATCCCTGATACTGAAAACTTAAAACAGGGGTAGTCATGAGCCCTAGGGTTGTAACGTCTGCTGTTGTCTGGCCAAGTATGTATACTATGCTTATCAAACTGCCCAGTAAGCACTTCTGTTAATGTTCACACCCTTATATTAATGCTACTCTCACTTTTGGTTGAGAATATTCTCTTTTCAGATGGCAGTGATTTTGGGACGACTCAGAAGGTATCATGGTGATGGGAAAAAATGACCGCAGTGCTCAGTACTGCAATATCTATATCACACCTTCAAGGCTCAGGGTCTAATGCAGAAGAGGTGGTGGAAAGAATGTAAGAGTCAAAGGAAGGGCAGGACTCCATACAACATGCTCCCTCCAGACACAAAATGGCCTGGATATCCATGGCCTCACAGTGCCTGACACTACCTGCATAAGACCATCATAAGAGGAGGAAAAGATCAAGACATCAAAAGTAAAAGAGAGACTGATTGAGATGGGAGGGGGTATGATGAAGAGTGGAGTTTCAAAGGGGCAAGTGGGGGGAGGGAGGGTATTACCATGGGGTATTTTTTATAATCATGGAAGTTGTTAATAAATTTTTTTTTAAAAAAATAGCAATGGCGTAACAAAGAAAGGATTCTCCTAGTTTACTAAAGTTATTTCCAAGAGCTTGGGTGACTCCAAAGCAGGCTTTTCATCATGAAGTTTCCTGATTGAAATTTATAATGTTTCCACTTATATATCCTAGGTAAAGGGAAAGTGGTCAGGGGCTGCCTGAGCCTCCACTCTCCCTCATTGTGGGAATCCATGGGGGTCTCCTTCAGGTAGTCACAGATGTTCTAACTCAAGATGTCAACAATCAAGCTAGAGAGATGGCTTAGAGATTAAGGCTCTTATCTGCAAAGCCAAAGGACACAGGCTCAGTTCCCCAGGACCCACATAAGCCAGGTGCACAAGGTGGTGCGTATGTCTGGAATTTGTTTGCAGTGGTTGGAGGCCCTGGAATGCCCATTTCTCTCTCTCTCTCTCTCTCTCTCACTCTCTCTTTCTCTCTCTCTGCCTCCTTCTCTCAAATAAATAAATAAAAATAAAATATTTGTTAAAAGATGTCAACAATCCATCCCAAGGAAACAGTTCTACAGTTCTATGACTGAATCTGTTTGCTGTAGTTCTTGTGATATATCTCCTCCCATTTTGACATTTTCTTACTGTCTCAAAATAAGATTTTGGGCTTGCCTCAAAAAAGAAAAAGAAAAAGAAAAAGAGTTGTATGTGCATCCTTGCATGCTTGTGTCACATTGTGTGACTGGCTTACATGGGACCTGGAAAGTTGAACATGGGTTCTTCTGGCTTCAAAGGCAAGTGCCTTAACCACTAAGCCATCGCTCCAGCCCTCTTCTCTATTTTTAATAAAGAATTGATAAAAACAGACTCAAGAAAGGTAAGTGATGAATTACTGAGTTTATTTAAGGAGAAACCATAAATTGTGAGGTTCATTTAAGGGAAATTGGAATCTAGAAAAGGCTGGAACAGAGTCATGAGCATGTGGAAGACAGGATCTAGGAGCTTATGTAGAGAGATTTAGAGGAAACATGCATTCGTGTTTCTTCATACATCTGCCTTGAGCTGGAGGTTCAGTCAGGTTCACATTGCAGGCATAAATCACCAGACAAAGCACAGATTGTGGGAAAAAAATGTTTATTTTGGCTTTCAGACTCAAGGGGATGCTCCATGATGGTAGAGGAAAATAATGGCATGAGCAGAGGGTGGGCATCACCCCCTCACCAGCATCAGGTGGACAATAGCAACAGGAGAGTGTGCCAAACACTGGCAAGAGGAAATCAGCTATAACACCCATAAGCCCGCCCCCAACAATACACTCCTTCAAGGAGTCCTTAATTCCCAAATCTCCATCACCTGGGAACCTAGCACTCAGAGCACCTAAGTTTATGGGGGACCCCTGATTCAAACCACCACACTCCAAATGGAAGAAAGTTAAGGAATTAAGTGGTGATGGCGTAAGGAAGAGCAGAGGGAAAGTACTAAAGCAAAAACCAGAAAATGCAGATGGGAAGTGGGTAGTAAAGAGGGTTACACAGTGGTTACCCCAAGCTTAGAGAAATTACACAAGCGGGGGCTGGAGAGATGGCTTAGTGGTTAAGCACTTGCCTGTGAAGCCTAAGGACCCCAGTTTGAGGCTTGATTCCCTAGGACCCACGTAAGCCAGATGCACAAGGTGGCACATGCATCTGGAGTTCATATGCAGTGGCTAGAGGCCCTGGCGTGCCCATTCTCTCTCCTCTCTCTCTCTCTCTCTCCCTCCCGCTCTCTTGCTCTCACTCTTGCTCTTGCTCTCGCTCTCAAATAAACAAATAAATTAAATTAAATAAGAGAAATTACACAAGTAGCAGGCCGAAAATAGCCATGCTGTAGATCTAGAGTTTAGAGGAAATACACACGTGGTAGCTGAGAGATCAGAGAAAAATCATACACGTAATCAAAGTGAGAAGGTACCCCAAAGCACAGAGCAGAGAGACAAGCAGCACAGGACCCAGGCCAAGAAGTAGCACTCTCCACTACCCGGCCTGACCAGACTGGGGAAAGCCAGATTCATATGTGTCCAGACAGAGATTACAGGGCAGAGAGAAGACTGAGAACAGCATGGACAAGCCTTTATAGTCCACTAGAAATGGATTCTTTCATCAGACTCAGGTATGTAAGGAGAAGATCTGACTGATTTGCAGATTCAATGGGCTGATCCACTGTTAAACTGTGGAGGCAGCAGGGGACACTGCAGCCATCATGGCTTAAACTAGATCAGATATGAGTTCCATTCCTGCCAAGACTGGGTGACATCCTCTGGTTTCCTCTTTGGGCTCCTGCCCCCAACTAAAAGAAGCTAGCTTTCTCCTGTCTCTCCTTCAGTACTGTTTTCTCCTATGCTGTATCTGTGCTATGGCTGCTGCTAGTACTTTTTGTATGTTTCCTTTTCAAAATTATAATGTTTTGTCATTACTTTTGAGCTCATTCCAACACGCAGGACTACTACTACTCTGACTGCTTCTAGGAAGATTCTCTACCACACCCACAGAAATACTCAGGACAGAGTATTTTAATGAGGACTTACTAATAATAGGCTCAGAGGTCAAAACTAAAACCACCTAAAAAGCTGGCTTTCAAGGTCAGCTGAAGGTGCTCATGGCATAGGACAAAGCATTTGCACAAATGGAGAGAGAAAAAAAGAGATTCCCTAAAGAAACTGCTACCCTTGCAGAGTTGGATAGCTTCGGTTTCATGACTTGATATGAATCTTCCTTCATGCTACCTCTTGCAACTCCTGCCAGCTCTACACCAGGCTCTTTATTTATTTTTTATTTTTATTTTTATTTTTTGGTTTTTCGAGGTAAGGTCTCGCTCTAGCCCAGGCTGACCTGGAATTCACTCTGTATTCTCAGGGTGGCCTTGAACTCACTGTGATCCTCCTACCTCTGCCTCCCAAGTGCTGGAATTAAAGGTGTGCACAACCATGCCCGGCTTAGGCTTTTTGTTTTGTTTTGTTTTAATCTCCTTCTTTCATGACAGAGTCTTACTATGTGGCCAAGGCTGATCTAGGATTCACCATCCTCCTGTCTCAGACACACATGTGAGAATTACAGTAGTGTCCCACCATGTCAGGCTTCCAGACTTCTTTTCAAACAATACTGGCAAAATAAAAGGCTCACAAAAAAAGAAAAAAAGGAGAAACCAATTGAGTTCTGCAGAAAGAAGCTCAAAAGATTCAGAAAGATTTTTCTAGCTATTAGCACAGAGGTTAAATCAGTGTAAGATCTACATGTCATTAAATGTATCAACCTCATGCAGCAAATATTGTTCCATAGGCTAAATGTTTATGTTTTTATTCCAAGCAATGGAAAAACAACCTTGTAGAAAACACTTCATTAGCAACATAAAAGGTCAAACGAAATGGATAGTGGGGGTAGGTCAGGAAAAAGAGGGCATAAGGGGATTAAAAAAGAAAGAAAATGGCTAAGTTCCTGACCAAAAGTAGAAGAAAGCATAAACAAAATGGATGTGTCAATAAGCACAACAAAGGGAGAAGTTTTTAAACCCAAATGTATCAGCATGTCTACTTTAGAAACTATCTTTTTGAGGGAGGATGTTTCTGTTATTTGTTTGTTTGGCTTTGGTTTTCTCCAGACCAGGTGTGCTATGTAACCTTGGCTGTCCTTGAATTCACAGTCCTCCTGCTTCAGCCTCCTTTGTGTTGATATTAAAGATACATACCACCACACCCAGCCTTTTATCACTATCATTAATACATGATTTTTATTGAGTAAATTATAAACAAAAGCCAAACATAAATAATTTATTTTTTTAAGTATATATATAAAGTATAATATGTCACCTAAACTAAAAAGTGTATTAGATAAATTTTTTTTAAAAAAAGTCTGCCTAGGGGGTGGAAAAGATAGTTCAATTGGAAAAATGCCTGCTTGCAAGCATAAGAATCTGAGTTTGACCCATGTAAAAGAAACAGCCTGGCTGGAGAGATGGCTTGGTGATTAAGGCACTTGCCTGCAAAGCCTAAAAATGCATGTTTGAATCTCCAGGTCCCATGTAGCCACACGCAGAAAAAGTGCCACAAGCGTGCAATGTTGCACATGTGCACAAGGGGGTGCATGTGTCTGGAGTTTGTTCACAGAGGCTGAAAGGCTCTGGAGCACCCAATCTCTCCCTTGCTCTCTCTGTGCCTCTCTCTCTCTTTTTTTTCTCTCTCTTTCAAAAACAAAAAAAGAAAAGTCAGGCATGGTGGTATACAGCACTGGGAGGGTCTCTAGGGTTCCCTGGTCAGCCAATTTAGCCTGCTTGGTGAGTTCCAAGCCGATGGAAGACCCTGTCTTCAAAGATGGAAGTTGGTATTCCTGAGGATGACATCCAAGGTTGCCTTCTGGCATTAACACACATGTGCACAAATACCAGCACAAACACATGCACTCCCACACACATGAACACACACATGTGTGCACACACACACACACACATTTATCTGGGAAAGATAACATCAGGCAAACAGAATTCAAACAGAAAAGCCATAGTAGAAATATAATAGGACCTTGCCTAGCAATAAAAATAACCAATCTAAGCTGGGGGTAGTGGCTCACACCATTAATCCAAAAAATTCAGGAGGTAAAGGTAGGAGGATCACCATGAGTTCAAGGCCACCCTGAGACTAATTCCAGGTCACCCTGAGCTAGAGAAATACCCTACCTCAAAAATAAATAAATAAATAAATAAATAAATAACCATTCTACCATGAAGCTATAACAATTTTGAATTTGTAACTAGTAATGTTTCAAACACAAAAGCAAATTTTTATAACAGATTTATCATTATATAAGATGTTAGCCAGGCATAATGGTGCAGGCCTATAATCCCAGCACTCGGGAGGCAGAGGTAGGAGGAGCATCATGATTTCAAGGCCAGCCTAAGATTTGAATCCAGGTCAGCCTGGGCTAGAGTGAGACCCTACCCCCAAAAAAAGAGGAAGATTTTGCTTAAATTTCCTCAGAAAGTAATCAATAAGATGGGCAAAATAAATACAGATCACACACTTATTTCAAATCATACAGAAAGCTGCATATCTAGAAAAAATTGCTGAGAATAAGTGAATACTGTGTGCTCAGCCTCAAAGAAGACATCTAAACCAACCTCTCTGAGGTTCAGGGAAACTTATGGAAAACAAGGCAGAAAGAATGTGAGAACAAGAGGATGTGGAGGAGGTCTTCAAAGTGCTGTCTTCTGGATTTGACACTGTCATTACACTCATGAACTCATAGCAGCTCTGACTTCTTCACAACATTGAACCTGTCAATCCTTCACCATTGATAGAGGAAGGACACATGAGACTGCAGACCTCCCAGAATAACTAATGGCAATTAATGGTTACTGGGAGAAAGGAGAAAGGTCATTGGTGATATAGCCACTGGCAAGTTGCCCATTCCACAGTAAATAACCTTCTGTCCATGACCATGCAGGCAACTCTAATTTAACACAATGGGTTAAGAAAGTAAAATGAAGATGAATGGGGAGGGAGATAGGTGTTAATGTGAGGGAGAGGAAGATAGAAGATGGTAATTGGAGAGAATAAGATCAAAATACATTCTATGCATATATAAAAATTTCAAAAGTAAATAATTTTTTAAATGTTTAAGAATTGACCACACACTAAATGAGATATAAGGGGAATACGAAATACCAAATATGAAAATTTGGGACTACAGAGCAGTTATGGATTTTGTGTTACTAGTGTAGCAAAATCTAATACTATTGGCTCAAACTCGAGATAGTCTCAGGCTCCATGTAGACAAGTCAGGAGCAGATAGCCACCTGACTCAAAATGAGATCAAGACAATAAGTCTTTTAGATGAATCAAAAATCAAAAAAAAATGGTATAATACACTTTTATTTGATTTCCCTGATGACTAAAGATGTTGGGCATTTATTTTCTAGCATTTATTGGCCATATGTATTATTCATTTGAAAATTGTTTGGTCTACTTTCCCATTTGTTGATTAGATTGTTTGCACTTTTGGTTTTTATTTTTATTCAGTTACTTTATATGCTCTGGATACTAATTCCATGTCAGATAACTAGCTGGAAAACATTCATATGTGGAATCTAGAGGAGAATTAAAAGCATTGAAAGTACAAAAGGGACTATTAGGGACATGGAAGGGGACAAGATGGAGAGGATAAGAAAAAAGGGGGTGAGTAAAATCAAACTACATTATATGCATGTATGGAAATGTCACAATAAAACCCATTACTTTGTACATTTTTATTTTTTTACAATTTTCATTTTATTTTATTTATTTGAGAGAGAATTGACATCCCAGGGCCTCTAGCCACTGCAAATGAACTCCAGACACATGTGCCACCTTGTACATCTGGCTTACATAGGTACTCAGGATTCCAATGTGGGTCCTTAGGCTTCACAGGCAAGTGCCTTAGCCACTAAGCCATTTCTCCAGCCCCTTTGTACATTTTTTAAATGTTTAAGAAAAATAAAATGAAATAAAAGAGCGTACTATTTGCATATTTCAAATAGAAAGCATAACACAAAATAAGTTGTTGAAATTTCCACATTTTTGACTTTCAAAGCAAAGCAAAACCTCTTTTCCCCTTTTTCATTTGGCTGTTTGACACAAGATTTCACTATGTTCCCCAAGACAACCTGAAACTTACTATGAAGCCCTGGTCCCCAACTCACAGCAACCTTCCTGCCTCAGTCTCCCAAATGCTGGAGTTGTGAGTCATCATACCAGGCTGGAAAACCATTTTTAAAATATTAAGAGAAATCAGCATGATTGTTTTATTTTCTAGTTTACAACTGTTCCTGGCTTTATGTTTCTATCCATTTGAGAGGTCATTTTAACTGCCACAATCCATTCCTGTTGTACTTTCATAGATATTATTAATTCATTTTATTCATCAATAAGCCTATGAAATAGGAAAAATATATAATTTTTTCATCAAACTCAAGTAAATGAAGCCTACTTCTTACCCATTAGGAAAGTTGTTTTGTTTTTTTTCATTAGAAAAAATTCTTTGGTGGAATGAATGTCAGAAAATATCTGAATCTTGTTCTAGATATCCAATATCATCTTTGTAATACCTTCTCATACTCCTAACCTACCAGTGTAATGCCCATTTTGCCACCACAGAAGAAGCCTGAACATTCTGGCAAATTATTGTTCCCTATGACAGTCAACTTTCTATTACCATAACAAAATTCCTGAGATATTCAATTCGTAAATAGAAAAGGCTTATTTTGGCTCATGGCTTTGGAGGTTTCAGTCTAGGATTGATTTGATGCTATTACTTTGGGGCCACCTGCAAGGTAGTATATCAAGGTTCACCTTATAGTCAGGAAATAACAAGAGAGAAGGTGTAAGAAGATGGTTCAGCAGTTATATAGGTGCTTACTCCACAAGGCTGCCAACGTGGATCTTCAGTACTCATATAAAGCTATATACAATGTGCAATCATTGAGATTCTACTGGCTCTGCTTTCCATTGCCATATGCACATTGGGATTCCAGATCCGGGGCCCTGGCCTTCTCAGCAGCAAGAAAACAGCCAGAGAGATCCTGTCTCAAAACAAGGTGCAAGGGAGAGGACCAACATCCTAAGGTTGTCCTCTGACCTGTACATGTACACCATGGTTCATGCATGCCCCTCCCTACTCACATATATAGTATGCACACAGAAAAAAATATGATAGAGGTAGAAGTTGTATCCCACAAACTCTTTGGAGATCCCACCCCCAATGACCTACCTTCCTCCCACTAGGTTTCAGCTCTCAAAGTTTTCACCACCTCCAAGTCCCGCCATTCTGGGTCCCTCTAACGCATAGGCCTTTGAGGGATACTTATCCAAACGGCAGCACATCCAGCATCCTTGGCTCATGAACTGACAGGATTTGACAAACAAATACTTCTGGTTCCTTGTCCACAGATGGGGTTTTCTCTTAGAATTCTTTAGCAGGTTTGGCTTCAATATCACCCTTATTGGCTGCTTCCCTTGCCTGTCTCACTTTCCCCACTTGCCACCAGTGTTCCCCTTATCTCTCAATGGAATGAGCTGCACTTGAATTCTTGTCTTGGGATTGGCTTCTGAAGGAACACACATTGAGATAATCTTATTTGGAAGTACAATGTGATATCCCTTGCACAATTTCTGCTTATCCACTAACCTCAGAGATAATTGAATAATTAACATTTGCTGTGAACTTCCGAAATGTAGAAATGGCCAAAGGTAACCAGTGAGCACCATCAGCATGACTTATTGACAACAGAACACTCCTGAGGATGGCTCTATAGCCTATTGCAGAGCAAGAAAGCGCAGGAGAGTACTTAAGGTCTGCAGACACAGCTGGAAATTAGTGAGGATGTGAGAGCGAGGCAGAGTTGCAATTCCTTATAATACGATTTGCATGTGCGTACTCTGTACTCAGAAGAGTCCTGGATGTTACAATGAGGGCTTTCATGGCTCTGAATTGAAGCGGCAAATGAATCATCTAACAAAGCTGCCACCTTCAGGGAGGACCAGTCTTTCCCTGAAGACCTCCTGTGATAATGGTGTCCTTGCCTGGGAAGCACTGCCCACTCCCTGTAAAACCAGATTAAAGCCCGACTCCAGAAGGTCAACTCCATAGCTTGCACCACTCTTAGAAGAAATTCTTAAGGAACCTTTTTCCACCTTTGATTCTTTTCAAGATGATTTGACACCCTTTATTTATTTTTGTTTGTTTGTTTCTTGCAATGACCCTCTGAAGAAATGCAAGGGAGAACTGGGAGATTGGGGCTGGGTTACTCAGTTCAACTACCCCTTCCACTCTCTTCACGCCTTCTTTGCAGAGAAGAAAGTCTAAAATTCATACCAAATCTTTCTTTGAAATGACAGGTAGGACAAGGGAAAGTAGTTCAAAAGGGTCTTTTATTTTCTAAAAGAATTTAAGATCTTGCTTCACCACTCTGTAGTTTAAATGGCGTTCTAAAGACTTTGGCGTTATATTTATGTTCCTCCTCCTACTTTATATCCATATCCTAAAAGGACAAAATCATTCTGAGAAAAAATAAGGTTTTATCTGCAATAAATTGGACTTTGAGTCCTTTCCAGTGCACGGGTTCTGCTTCTGGGACTATTGCTTTTCATCTTCTCTAGCATAATATCCTTTTGTCTGAGTAAATGAAGTGCACATTAGAGACTGGCTAGGCACTGAGGGGGAAATGGGTAACTGAGGTGATGGACATTTCAACATGCTGTACTTGTTACATATACAATAAAAGCTATTATTGTAAAATGTGGCAAGGAGGGAAAGAAGAAAACCATGAGGAGTCAAGTGCTTCAAATGACAAGTAGAAGAGAGAACTCGCCTTATTCTTTCTTGTACTCATTCCAGAAAGTGACTAGTGCAGGTAGAGAGGGCCGAGCGTTCTCCCTCCATAGCAATAAGGACACAGAAGCCCAAGAGAGTCTGAGTCCAGATTTACTTAGCCTTGTCTACTTTTCATTTTTATCTCTCTGTTTTTTGCATTTATGTATTCAAATGGGCACACATGCATCTGGAGGCCAGAAGTGGACACTGAGTATCTTCTTAGATCACCCTCCTCTTTATTTTACTGAGGCACGGTCTCTTAATGAGCCCAGGGCTCACTGACTCAGCTAGTCTAGCTAACTAGCTTGTACTGGTGATCCCAGGTTTCTGCCTCCCATGCCCTGGGATTGCAGGTGGCTGCCACACCTGTATTGCATTGACATAGGTGCTGGAGATCTGAACTCCAGTCCTCACACTTGCATAGCAAGCACTTTATCCACTGAGCCATCTCCTCAACTCCTGTTTCCATCCCTTTTCTCTTTTTAACTTTCTTTCTTGCCATGTGTATCTGTGTATGTAGTGTTTGCTCGTGTATGTACACATGTGTATGCATGTTCGTATATTTCTTAGCACATATGTGTGTGCTCATGTGTTCTTGCACATGTGTGCAGGTGCATGTGGAGCCGAGAGGTCGCTGTTGGGTATATTCTTCAATTGCTCCCCGCTTTCATTTTTGATACAGGGTCTGTCACTGAACCTAGAGCACACTGATTTGGCTACACTACTTAACCTGAAAACCATAGGGATTCATCTGCCTCTGCCTCCCGAGAACTGAGATTCTAGGTGCATGCTGCCTGAACCATCGCCTAATGCCTGTTTTCAAATTTTACATTCCATATTTGGAAGTCGCCTTGTCTAGAAGTAGGAGAGGATTATAGACCAATGATTTTTTAATCATTTATGAGAGAGAGAGGGAGAAAGGAAGGGCATGCCAGGGGTTCTAGCCACTGCAAACTAACTCCAGACCATGAGCCACCATGTGCACCTGGCTTACATGGGTTCTTTGGAGTCAAACCTACATCCTTAGGATTCTCAGGCAAACACCTTAACTGCTAAGCCATCTCTCCATCCCTAGACCAAGGGGTTTTAAGGAACAAGGGCATTTTCATGCAAAATAAATATATATGGATTTTTTCTATATGAAGTAGGGTTAAATCTGTTATTTATTTGTGTAAATGTGGTTCCAAAGTTCCAAGTCAGGTAAGAAACCTCTCACCAAAAGAAGGGGGGAGGAACAAGTGTAGCAATCTGGCCAAACATGAACCTCCATCAATACTCTACAAAATACCTACAAAACTGTCAATTTGAACATCCATACCTTAAAGTACCTTCACAGGAGCTCAGGAAGCCAGGTGATCACAGTACCTGGTTTTAGGAAAATAACAGGGAAGTAAATGCTTAAGAGAGTACGAAGGACAAAGCTGCAACTCCGTTAACCTTCCTCCAACTTCAAGCAGCACAGCATGAAGAAATACATTGCAAGCTTAGAAAGGGGAAAGGGAGCTGGAGAGATGGCTCAGCGGTTAAAGGTGCTTGTTTTAAAAGTCTGACAGCTCGGGTTTGATTCCCCAGTATCCACATAAAGTCAGATACACAAAGTGGTGCATGTGTCTGGGTTTGCAGTGGCAAGAAATCCTGGCATACCCATTCATTCTCTCTCTCTCTCTCTCTCTCTCTCTCTCCTTTTCTCTCACTCTCTCTCTCTTCTTGCAAATAATTAATCAAAATAATTCTTTTAACAAAAGGAAAAGTGGAATGGAGAGATTGCTTAGTGGTTAAGGTGCTTGCCTGAAAAGCCAAATGACCCAGTTTGATTCTCCAGGACCCATATAAGCCAGATGTACAAGGTGGCATATGCATTTGGAGTTTGTTTACAGTGACTGAAGGCCCTGACACACCCATTTTCTCTCTATCTGCCCATTTCTCTCTCTCTCTCTCTCAAATAAATAAAAAAAGTATTTTTTTAAAAAAAGGAAAAAGAAGGGCTGGATGGATGGCTTAGTGGTTAAGGTGTTTGCCTGCAAAATCCAAAGGACCAAAGTTTGATTCCCCAGGACCTACATTATCCAGATGCACAAGGGGGCGCACACATCTGGAGTTCGTTTGCAGTGGCTGGAGGCCCTGGTGTGCCAATTCTCTCCCTGTCTTGGTGGTGGGCCTTGTCCCGCCTCTGTGCTGGGCTGGTAGGGAATTCCCCTCCTTGCCCGCCTTGCTCATCAGGAAAGTGGAAGAGGAGGTGGAGAAAATCTTCACAGAGAAAATCTCCAGGGCAAAACCACTGGCACGTATACACACGTGGAAGACAGGACCTGGGAGCCCATGCCAAAAGATTTAAAAGAAGCCCATGCACGCATATGTGAGAAGTGAAGTATGGGAGTATAAGTTCTTTTCTCTCACACTCACACTGGGGTCAGGATAGTGAAAGACTTGGGGCTTAAAGAAAGGTCACACTTGGAACAAAGCAAGAGAGCACGAAAGCAGTAATCAGGAGTCCTGTGGCAGGAGAATATAGGCAAGAGAGTTATTACACATGTGGCAGACCCACAGTTTAGAGGAAAATCATACATGTAACAGGCTGAGAAAGCATCTGAAAGCAGAGCACATGTAAGAAGCAAGCAGAAATATCTGGTCAAGTAAGAGAGATCTCCCTCCTTCCCAGCAAGACTGGCAAGGGGAAAGAGCTTACTGAAGAAGGAGCCAGGAGGTTCAGACACCAAGAAAAGGAGTGGCCAGGAGAGACCAGTTGTGGATGCAAGAAGCCCTTTATCAGGATGAATTTTGTCTTCAAACTCAGGTATGTAAAGAAGAGACCTGATTGGTTTGTGGACTCAAGGGGCTGGCCCAAGACGGGTCAGCACACCCAAGTGTGCTAGATGGTGGAAGAAGTGGGGGATGCTGTTGCTGCCATTGTGGATGAGACTGGAGTAGATTTGGAGTTCCAGTTCTGCCAGGGCAGGCAGGTGGCATATCATCATTCTCTGTCTTTGGGCCTTTTGTCCCTGGCTGACTGCCTATTAAAAAAAAAAAAAAAAAAACTACCTTGCTCCTATTTCTCCTTTACTATGACATTTAATTGAGTGCAGTACATAGGAGTCAGAATGGTGTTTTACAAGACTACTGATACACATGTAGACCTAAATTACAAAAAAAAAAAAGGTAGATTTGGACAAATCTGGTTATGCAGTCTCATAATCCCAGCTACTCAGCACACTGAGGTAGTAGGATCTCAAGTTCAAGATCCATCTGGAGTACAGAGTGAGTTCAAAATTGTCCTGGGAAACTAAGTGAGACCATGTCTCAAAATTTTAAAAAAGTATAAAGGGATCTGGGGATATACCCCAGTGGTAGACCACTTGCCTAGCAAGCATGAAGCCCTGGCTTCAATCCTCAGTACTTCAAAAAGAGGCAAAGCTACAACATTTAAAAATAATGATAAATTTATAAGAATGTTACTTCAACAAATGAATTAAAATGGCATGAATAAAACTGTGAGATTGATCTCCCCTTCAAGCTCAACACCCACTTCTAGTTTCTGGCTGTGAGTGCTGGTGGCTGACAGCTCTCTGGGAACCTTCACATAAATATAGCTGCATTACCCAAGGCTACACTCTCATGGCTAAGAAGCTCACCTCCAGTGACTGCAGAACCCCTAAGATATGAGCCAAGGCCTTTCTTGCAACTCTTGGCACTGTTCAGTCCTGCCAGTGCTGAGCCCTTCTGTCTTGTAGATAGACAGTCATCACTTTAGCATGCTTGCCTGCATGCACAAACACATACACACACCTTAACTCTATAAAGTAATATTGGAGGGTGTGCAAAGTCCTATTGATAATTACTTAGCTGGTCACTTAGGAATAAGGAAAATGCATTTGAGTATGAAGATGTCCCTCGTGTGTGTGTGTGTGTGTGCACGCACGTGCATGCACATGTGTGCATATGTGAGTGTGTTTGTGTGTGTGTGTGTGTTTGAGAAGGGAGAAGGAACCTATCCATGCTTACATCTTAAAGGCTACCATGTCCTTTAAGCAGACATCTGAGATATTTTTGAGCTAAAAATAAAACACAGGGGCTGGAGAGATGGCTTAGCAGTTAAGGTGCTTGCCTGAGAAGCCTAAGAGCTCATGTTCCAATCTCCAGGTCTCTCATAGCCAGATGCACGGTGACGCAGGCATGCAATGTCACACATACACCACAAGGGGGTGCATACGTCTTCAGCAGCAGCTGAAGGCCCTGGCATGCCCATTATCTCTCAGTCTCTCTCTCTCTCTCTCTCTCAGTAAATAAAAAATAATGATGATAAATAATAAAACACAGACTTAGAAGAATTAAAAAGAAAACCAAGGATGTTGTGATAGTTTGATTCAGGTGTCCCCCATAAATTTAGGTGTTCTGGAAGCTAGGTTCCCCAGCTGATGGCAATTGGAAATTGAAGCCTCCTGGGGGTGGTGGATTGTTGGGTGCGGGCTTATAGGTATTATAGCCAGTTTCCCCTTGCCAGTGTTTGGCACACTCTCCTGTTGCTATTGTCCACCTTATGTTGGCCTGAGGGTGATGTCCACCCTCTGCTCATGCCATCATTTTTCCTGCCTTCATGGAGTTTCCCTCTTGAGCCTGTAAGCCAAAATGAACCTCTTTTTTTCTCCACAAACTGCTCTTGGTTGGGTGATTTCTACCAGCAATGCGAACCTGACTGCAAGAGATGTCAAGTTTCAGATGAATAGGACTAGACAGTCAGGGAAGCTCACTTTCTAACTATAGCGCTGGAGGTTCAGGCCCTTGCCTCCCTTGCCCAGTCTGGATATGAAAAGGTCACCATGAATAAGTCACTAGTGGCTAACAGAAGGAAGATGAGTGTACTTTTCGTAGCCAGAGGAAAAGAACTGACAGTCCTATGATTGAGCCCTCAGATCTCTCTAAATTACAAGACTAGGAAAACCCAGTCGCATTGCACATGCCAACACACTGAGTGAGCTAAATACAGAAATGTTGAAGTTACTAGAGCCAATGGTATTCATATCATTTTCCAATGAGCTTCAAATAAGAAATACATTTCACATAGAATCCAGTTTCTACATACAGTATAGCTACAAAACAGAGATGGAAGTTTTCCAGAGCTGGGGAAATGATCCCGCGAGTAAGCACATTTGCAGCAAGCATGAGGGCCTGAGAACCCCTAAGACTGCCTGAGTTTGATTCCACAAGATCCACACAAACTGCTAAGCATGGCTGAGCATGCTTGCAACCCCAGTACTATGGGGAACAGAGCCTGCAGAATTTCTGGGGCTTGCGAAAACATTAGTTCTACATTCGGAGAGACACTCCATCTCAAGGAAATAAGTGGATGAGTAAGATAGGAAGAACACCCAGCATTCTCTGGCCTCTCTTCTTTCTCTCCTTTCAAACACACACACACACAACCACCACCACCACCACACCCCTCACATACTACACATTTAAAACAAGTTTTCCAAAATAATATTATTCTCTGCTATTTTCTGTTTTACTGATTCTATTTGGTTGTATTTTGTGGGTTTTTTAGATAGAGCAAGAGAGATAGAGAGAGAATTGGCACACCAGGGTCTCAGCCACTGCAATTGAACTCCAGATGCTTGTGCCATGGAGTGAACATGTGCGACATTGTGCTTGCCTCACCTTTGTGTGTCCACCTTATGTGGAATCTGGAGAAAAATAGAAAAAGGGGGCTGGAGAGATGGCTTAAAGGTTAAGGTGCTTGCCTACAAAGCCAAAGGACCTCAGTTCGATTCCCCAGGACCCAGGTAAGCCAGCTGCATAAGGTGGCGCATGCATCTGGAGTTCGTTTGCAATAGCTGGAAGCCCTGGCACACCCATTCTCTCTCTCCCTCTCTCAAATAAATAAATAAAAATAATTTTAAAAAAAGAAATAGAAAAAGAGTTATTAAGCTTCTCAGGGAAGTACCTTAACTGCTAAGCAATCTCTCCAGTCCCTATTTAGTACTTTTTTTTTGGGGGGGGGTTTCAAGGTAGGGTCTCACTCTGGCCAAGGCTGACCTAGCATTAACTATGTAGTCTCAGGGTGGCCTTGAATTCATGGCGCTTATCCTCCTACCTCTGCCTCCCAAGTGCTGGGATTAAAGGCCTGTGCCACCACACCCAGGCTATTTAGTATTTTTAACAGTGTTAATCCCAACTCAGGAGACTGGTTTCCCCTCCAAATGAAGAGAGATGCACTGCAGTATGAAAGACAGAGAAACCCTGCATTTCTGCCCTGGGTTGTTGTTTATGACCCCCCCCCCAAATCATGTTAAAACTCCTAACCCTCAAACTCATCTTATTTGGAGGTGGGACCCTTGTGAAATGAAAATAAGGCCTTCCTGAATTGGACGGATAGGATTCATGCCATTATAAAAGACCCCGGTGGGCATAGTGGTGCAGGATTGTAACTCTAGCACTGATGAGGCTGAAGAAGGAGGACCAGGAGGAGCAAGGTCAAGTCCATACTGAGTACATAGTGATTTCAAGTCCAGCCTGGGCTACACAGTGAGAACCTGTTCCAAAAGACGGAGAGTGATACAGATAGAGATATTTTTCTTTTTTTGTTTTTTTTTTTTTTTGAGGTAGGGTCTCGCTCTAGCCCAGGCTGACCTGGAATTCACTATGTAGTCTCAGGGCAGCCTCGAATTCACTGCGATCCTACCTCTGCCTCCTGAGTGCTGGGATTAAAGGCATGCTTCATCACGAGAATCTCATCCCTTCTACCATGTGATAACATAGGGTTACTGAATCTGCTGAGACCTTGATCTTGAATTCTCACCCCAGAACTGTGAGAAATATGTGTCTGTTATTTATAAGTTATCCAAATTAAGGCATTTTGTTAGCCTAAACTATGACAACTGGATTTACAGAAGACCTTTAGCTATGGCCTTTTTAATATTTATTTATTTATTTTATTTCATTTGCAATCAGAAAGACAGAGATAAGAGAGAGAGAGGGAGAAAGAGAGAGAGAGAGAGGGAGAGAGAGAAAGAGAATGGGCATACCAGGGCCTCTAACCACTACAAACAAACTCCATACACATGCATCACTTTGTGTGTCTGGCTTTACATGGGTACTGGGCAATCAAACCTAGATCATTAGGCTTTGTAGGCAAGCACCTTAACAGCTGAGTCATCTCTCCAGCCCTAGCTATGGCATTTTTAAAAAGCTGACTAAAATCTCAGTGTTTGAATTTTGTCTTATATTTGACATCTCAAAGCTAGTCACAGCCCAACTATGTATCCCTTTCAGCAATGTTCTTGTAGATAAGATACTCGATTTTAGTTACTGATATTTGGAATATAATTAGTCTATTTTACATTAAGTATTCACTTTATAAATTAGTGGAACAATAGCGTTTCTCCATACCTATCCTTTCCACTCCTTCCAGAAGAAATCCAAGTAAACAAGCAAACAATTAGCTTATAACTTTTCTGCTGTGTTTATCTGTCACATATAAAGATATGTGGCTGTCAATAATGCAAATGGAATTGTATTCCACTTACTGTTCTGTGACCTACTGTTTGAACATAAATATTCCAGAGTAATTGTGTATGGCTTTTAAGTCAGTTTATCTATGTTGATTCTTTTCATATTTGGATTGATTCTTGTTAGAGACAGAATCCATTCTACAACCCAAGCTAGCTTAGCTATGCAGCTCAGGCTGGCCTCAAGCTCACAGCAATGCTCCTTTTCTGCCTTTGAGGTCCTAGGATTACAGGCATGAGTCACTATGCCTGCTTGTTGTTATTTTGTTGAGACTTTTTTTTCTTGTAGCCCAAGATATACTTGACCTCACTATTTAACTAAAACTTGAAATAAACTCTTAATTTTCCTGTCTTAGCCTTTAGCCTTCTAGGATTACAGACAGGCTTGCTCCGCCATGACTGGCTACTACATTCCTTTCAGTTTTCATTCTATACATGCACAATTTTATGTGACTATAAAATGTGGACACTAAAATGAGAGAACACATATATTTGTTTTCTGAAACTGGCTTAATTTTCCTGCAAACCACATAATTTCTTAATGACTGAAAAAATACATTATGTGTATTTCCCACATTGTTCTTATCCATTCCTCTTTTATGGGGCACCTAGATTGGTTCTACAACATAGCTACTGTACATAGTGCTGCAGTAAATATTGATGTATAAGAAATCTCTGTTGTATGTTGACTTACGGTCTTGTGGGTAAATACCAAATAATGGTATAGCTGGGTGATATGATTGGTCTATATGGTGGTTTGAATTGTATATACCCCATAAACTCATATGTTGTGAATGCATGGTCCCCAGCTGATGGCAGTTTTGGAGGTAGAGCCTTTCTGCCAGAGGTATATTGTTGGGGGCAGGTTTAAGGATGTTATAGCCAGCTCTGCTTTCCACAACTTGGCTCACTTTGTTGCTGTTCACCAGATGTTGGGAAGAAGGTATTTTCCAGTTTCTGCTCATGCCATTCTTTCCCTTCACCACCATGAAACTTCCCCTCAAGTCTATGTGCCAAAATAAACAACTTTCCTTCCATGAGCTGCTTTTGATCGGGTGCTTTGTGCCAGCAATGAGAAGGTAAACACAACAGAAAATTAGTCCCGAGAAGTGGGGTTGTTACTGAGAGAAACCTGACTGTAGCTTTTGCTCTTTTGGAACTGTTTTGTGGAAAGATTCAAAATCTTGTAGACTATTCTGGTTAGAGTTGAAAGAAAGAACTATGAACTGTATAGGCTTGTCTTAGAGGGGAAGAAATAGTTTTGTTCAGAGTAGAGTAGAAGTAGTTTGTATGAGAGGCTTACTGTATTCTTCACATGGCCTAAGAACTTATGCAGGATTGAGTTGTGTAGAGATGGACTAGTGTGAGCAGATAGATATGGAAAAGAAAAAGTTTGGGGCTGGAGACAGAACCCATTCAACCGCAATTGAGATTATAACCATGTTTGAGAGATTACAACCAGTGTGATTGGGCCAGCTATTCTTTATTTGGAGAGTAAAAAGGCTTTTTTGAAAGTAAGAAGTCTTAATGCTTAAGGACTTTTCCCATTCTTCAAAGTTGGCTTTATTCCCCACTGGATTAATAAATTTGGTAGATTTGGTAACTACCTGATACTATGGAAGTATAACAAATGCAAGAAAGAAAGAGTCATTGGATTTGCAACATGGTTTGTTTTGTTTTCAGAAACAGCTACTGGGCAATGTGAGGTGAGGTTATTAGATTGCCCAATGGAGCCATGACGATGAACCTTGGGTTGCAGTGGAGATGCCAGGACTATGGCACAGCTGCTAAGGAGAACTGATGGCTAGGAATGGATTGTTCCCTGGGCTGTGAAGAGCCACACTATAGGGGTGAAACTTAAGCTCTAGGGGCTTTATCACTAGTTACAGATGTCAGATATGGAACTATAAGATTTGATGTTTTCCCTGTTTGAGATTTTGTATTGGTTCAATATTTCCTTGCTATGCCCACTGTCCTGTTTTGCAGTGTGAATGTTTACTCTGTGACATTATGTTCTCTTGGTTTTACAGATCACAGTTAAGAGACCTTGGACTATGTGGATCTTTGAACAGTGTTGAGATTGATAAAAAAAATATGGGGACTAAGTGCATTGCATTTTACATCATGAATAGCCATCAGTTTAATGGGGTCAAGGGTAGGATGTAGTGGATTGAATTTGGTTTCTCCCATTAACTAATAGTTATGAATGCTTGATTCCCAGCTTATGACAATTTTGGAGGTAGAGCCATGCTAGAGAAGGTATTGTGCTGGGCATGGGCTTAGGGATGACATAGCCAGCTCCCTCCTTCCAGAACTTGGCTCACTCTCCTGCTGCTATTGTTCACCTGATATTAGCAAGGAAATGTTGTCTAGCCTCTGCTCATGCTATCCTTTCACTTGCCATTATGCTTCCCCTTGAGTCTATAAGCCAAAGTAAACAACTTTCCTCCCACTATCTGCTTTTGGTCAGGTGCTTTGTGCCAGCCACAAGAAGGTAACTTCCAACAGTCTGTTTTTTTTTGTTGTTGTTGTTTTTTTTTGTTGTTTTGTTTTTAGGAAACCTCCTTACTGACATATTTGTGTGTGTGTGTGTGTGTGTGTGTGTGTGTGGTATTATGGTGCATGTGATGGTGTGTGGTCTATGCATGTGTGTGTAGATGCACACACCACATGCACATGCATGCAGAGGGCATAGGAAAACGTTGGGTTTCCTTCTTTTATTGATCATGTGCATATTTCTTTGAGATTGGGTCTCTTCCCTCAACCTCTACTTGGAGCTGCTAGCTATAAGCAAGCAAGCCCCAGCTATTGTCTAGTCTCTGTTCTCCCTCTCCAGTGGACTGTCATTACAGACTGTATAGCAATACTCAGCTTCTTTTGTAAAAAATGCATTGTTTTGGAGTTTAACTTTGTGGTCTTTAGGCTAAGAGGCATTCATTTTTAAGTGAAAGTGTTATCTTCCCAGCCCACAGTATTTTAAACATTGAGGTGTAAATTGTTAAACTAAATCAAACTTGAGGACTTCGTTAGTACAACTTGAAGACTTATTACAAATCTATACTCCGATGTGACCAACACCCAGATCAATATGTAAAGCATTCCTATTATTCTGGAAAGGCTCCCCTGTGCCCCTTTCAAGTTAACATCTCCCCTTAAGAGATCAACACCATGGAGTGGGTTTACCCATTAATGCTACATTTATGGACTCATATACTAGGTACACTCTTGTGTATCTGTATTCCTTCATGCAATGCATCATTTCAGAGTTCATTCATGTTTTCTTCTATGTTATGCCTGTTTTTCAGTGGCATTCTTTCAACAATTTGGGTTGTTTCCAGTTTGTGACTCATGAATAAAGCTATTATGAACATATTTTTGGTGTGTGGTTATGTATGCAAGCACGGGTATGCTTGGAGATCACAGCATAGTTATGGAGGTCAGAGAACAAGTTTATGTGCTAGTCCTCATCTTCCACCTTGAGACAAGGCCTCTCATTGCTCACTACTGCATTCAGCAGGACTGCAAGCTTCCAAGAATTTGCCTGTCTCTACCTCCCATCTTACTGGAGTCACCCAGGGATTTCAGGGCTTCTGGGGATCCAAACTCAAGCATTCACTCTTGCATGGCAAGCATTTTATCCACTGAACCATTCTCTAGTACCCTGAACATTCTTGTAGAAGTCGTTTTGTAGACACATGTGCTCATTTGTCTTAGAAACTTACTGGTAATTACTGGGTTATTGTTACTGCACATTTGATTTTATTTAAAACAAAAAGACATTCTTTCACAGTGGTAATGCCATCTTATATTCCAATCAGTAGTATCATGATTCCAGTTCTTCAACATCCTTTGTATTATCAGTATTTACACTGCTTGTCATCCTGTTAGGTGTCTACTGACATCACATTATAATTTTCATTTGCATTAATCTGATGATGGTAATGTTGAGGACCTTTTCATGTACTTATTAGCCATGCTTATGACTTATAAAATGCCTACTCCAGAATTTTGCCCATTTTTCAACTGAGTCATTCATCTTTTTATTAATAATTTATAGAATTGTGATATATAGTGATACAAGTCCTCTATCATCCAGCTTCTTAAACTGTGGGTCATGGAAATGAATATGGGCATTGTCAAAAAGTTGGCAAGAGGAAAAGGCTTCTGAATGTCTAACAACTAAAAACTAATACAAAATAAAACAAAAAAATGATTTGATGTATTTCTGGCAGCTCTCACACCACTCAGCACATGAACTTTGTACTATGCATGCCATCACCACACACTGCCAACAAACACTGCCTGAAAACACGTTGGCTCTGATCCGAGAAGATTAGAAATTGCACTACTTTTACTGTACTTTTTTTTCACTTTTATAGGTTTTCTGCTTGTCTAGAAACATAATGGCTTAAAAGTATGAACCACTAAGACTTTGTAGTTTCTTACCCTCATTCCTTATTGTGTATCAAATTACCCTTTTGATTTTATGGTGTTTGTTAAAATATATGATTTTAAAAATTGCTGCCCCAGCTGTTGACTGGAGTATCATTAACATAATATTTCTTTTTTTCCCCTTTTTCAGAGGATGCTGCAGCTATTACTGGGATGTCTGGGTAGGGGTCTCTTGGAAGACTAAGCAGTCTTCACACTCTCTTCAACAGCAACTCAAGCCAACTCTGTGAAATGGATTTAATGACTAGATGAAGGCAAAAGGATGTGTAGACAGAAATTGTATTTTTATAGGGGGAAGGTCAAATTATGCTCAAACCAAAGAAGTAAAACTAATGGTGAAATTTCAGGCATGATTAGGCAGCGAGAATGAGGAATGCCTTTGTTTACTGGGTGCTTACTTTTCCTAGACCCTAGTTGTGTCAGGCACAAAAGGCATATTTGCCCTTAAGAAGTTCAGCGTAGTGGCAAAGGCAAATAATTAATCAAATGAGTGACGTTCAGACTGACTCTGTGTGCCACCAGCCCCTGGAAGAA
Organism: Dipus sagitta; assembly: GCA_036346955.1. Classification (NCBI taxonomy): domain Eukaryota; kingdom Metazoa; phylum Chordata; class Mammalia; order Rodentia; family Dipodidae; genus Dipus; species Dipus sagitta. The sequence goes on from CM070776.1 coordinate 3,041,792, forward strand.
AGGGAAAGGATCCATTTCGGGTCCTCAGGTTATGGATTTGGAATGCCTTCAGAGTGCCTGAAACTGCTTTCATATGGAAAATAACCTTTTTTATTTGAAAGATAAAAGAGAAAATAATTTGTTTTGCTCTTCACACATTTCACATAGGAACACATATTCTGGAAACAAAGCAGTTCATTCTTATTGCTAATGTCTGAGATATTCATTAAACTGCTCACTGGTAGATAGATGATTTCTGAGTCGTCTCATACCAACTCCAGAGATGGCTGGCAAGAGGATCAAAAGCATTAACACCATAGCTGTATCATGGGTCAGTCGGGGAAACAGAGGCTACACTAGGCACGTCAGGTGGAAAGGGTTTCAACATAGAAATTAGTGCTTTGCAGCACTATTAACAGGCAAGAAACACAAGGTCAAAGGAGGTGAATGAAAAAGGAAGGCGGCAGACACTGGAGACCTCAGACCTCAACTTGAAGCACCAAAGTGGAAAATTCTCCAATGACTCCCAAGAGGCTGCTGAAGTGCTCAAGAATCTCTGAAAACTCCCTCCGCCTATCCCAACCCAGCCTTAGCTATCAAAGGTGTAAGTCTCAGGAGTTTCTTTGGAAGCTTCTGTAAACTTCATTTGTCCTGGATCTGACTGTTGAGAAAAACAGAGCAGCTCTGTTTCAGTGCCTTCCAAATCCCATGCAAGTTCCTCTCATTAGAAAACTCTAAATCAGAATTGCCAGGACAGGGATATACTTCTCAGCTTATCTTCTGACAAGGAGAAATTCCAATAGGAGGTGGTGATGCCAAGTATACCAGACAGTCCTATTCCCAACTGAAAGCCCAATGGCTAACACACAGCAGGGCTTATATAAGTGGTGCCCAACAGTGTCACCACTCCTGAAACAAAGATGCTGAGTAAGCACTTAACTTCACAATGTTTGTGACTCCTATTTTGTTTTTCCTCCAGGATCTTTGTCCACCACATAGCCTCACCTTGCCTGCCTCTCCACAGTGCTGTGACCAAACAAGAAATGGGTGGACACAATCAAAGAAAGTAACTGCAGAATGTTTCAGCAGCATTGAAAAACATAAAAGGAGTATGGGTCCTAGCATAAAAGTGGGACCAGAGGGCTCATTCTGGCTTTGGTGCTATCAAGCTCTATGAAACAACTGAACTTGGGTTAACTTTTAATGAAATAATTCAAAGGCTAAACTACTGAGAAAAATACACAGTATCTCTTTAAGAGTTCAGCCCAACAATGCATCTCCCTTCTGTGTGGTGAGGAGGAGACTAACCCAAAACAACTAAGCAGCACTCTTCTTCCCAACTATCAAGGCCAAGACAAACAAGGGAAGACCAAGGAACTGTCACAGATTAAAGGAACCTGAGCAGACATGTGACAAATAAATGCCAGGTAGAACTTGCATTGACTCTTAGAAGAAAAATTTAAAAAAAAAAACTGTAATGAAAAGCCAGCATTGTACCATTGTTAATTTCTTCTTTATATTAGAGAGAGCAAGAGAGAGAGAGAGACAGAGTGAGACAATTGGCATGTCAGGGCCTTAGGCCACTAAAATTGAACTCCAGAGGCATGTGCCACGTTGTGTGTCTGCCTGATATGGGTTCTAGAGAGTTGAACATGGGTCCTTGGGCTTTGCAGGCAAGCCCCTTAACTGCTAAGCCATCTCTCTGGCCCTCAATGTTAATTTGGAGTTCTGATGCAAGTACCATATTTACATATGGAGACACCAGGGTAAGGCAAGTGAAGCATATATGGGAACCCTGTACTTCTGCAAGCTCATCTGTAAGTCCAAAATTATGCTAATAACAAGTGAGACAAATAAGACTGCTATTAAAATAATACCAAGAGTGATTGCATCATTTTGTACTGGGCCTGTTCCACATGGAAATGCAATATATTGGGGAACTAGACAAAGCTCATTTCTTCTAATGTAATAATGGAACAGCAGAAAAATGAGCTGCATGAGTTTGAGGGGACCCAGGAGGAGCATGGATAGCTGCTGCTCAATGTGATGGGTCGTCAAGGCTCCATGAAGAATGAATGGCTTTGGCTAAAGGTTTAGTCACGTAAGACAAAGGAGCATCTCAGAAACTGATGACAGACAAGGAAAATGACACGAACCAAGCTCTGATACCCTCACCAGAGCATGGAACTTTAAAGAGCCCTAAACCATAGCAGCAAGACGAGAGGATGAAAACACCCACCCACAAGTATTCTCCCAGGCATACCTCTCTTTAACACCCACCCACAGGTATTCTCCCAAGCCTACCCCTGGTCAACACCAACCCAAAGATAATCTCCCAGGCCTAACTCTGATAAATACCCACACACTGGTATTCTCCCAGGGCTACTTGTGTTCAACATCCACCCACAGGTATTCTCCCAGACATACCTCTGTTTAATACCCACCCACTGATATTCACCCAGGCCTACTTCCATTCATGCCCTTAATTATTTTGGTACCTTCCAAGGAAACAAAAGCTTTGAATGAATGAGGTTACATTGCTACTCCAAGGGCACAGAGCCTCAAAAGAGAAATTAAGTTGTTAAAGTAAAATAAAGTTGTATTTCCTGCCCACCTATATTTGTGGACACAGTTTGAACCCACTGATCTTCAAAACTGGTTTTACTAATTAAATGAGATTACCAATTGTTACATCACAAAGCAGACAAAGAAAACTTCAAATGTTTATTGTCTATTTACTTTGAAAACATAAATGAACTCATCAAATACAAGAATTATGACAGGCATTTAGAGCTAATATGAGTGACAAGTTTGCTCTGTACAATTTTGAAGATATTAAGGGCCCAATAAAATTTAAACTTAACACTAAGTATCTTCATTTATTTTCAACATCAAATGTGACTTTCATAGAAGGGGTATCATATTACGACTCAAACCACGGGGATGAACTGTTTGGAACACTTTCTTAAAAATTAAAGGGAAATGCTGGAACTAGCTACCTGTGCCTAATTTTAAATTTTAGTTAGCTAAACTGAAGTTTTTTTTAATTTTTAAATTTTAATTTAAAAAAAATTAAATTTGGTTCCTCTGATTAGCCACATCTCAACTCTTCAATAGCTGTATGTGCTTCATGACTACCACTCTGAACAATGTAAATTAAATTTTTAATGAAACAAAATATGGTGTTCATGTTTACATTATTGTTGATAGTTCTTTTTGGATAGAGCTACTCCAAAGAACTTAAAGAACAAACATCATAATAAAATGTTAGTCTTGAAAAGTGTTTGCAAATATCAACTTTTGATTCTATGGTTTTGCTACCAGTCCAGGAGATATTTCAGATACCAAAAATATATATGTATATTCAATTTTAAATCCACATGTTCTATTTAGTATTTATTCTTACCTATATAATTCTACTTTTCTTTTTGCAATTTTACTTTTAATTTGCCAATAGCTGTATACACTTATGGAGTATGATATATATTTTTATGTGTTTACAGTGTACATTTCTTTTTTATGTCAGCTCTATCACCAGTAGTTTGTGAAATTACTTGTGAAAGTGAATGTTGAAGCCAGTGACTATCTTATATGAATAAGTCTAAATATCTTTGGTCAGAACTTGTTTGCTCATTATGGAAGATTTTTTTTAGCTCAAGATCCTTTTACCTTCCTACTTTTTAAAACTTTTGTAAACACACTCTAAAACAATTATGGATATAGAAATACTATAGTTTTGTTATGATAACGACAACTGCTATTTATCTATTTATTTGGAGAACAAAATCTTAAAATATGTTGTCTTTTATTTTTGGTTCTGGGACTGAACCAATCCTTGTACATACTAAAATTTGTACTCTACTACTTTAGCTATGTGTACTATTTCCTAAAATAGCTAAGATTTTTATGTCTAATCCTTATAAAAACCTACTGTATTTCACTAAAATACTCTAAATGTTGAACTCAGTTTTCAAAAATGTAAGAAGTATGTATGTGTTTAACTGGCTGTGTAAAAACATTACTATTTTTAAAGTCACAAAAATTGTAACACTTGACCATTCTCACACTAGTAAAAGTATTTGATGATAGATGGGCATTACTTTCTATTGTACTTCTTGCTCTGTCAAAAAAAAACCCTGAATTTCAACTAAGATGAACTTTTGTATCACAAGTAAATGGTTATAACCTAAGGTTGAGCTGAACTATTACATAGCAAAAATCTGCTTAATAACCAATTTAAAAATTGTCTGAAATGAATGTATTTAGGATTTTTTGATAATTGTAATGTCATCTTTTACCTTTCAGTCTAACAAAATGTTTCTCAGACACAAGTGTCCAATGAAATTATACCTGTTTCCTATGGCTAAAACGTTCAAGAACTTTCTCTAAAACAAGGGCTTAGGTTCATAATAAAGTCTTCACAGGCAAAGGATTCCTTTCACTTTTCCAATATTTCTGACAATATCCTCTGAGAGCACTTTTATCTAAATGAATTTCTGATTAATACTTTCTTTTAAATGAAACACTGATAGATTTAAATGTGTGCTCATTTAAACTAGTAGAATGTACCAGTAAAATACGGCAAACATAGTGCAACCTTTATACCCAGACATCTGAAAACCCAAGCATGATCTCAGTGTCTGAATTTGTTCAGGTTCTTATGATGCATAATGGCATACTATTATATTTTAATTATTTAAGAGAAACCCTAAGTCTCCTAAAAGGATCCTATGTTCAAACTGGGCAAATTCCTGAGATAAATTGTTATCTAGAGGCAAGTAAAAGAACACTGCTCTTCTCAAGAGTAAATCAAAAGAATGCAGGTCTTGTCTCTGGAAGGCTGAAGTCAAACAAATGTGATAGCAATTCAGTGATTCTGAAGGAAGTTTTAGAAACACTGTGTTTCTAATAGATGTAAAGCACACCTCCTTTCTGATTCAGTTGTTTCCATTCACTTGGCAAATATGGAATTTACGTTGAGGTTACTATGCTTAACACTGTCGACTGTACTTCCAACTAGAGCTCTCTACCTATGCGTGTCGCTGACACTCAGATTTCACCAACATAAGGGCTAAGTACATCACTCTACCTCTACATTCAAACAACCATGTCAACAAAGCATTTCTTTTAGGCTTTAAAAGAGCATTGGCTAGTTTTTCAGAGGTCAATGTAAAACTTTTCTGTCATAACAACAGGGCTCATTTTAGACTTAAAACGTGAAAAGTTACAGAACATCTACAATCTTAGAGAAAACAGGCAACTGCATCGATTGTATCAGGATGCCTTGCTTCTGCTGAAATGAAAATATCTGTTGCTGGAAACTACTCTGGCTCAGCAGCAGCTGCCAAATTATGCGGGCCACGCCTCAGAGTCTGGAGACAGCCGTTGATGGCCGTGACACACACCCTCCAATAGTACCCGGTTTCGTATAGGTCATACTCGGCGTAGTGGTCTTGGAGGAACTCTGGCAGTAAAGACACAAGCAGAACAGAACAGTCAGTGGGCAACTGATTTTCAGAGAAGTTAATTTATCCACCTTTCATTCCGCTGCTGTTTTCTTTGTCTTGGTTTCTTCAGTGCTTGGGATCAAACCCAAAGCTATGTAACTGAGCTCCACCCTCAGCCTATGTCATTAAGACTCTAAGCAAAATACATGGTTACAATCTTTCTTAAATTAGTTGAACAACTCTTTTCATAGCACCATTCTTAAATTCTTAAAGCATCATAATCTCCCATGATCATGTTACATGCCATACTAGAAGTCCTCAACTGTCTGAAGTACCTAAGGTCCGCTTTTCTTATTCTGAAGTGTATCAAGCATGCGTCCAGCATGCTGTCCATTCTCTCAAATACAAGCATGCTGAGCCCTTGCAATACACAAGAAGCTGCAGTGCCTTCATACTGGACACTCGACAAGCTATTGCTGCTTACTTTTGCTACTGCTGGCTTTATCTCTGATGAAAGGAAATGAGAGGTTATAGATCTTGCATTTACAGGACAGTGCATTATAAGGGAAGGTGACATAGTAGCACCATTCAAGTGTACTCTTAAGAGAAGGTGGAAGGATAAAAAGGAAGGCAAAGAAGAGTTCTCCTGGGTACCTTTGTAGGTAAGGACTGCAGTATGCTTGAGCCCTTAGGAAAGGATCTGGTAATCCCTATAAGTCGGCATTAGTTGATAATATTGATTTCATTTGTTTCTCCACAGAATAGGTTGATAAACAAGGAGAATGTCATTAACAGAACATATATCCAAAATGTTTAGCAATGCATGTGTCAAAGCCTTTCCCTCCCAAAGGACTACTGCGACATCAACAGTAACCTGGAAGGAAGCTTGTGTGGCTAAATCACTGGATCCAGTAACAGGCTATACCTTGATGGACACTTTTATTAGCAAAAAAGGGGGCTAGCAGAAGAAAACATGTCTCACGAGTCCATGACTGTAAAGTAGGGGCAGATCATGACCATGCTACAAGACAATTAAAGGGCCTGGGAAGCTTACACCCAACAGCAGCAATGGGCCAATTTGGCTGTGTTTGCCAAAATGTGTTCCTTAAATATTAGTCCTGAAAGAAGTTTCTCGGGGAAAAGGTTCAGATAGTGTGAATGAGACATTTGATGCTCTGAAGTTAGTCTCCACTTGGGGTATCACAATGTACAAAGTATATTAAATGCTCTGAAAAGCCCACTGAAGACACATAGGACATCAGTAATTTTCACTGATTCAAGGGTTCAAGGTGAAGTGGGGCACATAAACAAGGGTGCATTGTTTGTAAAATGTCTGCTTCTCTTAAGTATATAGAGGCATGTTCTGAGTTACAAGGGAATATGTATCTCTTACTATGAAGCGTGGCAAATTTTAAGGGTAGAAAACAATTGGGTGAGATGATAGAAAATGCTTGTAAAGGGAGCTGTGGTAGGTTTCTTTAGGATCAAACACCAGTGTTCCCATCTGTGGCATGAGGGAGAACCACAGAGGAACCAATGGGAGCCAGGCTGGGGATCAGCTACATCTTTGTTGGCAACCAACAATACAAGTATCATTGTGCTTTCACCTTTGCCCAAGTTATTATTTCACAGAATTGGGGGAGGGGCCTGACTGTATTTACGTGCATCATAGGTAAGATACTAGACTACATCAACGTGCTCCAGGAAAACTAGCAATTTACCTTGCTGGGCTAATTGTTGACATTTTGGCAAGTCAGTGAAGCCGACTTTCAGCTTCAATAAGGGAAGCTGTTGAGTTTCCATACTCATGGCGGACCAAAAACATGGAGCCATCCTCAGTAACCCCTTTCCTGTTCTAGTAAGTTCCTTCAAGGGACAGCATTTAACCTTCTGAACCCCAGGGTGACAAGAGAAGTACAAATCAAGAACCCTGTTAGTCCCTAATGAGAACATACACAATACATTCTCTTTCTCCTCTTCTCCCCTTCACACAATTGGCTTGCATTTATTCTCACAGGCTCTAAATGTAACGAACCTCGGAGAGCTTCAATCCTATTGGAGTCAAGGGCAAACAGACCACACTCCAAATTGCCATAAACGGTACTTCCAACCAGGATTTCCTCTGGATACAGGTAGAGAATGAGATATTTGGCTGCCTGCTCTGGACGAGTCTGCTTTTTTGCTACATTCAGTATTGCCTGTAGTATGTATACATTTCTAGATGGATGTCCAAGATACACTGGAAGCAAAAGACAGAATTAGTTTTTTTTATATTCTATTTTTTCTATCAATTAGTTTTGTACTCAGTGAATACAGTCAAGTTGGTACTTTGAATGCTATAAGCTTACTTAGAGCAATGATTACTAAGACTGTACATTCTTGAGGGAAAATATATGTAAATATTAAAGAAGGAGAGCAATTACATGGAGACCATAATGTTTCAAGATGTTCATAAGAAAAAAACGAGAGAAAAATGAAAATGCCTCCAAAAGTTTTAGAAGATTTGTGAATTATAGGAGCTTTCTCCCACTTTTATGTATTTTCCAAATTTTAGAATTAAACAGTGTAACAGTTGTTACACACTTACTGTAGCAGCTGGCTAGCTCACAACATGCTTAAAGCAAAGTCAGGGTTAGAAAACTGTGACCTATGCTCACCAGAAGGTGCATGAAGCATGGATAATTTTTTGTTTCTTTTATTGTTTTGTTTTTAAATAGCTTATTCATTTTTATTTATTTGAGAGCGACAGACAGAGAAAGAGGGAGGGAGGGAAGGAGGGACAGAGAGAGAGAATGGATGAACCAGGGCCTCCAGCCTCTGCAAACGAACTCCAGACGCATGCGCCCCCTTGTGCATCTGGCTAACGTGGATCTTGGGGAATTGAGCCTCGCACCGGGGTCCTTAGGCTTCACAGGCAAGCGCTTAACCGCTAAGCCATCTCTCCAGCCCAATTTTTTGTTTCTTTATCCAGTAATTTTTATTGTTATTTAAGTTAGATAGCCTGTCTCTATGGGTACAACCTTAAAAGATAAAGCATTTAAAATTACTTTTACAATGAAAAATATATTTATATCACTTCAAAACTCCCTTTGAACAGGATTCCAGTTTCATATTCTACTGAATGTGGACATAGGGTCAGGACAGAGAAGGAATCAAGTTTTGTCCCCTCAGAAACCACACATTTGTAGTAGTATGTTCAAGGCCAGCATCCTGGGGAGGATGCCTTCAGAAGCACAGGGGGTGGTGGCCAAAGTACCTACAAAACACTGACACTTGACACAATACACAGGTAGCAGTGGGAGCAGAATGTCCCAGGGAATGGGATTCATTAATTTGTATCCAAGCCCCTCACTGAGCATCATCAGTATGTCAGCTACAGAGACCAAGAATTGGAGGTCCATCTCAACTTGCAGCTCCTTTCTGTCCCCTGCAGAGGACAGGGCAAGATAGTGTCTCACGTGAGAGCTTGCACCAGTCAACTGTCAGCAGAGGACTGACTACTCTCTGTGGGAAAAATGATCAGCCTCAGAACCAAGCATCCTTCTTTCATGTAAGAGGCTTAGATTATGCAAGTTCTCCAACAACCATAAAAGTAGAGCACAGTACAGTGACCCCCACAAATGTGTTACTAACATCAGACACTGACTAGCAAGAGAACTAAGTTCTAAAACTCACCCAGTTCATCAGAAGTGGCTGCAACATCAGCGCTTTCAAAGTCAGCACAAGTGTTCTGCCCAATAACCCCAGTTTCACTGGTTATAGAAGTCCTCATCTGCTGGAACCACAGAGAAGGGATCTCACCACCATTGTCATTGATTCCACTATACCAGTTTTCAGGCAAGGGGATACTGGGGTTCCTAACCTGAAATACAAAGCCATATTTATAAATGAGGTTTCCAGTGTGAGAAAATATGTTCACTTGCCAACATCTACCAAGACTCTAAGATGATAAGGAAATAACATTCTCAAAAGATTGCTGTTATGAGTATCTAGTACCCCAATATTGCCTGGAAGGGAGAAGCTGTGTGTAGTCTCCTGCAAGTTGCCATGAGGGACCTCCATCTAAAGAACTGTACAACTGCTGGTGCAAAATAGGTGTTAGGGGTAGCCAGATGTCTTAGTGGTAAAAGCACTTGCCTGTAATGCCTAAGGACTCAGGTTCAATTCCCCAGTACCCACATAAAGCCAGATGCACGAGGTGGTGCATGCGTCTGGAGTTCGTTTGCAGTGGTTGGAGGCCCTGACAAACCCATCCGCTCTCTTTCTCAAAATAAGCAAATAAATAAATAAATACTTTTAAAAAATAGGTGGGTGGCCGGGCGTGGTGGCGCACGCCTTTAATCCCAGCACTCGGGAGGCAGAGGTAGGAGGATCACTGTGAGTTCGAGGCCACCCTGAGACTACATAGTGAATTCCAGGTCAGCCTGGGCTACAGTGAGACCCTACCTCAAAAAACCAAAAAGAAAAAAAAAATAGGTAGGTGATGAATATTTCAAGGAAAATGAATAAATGAGTTCCTTGTGGCTGGCAAGTTTTGCTTTTGAAAAAATGTTTCATGTATTTGTTTTTGTTCTCTTTTCGTGGTGGTTTTAAAATCTACCTTTACATATGACTTGTCCTAGGAAATCATTTTCAAAACATCTCATGTGACCAAGCCCGGTGACACACGCCTGTATCCCAGTTATTTGAAAGGACAAGGCAGGAGGATCACTTGAGAGCACAGGTTTGAGACTAGCTCTAGAAACAATCAGGCCAAGACTTAAAAAGTGCCTTGTATGATTTTAATACGCACATGGGGGTAAGAACCACTATTCTAGTTTAGGGCCTCTTAAATTTTAGGCTGCTCCCAAATAATACAAGCAGGGGAGGTCTTGTTAAAATGAATTTTCTGCCTCAGTGAGTCTGATGTTGAATCCAAGGCTACATTTCTTGCCTTTCTTAAGATTCCTGCCCCTGGGCCCCAGGCTCACTTTGAGTGGCAAGGACCTATCTGGTTTCTTATCAAGTACACAGAAAGCACCTGAAAGATGCTACTTCTCTTCTGCCTAAGCAAATATGCAAATTAAAATTTCCAGGCAGCATATTAATTTTACATGCAAACTGTTTAGGGTCCCATTTTTGAAGGCTATAAAATGGAATGTTAAAAATAAGCAGATCTGGTTTCAGACAAATTGCACTTGAGTTATCACTGAAATCCAGCCACTTGCTAGGAAAACATCAGCTCAACTACGAATATTCTTGGTAAATGGTTTCTGTAAGATTACCTAAAGAGACAGGAGTGACAAAGCATGGTGAGAATAAAATGGGGTCTTTAGAGAGGTTGACGGAAATTACAAATTGACATTAAATCTATCAGGAAAAGAGAATCCTTAAGACACACTTCTCTAGTGGCCAATGTGCAGTTAGTGAATCCAGGTCACTCTGGGCTAGAGTGAGATCCCACCTTGAATAACAGAAACAGAAACAACAACAAAAAAGGCTGGCCAGGTGTGGTGGTGCATACCTTTAATCCCAGCACTCATGAGGCAGAGGTAGGAGGATGACCATTGAGTTCAAGGCCACTGTTCAAGGCCACTCTGAGACTACATAGTTAATTCCAGGTCAGCCTGGGCTAGAGTAAGACCCTACGTCAAATCACCAAATAAATAAATAAATAGGGCTGGAGAGATGGCTTAGGAGTTAAGGCACTTTCCTGTTAAGACTAAGGATCCAGGTTCAGTTCCCCAGAACCCATGTAAGCCAGATGCACATGGTGGCACATGTATCTGGAGTTTGTTTGCAGTGGCTAGAGGTCCTGGTATGCCTGTTCTCTGTCTCCCTATCTCTAATAAGTAAATAAACAGAAATATTTTTAAAATCAATAAATGAATCTGTAATGGACTTGGAAGACAAGAGTGAATGAGAAAGAAACAAGCTTGCTCTTATCATAGGGTTTAAAATATAAAATAAGTTTAACCTCAAGACCTGCATTATTTTGGCCCAGGCCTTGCCATCACTAGAAGTGAACAACTAGTGATGGTCCTGGCCTGTACTTTCTTTGGCATGTGGGCCTGGCCACCAATGCAAGAACCAAGAAACACCCATATCTGGCCCCTTTTTGTGTTAGTGAAATACAGAAAAAAAATGCTGTTTTATAGCTGAGCATTTCTCTAGGATAGCCCTTGGCCTCAAATATATTAATTGGAACATTATGTTTATCTTTAGGTTATGTTGTAGAGTACAAATATCAAATACTGAGATAAACAGCCAATTTGCTTTTAAAAGAGTATCTCCTGCTGCCTAATTTAAGTAAACAACATATAGCCTAAAGATTCTATGCAGTAGGTTCTGGAGTTATATATAATACAAACACAGCAGTTTCAGTAATAAGATGAAAAATAACTTACCTCAGGTATTTCAGTTTCCGTATACAAATACTTAATCATAGTACTAATTGTAGTAATACAGTTTTTCCAGTCTTTTCCCTGTTCTCTCAAATCATACTTGGGGAAAACAGTTGTCAGATATTCTGCAAACAGCGAAAGTATTCATAAATATTAGAACAGAAGCTAAGTATTATATGAATAAGAAATGTCTTATTTAAAATAAATAGATTTTTTTCTCTTGCTAATTACCACTCTTTTGTCTGTCTCTTTCTGAGAGCTTAGCAGTTTCTCATGGAAGATTTCTTTACAAAAAAAAAAAAATCTAACCTAGGCAGCAAGTACTATGCTCATGTGTTATAAGGAAAATGTATGTAACCAAATGCCAACTAAGCCACGTCTTTTCAGGGTGCTAAAGGACATTAAACAGTTAAATGAGTATGTCAGAATGGAAATGAAGAAGGAATATGATTGTAAACATCATCTATTTACTGATACACTTATCATGTCTATCTTCGCCCAAAGTATTCCTTCTGCATTAAATGAGACCTAGCCAGAGAGGCCTTCGGAGCAGAACACAAGCATCCCTGCTCAGTGAAGCTTCTTCAAACCTCCTCAAAGCAGTTACCCTGCTCTAAGTCCCTTGTTTGTTTATGTTTGTTTGTTTGTTTGAGGGAGGGTCTCACTCTAGCCCAGGCAGACCTGTGACTCACTATGTCATCTCAGGGAGGCATCGAACTCACAGCAATCCTCCTACCTCTGCCTCCAGAGTGCTGGGATCAAAGGCATGCACCACCACACCCAGCTAGAATGGATTTTAACTACCGCCATCTATATGCCTCCTAGACTTTGAGCTCCATGCAGGCACAGGACTACTTATGTGTTCAGTGCCTTTGACTCCCAGCACCTCAGTCCACATTTGTGTAATGCAAGAAGCCTGAAGCTTATTTGGATTAATCATGAGATCCTACTTCTGTGTAGTTAAGTCACTAGTACTGACAGGCTTTTATTTTGCCCATCCTCCTTTCATTTATTTACTCATTCATTGATTTGAATTTTCTTTATTTATCTCCCAACAAGTTTCACTGCTAAACTTAAACTGACTTATTACTCAACATAAGCAACTACAATCAGTAAGGTTGGTCTTAGTCCACCAACGTAGGGGCAAATTTTATTCTTGAGAAACTGCAACCTGTTGCTTATCACTAAATTGTATAATCAAGGTCACCTAGATGAAATAAATTAACACTTCTAAAACTTAATTCTTTTTTTAACTGCCAGTAATATTCCACATGGCCACGTGATGATAAAGCCAAGATTCCATAGTAACTTCAACATACCTCTTATGGCAGCCAATTTGTTATTATCTAGAGGTACACAACCTGGGGAATGGCTTCTCACTGAGCTGAAAAGCAGGGTTTCCTCATTGAACAGCACAGTAACCAAGTAGGAGGCTGCGTAATTGGGGGCGGCCTTATTTCGTGCAATCACCAAATGAGCTTTATGTATCTTGACGTCTCTGCATGGATCACCAAGATATCCTTTAAAAACACAGGAGAAAAGGATTTCTTTAAGGCAAGGAAACCACAAAGTTCCCAAAAAGTGAAACTAACAGATTATTAACAGAAATTTTTCTTTGGCTGATTTTTTTCAAAGCATATTTCTTCTTTCCCTTAAATAAGTCTCTGATGTCTATCCATCTGTTAACATTCTTCATATTTGCTGGTCTTGGGCTTGTATGTTTCAACTAATCTCTTCATTAGCTTGAATAAGTGTAATTGTTAGGCTCCATGTGCGTATGTAAACAATTTACTCTATTTTTCCACTTTTCCCTTTTATATTCAAGGTAAACCCAGAATTCTATTGCCAAGTGAGTATATGTATTCCAAAGACTATATGGGAAGTATGGGTGGGCATAATAATGAAAATTTTATGGAGAATCTGCCATATAGCATATCAATATATTGCCTCTAGAAACTCAATTTCACCATTCTGACAAACCTATCATCATTCCCATTTAGCAGAAGAGGAAACTGATACCCAGGGAAAGTGAGTTACTTAAAACAAGTTATACTGCTTTTTACAGGGCCAATTTTCAAATATTAAGTGTGTCCAAGTGCTTTGAACCAGTCTTCTGCTAATACCTTTTATTCTTTTCTCCTGCTTTTAAAACAATGAGGTTATACTTATACAATGAGGTATACATACATGATGGAATACTGCTTCTTCAGTTACATATTCTGAACATTCCTGGTTTTGTAGTTGTATTATTTCTTTTTTGTTGTTGTTGTTTTTCGAGGTAGAGTTTCACTCTAGCCCAGGCTGACCTGGAATTCACTATGTAGTCTCAGGGTAGCCTCGAACTCACTGAAATCCTCCTACCTCTGCCTCCTGAGTGCTGGGATTAAAGGCATGTGCCACCACACCTGGCTAGTTGTATGATTTCATTTAATTGAAATGAAATAAAAATCATATAAATTTATCTATGTTATTAGAAGACCATGTAGTTAAGTTACCATTGAGGAATATTTTGTGCATGGAATGGGACATGAACTGGCTTTTCTGGTATTAATATTCCATAAATGCATTCAAGTTGAAGAAAACCCATCAATCTTCATCTGCATCCTTATCATGATGATTTTCCAGATAGGTAATATTTATGTTGAGAATATTAGAAGTATCTTAACCAATTCCTGGCTATTACCTATTTGCTTCTAATTTTTCATGGTTCTATAAAAGAACATTCTTGTATAAGAAATTATTTATTTTTTAAACTTTTTTGGTTTTTCAAGGAAGGGTTTTACTCTAGCCCAAACTGAACTGCAATTCACTACATAGTCTCGGCGATCCTCCGACTTCTTCCTCCTCAGTGCACGGATTAAGGGTGTGCACCACCATTCCAGGCTTCAACATTTCCATTGAGAATTTTCATAAATACAAACAATACAACATGATCATAATAATCCCCTCCCCATCATCCTCCCTTTTCCCCCTGCCAAATCCCCCCTCCACTGAATCCCTTCTTCTAAGAAATGATTTCTTTGACACAAGGTCTTTAGGGCTGGGCTTACTTGCTTTAGCCTCCATAGTTCCAGACTTGTGCCATCACACCTACTTTTACCAAACTTTTAAAAAATATTTTTTTATTTATTTATGTGAGAGAGGGAGGCAGAGAAAGATAGAGAAGGAAGAAAGAGAGAGAGAATGGGCATGCCAGGGCCTCCAGCCACTGAAAACGAACTCTAGATGCATGCACCACCTTGTATATCTGGTTTATGTGGTACTGGGGAATTGAACCTGGGTCCTTAGACTTTGAAGGCAAGTGCCTTAACCACTAAACCACCTCTCCAGCCCCTTTATTGAACTTTTAATGTAATTATTATATATCTAATAGAAGTAGGATTACTGAGTCAACTAGAATAATACTTCTACAAACAATCCTTCAGAAAATTTGTTCCAATTTATAATTTTAGTAAGAGTGTGTCAAAGTGCTCATTTTAGTCAAATAAGTAAACTTGTTGAAATTTCTTCTGCTTCAGAAAACAAATTTATAGAGGACTGCTGTCTTTTAGGAAAGAAGACAGAAAATTATATTCTGGGCCAATCCCAGGGTCCACTGATGTGAATGGAGATGAAGATCACACATCCATTATGTGTGCTCTGTAGCTACTTTCTCACTACCACAGTGGAGATCAGCACCTGGGACAGACAATACTGTCTAGCTCTTAACATAAAATGTTTTCTTACCTGAGCTCTAGGACAGTAAAGATAAGCATTTAGTGATCAAGACAAAAAGTAACTACATGATGTTTCGAAGGCCTGCTCTTAAGAGGACACAGAGCCTAGAGTCCTCTCATCTCTGCCATGGTGGCTTGGCAGACCATACACTGAAATATTAAGAAACATGAGCTTTGAAATCAGAGAGAATTGGAATAGAGTTCACAAGTATGAGTCACCTACTCTGAGACCTTGGGGATGGAGGTAATTGATGTACCAATGTCACATGGTCATTATGAAAATAAATGAAAAGGCATATGTCAGTTAATCATTGCATACAGTACATTTTCCACAGGAAAAACTTACTGAATACATGTCATTATTATAAATATCACCTAAAACTGGCCCTCAAAATGGGAGAGAAAAAAATGCTTCTAACTAGTCTGTATCAAAATATTGACTAATGTAATAGGTTAGACAGATAATTACAATAGGTATCCTTTCAGACTCACTAATGAAAGGATAGGCAATCATTGAATCAAAAAGCTGATGCCTCAGAAAAACTAATAGATCAACTAAACCTCTAGAAAGACATAAATAAAAGCAGTGACAACTGCATTATGGTGGCCCACGCCTGTAATCCCAACACATGGGAAATTAGGCAAAAAGACCACAAATTCAAAGCAAGTCAGGACAATATATATAGTAAGTTCAAAGTGTTCCTGGGCTACATAGGGAGGGATCACAGAGAGAAATGAGGAAAATGAGGTGAAAGAACATAAATCAATGACTATCAGGAAAGAAACAAGGAATTTCACTGCATATCCATCAGCCATCAAAAAGATGATGGGTAATCTACAAAGCATTGATGTTTTCAGTAACTTAGAAGATATAGACCAATTGCTCCAAAAATGAAAATTAACACTCACCCATAATAATACAAGCAGCTTGAAAAGTCTTATAATAATTGAAGAAATTAAATTAAGTAGTCTCCCAAAAGGGGCCAACAGGCTCCAAAAGGGATCTACAGGCTCAAGTTATTGGAGACCCTAACCAAATGTTTAAAAATTTAAAAGAATGTTCAAACATTTGTTTATAAAGTAGAAGAATAAGGAACACATACTGCTCATTTTATTAGTTTACTATGTGTTCTAAGCCACCCAGGGATACATAGTGAGACTTTCTATCAAAAAAATACATGGGGCTGGAAATATGGTTTAGCAGTTAAGGCTCTCGCCTGTAAAGCCCAAGGACCCATATTTGACTCTCCAGATCCCAGGTAAGCCAGACACACAAAGTGACACAAGTGTACAAGGTGGCACATGCCTCTGGAATTCAATTGCAGTAGTTGAAGGCCCTGGTGTGCTAATTCTCATTCTCCCTTTCACAAAAAAGACAACATATTAAAGATGCCAGTTCTCCTCATTGTGATCTGTAGGTTTTAACATAATTCCTATCAAAAGACCATCAAGTTTTAAAACATAAGCAAGGTTATTCTAACAATACTATTGAAGGCCATAGGACCTAGAACACATAAAACAATTGTGAAAAATTATAAATAGGGAGGGTCACTCGACCTGATGCTAAATGCTAAAGCTTAGTGTATAACAATAGTAATCATGACAGTGTGCTTTGACAGACCAGGTATAGAAACAGAGCGGTGAAAGCTGGGCATGGTGGCACACGCCTTTCATCTCAGCACTCGGGAGGCAGAGGTAGGAGGATCACCATGAGTTCGAGGCCACCCTGAGACTACATAGTGAATTCCAGGTTAGCTTGGGCCAGAGTGAAACCCTACCTCGAAAAAAACAAAATAGAGCGGTGGAACAACATAGAGAATCCAAAAATAGACATATATAAACATGCTCCATTGAAACCCAAGGCTTTACACATGCTAGGCAAATTCTGTACCACTGAGATAAACCCTATCCTTCTGATTGATATTTGGGTGAAGTACCAAAGAATTACATGGAGCAGGACTAGGAGATGGCTCAGCTGTTAAGGTGCCTACCTGAAAAGCCTAAGGTTCCAAATTCAATTCCCCAGTACCTACTTAACACCAGATGTGCAAGGTGGCTCATGCATCTGGGGTTTGCAGTGGCTAGAGGCCCTGGCATGCCTATTTTCTCTCTGCCTCTTTTTCTCTCTCTACCTCTCTCAAATAAATAAGCAAACAAAATACTAAAGGAATTACATGGAGGAACCACACTAACTCAAAAATCAGCAACTGAATGACCATAGGATAAATAATAATAATAATCACAGTAACTTTGACCTAAGCCTCACACTTTACAGAAGAGTGGAAATTCAAAATGGGTCACAATCTAAGTCATCCAGAAGCAACAAACCTTAAACCTTATGCCATGAGAGCTTCCCTTTTTCCAAAACATCTTCTGATAAATTACACTTAGAAAAATGACTAACAAAATTCATCATGAAAAATGAAAACAATTATACTATTATTTCAACAATCAACAAAATGTTAACATTTCAGAATCTATTTCTCATTAAATGATTTTAAAATTAATAAACTGTCCATGAACATTATTTTTAAAATATTAAGTTAATAACTATTGAAGAAAGTAACATATACAACAGATAAAAAGATAATGTTTCTTTTAATAAATTATATTTTTCAATAAGAAAAAATAATAATCCACAATCTAAAAGTGAGATGTAAAAATATTCCTGTGTTTTTCTTGGGGGGGAGAATTTCAAGGTAGGGTCTCACTTTAGCTCAGGCTGACCTGGAATTCTCTATGTAGTCTCAGGGAGGCCTTGAACTCATGGTGATCCTCCTACCTCTGCCTCCCAAGTGCTAGGATTAAAGGCGTGCACCACCACACCCGGCTACTCTTGTGTTTTTTTGAAAAGTAGAAAAATTTAGGATCAGATTAGAGTTCATATATTTGATCAAAAGTACAATTTAGAAGAAGAAAACCTGGTAAATTTGAAACGTTTTCCTGGTAAGAGAAAACAAAATTGTAGAAAATATGACAAACTGTAGGCAGGAAAAAAATATTTACAAACTGCTTAGATCGAGCAAAATACTGCAGGAAACCCTAGAAAATGTAAAAGCATAAACACTACTATGAGAGAGGAACAAATATTTCAAATCAATGGGTATAAAGGTAGAAATTATCACATGAAAAATGTACATTACTATCCAAATATAAATGCCTAGTAAACCCATAATCATATTGTCATGTACCTAACAAAATGGCTAAAATTACAAAAAAAATAGATGCGCATAGTGACACATGCCTGCAATCCCAGTACTCAGGAGGTAGAGGCAGGAGGATTGCCATGAGTTTGAAGCCAGCATAGATTAAAT
The DNA here is from genome assembly GCA_036346955.1 of Dipus sagitta. Taxonomy (NCBI): domain Eukaryota; kingdom Metazoa; phylum Chordata; class Mammalia; order Rodentia; family Dipodidae; genus Dipus; species Dipus sagitta. The sequence continues at coordinate 3,060,631 of CM070776.1, forward strand.
AGAGAGATCCTGTGTCTCAAGAAAATGACAGTAAAATCTCCAAATGCTAGGAAGGATGCAGAAAAAGTAAACTACTCTCACAGTAATGAAGAATGTAAAATGGGACACTCACTCTGTAAATAGTTTGGTATATTTTTATAAAAGTTAACATATAATTCCTATACTGGCCAGTGAACAATTGCAATCTAGGACACATAATAATACAGTTATAAAAAGTGTATTTGGGGGCTGGAGAGATGGCTTAGCAATTAAGGCGCTTGCCTGAAAAGCCAAAGGACCTAGGTTCATTTCCCTAGTACCCACGTAAAGCCAGATGCACAAGGTGGCACATGTGCCTGCAGTTCATTTTCAGTGGCTAGAGGCCCTAGTGTGTCCATTCTCTTTCTCTATCTGTGCCCTCTCTTTCTTTTTGTTTCTCAAATAAATAAGTATCTTTAAAAGTGTGTATGTTGACACAAAAAACTTTACTGCAGCCAGGCGTGGTGGCACACACCTTTAATCCCAGCACTCGGGTGGTACAGGTAAGAGGATTGCTGCTTGTTCGAGGCCACCCTGAGACTACATAGTGAATTCCAGGTCAGCCTGAGCTAGAGCAAGACCCTACCTCGGGGGGAAAAAAAAAAAAAACACCTTTACTGCTCAAAGTACTTTTTTTTTTTTTAATAATCGACAAGAACTGGATACAACCCATAATCCCTTTCTGGGTGAATGGGTAAAGAAACTCTAGTACATTCATAACCATGAAATAGTACTTAGCAGTGAAAAGGAAGAAACTAGTAAAATGAAAAAAAATAATAAATAAATAAACTACTCATTAAAAATATTATGTGAGGACTGGAGAGATGGCTTAGCGGTTAAGCGCTTGCCTGTCAAGCCTAAGGACCCCAGTTAGAGGCTCAACTCCCCAGGACCCACATTAGCCAGATGCACAAGGGGGCGCACGCGTCTGGAGTTCGTTTGCAGTGGCTGGAGGCCCTGGCGCGCCCATTCTCTCTGTGTCTCTCTCTCTGCCTCTTTCTCGCTCTGTCTGTTGCTCTCAAATAAATAAACAATAAATTTAAAAAAATATTATGTGAATGTCCAGGGAATTCTACTGTGTTGGGGGGAAAAACAATTCCAAAGATTAAAGTCTTCATGAACCCACTTATGTAACATTCTTGCAATGGAAAAATAATTTAAAAGATGAACAATGGTAGGTGGATGGTTAAGGATGAGGCCCAAGAAGGAATGAAATGAGGTGAGTCTAGTTATACATATACATAAAAAAAAACTCAACAAGATTGCTCCTGGAAGTGATGGATAGGATTTTATCATGACTGAAATTACAGTGATGAACGCATGATTATGACACGTCAAAAATGCAGAAAACTCAGATGGAGACGTGACTTAACAGTTAAGGTGCTTGCATGAAAAGCCTAAGGACCCACGTTTGATTCCCCCGTACCCACATAAACCCAGTTGCACAAAGCGGCACATGCATCTGGAGTTTGTTTGCAGTGGCTAGAGGCCCTTGCATGCCCATCTCTCTCAATCAATCAATCTCTCTCTATATATATCCTTGTGAATAAGTTAATTTTTATTTCTTTTAAATGCATAAAACTGGGCTGTAGAGATTTCTTAGTGGTTAAGGTGCTTGCCTGTGAAGCCTAAGAACATATGTTCGAATCTCCATGTCCCTCCTAAGCCAGATGCAAAGTGACACAAGTGTGCGATGTCTCACTAGTGCCACAAGGTGGCGCATATGTCTGGAGTTCATTCACAGGGGCTGAAAGGCCCTGGTGCTCGCTCGCTCGCTCTCTCTCTCTCTCTCTAAAATTAAAAAATGCAGAAAACTAAATACACACACACACACACACACACCACACACACCTGAATGCAGAGCAGGCTGAGAACATATGAATAGATTGATATTGAAATCAATAACATTTTATATCAATGTCAAAATAGTAGTTGTGTTACTAAACTTCTTTCTAGAAAAATATTACTCTTAGGGAAAACTGGGTAAGCATTGCTCAAAATGTTATTTCTTCTGTTAGCTCTTATGAATTCTCTCATAATGAAGCATTCAACTCAAAGTTCAAAGAAATGATATTGATAATGTTAATAAGTCTACAGTAAAGAGTACTATTTGTATGTGTATCGTTTCAAACTCACCAAAATCAGATTCGACACAGAGAGATGGAAGACCACTTTCCTGGGCTCTATCATTTTCCAAAGAAGCTCCACTGACATTTGCAGTCTCAGGTCCTTCTGCTCTGGGTCCTGTTTTGAACATTTAAATAGGCAAATGAACCATTTTCAAGTGATGAAAAACAAGAAATCTTACCCATGAAGTTTGTCTCAGGTGCAACTAACCTCCAGGAATGAAGGAGTAATCTAGGCATTCTCAAAGAAAAACTTCAAAAAGTGATCACTGAATGATTTACCAACTGAAAACATATAATAAAGGAGGGAACCTTGCGGCATGAGAAAGGAAAAAAGAGCAGAATAAGCAGGAATGTGCATGGAAGAACTAGATCACATTCCTGTATTTATGCAGGGAATGGAAAATACTAGAGCTAGAGCCACTCTGGAAAACAGAGTGTTAATATTTTATAAAAATAAGCATACAGTTATCATAGGTACCAAAAATTGGATTCTTCAGAAGTGTCTCAAATACATGAAAATATATATATTTAAATAAAAGCCCATACAAAGTTTGAGGAGATGGTTCAGTGGTTATAGTGCTTGCCAAACAGCCCTCAATACTACAGCTCAGACCCCCACACCCCACATAAAAGCCAGATGCTGTTGTGGGCTTCTGTAATTGCAGTTTGCCAATGGTGAGATGGGAGCCAAAGATAGGAGAATTTTCCAGAAGCTCACAGCCCAGCCAGCCTGGCAAAAACAGTAGTGAACAACAATGAGAATGAGATAGTCTGCTTCAAAAACTGAGGTGGAAAGCGAAGACCAACACCTAAATACTGTCCTCTGACCTCTACATGTGCATCATGGCATTTGTACACCCACACGCACACATACACACATACCCAAAATTTTTTACAAACCTTACAAGGAGCTGGGAATATAGCTCTGTTGGTAAAGCATTGCCATGCAAGCATAAAGGCCCAAGTTTGATTCCCAGAACCCATGTAAAAAAAGCCAGGTGTGGTGATGCATGTTTGTAATCTCACAGCACGGAAGGTGGAGACAGGCAAGTATCTGGGACTCATTGGTCAGCCAGTCTAGTCTACCTGCAAAACACTAGGCCAATAAAATACCCTGTGTCTCATAAAAAGGTGCATGACAATTTTGGGAAGAGACGTGAGGTTTTCCTATGATCTCCACATGCATGTGCACACACACCTACACACACATGAACACACACACACAAACACATGCAAACAGGAAAACTTGTACACTAGCATTCATGGAAACTTTACTTCTAATATTCAGAATATAGGAAATAACACAGATATTGTTTGATAGAAGAATTACAGAGAATTGAGCTATTATACATCATAACAGACAAAAGAAGAAAAAAGAAAAACCAAAGAGGAGACTACTAATGCATGCAATGATCTGGATGAGTCTCCAATCTGGAAAGATTGCAGACTATAAGTCCATTTTGTTTTAACAACAACAACAACAAAAAAGAAAATATAAAGAAGGACAGCAAATTAGTAGTTGGCAGTAGTGGAGACCGGGCAGAGAAGAAACAGGGTAAGAAGAAACGGTAGATACGGCTTTTAAGAGCAAAAGCGGAATCCTTATGTTCTGTATGTTGACTGTGATAGAGAATTTGGAAACTTATTTATATTGCAAATTATATAAAGCTGGGGCTTTAAAGATAGCTCATAAGCTAAGGGTGTTAATATGCAAGACCTGACAGCAGGGGTCAATCCTGGTCCCACATAAAGCCAGCTGCACAAAGTGGTGCGTGTACCTGGGGATCCGTTGCACCCATTTTTCTGCGTGGGCACGCACGTGCGTGTCTCACTCTGCTTGTACATAAATAACAAAATTATCTCAAAGATAAAAACTATATATGATGCTGAATATTTACACACACACACAAATGCAAGTAAAACTGAGGATATCCCAATAAAAATCGATAGATTGTATCAACATCAATATATTGATTTTGACATTGTACCACAGTTCATAAGATGTTCTCCTGTAGAAAACTTACCATTTTACCAAAATAATATTTGATATTTCATTATTTTTTATTTAGGAAAAGTACAACTAGCTCAAATGAAGAGAGCTAATACATCTGTATTAAATAATCCATGTGTCGGGCTGTGAAGATTGCTCAGTGGTAAATGGTGCTTGTCTGCAAAGCCTACCAGCTTGAGTCCAATTCCTCTGTCACTTACGTAAAGCTAGATGGGCATTCATTTGCAAAAGGAAGAGATACGTGGGCACAAATAAATAATTAAAAATTGTAAAAAGTAGAACCATTTCAAACTTACCAACACAGGGGGGACCAGAAGTAAGAGCTTCACTATTATAAGTTTCCAGGTTATTATTCACTGGTTGAGGGCTGAGTTCTCCAGTGTTCAACACGGCTACAAGGAAAAAAAATTTTTTTCAAATGATTTTAGAAAGTACTCCTACCCACCTATATATATCCAAGAAAAATCCTTCATGAATTAAATAATCCCTTAAGATGATTCTAGGTCCTGTTAATTTGGCAATCAATATACACCATCACACTGCACAAGCATGAGGGAGCTACTTTGTGAATTCAGGATCCCAAAAGCCACATTAAAGTACCAAGCAGGGCTGGAGAGATGGCTTAGCGGTTATGCGCTTGCCTATGAAGCCTAAGGACCCCGGTTTGAGGCTCAATTCCCCATGACCCAGATGCACAAGGGGGCACACGCGTCTGGAGTTTGTTTGCAGTGGCTGGAGGCTGTGGTGTGCCCATTCTCTCTCTCTCTCTCTCTCTCTCTCTCTCTCTCTCTCTCTCTTTCTGCCTCTTCCTCTGTCTGTCTGTTGCTCTCAAATAAATAAAAATAAACAAAAAAATTTTTAAGTGCCAAGCATAGTGGCAAGTGTCTATAAACCCAGCACTGGGGAGGCAGGAAAAGGGGATCCTTGGGGGCTCCACTGGCTAGTTAGTGTAGCCAAATCAGGAAGCTCCCGGTTTATTAGAGACTCTGCCTCAAGAAAGAGTAAGGTAGAGATTGATCAAGACCCTCTATGTTGACCCCTGGCCTCCAAACATGCATTCACACAAATGCACCTGTACAAATACATGCTCTCACACACCCAAATATACTAGTCAAAGCGAACATGCAATTACACACTACCAAGAATTCCAAGCATTTGCACTCTTCTGCATTTGTCCAAGAGCAGTCAAAGTTTGTGTTTAACCCCCAAAAATGGTACATGAATGGTCATAGCAAATGACTTGCAATAACAAGTGACTTATAATCGTTGGAAACTGGAAAGACAGATGTCCTGCAACAGTTAAACAGCAAATAAAAATGATATAGTACATCCTACCATGGACTAGTATACAACAATAAATACAAACTCCTGAGACATGAGGGAATTATGCTTAGCCAATGTACTAAAAGGGCATCCTGGTGGCAATGGAAAAAGTAATCCTGGACATCAAAGCATATGACAATATTGAACAGAACTTAAGGCGCACCCACAAATTCAGTTTTATGTATTGCATCAACGTTGACATGCTGGATATGACGTTCTATTATATAATTTTGGAAGACTCTTATTGGAAGAAACAGATAAAGTATAAAGATCATTTCTCGGGCTGGAGGGATGGCTTAGCGGTTAAGGCGTTTGCCTGCAAAGCCAAAGGAACCAGGTTTTATACCCCAGGACCCAGGTTAGCCAGACGCACAAGGGGGTGCACACATCTGGAGTTCCTTTGCAGTGGCTGGAAGCCCTGGTGTGCCCATTCTGTCTGTCTCTCTCTCTCTCTCTCTCTCTCTCTCTCTGTCTCTCTCTCTCTCTCCCCCTTCCCTCTTTCTCTGTCAAATAAACAAATAAAAGTAAAATATTTAAAAAATGAACATTTCTCTGTCTTCTTACAACTGCATGTGTACATGCAAATACCACAAAATGAAATGTTGCGTTTTCAAAAGCACTACCACTAGCTGTGCATTAAAGATATTAATGGAACTAGAAGAAGCAGTACTTTGTAGGACTGCTATCATTTCAAACTCACCAAAATCAGGAATGACCATGTGTGATGAAGTGGCAGATTCTTGACCTCTGTCAGCTCCCAGCACAAATGGGGTATTCAGCATTGGAGGGCTGTTTCCCACAATGTGTCCTGGATTAACTGGGATTTCTATTAATACAAGTTTTAATTATTGCAAGATAAACATTCTCAATCACGAATTATATCCTAGGTGAAATTATTACCCTATAGGAAAAGTGGGCAATAAAAACATCCTCACAAAGAACAGTATTCAAATAATTTGCCTCCACCATATTTATCCTTAAAAAAAATTAAAAGAGGGCTGTTATAGGAAATGGCTAAGTGTATTATGAAGCATTTGCCATGCTATCATAAGAACCAGAGTTTGGATCCCCAGAATACACCTAACCACGTAGATGAGTGTGGTGGTGAGCCTGTCATCCCCGAACTTGGAAAGTAAAGATAAGGAATCCCCAGGGCAAGCTGGCAACTAAACTAGATGAAGGGATGAAGTCTGGGCTCACAAGAAAGACCCTGCCAAGGTAAGTGAAGAGGAAAGCAATTGAGAAAGACACTTGACATCACCCTCTGGCCTCCACACAACATATACCCAACATACATGTATGCCCACACACATACACATGCGAAAAAAGTCAAATTTTTCAAGCAGAAAGGATATTAAAAGAATCAGTTGTGCTGTCCTAGGATGGAAGACATAACAATGGGAAGATTCGAAACAGAAATGGAGAATTTGGATCACCCATACATTGCTGTTAGGAAGGTAAAATGGTACATCCTCTCCGGAAAACTATCAGCTTCTTAAAAACCAAATATGCTAGTGCCCTAAGACCCTGAAATGGCATTCTTGGTATCCCTGACACAGAAATAGAAGCTTGCATAGACATATACCTGTAATATCCACAAATTGGAAGAAAAAAAGTGAGTGAATACTTTATAAAACTTTATGAAAAGATACTAATAGATGGAAAGGAAAGAACTATTGTGAAAAGTTATATTTATACAAAAATGTGTATAGAAATATCCTTATGAAGCGTTTTTGCCAATATCCAAAAGCTGGAAGAAAAAAAATGACCTTCAACAGACTGTTAAAAAGTATATCCTGGGCTGGAGAGATGGCTTAGCGGTTAAGGCGTTTGCCTGCAAAGCCAAAGGACCCTGGTTTGGTTCCCCAGGACCCACGTAAAGCAGATGCACAAGGGGGCACATGTGTCTGGACTTCGTTTGCAGTGGCTAGAGGCCCTGGCGTGCCCATTCTCTGTACCCCTTTCTCTGCCTCTTTCTCTCTCTCAAATAAATAAATAAATAAAAATAAAGTTTAAAAAAAAAAGTATATCCCAAACCATGGGGTAGTATTTAGCAATAAAAACAAAGAACTATTGGACTTACAGTTGATAGCTGAATAGAGCTTCATCAATGAAACTGGAGGGGAGGGCAAGGCAAACACACAATACACTCTTCTAACAAAAAATAAAGGGATGTAAGGAATTATTAACCCAGGTGAGAGCCTTTCAGAAAGGCAGTAGGGAGCTGGAGTTTCCAGCAACCACACCATCAGCAATGATTGCACTCCAGCTAGAGGCCACTAGGAAGAGCTTCTCCTTGCCGGGCCCTGCCTGTCAGGAACAAAACTACAGGAAAGAGATTCTCCCACTCTCACAGGCCTTATAGAATCAAACAACCTGAAGGAGAACACAAGAGGCTCCAGCTGGACAGCTTGATAACAATTTTAGACAGCTTTCCACATCCTTCGTCGCCCCCGCCCCAACCCATTTGCCAGCACCAGGAACCTCTGGAGATCTCAGGACACCAAGAGATCAGAGCCGCCCCTCCCCACACAGCATCCAGTACAGCTAACCTGGAGAGCAGACTGACCCAACCCAGCTCATGTGAGCCACACTGCCTCAAAGTGGAAACCAGCTTCACACTTAATGTAGGTGAGATAGAAAGTCATTTCAAAAGGTAACTGGGCTATATTACACTAGTGCAATATATACCCCAAAGCTGGGAATATAGGTGTGCACTCTAAGTACCAATTGCACCTTCAATAGCAGGGCAGATTGGTAAAGAAAATAATCTCAGGGAGGAAAAGAATTACAAACCAAGTCCACTATGAAAAAAAATATTAATGTGTTAGAACTAATGTACATTTAATCTACTTCACTTTCTTAAATTGTGTTTCAGGATTAACTCTTGCCATTTTGATATGCATTAATTTTGAGTACCTTTTATTTCTTGTCTTTTTTCTTGAAACAAGGTCTCACTCTAACCCAGGCTAAGCAAGAACCCATTTCAGTGCAGAAATTTCACTTCCAAATCGACAGGATTAAGGCTGTGAAACATCAATACTGGCCAGTATAGAGCCTTTGATGATTTTGTTAGTTTGCCTGTTTCTTTTAATCTCACTCATGCATAAATATTCCATTTTAGTTTTGTTTGTGTTTGTCTAGTGATCAACTGAAGTTTAGAATTGCTCTGTACTTTCCTCGATCCAGGCTACCATTTTACTACTGAGCTAAAACTGTGCAGCGCTACATATAAACACACAAATGATAGAGAAAAAACAGAGTATCCCAATAAAAACTGTGTAAGGGATGGTATCAACATGTATTGTTTACATACTGTTTGTCCATAAATAATAAAAATAAAATTTAAAAAAAACATATGGGTCATATTTTACTGTCATTTTGTACAGTATTACTATTATGGGAAAGCTAAATATATAAGGCTCTTCCACATTATTTCTTGCACTGGTATGTGACTCTGAAATGCACTAAACAGGAATTTTTCATTTAAAAAAAATGTAACTCATCAGGTGTAGTGACATATGCTAGTTCCTAGCACTCAGGAGGCAGAGGAAAGAGAATCATACGTTCAGGTCCAGCTGGAGACACATCACAAATCTGAGGCCAACACAAGTTATATGAGTACCTATCTCCAAAAAAATACATGTCACTAAGAATCAACATTAAAAATGTCTATTTTTTTAAAAAGTTGATCAATCTCAGTTTTAAAAGTGCCACGATGTGTATGCAACATGTCAATTTCACCAATCTCAGAAGAATAGAGGCAGCTATAGTTTCAGGATACAGAGAAAGACTTTTTCTCAATCAGCCTGGGTACTGTATTGTCTGTTTATAGCCATCTACAATGATTTCTGCTTTTTTAAGCATTTATACCAATATAACTTCTGGAATCACTTCAAGAAAAGGAATGAATTCTATTTATTTATTTTTGTTGTTTTTTTTCTTTTGGTTTTTCGAGGGAGGGTCTCGCTCTATCCCAGGCTGACCTGGAATTCACTATGCAGCCTCAGGGTGGCCTCAATGTCATGGCGATCCTCCTATCTATGCCTCCTGAGTACTGTGATTAAAGGTGTGCACCACCATGCCCAACCCAACAATGAATTAAAATGTTGTGATTTCAAAAGCACTAGCACTAGCTATGCATGGAAGATATTGAAGGATTTAGAAGAACTAGTGCTTGGTTGGAATGCTCTCATTTCATACTCACCAACATTCGGAATGACAATGTCTGATGGAGTGGCACATTCTTGGCGTCTGTCAACATCCCGCACAACTGGGTTATTCAGCATCGGGGGGCTGTTTCCAACTGGCAGTTCTATTAAAACAAGGTTTTCAATTACTGAAAGATAAGCATTATCAGTCACAAATTCTAAAGTAGGTGAAATTATTATCATAGGAAAAGTGGGCAATAAAAACATCCTCACAAAGAATAATATTCATCCAAATAATTTGTCCCTACCATGTTTATCCTGAAAAAAAAAGTTAAAAGAGGCTGTTCTGGGAAATGGCTGAGTATACTATAAAGCATTTGCCATGGTAGCATAAGAACCAGAGTTTGGACTCCAAGAATTCACCTAACCACACAGATGGGTGTGTTGGTCAATCCGTCATCCTACAACTTGGAAGGTAAAGATAGGGAAACACAAGGGCAAGCTGGCAACTAAACTAGCTGAAGGAATGAACTCTGGGCTCACGAGAAAGACCCTGTCAAGGTAAATGAGCAATCAAGAAAGACGCCTGACATCATCGTCAACTTCTCATTACTTAAGGGAGGAAAGCTTATTTCAGCTTATAGTTCCAGGTTACAATCCATCACGGCAGGGAAAGTATGGTGGCAGAAGCTGGCCACATTTAGTCCAGTGTGGAGCAGAGCAGAGTGATGAATGCTGCTGCACAGCCTATACAATTGTGCTGCCTACCCTTAATGAGACTCTTCCTGCCTCAATTAACTCAGCCAAGACAATCCTTCCCAGAAATGCCTGAATGCTAACCTAACAGAGATAATCCCTAAAGGTGATTTTAGGGCCTGTTAATGTGGCAATCAATATAAACAATCACATTGCTTGAGCATAAGGAAGTTAGTTTGTGAATTCAGAATCCCAAAAGCCATATAAAAATGTCAAGCATAGAGGCAGGTGCCTATAAACCCAGCACTAGGGAGGCAGAAAAAGGGGATCCTTGGGGCTCCACTAGCTAGTTAGTCTAGCCATATGCGTGAACTCCAGGTATATCAGAGACTATGCCTCAAGAAAGAGTAAGGTAGAGATTGATCACAGACCCTCGATGTTGACCTCTGGCCTCCACACATGCATACTCACACACATTCTCCTGTAAAAAAACATGCTCACACACATGCATACATACATCCACACACACCCAAACCAAAATACTAGTCAAAGTGAACATGCAGTTACCACACTAGCCAAGCATTCCAAGCATTTGCACTCTTCTGCATCTATCAAAGAAGTCAAAAGTGATATTTACCCCTAAAAACTGTAAATGAATGGTCATAGCAACTTACTTGTAATAAATAACAAGTGACTGGTAATCACTGAACTCTGGAAGCCCAGATGTCCTTCAACAGAGGAACAGCAAATAAAAACACTATAGTACATTCTACCATAGAATAGTATTTAACAATAAACTCAAACTCCTGACACATGCACATTCAAAAAGATGAATTATGTTCAGGGAATTGTGCATAGGCATTGTTCTAAGGGGGCATCCTGGTGGTAATGGAAATATTTACCCTGGGCATCAAACCATATGACAATATTGATCATAACTAAAGGCACACCCACAAATTCAGTTTTGTGTATTGCATCAATGTTGACATCCTGGATCTGACGTTCTATTATAAATATGGAAGCCTGATATTGGACGAAACAGATGAAAGTATAAAGAACATTTCTCTGTCCCACTTCTTACAACTGCATGTGTACAAGAAGATACCAGAAAATGAAATGTTGCATTTTCAAAAGCACTGACACTAGGCTGTGCATTAAAGATATTAATAGATTTTGAAGAAACAGCACTTGGTTGGACTGTTATCATTTCAAACTCACCAACATTAGGAATGACAATGTCTGGTGGAGTGGCAGATTCCTGGCATCTGTCATCTCCCAGCACAAATGGGCTACTCAGCATCGGAGGGCTGTTTCCAGGAAGGTGGCCGGGATTAAGTGGCATTTCTATTAATACAATTTTTTCAATTACTGAAAGATAAGCATTCTCAATCATGAGTTCTAATCCTATGTAAAATTCTTATCCTATAGGAAAAGTGGACAATAAAAACATCCTCACAAAGAACCTTTTCCATTAATTTGTCCCCAGCATATTTACCCTTAAAAAAGTTAAAAGAGGGCTGTTATAAGAAATGGCTGGGTGTATTATAAAGCACTTGCTATGATACCATGAACACCAGGGTTTGGATCCCCAGAATCCACATAACAACATGGATGGGTGTGAAGGTCAAACTGACATCCTACAACTCGGAAAGTAAAGATAAGGAATCCCCAGGGCAAGCTGGCAACTAAACTAACTGAAGGGATGAACTCTGGGCTAACGAGGAAGACCATGCCAAGGTAAATGAGGAGATAAGCAAAGAAGAAAGACGCCTGACATCATCCTCAGCTTCTCATTACTTAACGGAGGAAAAGCTTATTTCAGCTTATAGTTCCAGGTTACAATCCATCACGGCAGGGAAAGTATGGTGGCAGAAGCTGGCCACATTTAGTCCAGTGTGGAGCAGAGCAGAGTGATGAATGCTGCTGCACAGCTTGTTGTCTTTGTCTAGCCCAAGGTCCCAGCCTATACAATTGTGCTGCCTACCCTTAATGCGAGTCTTCCTGCCACAATTAACTCAGCCAAGACAGTTCTTCCTGGGAATGCCCAAGTGCTAACCTAACAGAGGTAATCCCTCAAGGTGATTTTAGGTCCTGTTAATGTGGCAATCACTATAAACAATCATAGTGCTTGAGCATAAGGAAGTTAGTTTGTGAATTCAGAATCCCAAAAGCCATATAAAAATGTCAAGCATAGTGGCACATGTCTATAAACCCAGCACTAGGGAGGCAGAAAAAGGAGATCCTTGGGGCTCCACTAGCTAGTTAGTCTAGCCATATCCGTGAACTCCAGGCATATCAGAGACTCTGCCTCAAGAAAGAGTAAGGTAGAGATTGATCATGACCCTCGATGCTGACCTCTGGCCTCCACACATGCATACTCACACACACTCTCCTGTACCAAAACATGCTCACACACATGCAAACATACATCCACACAAACCCAAATGAAAATACTAGTAAAAATGAACATGCAATTGCCACTCTGCCAAGCATTTGCACTCTTCTGCATTTACCAAAGAAGTCAAAATTGATATTTACCCCTAAAAACTGTAAATGAATGATCATAGCAACTGGTTTGTAATAACAAGTGACTGGTAATCATTAACTCTGGAAACCCAGATGTCCTTCAATAGGGGAACAGCAAATAAAAACACATAGTAGATCCTACCATGGAATTGTATTTAACAATAAACACAAACTCCTGACACATGCACATTCAAAAATGTGAATTATGTTCAGGCAACTGTGCTTAGGTGTTGTTCTAAAGGAGCATCCTAGTGGTAATGGAAATATTTATCTGGGACATCAAACCATATGACAATACTGATCATAACTAAAGGCACACCCACAAATTCAGTTCTATGTATTGCATCAATGTTGACATCCTGGGTATGATGTTCTATTATAATTTTTGAAGACTGTTATTGGAAGAAACATATGATTGCATAAAGAACATTTCTCTGTCTTACTTCTTACAACTGCTTGTGTACAAGAAAATACCAGAAAATGAAGTGTTGCATTTTCAAAAGCACTACCAGTAGCTGTGTGTTAAATATATTAATGGATTTAGAAGAAATAGTGCTTGGTTGGACTGCTATCATTTCAAACTCACCAACACTAGAAATGACCATGCGTGATGGAGTGGCAGATTCTTGGCATCTGTCAGCTCCCAGCATAAATGGGGAACTCAGCATCGGAGGGCTGTTTCCAACAAGGTGTCCTGAATTAAGTGACATTACTATTAATACAAGTTTTTCAATTACTGAAAGATAAGCATTCTCATTCATGAGATCTATCCTAGATGAAATTCTTATCCTATAGGAAAAGTGGGCAATAAAAATATCCTCACAAAGAACCTTATTCCATGAATTTGTCCCCAGCATATTTATCCTTAAAAAAAGTTAAAAGAGTGCTGTTATAGGAAATGGCTAATTGTATTATTATAAAGCACTTGCTATGATAGCATAAGTACCAGGGTTTGGATTCCCAGAATCCACGTAACAAAATAGATGGGTGTGGTTGTCAATCCGACATCTTACAACTTGGAAGGTAAAGATAAGGAAGCCCCAGGGCAAGCTGGCAACTAAACTAGCTGAAGGGATGAACTCTGGGCTCATGAGGAAGACCCTGCCAAGGTAAATGAGGAGGTAAGCAATCAAGAAAGATGCCTGATATCATCCTCAACCTCTCATTATTTAAGGGAGGAAAATCTTATTTCAGTTTATAGTTCCAGGTTACAATCCATCACGGCAGGGAAAGTATGGTGGCAGAAGCTGGCCACATTTAGTCCAGTGTGGAGCAGAGCAGAGTGATGAATGCTGCTGCACAGCCTATGCAATTGTGCTGCCTACCCTTAATGCGACTCTTCCTGCCTCAATTAACTCAGCCAAGACAATCCTTCCCAGAAATGCCCGAATGCTAACCTAACAGAGATAATCCCTAAAGGTGATTTTAGGGCCTGTTAATGTGGCAATCACTATGAACAATCACACTGCTTGAGCATAAGGAAGTTAGTTTGTGAATTCAGAATCCCAAAAGCCATATGAAAATGTCAAGCATAGTGGCACATGTCTATAAACCCGGCACTGGGGAGGCAGAAAAAGGGGATCCTTGGGGGTCCCCTAGCTAGTTAGTCTAGCCATATGCGTGAACTCCAGGTATATCAGAAACTCTTCCTCAGCAAAGAATAAGGTAGAGATTGATCACGACCCTCGATGCTGACCTCTGGCCTCCACACATGCATCCTCACACACATTCACCTGTTTAAAAAAAAAAATGCTCTCACAGCCAGGCATGGTGGCACATGCCTTTAATCCCAGTACTGGGGAGGCAGAGGTAGGAGGATCGCCATGAGTTCGAGGCTATCCTGTGGCTACATAGTGATTTCCAGGTCAGCCTCAACTAGAGTAATACCCTACCTCAAAAAAAAAAATGCCCACACAAGCGCAAACATACATCCACACACACCCAAACCCATATACTAGTCAAAATGAACAAGCAATTAACACACTACCAAGCGTTCCAAGCATTTGCACTCTTCTGCATCTATCAAAAAGTCAAAACTTATATTTACCCCTACAAACTGTAAATGCATGGTCATAGCAACTGACTTGTAATAACAAGTGACTTGTAACCACTGAACTCTGGAAATGCAGATGTCCTTCAATAGGGGAACAGCAAATAGAAACACTATAGTACATCCTACCATGGAATAATATTTAACAATAAACACAAACTCCTGACACATGCACATTCAAAGATGAATTATGCTCAGGGAATTGTGCATAGGCATTGTTCTAAGGGGCATCCTGGTGGTAGTGGAAATATTTATCCTGGACATCACACCATATGCCAATATTGAAGAAAACTAAAGGCACACCCACAAATTCAGTTTTATGTATTGCATCAGTGTTGAAATCTTGGATATGACTTTTTATTGCAATTATGGAAGACTGTTATTGGAAGAAACAGAAAAATGTATAAAGAACATTTCTCTGTCTTACTTCATGTGTACAAGAAAATACCAGAAAATGAAATGTTGCATTTTCAAAAGCACTACGACTAGGTATGCATTAAAGATATTAATGGATTTAGAAGAAACAGCGCTGGGTTAGACTGTTATCATTTCAAACTCACCAACATTAGCAATGACCATGCGTGATGGAGTGGCAGGTTCTTGGCCTCTGTCAGCTCCCAGCAGAAATGGGGTATTCAGCATCGGAGGGCTGTTTCCCACAGCGTGTCCTACATTAAGTGGCATTTCTATTAATACAAGTTTTACAAATACTGAAAGATAAGCATCTCAATCACAAATTCTATCCTAGATGAAATGATTACGTTATAGGAAAAGTGGGCAATAAAAACGTCCTCACAGAGAACCATATTCCAATAATTTGTCCCCAGCATATTTATCCTCAAAAAAAAAAAGAAGTTAAAGGAGGGCTGTTATAGGAAATGGCTAAGTGTATTTTCAGCACTTGCTATGATAGCATAAGTACCATTGCTTGGATTCCCAGAATCCACGTAACAACATAGATGGGTGTGATTGTCAATCAGACATCCTACAACTTGGAAGGTAAAGATAAGGAATCCCCAGGGCAAGCTGGCAACTAAACTAGCTGAAGGGATGAAATCTGGGCTCATGAGGAAGACCATGCCAAGGTAAATGAAGAGGTAAGCAATTAAGAAAGAGGCCTGACATCAACCTCAACTACTCATTATTTAAGAGAGCAAAGCTTATTTCAGCTTATAGTTCCAGGTTACAATCCATCACGGCAGGGAAAGTATGGTGGCAGAAGCTGGCCACATTTAGTCCAGTGTGGAGCAGAGCAGAGTGATGAATGCTGCTGCACAGCCTATACAATTGTGCTGCCTACCCTTAATGAGACTCTTCCTGCCTCAATTAACTCAGCCAAGACAATCCTTCCCAGAAATGCCTGAATGCTAACCTAAGGGAGATAATCCCTCAAGGTGATTCTAGGTCCTGTTAATGTGGCAATCACTATAACAATCACACTGCTTGAGCATAAGGAAGTTAGTTTGTGAATTCAGAATCCCAAAAGCCATATAAAAATGTCAAGAATAGTGGCAGGTGCCTATAAACCCAGCTCTGGGGAGGCAGAAAAAGGGGATCCTTGGGGGTCCCCTAGCTAGTTAGTCTAGCCATATGCGTGAGCTCCAGGTATATCAGAGACTCTGCCTCAAGAAAGAGTAAGGTAGAGATTGATCAAGACCCTCCGATGCTGACCTCTGGCCTCCACACATGCATACTCACACACATTCACCTGTACAAAACATGCTCACACACATGCATACATACATCCACACACACCCAAACCAAAATACTAGTCAAAAGTGAACATGCAGTTACCACACTACCAGCAAGCATTCCAAGCATTTGCACTCTTCTGCATCTATCAAAGAAGTCAAAAGTGATATTTACCCCTAAAAACTGTAAATGAATGGTCATAGCAACTTACTTGTAATAATAACAAGTGACTGGTAATCACTGAACTCTGGAAGCCCAGATGTCCTTCAACAGAGGAACAGCAAATAAAAACACTATAGTACATTCTACCATAGAATAGTATTTAACAATAAACTCAAACTCCTGACACATGCACATTCAAAAAGATGAATTATGTTCAGGGAATTGTGCATAGGCATTGTTCTAAGGGGGCATCCTGGTGGTAATGGAAATATTTACCTGGGCATCAAACCATATGACAATATTGATCATAACTAAAGGCACACCCACAAATTCAGTTTTGTGTATTGCATCAATGTTGACATCCTGGATCTGACGTTCTATTATAATTTTGGAAGACTGTTATTGGAAGAAACAGATAAATGTATGAAGAACATTTCTCTGTCTCACTTCTTACAACTAACTGCATGTGTACAAGAAAATACCAGAAAATTAAAAGTTGTGTTTTCAAATGCAGTACCCCCAGCTGTGCATTAAAGATATTAATGAAATTACAAAAACAGTGCTTTGTAAGACTGTTGTCATTTCAAACTCACCAACATTAGGAATCATCATGCGTGCCGTAGGGGCAGGTTCTTGGCATCTGTGACCTCCCAGCACAAATGGGGAGCTCAGCATTGGAGGGCTGTTTCCAACAAGGTGTCCTGCATTAATTGGCATTATTATTAATACAGGTTTTTCAATTACTGAAAGATAAACATTCTCAATCATGAGTTCTATCCTAGATGAAATTCGTATCCTAGAGTAAAAGTGGGCAAAAGAAACATCCTCACAAAGAACAATATTCCAATAATTTGTCCCCAGCATATTTATCCTTAAAAAAAGTTAAAAGAGGGCTGTTATAAGAAATGGCTGGGTGTATTATAAAGCACTTGCTATGATACCATGAACACCAGGGTTTGGATCCCCAGAATCCACATAACAACATGGATGGGTGTGAAGGTCAAACTGACATCCTACAACTCGGAAAGTAAAGATAAGGAATCCCCAGGGCAAGCTGGCAACTAAACTAACTGAAGGGATGAACTCTGGGCTAACGAGGAAGACCATGCCAAGGTAAACGAGGAGATAAGCAAAGAAGAAAGACGCCTGACATCATCCTCAGCTTCTCATTACTTAACGGAGGAAAAGCTTATTTCAGCTTATAGTTCCAGGTTACAATCCATCACGGCAGGGAAAGTATGGTGGCAGAAGCTGGCCACATTTAGTCCAGTGTGGAGCAGAGCAGAGTGATGAATGCTGCTGCACAGCTTGTTGTCTTTGTCTAGCCCAAGGTCCCAGCCTATACAATTGTGCTGCCTACCCTTAATGCGAGTCTTCCTGCCACAATTAACTCAGCCAAGACAGTTCTTCCTGGGAATGCCCAAGTGCTAACCTAACAGAGGTAATCCCTCAAGGTGATTTTAGGTCCTGTTAATGTGGCAATCACTATAAACAATCATAGTGCTTGAGCATAAGGAAGTTAGTTTGTGAATTCAGAATCCCAAAAGCCATATAAAAATGTCAAGCATAGTGGCACATGTCTATAAACCCAGCACTAGGGAGGCAGAAAAAGGAGATCCTTGGGGCTCCACTAGCTAGTTAGTCTAGCCATATCCGTGAACTCCAGGCATATCAGAGACTCTGCCTCAAGAAAGAGTAAGGTAGAGATTGATCACGACCCTCGATGCTGACCTCTGGCCTCCACACATGCATACTCACACACACTCTCCTGTACCAAAACATGCTCACACACATGCAAACATACATCCACACAAACCCAAATGAAAATACTAGTAAAAATGAACATGCAATTGCCACTCTACCAAGCATTTGCACTCTTCTGCATTTACCAAAGAAGTCAAAATTGATATTTACCCCTAAAAACTGTAAATGAATGATCATAGCAACTGGTTTGTAATAACAAGTGACTGGTAATCATTAACTCTGGAAACCCAGATGTCCTTCAATAGGGGAACAGCAAATAAAAACACATAGTAGATCCTACCATGGAATTGTATTTAACAATAAACACAAACTCCTGACACATGCACATTCAAAAATGTGAATTATGTTCAGGCAACTGTGCTTAGGTGTTGTTCTAAAGGAGCATCCTAGTGGTAATGGAAATATTTATCTGGGACATCAAACCATATGACAATACTGATCATAACTAAAGGCACACCCACAAATTCAGTTCTATGTATTGCATCAATGTTGACATCCTGGGTATGATGTTCTATTATAATTTTTGAAGACTGTTATTGGAAGAAACATATGATTGCATAAAGAACATTTCTCTGTCTTACTTCTTACAACTGCTTGTGTACAATAAAATACCAGAAAATGAAGTGTTGCATTTTCAAAAGCACTACCAGTAGCTGTGTGTTAAATATATTAATGGATTTAGAAGAAATAGTGCTTGGTTGGACTGCTATCATTTCAAACTCACCAACACTAGAAATGACCATGCGTGATGGAGTGGCAGATTCTTGGCATCTGTCAGCTCCCAGCATAAATGGGGAACTCAGCATCGGAGGGCTGTTTCCAACAAGGTGTCCTGAATTAAGTGACATTACTATTAATACAAGTTTTTCAATTACTGAAAGATAAGCATTCTCATTCATGAGATCTATCCTAGATGAAATTCTTATCCTATAGGAAAAGTGGGCAATAAAAATATCCTCACAAAGAACCTTATTCCATGAATTTGTCCCCAGCATATTTATCCTTAAAAAAAGTTAAAAGAGTGCTGTTATAGGAAATGGCTAATTGTATTATTATAAAGCACTTGCTATGATAGCATAAGTACCAGGGTTTGGATTCCCAGAATCCACGTAACAAAATAGATGGGTGTGGTTGTCAATCCGACATCTTACAACTTGGAAGGTAAAGATAAGGAAGCCCCAGGGCAAGCTGGCAACTAAACTAGCTGAAGGGATGAACTCTGGGCTCATGAGGAAGACCCTGCCAAGGTAAATGAGGAGGTAAGCAATCAAGAAAGATGCCTGATATCATCCTCAACCTCTCATTATTTAAGGGAGGAAAATCTTATTTCAGTTTATAGTTCCAGGTTACAATCCATCACGGCAGGGAAAGTATGGTGGCAGAAGCTGGCCACATTTAGTCCAGTGTGGAGCAGAGCAGAGTGATGAATGCTGCTGCACAGCCTATGCAATTGTGCTGCCTACCCTTAATGCGACTCTTCCTGCCTCAATTAACTCAGCCAAGACAATCCTTCCCAGAAATGCCCGAATGCTAACCTAACAGAGATAATCCCTAAAGGTGATTTTAGGGCCTGTTAATGTGGCAATCACTATGAACAATCACACTGCTTGAGCATAAGGAAGTTAGTTTGTGAATTCAGAATCCCAAAAGTCATATGAAAATGTCAAGCATAGTGGCACATGTCTATAAACCCGGCACTGGGGAGGCAGAAAAAGGGGATCCTTGGGGGTCCCCTAGCTAGTTAGTCTAGCCATATGCGTGAACTCCAGGTATATCAGAAACTCTTCCTCAGCAAAGAATAAGGTAGAGATTGATCACGACCCTCGATGCTGACCTCTGGCCTCCACACATGCATCCTCACACACATTCACCTGTTTAAAAAAAAAATGCTCTCACAGCCAGGCATGGTGGCACATGCCTTTAATCCCAGTACTGGGGAGGCAGAGGTAGGAGGATCGCCATGAGTTCGAGGCTATCCTGTGGCTACATAGTGATTTCCAGGTCAGCCTCAACTAGAGTAATACCCTACCTCAAAAAAAAAAATGCTCACACAAGCGCAAACATACATCCACACACACCCAAACCCATATACTAGTCAAAATGAACAAGCAATTAACACACTACCAAGCGTTCCAAGCATTTGCACTCTTCTGCACCTATCAAAAAGTCAAAACTTATATTTACCCCTACAAACTGTAAATGCATGGTCATAGCAACTGACTTGTAATAACAAGTGACTTGTAACCACTGAACTCTGGAAATGCAGATGTCCTTCAATAGGGGAACAGCAAATAGAAACACTATAGTACATCCTACCATGGAATAATATTTAACAATAAACACAAACTCCTGACACATGCACATTCAAAGATGAATTATGCTCAGGGAATTGTGCATAGGCATTGTTCTAAGGGGCATCCTGGTGGTAGTGGAAATATTTATCCTGGACATCACACCATATGCCAATATTGAAGAAAACTAAAGGCACACCCACAAATTCAGTTTTATGTATTGCATCAGTGTTGAAATCTTGGATATGACTTTTTATTGCAATTATGGAAGACTGTTATTGGAAGAAACAGAAAAATGTATAAAGAACATTTCTCTGTCTTACTTCATGTGTACAAGAAAATACCAGAAAATGAAATGTTGCATTTTCAAAAGCACTACGACTAGGTATGCATTAAAGATATTAATGGATTTAGAAGAAACAGCGCTGGGTTAGACTGTTATCATTTCAAACTCACCAACATTAGCAATGACCATGCGTGATGGAGTGGCAGGTTCTTGGCCTCTGTCAGCTCCCAGCAGAAATGGGGTATTCAGCATCGGAGGGCTGTTTCCCACAGCGTGTCCTACATTAAGTGGCATTTCTATTAATACAAGTTTTACAAATACTGAAAGATAAGCATCTCAATCACAAATTCTATCCTAGATGAAATGATTACGTTATAGGAAAAGTGGGCAATAAAAACGTCCTCACAGAGAACCATATTCCAATAATTTGTCCCCAGCATATTTATCCTCAAAAAAAAAAGAAGTTAAAGGAGGGCTGTTATAGGAAATGGCTAAGTGTATTTTCAGCACTTGCTATGATAGCATAAGGACCATTGCTTGGATTCCCAGAATCCACGTAACAACATAGATGGGTGTGATTGTCAATCAGACATCCTACAACTTGGAAGGTAAAGATAAGGAATCCCCAGGGCAAGCTGGCAACTAAACTAGCTGAAGGGATGAAATCTGGGCTCATGAGGAAGACCATGCCAAGGTAAATGAAGAGGTAAGCAATTAAGGAAGAGGCCTGACATCAACCTCAACTACTCATTATTTAAGAGAGCAAAGCTTATTTCAGCTTATAGTTCCAGGTTACAATCCATCACGGCAGGGAAAGTATGGTGGCAGAAGCTGGCCACATTTAGTCCAGTGTGGAGCAGAGCAGAGTGATGAATGCTGCTGCACAGCCTATACAATTGTGCTGCCTACCCTTAATGAGACTCTTCCTGCCTCAATTAACTCAGCCAAGACAATCCTTCCCAGAAATGCCTGAATGCTAACCTAAGGGAGATAATCCCTCAAGGTGATTCTAGGTCCTGTTAATGTGGCAATCACTATGAACAATCACACTGCTTGAGCATAAGGAAGTTAGTTTGTGAATTCAGAATCCCAAAAGCCATATGAAAATGTCAAGAATAGTGGCAGGTGCCTATAAACCCAGCTCTGGGGAGGCAGAAAAAGGGGATCCTTGGGGGTCCCCTAGCTAGTTAGTCTAGCCATATGCGTGAGCTCCAGGTATATCAGAGACTCTGCCTCAAGAAAGAGTAAGGTAGAGATTGATCAAGACCCTCCATGCTGACCTCTGGCCTCCACACATGCATACTCACACACATTCACCTGTACAAAACATGCTCACACACATGCAAACATACATGCACACATACCTAAACCAAAATGCTAGTCAAAATGAACATGCAGTTACCACACTACCAAGCAAGCATTCCAAGCATTTGCACTCTTCTGCATCTATCAAAAAGTCAAAATTGATATTTACCCCTAAAAACTGTAAATGAATGGTCATAGCAACTGGCTTGTAATAACAAGTGATTGGTAATCACTGAACTCTGGAGACCCAGATGTCCTTCAATAGGGGAACAGCAAATAAAAACGCTATAATACATCCTACCATGGAACAGTATTTAACAATAAACACAAACTCCTGACACATGCACATTCAAAAAGATGAATTGTTCAGGGGACTGTGCGTAGGCATTGTTCTAAGGGGGCATCCTGGTGGTAGTGGAAATATTTATCTGGGACATCCAACCATATGCCAATATTGAAGAGAACTAAAGGCACACCCACAAATTCAGTTTTATGTATTGCATCAATGTTGACATCCTGGGTATGACGTTCTATTATAATTTTGGAAGACTGTTATTGGAAGAAACAGATAAATGTATGAAGAACATTTCTCTGTCTCACTTCTTACAACTAACTGCATGTGTACAAGAAAATACCAGAAAATTAAAAGTTGTGTTTTCAAATGCAGTACCCCCAGCTGTGCATTAAAGATATTAATGAAATTACAAAAACAGTACTTTGTAAGACTGTTGTCATTTCAAACTCACCAACATTAGGAATCATCATGCGTGCCGTAGGGGCAGGTTCTTGGCATCTGTGACCTCCCAGCACAAATGGGGAGCTCAGCATTGGAGGGCTGTTTCCAACAAGGTGTCCTGCATTAATTGGGCATTATTATTAATACAGGTTTTTCAATTACTGAAAGATAAACATTCTCAATCATGAGTTCTATCCTAGATGAAATTCGTATCCTAGAGTAAAAGTGGGCAAAAGAAACATCCTCACAAAGAACAATATTCCAATAATTTGTCCCCAGCATATTTATCCTTAAAAAAAGTTAAAGAGGGCTGTTATAGGAATTGGCTAAGTGTATTATATAGGACTTGTTATGTTAACGGAAGTGCCAGTGTTTGGATCCCCAGAATTCACTGATGTACATAAACGGGTGCAGTTGTCAATCTGACATCTTACAACTTGGAAGGTAAAGATAAGGAATCCCCAGGGCAAGCTGGCAACTAAACTAGCTGAAGGGATGAACACTGGGCTCACTAGGAAGACCCTGCCAAGGTAAATGAGCAATCAAGAAAGACGCCTGACATCATCGTCAACTTCTCATTACTTAAGGGAGGAAAGCTTATTTCAGCTTATAGTTCCAGGTTACAATCCATCACGGCAGGGAAAGTATGGTGGCAGAAGCTGGCCACATTTAGTCCAGTGTGGAGCAGAGCAGAGTGATGAATGCTGCTGCACAGCCTAAACAATTGTGCTGCCTACCCTTAATGCGACTCTTCCTGCCTCAATTAACTCAGCCAAGACAATCCTTCCCGGGAATGCCCGAATGTTAACCTAACAGAGATAATCCCTCAAGGTGATTCTAGGTCCTGTTAATGTGGCAATCACTATGAACAATCACACTGCTTGAGCATAAGGAAGTTAGTTTGTGAATTCAGAATCCCAAAAGCCATATAGAAATGTCAAGCATAGTGGCAGGTGTCTATAAACCCGACACTGGGGAGGCAGAAAAAGGGGATCCTTGGGGCTCCACTAGCTAGTTGGTCTAGCCATATCCATGAGCTCCAGGTATATCGGAGACTGTGCCTCAAGAAAGAATAAGGTAGAGATTGATCACAACCCTCGATGTTGACCTCGGGCCTCCACACATGCATACTCACACACATTCTCTGTACAAAAAACATGCTCACACACATGCAAACATACATGCACACACACCCAAACCAAGGCGAACATGCAATTACCACACTAGCAAGCATTCCAAACATTTGTACTCTTGTGCATCTATCAAAGAAGTCAAAATTTACGTTTAACCCTAAAAACTGTAAATGAATGGTCATGGCAACTGACTTGTAATAACAAGTGACTGGTAATCATTGAACTCTGGAAACCCAGATGTCCTTCAATAAAGGAACACCAATTAAAAACGCTATAGTATATCCTACCATGGAATTGTATATAACAATAAACACAAACTCCTGACACATGCCCATTCAAAATTGAATTATGCTCAGGGAATTGTGCATATGCATTTTTCTAAAGGGCCATCTTGGTGGTAATGGAAGTATTTATCCTGGACATCCAACCATATGCCAATACTGAAGAGAACTAAAGGCACACCCACAAATTCAGTTTTATGTATTGCATCAATGTTGACATCCTGGATATGTCGTTCTATTATATTTTTGGAAGACTCTTATTGGAAGAAACAGATAAAAGTATAAATAACATTTCTCTCTTATTTCTTACAACTGCATGTGTACAATAAAACACCACAAAATTAAAAGTTGTGTTTTCCGGGCTAGGGAAATGGCTTCGCTGTTAAGTGCTTGCCTGTGAATCCTAACAAACCCGGTTCCAAGCTCGATTCCCACGTTAGCACAAGGGGGTGCACACATCTGGAGTTCCTTTGCAGTGGTTGGAGGCCTTGGTGTGCCCATTCTCTCCCCCCTCCCTCTTTCTCTCTCTCTCTGTCTGTTGCTCTCTAATAAATAAATAAAAATGAATAAAATATTTAAAAATAAATACATAAATAAAAATGAATCAAATATTTTTAAGTTGTGTTTTCAAATGCAGTACCACTAGCTGTGCATTAAAGATATTAATGGATTTAGAAGAAACAGTGCTTGGTTGGACTGTTATCATTTCAAACTCACCAACATTAGGAATGACCATGCGTGATGGAGTGGCATGGTCTTGGCCTCTGTCAGCTCCCAGCATGAATGGGGCATTCAGCATCGGAGGGCTATTTCCAACAGTGTGTCCTGCATGAAGTGGAATTTCTATTAATATAAGTTTTTATATTACTGAACGATAAGCATTCTCAATCATGAATTCTATCCTAGGTGAAATTCTTATCCTATAGGAAAAGTGGGCAATAAAAACATCCTCACAAAGAGCAATATTCCAATAATTTGTCCCCAGCATATTTATCATTTAAAAAAGTTTTGAAAAGGCTGTTATAGGAATTGACTAAGCGTATTATATAGCACTTGCTATGATAGCATATGTACCAGAGTTTGGATCCCCAGAATTCACATATGCTCACGTATGCACACAGATGTGTGTGGTGGTCAGCCTGTCATCGTACAAAAATAAAGTACTGATGTGATAGAACTTTAGTTGCCAGGGCAAGCTGGCAACTAAACTAGCTGAATGGATGAACTCTGGGCTCACGAGGAAGACTGTGCCAGTGTAAATGAAGAGGAAAGCCATCGAGGAAGACACCTGACCTCCCCCTCCTGCCTCCACACTACACATGCCCACAAACGTGTGCCCCACACACATACAAAGCACACACACATACACATGCAAAAAATTCAGTTAAAACTTTTCAAGCAGAAAGGATTTTAAAAGAAGCACATGTGCTGTCCTTGAATGGAAGAAATAACAATGGATAGACTAGAAACATATATGGAGATGTTGGATCACCCATATATTGCTATTAGGAAAGCAAAATGGTACATCCTGTCTGAAAAGCTGTCAGCTTTTCAAAAAGTAAGCATGCAATTACATTCTTGATATCCCTGACAGGGAAAGAGAAGCTTACATAGATACATGAATTTCTACATAAATGTTCATGACAGCTTTACCTGTAATATCCAAACTGGAGGGAGAAATCAGGGGGGAATATAGGCGTGCACTGTAAGTACCAATTGCACCTTCCTTATAAGGTAGATTGGCAAAGAATCTCAGAGAGGTAAAGAATTCAAAACTTAGTCCACTAAAAAAAAAATATTGATGTGATAGAACTGAAGTACATTTAGTCTACTTTGCCCTTCTTAAATTGTGTTTTAGGGTTAACTTTTGTCTTTTTGATATTCATTAACTTGGAGTACCTTTTTATATTCTTTTTTTCTAGGAGGCAAGGTCTCACTTGGCCCAGGCTAACCTGGAACCCATTTCAGCCCAGGAATTTCACTTCCCAAGGGACAGGGGTAAGGGTGAGTCACCAATCCAGGCCAGTATAGACCCTTTGTTTTTGTTAGTTTGCCTGTTTGTTTTCATCTCACTCATGCATGTTACGTTTCCCATGTTAGTTTTATTTGTGTTTTTATATTGATCAGTTGGAATTTAAGATCGTTCTGTATTTTTCTCCACCCAGGTTACCATCGTACTAATGGGATAAAAATGTACAGTGCTACATATAAACACACAAATGATACAGACAAAACAGAGTATTGCAATAAAATCTGTGGATTCTCTCAATGCAAAAGTCATGTAAGTCATATTGTACTGTCTTTTTGTACAGTGCTACTATTGGGGAAAAACTAAATGTATAAGGGTCTTCCACATTACTACTTGCACCTGCATGTGACTCTGAAATGCACTAAACTGGATTTTTTCATTTACAAAACCAGTCAATCATCAGGTATGGTGGCCTATGCTTGTTCATAGTACTCAGGAAGCAAAGGAAAAGAGCATTATGAGTTCAGGTCTGCCTGAGGCACAAAGCAAATTCTAGGCCAACCTGAGTTATATGAGTGCCTACCTTTCCCCCCCCCAAAAAAATGTCATTTTTTTTTAAAAAAGATCAATCTCAGTTTTACAAGTGTCATGACATGTATGCAGCACGTCAAATTCACCAATCTCAGAAGAGATGGAGGCAGCTATCTTTTCATGATGTGGGCAAACCTTTCTTCTTAATAAACATGGGTTTTTATATTATTATATTGTTTGTTTATGACCATCTACAATAATTTCTGCTTCTTTCAGCATTAATACAACTTCTTGAATCTCTTCAAGAAAGGTATGTCCAACCATAAATTCTATATAAGGCAAAACTATTATTTGGGGAAAAGGTGTAATTTAAAACTCTCAAAAGAAAGGAAAAGCAAGCAGGGCATGGTGGCACATGCCTTTAATACCAGAACTCGGGAGGCAGAGGTAGGAGGATCACCAAGAATTCAAGACCAGCCTGAGACTACATAGCAAATTCCAGGTCAGTCTGGGCTAAAGTGAGACCCTACCTTTAAAAAACCAAAATAGATATTAGGAGGAAGAGGAGGAGGAAGGATGAAGAGGAAGGAAGAGGAATAAAGGAAGGAAGGGAGGGAAAAAAGCAAAAGAATATACTATAGCATACTCACCTATATAAAGTGCTAACAGAAGACCTGCAAACAGATAGGGTATGTTGATTGGAGGACATTTAGAGCCCAAGGAAGGAAAAAGAGCAGAGGCAAGATCAGAAATGTAGATGTGGAGAAACTAGATCACTCACATATTGCTACTGGGAATGTAAAATGATACAGCCTCTCTGGAAAACTATTTGGAATTTCTTACAACCATGTTAGCACCATAAGACCTTGCAACTAGGGGACTGGAGAGATGGCTCACTAGCTAAGGTGCTTGCCTGCAATGCCTAAGAACTTGGGTTTGATTCCCCAGTACCCAAGTACAAGGTGGCATATGTATCTGCAGTTCATTTGCATTGGCTAGAGACCCTGTCGTGCTCATTCTCTCCACCCCCTCTCAAATAAATAAATATTTTTTAAAACCTAGTGTAATCAAGTTTTAATGAGTATACCCAATTCTTTAGGGCTGGAGAGATGGCTTGGTTGTTAAGGCGCTTACCAGCAAAGCCAAAGGACTCAGTTTTGCTTCCTCAGCACCCACGTAAAGCCAAATGCATAAGATGGTTCATATGTCTGGAGTTTATCTACGATGGCCAGAAAGCCCAGGAATACCCATTCACTCTACCTCTTATCTGCCTCTTTCTGTCTCTCTCATAAACATATAAATAAATAAATAAATATTTTTTTAATTAAAAAAAGTCTTTGCAACTTCACTCTTGGCATCCACAACAGAAGTAAAAACTTAACATTTATACAAAATCCAGTACATGAATGTTCATAGTGATTTACTTCTAGTTCCAATAATTTGGGGAAAATTCATCTTTCAAAGAGTAAATGGTTAATAACAACTATCACATATCCAAAACCATGAAAAACTTTCAGCAGTAAAAAGATAGGAACTATCTATTAATACACAAAACAACCTGTACAAGTCTTCAGGACATTATGCTCACTGAAACAACAGGTACACTGAGTCATATTCCCTTTGTATAATAGTATTGAAGTAGTAAAATTATAGAGACCAATATTTACCAGTCTGTAGGAAACAGGAACTCAGGAAGGAATAGGTGACCAAGAGGGGTATATGGGGTTACAAAAACATGATCAGGCAGCCAGTTGTAATGGAATTGTTCTGTACCTTGACTGTGGTGGTAGCAATCAAACCTACTCATATAATAATCTGTACAGAAGTAAATATAAGCATACATAAAGTACGACAACTCAATAATTCCCATGTATCATATGAAAGTGGGTGTCGTGGTTGTAATATCTACCGTTAGTTTTGTACAATGTTATCACTGAAGAAAAGGGTAAAGGAAATTGTGTTGCATTATTTCTTACCGTAATATGAATCAATAATTATTTCAAAATTAAAGGTTTAATTTTAAAGCAAATTGAAAGTGGCTTGCATCAAGGATGTTGGCCTGTGTATGAATCCAGATTCAGCAGAGCTACCTGTAATGTGCATCATTTATAGCTCACCAGGATGAGGCATGGGGTTGACAAATGAAGAGGGATTATGTTGGCCAATGTTACTTCCCATTGCATATGGGTTATGCATCATCCCGGGGTGGGATCCTGGTACTAGCAGTATACCTATGAGAAAAACATGTTCAAGAACTCTCAATTATGAATCACACACAGAAAACCTATCTTTGAGTAATATACAGATAATATATTCTCAGATGAAGGAAAATCAAAATCAATAATTCCTCATAGATGTATTTTAGAGAAAAACCAAAGGAAAAGCCACACATGGAAGTAAATGATGAAAGAATGAACTTTGACAATCAGAAAGGAGAAACAATGCAAAGAGAAAAATATGCATGTAGAAAAATGGCATTACTATTATTGAGGAGGTTAAAAAGGAGCAGTTTCCTATAAAACTAAACATCTATTATTACTGTGTTACAATTCCATGTAAATGTGTGCCATGTATACATGAATGTTCATACAGCTTTACTTGTAATAGTTAAGAACTAGAAACATCTCAGATGCTCCTCAAGGGGAGAGCAGATAAGGAAACAGCTGTGCATCCATGTCATGGAATAATACTCATCACAAAAGAACTGTTTATATATGCAACAATTGGCATGAATCTCGAGTAAACTATGCTTAGTGAAAAAAGCCACACTCAAAAGATTACCAATCATTTAATGTAAGAAATAATATGCAATCACAAAACTATAGAAAGTGGGATCAGGTCACAAATTGCCAATGGTTAGGATGGAGCGGGGCAGCTGGGAAGGGAAATTAGAGAGAAAAGGTTATGGTTACAGAAAGGCACCATGAAATATTATTGTGCTAATGATAGACATTTTCTGTATCATGGCTGTGGTCGTAGACACATAAACCAACTCAGGTTACAAAACTACATAGACATAAATATACACACATGCACCAAAATGTGTGAATCAGTGTCAATTTCCTGGTTGGAGTAGTTGATTACAGCTCTGCTACATGTTATTGAGGAAATGGGAAAAACATAAATGGGATTTATCTATAATTTCTTACCACGACATGCAGATTTAGAATTATCTTAAGGAGATGAGACGACACTTCGGCAGTTAAAGGTGCTTGCTTGCAAGCCTGCCAATCTGCATTTTGGTCCTCTACAACACCCACAGAAACCAGATGCAAAATAGTGCACATGTCTGTGACCGCAACACACCTATAGCAATGGGAGGTGGTGCCAGGAGGCACTTGAAGCTTGTGGGCCAGCTAGAATGGCACATGCAACAGCAAAATCAAGAGAGATCCTTTTTCAAAGAAGGTGAAAGGAGAAGATAGGCAACTTGAAGTTGTCTTCTGAGCTCTAAATACATGTCATGACATGCACCTGAGGATATGGGTGCATGTGCAAGCACACATGTGCACACACACACACCATGACACACATGTACAAATCAAATTTAAAGCATTTAAATTATCTCAAATTATAAACTGTTTTAAAATTTAAAGCCAGAGCTCAGACCTACCATTGACTTGCTTTAGGGATGTTGATGGGGGAGGGGAACCTCCAAAGAAATAACCAAAAATCCCTCTAAACAGTGAATTCTATACCTAATGAAACTACACTTAAATAATATAATAGAAAAGGAATTTATCTTCCCATAAAGGGAAACTAAAAGAATTTTAAATAAAGATTAAAGGGAATTATTCAAACAGAGCAAAACTGATAAAAAAGGAAACATGAATCATCAAGAAGAAATATTAACAGAAATACTAGAAATATGTAAGTTTAGACTGCTCATGCATTATTAGTATGAGTAGAAAATGTATAGGCTTGGGCTGTGGAGATATCTCATGAAAACCTGAGTTCAACCCCTAGAACTCATGTGAAAATTCTCGGCATACTGGCACATGTCTATAATCACTGTGCTGGGGAGGTGAAGCAGGTTAATCCGTAGACCATACTGGATAGCTTGTCTACCTTAAATGCTGTGCTCCAGGCCAGCAAGAGACCCTGGCTCAAAAGGAGGAAAATGGTGCCTATGGAATGACACTTCAGGTTGTCCTCAAGAGTCCACATGCCTAAGCACACACGTGCACAGACACCTGCACACAACTGAACACACACTTACACATGCATAAAAAAGAAATATATAGACTCTCTCAAAGACTGGAAGTTTCCTATAAAACTGCTGATAGTGTAGTACCCAGCCATTATGAATTTTGGTATTCATTCCATAAAGTAAATGTTAATGAAAACACAAAAACTTGTTCATGAACGTCCAAAACAGTTTTACTACTACTATTCAAAAAAAAATAATGTGGAGAATCATGATGTCCTTCAAAGAGCAAAAGGTTAAACAAACTACAACATTATTCATATTGTGGAATACAGTCCAAAATAAAAAGGAACCTTTTTAAGTATGAAGCATTTTCAAAACATTATGTCAATCCCCAGAGATTACTAACTGCAGAATTCTCTTGTGACAAAATTGTAAACAGAGAACAGGTCAGTAGCTGCTAGATATTAAGGATAAGGCAGTTTGGGAAGGAAGTGATTTGACAGAACTGATTCTACCTTTTAAAGAGTGAGATAAGGCAATTCTTTGTAATTATTTTTAACTGGGGGGGGCATTGAGACAAGGTTTCATGTAGCCAAGGCTGGCCTTGAACTTGTTATGTTGTCAAGGATGGCCTTGAAGCCTGTCCTCCTGCTTTAACCTTCTGACTACTGAGATTACCAGCAAGTACCACCACCCCCAGTCAAAATGAGGCATTCCTGCAGTAACACAAATGTTTTGTACCGTGACTGTGGTGATGGGCATCACACCTGCTCATGTGGCCAGTGTGGTGGCAGTTCACACCTGTAATCCCAGCCCTTGAAAGGTGGAGGCAACAAGACCTAAGTATGAGGACAGCTTGGGCTTCAAAGAAGATCCAAGGCCTTTGAATTATATAGTGAGACCCTGTCTTATAAAGCCAAGGGCTGAAGATGTATCTCAGTGGTAGAGTACTAGCCTAACATGAAGAAGGCTCTCACTCAACACAGTGAGAGAAAAACAATCTGCTAATGTGATAAAATTGAATGCGAATAAACATACACATTAATATTAACACAAGTAGACATGGGGACATCTCTGGGTTACTTCTTACAATTGTATGTTGACGTAGTTTGAATTTATGTCCCCCAGTAGACTCAAATGTTTTATTAAAGCTGTAAGTTGGATTTTTAGCCACCTGGCTGGAGGAGGTGTCACTACGGGCGGATCCTGGGGTCCAGCCCTAAGGTGTGTCACTGGGGTCGGAACTGAATTCCAGCCTAAGGTATGCACAGTGAGTTCTGTCTGTGTCCCTCTTATTTCGCTTCCTTGTTCTTGCCTGTGGTGCTGCTGGTGGTTTATCTCTGTGCGTGGATCTGTGAAAGGAGGTTAGCTGCTTCTTCCGTTATGGAACGTCTCCTGGATCTGTAAGCTTGAAATAGATCTCTTCCTCCCATGAACTGTGTCTGGTTTGGAGGTTCACCCCAGCAATGTGAAGCTGACTACAACACATGTGAGTCTCATACCAAACAGTTTCATTTTAAAAGAGTGACAGTAACTTGCATTACTGATGAATCTGCAGAGTGCTACTTGTAACGGGCACCATTTCAAACTCACCAGGTGAATGGACAGGGTCTTGGCCTCCATAATTTCCTCCAACAGTTGGGTTATTCATTGTCAAAAAGTTGTTTACACGGCCATTTTGTCCAAGTCCTGGCATTACTAGAAATAAAACAAGTTTGAGTGTTACAGTGCAAATCTTCCATCCACAGATTCCTTTAGGAAAAGAGTGGAAATAAAGACATTTACATGAAAAAGAAATTCAGAAGGACCTGTCTGCAGCAGACATACCCTTAAGAAACCTTAAAGGAAGATCTTCAGTATAAGAGTGTGATGAAAGAAGAAATCTTGGGGCATCAGGAAGGAGGCAACAGAAAGAACAGAAACATATTTGCAGATAAACCATTATTCATACACAGTTGGCAGGAATATTAAGATGGTTGAACCACACTAAAAAAAGTCATGCAGTTTCTCATGTAAACTAAACATACGTATGTCCAAACTTCTCAAACTGTATACATTAAATACATGTAGGGTTTTCAAAAAAAAAAATTTTTTTTTTTTTTTGTGTGTGTGTAGGCATGTATACCACAGCACATATTTGGAGGTCAGAGAACAACTCCAAGATGTCTTCTTTGATATAGTATCTCTTGCTGCTGCAAACAAACTTCCAGACTGCAAACGAATGGCAGACTAGCTAGTCTACAAACTTTGAATTATCATAAAGACCTCAGATGTATATGCCACTTTGCATCTGGCTTTAGGTGAGTGCTGAGAAACTGAACCCCAGGGTCAGCAGGCTTTGCAATTCACAAACACACAAATGAGAACTATAGTTTTACAAATGTTAACTTTGAGGAAATCTGATTGCCAAAGGGGTAGCTCTGCACTATTTCTAACAACTTTATGGGAATCTACAAAGATCTTAGCATAAGAATTTAATTTTAAAAATAACTAATGCTAGTTTTTTTTTTTCTTTTTTAAAGCAGTTTTAGGGGCTGGACAGATGGCTTAGCAGTTAAGGCGCTTGCCTGCAAAGCCAAAGGACCCTGGTTCAATTCCTCAGGACCCACATAAGCCAGATGCACAAGGGGGCGCTAGCATCTGGAGTTCATTTGCAGTGGCTGGAGGCCCTGGTGTGCCCATTCTCCCCCCCTCTTTCTCTCCCCCCTGCCTATTTCTGTATCTCTCTCTCAAACAAATAAATAAAAATAAAATATATTTTAAAAAGCAGTTTTAAAACCTACAGTAATGGATGTTATTCTAAAAAAATGTGTCATTGTAAACTCACCCAAATTGGGAGGTAGGTAGACAACTGGAGGGGCAACATCTGTGTTCATGCCCTCAACTCCCCAAACGAACGGGTAAGTCATCCCACCAGGGTTATTGCCCAGAAAGGGGCCTTGTGGTTGCAGAAATACTCCAGCAGGCTGATTGGGGAACATGTTATTGTTGGTATTTTGAGCAACTCCACCGTAATAGCAGCCAAAGAGATTGTGGCTAGGAACTGGGTTCTCAGGCATAGCATGCGGCACTGGTTGGGGACACGCTCCCGTAGGGTAGCCCTGGCCCTGGGCTGGCCCCTGTTCAATGTGCAATGGCGGTGCTCTGCGATTTTCCTGTCCAAGAGAATAGAATAGAATGAGTTAAGCACTTTCCTTCAGTTCCTGGACATTAGTTCCTCTTTGAGATTAGACGATCAAAATTTCTTTCCTTTTTTCTTGTTGTTCTGCTTTCTCTTTTTGAAATAGAGTCTTCCTATGTAGCCCAGGCTAGTGTGAAACGGATGATCCTCTTGCCTCAGACTTGTGTGGACTTGGATTAGAAGCATTCACCACTACAACTGGCTGTCAAAATTTTCTTGTGTGAGTCAACATCACTTGTAAAATAACACTAACCAGGCTTAAGTTAACTATGAGTAAAATGATGATTTCAACTTGAGCGGTCTCAGGCCCTCCTTCCTTCATAGCAAGCCCTCTTAACCACTGAAAGATCTCCCCAGCCCAGCCCAACCTTGGCATTCTTCCACTTTTAGCTTCCCATCGGCTACTGAAGTAAGTACAATTCAAGTTTGCCAGTTTCATGAAGTTATATGTACCATATCCCTAGTAGCTGATCAGTATCTTGAAACTAAAGGTTTAGCAAAGTTGGACACCGCAAAAGCTGTTCTAGTCTTGAAATGATTGTAACCTCCCCCCCCCCATGTATCTGCCTGTTTATTCTTTCAAGAAGTCCTTATAAATTCTATTACAACTAAAAATGTATTAGTTCCTATTTCAACACCTTGGAAAATTCACAATGCCAAGTTTTAACTGTTAGGCACAATGGGAGTTTCGCACTGGTCAGAAATGCTGCATTCCCAACACCACAAAAAACTAAATTATTTCCTTAGTAGATGTAAAAGTATTTGGCAGTTTAGCAATTAATATTATGGAAAGATTCAAAGTCTGATGACACTTCTACCTTCTGCACAATCTAGTTCTGTTCTTGTATTCTTATCTAAGGAAGGCTTATTAATAAATAAAATGAAAAGGTAAAATCAAGGATGTCTATTTTATTTTCAAGATGTACTAAAGACCTATTTGTTCTATTAAAAGGCCTTTTTAATTGCATATACTACAGCAAAAAGAAATATGTACTTGCAACACTGTGTTATTAATCCAACCTCTCTTCAGCCACTATTTCCATTGAGCTTAGCCCTTTCTGTACTTCAGGACAGAAAGACTAGTCTTTTAATAATTTATGACCATTACTGTTTTAAAAGAAAATATTTTCTAACCACAAACAAAGAATAAAATGTTACATGGATTTTTATTTTCAAATAATCCAAGAGTGACACACTGTGGACAAGATGAGAAACATTCCTCCTTTGGAATAAGTAAGTCAGGATATAAATGAGTAAAGAAACAACAAAAGTCCATTACATTTCATCATAATACCTCTATGTAAGGGATGTATTATGGACTATTGGGATAATTTAATATAAATATACTAGGCAGATGTCAATAATTGTTCTCAAATGCATACTTAAAATTACCTGAATTGATTCATGAGCTGAAATTTTGTGGAATTAACAGACTAATAATGATAAGTATAATGCTGCTACCTTATTCTTGTACTTCATACTTGTCAAAATGTTTGTAGATCATTTCTTCCAAAGCCATGACTTAAAAGATGAAATTGAGAACTGCCTATAGTGTTTATGTGGCATAAATATCCATGTCCTTATGAAAGTCAGTAAGTAAATTTTCTTTTAAAGCATATCCTTTAATCTAGTATATTCAGCTTCAAAGGTTACCAAACATAGCACAATATGATGGAAATCTCAAATAGGACAACAACTTCAGAAAAATGGCTGTTTTATAAAATATTAAAAATTCCACCTACCCTACAACCCCAATATTCCCCCTCCCAGTGTTTATTCTAGTTAAATGTAAACATATACTTTCAGCTGGGCATGGTGGTGCATGCCTTTAATCCCAGCACTCGGGAGACAGAGGTAGGAGGATCACTGTGAGTTTGAGGCCACCCTGAGTTTACATAGTGAATTGCAGGTCAGCCTGCACTAGAGTGAAACCCTACCTCAAAAAAATAAAAAAAATAAAAAACATACATGCACAAAGAAACTTCCATAAGCATGTTCTAGCCACTTTCCTAGCAAGAGGCCAAAACTGGAAACAACTTAAATGGTCATTTGAAGGGGAATGGAAAAACAAATTATGGAAATGAGCAATAGGTAGGAATGAACTATTGCTATTACAAAAGACAGTAGTATAAATGAAAGAGAATGAAACATAATTCTATGTTTATAAAATATTTGCATCAATTGCATTAATATGAATCTGTAGAACAGAGGAAACTAACCATGGCTGGGAAAACCAACAAGATGGTGTTTCCTACAAGGTTAGGGACGATGAGGACTTACAGAAGAGAGACGGGAGAACTTTCTAGAATGAGGGAAATGTTCATTATCTTTTAATCTACATATTAATTAAAAATCATTGAACTGTACATTTAATATGTGTTCATTTATGAATGTAAAATCAGTTAAAAAAAAAAAAGAAGTAGGGGCTGAGTGTGGTGGCACACGCCTTTAATCCCAGCACTCGCGAGGCAGTGGTACGAGGATCACCGTGAGTTTGAGGCCACCCTGAGACGACATAGTGAATTCCAGGTCAGCCTGGGCTACAGAGACACCCTACCTCGAAAAACCAGAAAGAAAAAAATAAAAGAACTAATATATTCCAAAAAAGATATTTTCCACTTCAATATACAAACCATAAAATTGCCACTTTCAGCTGCAGGTCTTCTGCTTGGACGGGTATAATATACTGAGCATGGAGTGCGTTTTCTTGCACTTTGTGCACGGGGCATTTCTGGAACGGGTTGGCTGTCCTGGTTTTCTTCACAGCTAGCCTCTGAAAAGTAACATATAAAAAAGTTACTTTTGTGCACTTACGTCCCTAAATAAGCTTGCCCTGGACAGGTTCTGAGACTGTTTCTTCAAGTTGGAGCCTTGTTCAGTTTCATAGAGTGACAAAATAAGAATCCTTCTATGAGCAATTTAGAACAAATTTTTAAGAATGGAAGAACTAGAGTTCCCATGACTGAATAAATCAAAGTTAAATTCAAGCCCAAACTGTGAAGGGGTATTTATAGCCTAGTCTACAAAGTAAATTCTGAAAATCACTGAATGAGAGAAGACGGCTGCTAAACCTTTTTTAAATGGCCTCCAAAGGGCTTTTTGCTTAGGGAAGCAAAACGCCTTGGAAATCTATCCCAGGAGTCCCTTCTGACCACCTTCTTGACCGCTTCCTTCCATGTCCCTGTTGTTGCTGCTGTTGTGTGTGTGGGTGGGAAAATCTCAGAGATTCCACCACCTCAGCTGAGCTGCAAACCGTACAGAGAATCACCAGTGTTGTGTGGAAGCTCCAAAATCATGACTGTCTTTATTAGTTAGAATTTATGTTAAACCTAAATCAATAGATGTGAAACATAAACTACAAAAAAATCTGGAATTCTGAAGTTCAGTTATGGCTCTGAGTTACTCAGCTACTAGAGTTGAAGGAGACACCATCTGCGATAATTCCATCCTTTTAGTCTGACTTGAACATGTGCTGCACTGAGTTACTGGAGGGTCACACTAGTACAAAAATGAATTTACTTTATCCATCCTGAACCAGAGCAGCAAGGACTGCCACAACGAAAGGATCCAGGTTTCTTCTCATTTCTGTTCCCCTTCAAATCTATACTGAGATGACAGAGGCCCAAGGACAGAACCCAAAATGAGATTAAGAAGATGGGTCCTGGGCTGGAGAGATTGCTTAGTGGTTAAGGCACTTGCCTGCAAAGCCAAGGGACCTATGTTCTACTCCCCAGGACCATGTAAGCCAAATGCACAAGGGGGTGCATCCATCTGGAGTTCATTTGCAGTGGCTGGAGGCCCTGGATTGCCCATTCTCTCTCTCTCTCTCTCTCTTCCTATCCTGCCTATTTCTATCTCTCTCTCTCTCTAATAAATAAATAACTCTCTCCCTTTTCCTCTCCCTGCCTATTTCTATATCTCTCTCTCTCTCTCTCTAATAAATAAATAACTCTCTCCCTTTTCCTCTCCCTGCCTATTTCTATATATCTCTCTCTCTCTCTCAAATAAATAAATAAAAATAAAATATTAAAAAAGAAGATGGTCTTCACTAGCTAATAATATGTTTTAAAGAGAGAGAGTGAGTTTGGGCCAAAGGATCTTGTGGAGGTGGATAATGTGTACCCTGAAGCCATAGATTGTCAATAGAAAATTTTCAATACCAGGGATGAGATACCTTCTATTGAGTTGTGACTAGGAAGGCCCCTAATGGCCCCCCAAAATTATAGGCTATTGCCAAGGCTTCTGGTTGCCCACCAGAAGCAGATGGTAAGACCCCATTGCTGAGCCTCCATATGCTTGGGCTGCAGGTCGCTGAGGAATCAAGCTGGAGCTGAGTTGGAAGCCTCCTCCATGTCAACTAGCTGTCAGGATGCTGGAAAGACCTATGCAGCCTATTGGGGGGAGGGGAGTCATCACCAGTGTCAGCCAGCAGTAAATCTTGCAAGCTTTATGGCTAGTCACCTAGACCAAATGTACCAACTGGTGCAATGTTGGCATGTCGGTTATATGGGGGAAAGCAACTGCTCTCTGATTGGACTTAAAGCCTGCTCCACAGGAAGGAATTCATGCCTGCTACTGAAAACCTAATTTAAAAAAAAAAAAATCTATGGCTTGGGAGTAATTGAGCCCTAAGAGGGAAACTACTACTGTTGTCTGACTAAATAGATATATTATGCCCACCAAACAGCCTTCTAAATACTTCTGTTTATGCCCATATATCAAGGTTACTCTCACTTTGGGCTACAGAAGTTTCTCTTTTCAAATGGCAGTGACCACTGGGGTGTCTCAAAACTCACTAAAGCACTAAAAAGAAGGGACAGTGGAGTATTCACAAATAAGTGAGACATCTCTATCACACCCTCCAAGGCTCAGGGAGAAGAGGTGGCAGAAAAAAATGTAAAAGGGGGAGACTGCTTACAACGCTGTCTTCTAGGCACAAAATGGCCTCAATATTCATGACCTCGCAAGATGTGCATAATAGGCGGGACAAATGGTGACATCAAAATGGAAGTAAGACTACTTGGAAAGAAGAGATTCAGTGGTGGGGGGGATTTGGGAGGGGGGAAAAGCAGGGTGGCAAGAGGAGATTATGATCATGGCAAATTGTTTATATTTGCAGAAGTTGTCAATTAAAAAATGAAATAAAACAAACGAAGAAAGTGGAAGGTTAACTCCCAAGTGAGATAAATACAGACCAATGTAGTATATAAGCTTCTCAAACCCTTAAGACACCTCCAACTTGAGCTGTAATTCCCACCAAATTTGATTTTTAACTAATCAAGATTTTTATAATTACAAGATATTAGTCATGAATAAATAACTCATGTAGTGGTCAAAGGAAAAACCCAAAGTGATGAGAATAAACCTTATATTGCTACTCCTGGCAAGGATGCACCTCTTAACTCCAACCCTGTGTAAAAGAAGCCAGAAGCAGGGCTGGAGAGATTGCTTAGTGGTTAAGGAACTTGCCTGCAAAGCCTAAGGACCCAGGTTCGATTTCCCAGTATCTATGTAAGCCATGTACATGTGTCTGGAGTGTGTTTGCAGTGGGTGGAGGCCCTGGCACACCATTCTATTTCTCTGTCTCTTTCTTCCTTCCTTCCTTCCTTCCTTCTTTCCTTCCCCCCCCCCCAAGTAAATAAATAATGTTTAAAAGAAGCCAGAAGCAAAAAAGAAGACAGTGTATGAGTGAATTGGCACAAATCTCAAAATCAGGCAAAACTAACCTATGATAGGAGAAGTCAGGACAGTGGTTATTTTGCAAGGAGATTAGTGAATGGAAGGGGTTGAGGCAGATTATGCACAGCTCAATACCCAGTACTTGTCACATATGGTATTAATTTGAAAAAAAAACTAATTAAGCTATATATTTGTGTGTGTGTATTTTATGTAGTAGACTTCTTTAAAACATTTATCTACACTTCTTTTAAAACTTTAAAATCTAGGGCGAGGGAGATGGATCACTGGTAAAGGATTTGCCACTCAAATCTGAGTACTGAAGTTCATATCCCCAGAACCCAAGTTGAAGCTCGAAGCCATTAGGGGTGGAGGCTTCTGTAATCCCATCACACTGACAGCAAGATGGGAAGCACAGACATAATTCCCTAACTCACAGTCCAGCTAGCCTGGAGAGTACAGCAATGAACAATAACCAAGAAGAACAAAAAGGGAGCTCTTGCCTCAAATGTGGTGGAGACAACTGACATGCCAAAATTGTCCTCTGTTCTCTACATGCACATGGTGGCATGTATGTGCCTATAATTACGCACATGAACATAACACACACTGAAGTATTTGCAATCTAAAGAGGTCAACAATAAACATAAGCCTTAGTTGTATTTCATTCTCATTTTTTATAGTTTAAATTATACTGTACATATATTCGGAACAATTTTGTGTATGTGCGTTATATGCACATGAGTGTAATGTTGCAAGTACCCTGTGCTCATTTCTGTGGGTATCCTCTACCACTCTACTACCTTATTTCTTTGAGATAGGGTCTTTCACTGAAACTGAAACATACTGTTTTTCAGTGAGACTGGATGATCAGGGAGCCAAACCACACCCACCCTCCTGTTTCTTCCCCTGATCCCAGCACTGAGGTTATAGCTGTGCAGAGTGACACCTTTTTATGTGGGTGTTCAAATTTAGCTGATCACTTTTGGTTTGCCACTAAATAGTTATTATTATAGTTGCCAGATAGAAGTATTTTTCCTGAGATGAAGGGTAGTCTGCATAATGTCTTATGAGACTATCCTCCATAACAGTGAAAAGAGCGAAGAGAAATGTGGCAAAGCTAAAGGAAAAAAAAAATGCAAGCCAAATAAGCCCTGTGATATTACCATGAAGCCAGGCCTTCTAGTGCTAACTAACTACTACAACGGTAATAGAACTTTTGAAGTAAATAACTAAAAATAGGGACACAAGAGCAAAATGTTGCCCAGGAGGAAATTTAATAAAACTACCATGTTCCATTGCAGAAGGCTGCTGGATGTTATCATCATTATCCTGAGAAGGTGAGTTCATGGGCAAGTTATCATCACTGACTGTGTCCTCATTAGTCTCTGAGTCAGAATCGTCAATGTCTATTATATCTTCATCACTGGAGCTATCATCAGGTTCATTATGTATATGTATAACATAATAACCTATGAATAATAAAATATAATAAATTAAGTACCATGTTAAATGAACAGTTTCCCAAAAAGAACATAAGCTGATAGATTATTTAAAGCCCTTACTTTAGCTGACACAACTATATTAACTTTTAGTTTATCTGTTGTCATTACAAGTTAGCTAACAATTATTGAGTATGAAGCTTTGAGATATATGTATGTATACACACGGACTATTATTTCTACTACTCCCAGTTCTGTAGCACAAGAAATTTCATTGCAGCAATTCACAGCTTCTGACTTAAGAAACAATGAGCAGCTTTGGGTGTGACTTGGCAGTAGAGGGTTTGCCTACCATGCCCAAGGCTCTGGGTTGAATCCCCAGCACAAAAAAAGGAAAGAAAGAAAGGTCACCACTTGTCCCATACTACAATGTGCTCAAAGATTTGTTTTAAAATTTTAAGTTATGTGGCTGGAGAGATGACTTAGTGGTTAAGATGCTTGCCTGCGAAAACTAAGGACCCATGTTCCACTCTCCAGATCCCACATAAGCCAGATGCACAAAGGTGAGGCAAGCGTGAAGTCACACATGACCACTAGGTGGTGCAAGCATCTGGAGTTCAATTGCAGTGCCTGAGGCCCTGGCGTGCCAATTCTCTCTCTCTAACAATAACAATAATAATAATAATAATAATAATAGTAATTTTGAATTATGCTTGCCTGCGAAAACTAAGGACCCATGTTCCACTCTCCAGATCCCACATAAGCCAGATGCACAAAGGTGAGGCAAGTGTGAAGTCGCACATGACCACTAGGTGGTGCAAGCATCTGGAGTTCAATTGCAGTGCCTGAGGCCCTGGCGTGCCAATTCTCTCTCTCTAACAATAATAATAATAATAATAATAATAATAATAGTAATTTTGAATTATGCTTGCCTGCGAAAACTAAGAACCCATGTTCCACTCTCCAGATCCCACATAAGCCAGATGCACAAAGGTGAGGCAAGTGTGAAGTCGCACATGACCACTAGGTGGTGCAGGCATCTGGAGTTCAATTGCAGTGCCTGAGGCCCTGGCGTGCCAATTCTCTCTCTCTCTAATAATAATAATAATATTAATAGTAATTTTGAATTATGCAAGTGGTGTCTCATGGCCACACTTGTAGTGATTCTGAATTTCCAAACTTGTTTTTTAAAACTTAAATGTATGATAGTTGAGAATGGTGGAATAAAGCACAAACATTAAACATTAGTATGAAACAAAATAAATTCAAACTGAATCTCACCAAATTTGATATAGGCAGCCACAAGCAAACTAGGTTTGTAATATAAAATTAGTCAACTATTTTATTGAATATTATACACAACAGGTCTTATGTAGTGTCATAAATCTAGATGGACTTTTTATTTCTTAAAATTGTTCTTTAAAAGACCATGTCTAAGCTTAAATATTTACTCACAGATCGTGGTTTCATTGCATCCCTATATTTATTTCAAATAGAGCAAAACAGAAGAATAATAAATGGCTACGTGAGATGTATGTGGTGGGAGTGAATTGGAAATTGCATAATGAAGGTTTCAATTCAGGTTCTTTTTTTTTTGGTTTTTCGAGGTAGGGTCTCACTCTGGTCCAGGCTGACCTGAAATTAACTATGTAGTCTCAGAGTGGCCTTGAACTCATGGCGATCCTACCTCTGCCTCCCGAGTGCTGGGATTAAAGGCGTGCGCCACCACGCCTGGCTTCAATTCAGGTTCTGTAGCTATACAAAATTATGACTTTGGGACAGATATATAAATTAACTATTTTGCATCTTTTCTCGTCAAAAAATGTGGGGCACAAAAAAAGAAAAACTGTGAGGCTAGGCCTGAAAAGTAATTATGAAAACTATAATATTAGAAACTCCCTAATTAAATTTAAAAAGATTAAATAAATGATGCTATCTGGGCATGGTGGTGCACACCTTTAATCCCAGCACTCAGAAAGCAGAAATAGGAGCTGGCCACCTTGATACTACATAGTGAATTCCAGATCAGCCTAGACTAGAGGCAGACCCTACCTCATAAAAACAAGGTAAACAAATAAACGATAGTATTTCCCCTAAGATGAAATGGTATATAACCCATGGAAGCATGCTTTCAAAAACCATGCATTGAAATCAGAACTGGTATGAAATGTTTAAGATATGGAAAGAATTCAGAATAAGAAATTACTTGAACTTAGGGAGACATACATTGCGTACTAATGATTATCTAGGTGACTGACTAGCTGAGTAGCAAAATTATTACCTTCATTAAACTTCTCTGTCCATTCTCTACAATAATCTTCAGACTTTATCAGAAAAAAGGAGGTAATTAAAAATTTACTTATTTCTTTTGGTCTTGCAATAGGGTCTTACTATTTATGCATACATAGCCCAAGCTGGCCCTGTGATCCTCCTGACTCAGCCCCTGACAGCTAGGATTACAAATATGAGCCATCATACTCAGCTTGAATTTTTAGTAAAAGAGCCCCTTCATATACTCCAGAATGCTCTAGAACTCATGTCAATTAATTCTCTTGTCTCAGTCTCTCCAGTTCTGGGATTACAGGTTTTTGCCAATACACCTAGTTGGCAATTTTATTTTTTAATGTATTTATTTATTTGAAAGCAGAGATAGAAGAGATACAAAGACAACGGGCATGTCAGGGCCTCCAGAAGCTGCAAATGAACTCCAGATGCATGTGCCACTTTGTGCATTTGGCTTTATGTGAGTACTGGAGAACTGAACTCACATTATTAGGCTTTTCAAGCAAGTGACTTAACTGCTGAGCCACCTCTCCAGCCCCTGCAATTTTATTTTTTAAAAAACAGCTTTTACCTATTAACAAACTCCACACAAAGCTAGTAAAGCTATTGACAACTCCACTAAGGTTTCTAGGTCAAGTGTAAAATTCTAATGAATACCTTTAGGTAAGTACATGATCTTCATAATTAAATTTTGATAATTATAGACAACTGGAAAGGCTTTCTTTTAAAAAAAAAATCCTGCTTCTAAGGCAGAAGGCACTCACCTACCATCAATTTACGTAATGAGGTACAGTTCATAATGACAAGGGCTTAAAAATTGATGTTTCACTCAAAGTCTCGTAATGAAAGGTCAACTGTAAGAGCTAGGGACCGTTCATTTGTGATGTGAGTGTAATACCGTT
This sequence comes from Dipus sagitta, assembly GCA_036346955.1. Taxonomy (NCBI): domain Eukaryota; kingdom Metazoa; phylum Chordata; class Mammalia; order Rodentia; family Dipodidae; genus Dipus; species Dipus sagitta. Next base: position 3,105,319 of record CM070776.1, read on the forward strand.
TCTCATCCTGTTGCCTAGACTGTTAACTCCAGGGGTCCAGTAGTGATACTCTCACCTTAATTACCATCTGAAGCTCTGACGTAGCCAGTTATATGTCCATGCCACTGAGCCTGCTTTTTTTTTTTCTTTTAACATTTGTGATGCCAGGCACTCTACCACTAAGTTATACACACACCACACTCCCCATTCTCATTTAAAAAAGTGTTAATATGCCAAGCGATAACTTTCTAATTATTGTGGTATTTTTAAAAATAGCTGTTCTTTTTAAAAAAGAAAACGGAGTCTTTCTTTTAAGATTTATTTTTATTTATTAGAGACAGAGAATGGGGGAGAGAGGGGAAGAGAGAGAGAGAGAGAGAGAGAATGGGCACACCAGGGCCTCTAGCATTGCAAACGAACCCCAGACGCATGAGCAACCACGTGCTTCTGACTTACGTGGGACATGGAGAATCGAACCTGGAAAACCCAGGACAGCAGGACTGCATGGGATGCTGCAAGCTTCAGCAATCCCTCGAGTCTCAGGACTCCTCTCTAGTTCCCACAATTCTAGTGGCCCGAGTCTCACGAGTCCCCAGATGACGTGGAATATTCTGGAGCTTCGAACTCTAGGGAGGTCCTCCCGCTCTACATGTCCCGCCCCCTCCGGAAATTACTAAGACACCATTAGCCCACCTTCCAGACTCGGGGAACGCTAAACTGACTCCCACCCCCCATGATGCCTCGAGGCTTCCAATTCCTTCAAAGCTGGGAATGGCGCAAGCTAGAAATCACCCGCCCCCCCCCACCCAAAATCCCTGGGAGCACTGCTGTGAGGGTCACTGTAACACATAGAAACATGCCATGTCTCAGAGATGCCATGAGCCCCGGAGACACCCCAAAGACCTCACCACCACACAGGGAAGCCAAGATTAGGCTCATGGAATCTTCTAGAGCTTCGAGCTCTCGGGCACTCGGGCACTCCTCTTGCTCCACGAGCATCACACACCCTGCCCCTCCGGAGCCCCCGAGACTCCAGAACCCTAAACTCACTCCCAGCCCCCGCGATGCCATGAGGCTTCGGATTGCTGGGAATGGCGCAAGCTATAAACATAAATGCCCCCCAAATCCCTGGGAACACTGCTGTGAGGGTCAACGTAGCACCTACAAGAGGCACGATGGGCCCTGGAGACACTCCAAGACCCCACCACCACCCAGAGGTGCCAGGAGTCTTACACTCATGGAATCTTCCAGAGCTTTGAGCTCTAGGGCGCTCCTCTTGCCCCACAAGCACCGCACACCCCACCCCCTCTGGAAACTAGAACTACGCCATGAGCCTCCGAGACTCTGGGAACCGTAAACTGACTCGCAGCCCCCACGACGCCAGGGATTCCTTCAAACCTGGGAATGGCGAAAGCTCGAAATCACCCGCCCTTCCCCCCAAATCCCTGGGAACACTGCTTTGAGGGTCACCGTAACACCCAGAAATGTGCCATGCCCCAGAGACGCCATGAACCCCAAAAACACCCCAAGACCGCACCACCACCCAGGGTGTAAGAAGATTCTTAGGCTTATGGAATCTTCCAGAGCTTCGAGCTCTAGGGAGCTCCTCTTGCCCCAGAAGCACCACACACTCCGCTCCCTCTGGAAACTACAAAGACACCATGAGCGGGAACCCCGCCGTAAAGACCACCGTAACACCTAGAAACTTGCCGTGCCCCAGAGATGCCGTGGGCCCCGGAGACAACCCAAGACCCCACCACCACCCAGGGGTGCCAGGATTCTTAGGCTCATGGAATCTTCCAGAGCTTCGAGCTCTAGAGAGCTTCCTCTAGCTCCTACAGCACCGTACACCTTACTCCCCCCGGAAACTACAAAGACACTGCGAGCCCCCGAGACTCTGAGAGCCCTAAACTCACCCCCAGCCCCACCCCCACGATGCAACGAGTCTTCGGACTCCTTCGAACCTGGGAATGGCACCCCCAAACCCGTGAGAACACTGCTGTGAGGGTCACCCCAACACCAGAAACTTGCCATGCTCCAGAGATGCCTTGAGCCCCGATAGACACAAGACTCCACTCCCACAACCACCACCCAGGGGTGCCAGGATTCTTAGGCTCACCCCAAAACTTCAAAGACACCATGAGTCCTCACATTTCCCTCAAGTTACCAACAATGTCTGCAAACTCGCGGACATCCCTCAAGTCCCAGACACCTCATGCCATGGGGACACCTTGGGCTACTCAGACACCCTGAACCCAAGTTTCTGATCCCCTGGCGAACAACCCACCAAACTAGCAGTTGTCCATCTAAGGGGCTCCATGGGAACTCTGTCCAGCCTGAGGCACGTTCTAGGGGCCAGGTAAGTGGAGGTTCCTTACCTTCCTCATTGTCCATGGTGACGCGGCTTCGGTACCGGCACCCAGTGCCTAGACTCAGTACGCAGCAGCTGGAGCTCGCGGGTGAACTTGAGACCTCCGCGGCAGACAACACGTCTGCCCCAGTTGAGGCGCAAAACCAAAAGGGCGCGAAATTAGACCTCCGCGTCTGCGCAGTAACGTCTAGCGTGCTTACGCAACTTGGGGAGCAGGGGTAGAGCCAATCCTAGTGCTTGACCTCCCCCAACGTTCCACGTGTTTTTTTTGAAGATGTGCGTGTGGGCCCCAAAAAAGAAACAAAAAAGATACATTTGAGCCGGCAGCCAACCAGTCAATTCCAGTCTTCGTAAACAGTCCTACAAACTGCATTATCGTTCGAAAATCCATAAAATAAGACAAACAACTCCAGGCTAATATTTCTCGGATTGCCAACTCACGTCCGTCTCAGCTGCTCTATTTGCCATTTTCGAAGTATCCATGAGTTTTACTCCTCCTATGATTTACCAAATGCTCTCAACAAGCTGTAAGAAATATTTGGGTCCAATTTTAAAGGTTTAAAAAAAATAATAAAATGAGGTCTGGAGAAACGGCTTAGCAGTTAAACATTTGCCTGTGAAACCTAAGGAGCCTGGTTTGAGGCTTGATTCCCCAGTACATACATGAGCCAAGATGCACAAGGTGGCACATGCATTTGGAGTTCGTTTGGAGTGGCTGGAAGCCCTGGTGTGCCCTTTCTCTCTGTCTCTCTGCCTCTTTCTCCCTCTGTCTGTTGTTCTAAAATAAATAAAAATAAAGAAAACTTTTAGGAAAAAGTAAAATGAGCTGGAGAAATGGCTCAGTGACTAAAAGCACTTTCTTGCAAAGCCTAAGATCCCGGTTTGATTACCCAGAACCCACGTAAAGCCAGATGTACAAAGTAAGTGGTGCATGCGTTTGGGGTTGATTGCAAAAGACCCTGGTATGCCCATACTATCTCACATACACATACTCTCTTTCAAATAAATAAAAAGTATTATTTTAAATCCCGAAGTTTTTTCTCAGAGATGAGGTCCCACTGTGTAGTCCAAACTAGCCACAAATTCTTCAGCCGAAGAGGTCCTCCTGACTCAGCCTCCCAAGTAGTTATGAGGACAGATGTAACTCCATACCTGTCTCATAGTTCAAATTTGAACACTACTATCAGCTGCCATAACACATTCTCCTATACGCTAGTTACCCTTCCTCCTGGTCAACTGAATCTGAAAATTCCTCATGACCTTCAAAGCTTTTATTAAACCTACAACTGCTTGCTTGTTTGTGGGGGGTTGTTTTGTGTTTTTTAAGAAAGGGGCTCATGAACCTTAGGCTGGCCTCAGAGGATATATGTATCAGGGAATGACCTTGAACTCCTGTTCCTCTTGCCTGAGCCTCCAAAGTGCTGGCATTACAGGAAACCCCCACTAGTTTCTGCTGCTGGGGGTATTTGAGATAAACATCCTCTATCCCTGGCTGATCTTGAACTATTTCCTGAGTCGTGGGATTACCGGACTGCACACCCCTTCCCCCCACAGATCCTACATCTGTTATAATAACATCTGCACCAAACCACCTTTGTATAGACCCTGGTAAAAATGAATCCCTCTGCTAGACTCCCCCAGGAGGTTACCTTTACCTCTCTAAAGCACTTAAACTACTTTGCCTGATACTAAAAACAACCCTTAACAGCATGCCTCTCTTGATACTTAAAAACAGCCCTTAACAGCATGCCTCTCTCCTTCTACGTACCTGGAAAGCAGCCCTGCCTCTTATTGATGTATCATAAAGCCTAAAGGGCCATATACAGTGCCTGGGATTTTATTTCTAGTTCCTCATGCTGTCAATTATACAAGAACACTTGGGAATGTGTGGCTCCTCATTTGGTAGAAAAGTGAGAATTCCTTTCCTGGTGAGAGAGCTGTATCTTGTCAGATACATACACAGACCTATGACCTGACATGGCATCAGCTACCTGTAATCCTTCCATGTCAGAGTCACAGGCAGAAGGATCATGAGAGCCAGGCCAGTCTGAGCTCAAGAACTGAGGATGGCCTAGTGTGCACAACACCCTAGTCTTCATACTAGTATTGCAAAGGCACCAAAATTAAAAATAAATAAAAATAACTATGCTCTTTTTGTTGTTTTGCATGAGAGCGTAGGTGTATGTAGGAGACTGTATAAAGAAATTGAATACTGGCAACTGGCTCTCAGCTTCTATTTAGTCTGTTAAATATCTTCCGCTTTGCCAGTGGCACAGCTCAAGCTTTTGTTGGTAGAAGACACTGGAGACAAACTGTTGGATGTTAGGATTTAGCCCCCTGAGTCCATGCACTCTCTGGGAAGACCGAAGTGGAGTGCAGAATTCCCCTCACTTTCTAGCTAGAGGGAACATATCTGGTAAGTTCTAGAGGATAAGTTTCCAGCACCTTGCAGAGAACGTGTTTCCAGCCACTTCAGGAAGGTAGGCTTCCAGCAAATTCCAGAGAATGGATGTACAGCATGTTCCACCAGCACAGCACCTCAGTGACTAGTGTTCCACTCAGTGAGTCATAGTTGTACCCTCTCCCCCAGAGTTAAGGACTCGATCTTAGCCTTAATGATAGTACCTGTTATATTTTGATTTTGTTTTGGTTTTATTGCTGGTGTGCTTTTGTTTGTTTTGCTTTTCTTTGTCAGACAGACATAGGGAGATACAGCCTATATGTAGCCCGGGTTAGCCTTGTCTTCTTGTCTCATCCTGGGCTACATGACATCCTGTCTCAAAAATAAATAAAATAGGGCTGGAGAAATTGGCTTACTGGTTAAGGCACTTGCCTGCAAAGCCAAAGGACCCAGGTTTGATTCCCTAGGACCCACATAAGCCAGAATCATAAGGTGGTGCACTTGTTTGGAGTTTGTTTGCAGCAGCGAAAAGCCCTGGTTCGCCCATTCTCCCTCCCTCTCTCCCTCCCTCCCTCTCTGTCTCCCTCTTCCTCTCTCTTTCTCCCTTTCAAGATAAATAAATTAATAAAATAATAAAACAAAGGGCAACAGTAAGCAATAAATGTATGTATTCCAGAAGAATATAGCCTTCTACCTCATGCTTTTTTAAATATTTTATTTTATTTCTATTTGCAAGCGGAGAGAAATAAAGGAGAGACAAAGAGAATGGGTGCCCCTGGAACTCCATCTGCTGTAAGCAAACTCCAGATGCCTGCAGCAACTACATTGTGAATCTGGCTTTATGTGGGTACTGACGAATCAAACCTGGGTCTCCTTAGGCATTGCAGGCAAGCGCCCTAACTGGTGAGCTATCTCTCCAGCCCTCTACTTCACTATTGCCTTATCAACCCTGACCCCAACAACCACAGGAAAATTTCTATCATGACAGTCACTTGGCTAGTGACTGGTGCCCTAAAGGAAATTAAGCCCTTTCTTAGGGCAACTATGAAGTTTGAAATGTCTCAGAGGGTTCCGAAGTTCAGCAAGGAGACAATGGCCTTTTTAAAAAATTCTTTTTGTTCATTTTTATTTATTTATTTGAGAGTGACAGAGAGAGGAAGAGGCAGATAGAGAGAGAGAGAGAATGGGCGCGCCAGGGCTTCCAGCCACTGCAAACGAACTCCAGACACATGCACCCCCTTGTGCATCTGGCTTACGTGGGTCCTGGGGAATCGAGCCTCAAACCGGGGTCCTTAGGCTTCACAGGCAAGCGCTTAACCGCTAAGCCATCTCTCCAGCCCAGCAATGGCCCTTTTTAAAGCCAGGGAGACAGGCTCACAATGCCCTTTCCATCCAGGCTAAAATAAAAACTGGGGAACAGAAATAAAACAAAAAGTTAAGACAAAGAAAGAAAATAGGGAACAGTGCACACTCTGTCCTGTGTGGCACTGCAGCGAGGGCCTCAAAGTTTTTGGAGCCACGGAAACAAAGATGGGGACAGGTGGTGTGAATCATGGAATCTGCAGAGGGAAGGAGTGGCATGATCCCTGCCCCAGGAGCTGCAGGAGGGAAGGCAGTCTCTGGGAGCATCAATCCAGACTGGCTTCCCTGCTTTGCAGTGGGGAAGCAGGTAAGGGATAGCCCACATAAGGACCTGCAGCAGAGCCCGCTTCTCCACCCTGGCTACCTGGCGGAGATGGAGCCCTGTGATGGGACCAGCGAAGCCTAAAATGCTACGCAGGGCCGTGTGGCCCTGGTGTGCTCCAGGCAACACGCAGGCCGGCCGCCCGCTAGGCCGAGAGCCACCACTCTCTATTGCAACTGGCATTTGTTCCAAATTCAGTCCAGGCACTTGGTGCTTATACCAGGTGGGCGGATCCAGATCAACCGGGTTCCCTGAAACTGAGCTTGGAAGGCCACCGTCCTTGCACTGCCCAACCGTGGAGGCCATGAGTTTGAAACAGGACTGCTGCGACAGCGTGCGGCGTGTTGTCCACACAGCAGGGTTTGCGTGTCCTACAGGGCCATTTTAGTGCCCTCCACCTAAACTATCACAGACGGGCTGCAGAGATGGCTTAGCACTTAAGGCACTTGCCTGTGAAGCTTACCAACCCATGTTCAACTCTCCAGGTCTCACATGTTTGGAGTTCGATTACAGTGGCTAGAGGCTCTGGTGCACCAATTCTCATTCTCTCTCTCTCTCTCTCTCTCTCTCTCTCTCTCTCTCTCTCTCTCTCTCTCTTTGCTCTCTGGCATAAAAAAAATCACAGGGCTGTAGAATTGGCTTAGCTGTTAAGGCATTTTCCTGAAAAGCCAAAGGATCCCCATTCGACTCTCCAGGACCCACGTTAGCCAGATGCACAGGGGGCTGAATGCATCTGGAGTTCGTTTGCAGTGGCTGAAGGTCTGGCGTGCCCATTCTCCTCTCTCTCTCTCTCTTTCTCTCTCTCAAATAAATAAATAATATTTTTAAAAAATCACAGAGGAGGGCTGGAGAGATGGCTTAGCGGTTAAGCGCTTGCCTATGAAGCCTAAGGACCCTGGTTCAAGGCTCGACTCCCCAGGACCCACGTAAGCCAGATGCAAAAGGGGGCGCACGCGTCTGGAGTTCGTTTGCAGTGGCTGGAAGCCCTGGCGCGCCCATTCTCTCTCTTTCTCTCTATCTGCCTCTTCCTCTCTCTGTCACTCTCAAATAAATAAATAATAAAAAAAATCACAGAGGAAATTCTGGCCTCCTATGTGTGCAGTGAATATGCACGTGCACACATGTGCAGCCACATACATTTGAACACATGCACATGCACACATGCATACTACACACATACACACACAAAACTTAAAATTAAAAAACCCCTGCAACCTGAGGTTCCATTGTGCAAAGCACTAAGGGTCCCCCCACCTGCAGAGTGACCCTGAACACTGATCTGGTGGATGCTCCAAGGGGTGAAACCCACCGTTAGTCTAAGCAGCTACTACCTGTGAAGTTACCTTTAGCCACCTCTAAGTCATCCCTTCAACTTCCATGACTTATCTCACCACAAACAGCCCTGTCTGGCCCAAAGGTCATTTGTAATAGTCTCCAATCTTATTGGCTTCTCCCTTCCCACTTCTCCAGTGGATTTAGTCACAAGACGATTCTTCTTACGCTGTCCCCATGGCTCCACATCTCTCTGGAGGTGTGCTCTGTTCAAAACACCTTCATTTCAGCCTGTCTGTATAAATATGCACTGGAGGCTAAAACTAAGTATTTATGGACATACCAGAGCTCCCGGCCCTCTATCCTGACTAGAACACAAGGGTAAGATCTACCTTCCCTAAACAAAAACCCCTTGCTACTGAAGCCAGATTCATTTACTTGCTATATAAAAGGGCCAATGAGTCAATTGGAGTGAAGAAAAAGGATTGTTTGGAAAGCTATCAAACCAAAGACGGATTCAGATACATTATAAAGCAGAAGTGCTGGGATTATGGGCATAGGCTACCACACCCAGTTTATGCAGTGCTGGGGATTGAACACAGGGCTTCATGAATTCTAGGCAAGCACTCTACCAACTGAGCTACATCCCTAGTCTCTTGTCATTGGATTTTTATTCTTTTGTCAGCTCAGTCTGTGGAACATTGACTCTGTTCTCTAATGAGAACTTACATGTCTGCTTATCACCTAAAAGAATTTTTTTAAATATGTTTAAAATACCCAAATAAGGTGACACATGCCTATAATCTTAGCATTTAGGGGCCCGAGCCACAAGGATCATGAGGCCCTCCCCCCCTCCTCCCAGAGGAAAAAGTGAAGCCAAGGACTAAAGTAATGATGACAAAGTCACAATAGCATGAAGACACACGCTCTTTATGTGAGGCTTATCCACCACTGCCTCACACAGCTTGGCTTGGGAGGGATTTTTGTTTTATTCTCTTTGAGGGCTATCTTCCTTTCTTAATGTTTTATAGCAGTTTTCTACCCTTGTTTAATCACTCAAATATCTGTAGGCCCATGTGGTAGGTGCCACTGCTCCACTGATCACACCTTGGCAGACACACTTGCTCTCTTACACCTTGGTCTTACCATACATACTCAGGCACCAGCTGCAGGCAGCTTCTGAACAGTCGAATGAGGCAAGCCTGAAATGGAAGGTGCTCTAAGTGAAAACTACACATTGGACTTCAAAGATACCACTCACTCATACATATTTACAACTAACAGGTAAACTATCTCTGATAGTTTGATATTATTACATATTAAACAGAAACACTCTTGATCTTTAGCTTAAACAAATTGCTAAATTGATTTCACTTATTTTTTCCTTTAATACGGCTATCAAATGTGGTTTACGTATTTCTATTGGATAGGTCTATAACCGACAATGCAAAGAGGTATAAGAAGAGGGGATGGGTAGAAAGAGTGTTAAGAGCCACAGATTACGAAGGAGTACTTTAGGACACTGTCCTTGAGACATCAACTGGCTGGTGTATTTGTGACCTCAGACTGGTTTTCATGATTTCTACAAGACCTGCAGAATTCTGACCCATTCAACATTCTGACAGAGGATAGAGGAGGACAAAAAGAATGAGACATTGAAACAGAGGAAGGACTCTTTAGAAAAGAAGAGAGTGCGCAGTGTAATAGATGCGGGGAAAGGGGACAAAAGAAGGTAATAGGATAGGAATATGATCAGATTACAGTATGTTCATGTATGGAAATTCTCAATTAGAGGGCTGGAGGGATGGCTTAGCAATTAAGGTGTTTGCCTGTGAAGCCAACGGACCCTGGTTCGATTCCCCAGGACTCATATTAGCCAGATGTCTGGAGTTTGTTTGCAGTGGCTGAAGGCCCTGACGCACTCATTCTCTCTCTCTCTCTCTCTCTCTCTCTCTCTCTCTCTCTCTCTCTCAAATAAATAAATAAATAAAAATAAAATACTAAAAATAGTCTCAATTAGAAATGTCAAAAATACGACTGGAGAGATGTCTCAGCAGTTAAGGGACTTGCCTGTAAAGCCTAACAACTTGGTTTCGATTCTCCAGCACCCATGTAAACCAGATTCACAAGTTGGCACATGCATCTGAAGTTCGTTTGCCGTGGCCAAAGGCCATGATGTGCCCACACTTTCTGTCTCTCTCTCTTCTCTTCTCTTTCTCTCTTTGTATCTCTTGCTTACAAATAAATACATAAAGCATTTTTAAAGAAATGTTAAAATAAATTTGACATGAGGATAGAGATTTAGAGTACTACTTGAATATTTGATGATATTAATGTACCTGGCCTCATGAAAAACACGTAAACTCTGGTGTCAGTAAGAGACTTCAGCTCAAAATAAGAATGGGTAGAAGAGGGATGAAGCAGGACACTGGACATTCTACTCTGGCCACCACAGGTGAGTATCCTTCCCCCAGACATAGGTGTGTGTACGGGGTGAACACATACCCATGCATACACCACACACACACACACACACACACACACACACACACAAAGTAGAAGAGGAAATTTGTTTGGAATAAGAAGGCGTTTAGTGGAAGGAGATGGGGAGGAGAGGCAAGAACATAATGGAGGGGGATTATGTATGATCAAAACACATTATATAAAATATCTATATTTTATTACATATAATAAAATATTTCATGTTATAAACTAGGAGGTGTATTAGAAATTGCAATGTTTTCAAAAGGGAAATGTACCTTTGCATTTTTTTTGTTTAAATTCAACCAACACCTAAGTATTGCTTTGTACAAGATGCTATTCTAAACACAGGAAGGACACAAAACTTCCTAGACTTACATAAAAATAACAATAAAATTTGCAAGAACTGGGCTGGAGATATGGCTTAGTGGTTAAGGCGTTTGGCTGCAAAGCCCAAGGACCCTGGTTCGATTCTCCAGGATCCATGTAAGCCAGGTGCACAAGGGGGCACATGCATCTGGAGTTTGTTTGTAGTGGCTGGCGGCCCTGGCGTGCCTATTCTCTCTCTCTCTCTCTCTCTTTCTGCCTGTTTCACTCTCATGAATAAATAAATATTTTTAAAGACTTTAAAAAAATTTCCAGAACCTTTGAGATATAACAAAAACCAATCCAACAGGCACATTTACATCTATAATATCTTACATTTTTTTAAAAAGAGAGCTCTCTCTCTCACTCTGTCTCATAAATGAAAAAATGCTCTAGAGAGATGGCTTAGCAGTTAAGGCACTTGCCTGAGAAGCCTAAGGACCCAGGTTTGACTCCACAGAACCCACATGAGTCATATGCACAAAGTGACTCTTGCACAAAGGTGGTGCATGCTCAGAAAATGGCACATGCATCTGGAGTTTATTTGCAATGTCTAAGGCCCTGGCATGCCAATTGTCTCTTGCACTCACATGCACAGGTGCTCTCACTCTCATAAACAAATATAATATAATATAATATAATATAATATAATATAATGAAAGAGACAGATCTCAAATTTAAAAAGTTAAAACTGCACCTCATATCTTAAAAAAATAGAATAGTCAGGTGTGGTAGCACACGCCTTTAATCCTAGCACTTGGGAGGCAGAGGTAGAAGGGTTGCCTTGAGTTCAAGGTCACCCTGTGACTACATAGTGAATTACAGGTCAGCCTGGGCTAGAGTAAAACCCTACCTCAAAAAAAAAAAATAGAAGGAAAAAATCAAGGGCTGGAGAGATGGCTTAGCATTTAAGGCACTTGCCTGCAAAGCCTAAGGACCCATGTTTGATTCTCTCAATCTCACCTAAGCCAGACACACAAAGGTGGGGCAAGTGCAAGGTCGCACATGCCCACTAGGTGGCGTAAGCATCTGGAGTTTGATTGCAATGGCTGAGGCCCTGGCAGGCCAGTTTTCCCTCTCTCTTTCTCTCTCTCTAAAATAAAAATTAAAAAGGTATAAGAAAGAATAGGTCAAATTGAAAATCAGTTGATGGAAAGAAGCTAAAGCTCAGAGCAGAATTTGGTTGCTTGTTTGAAAACATAAACAAGATAGACAAATCCTTAGCTAAACTAACCAAATAAAGAGAGGTCCCAAGCTATTAAATTAGATGTGAATATGGGGATATTATAGCAAGTGATTATGAATTCCAGAGGATCATTAGGGACTATTTTGAAAACTTATTAACATCAAACTGGAAAATGTAGAAGAGAATGATAAATTCCCATACATATGACCTACTAAATGAAATATAATCAAGCCATACAGCTCTATAATGAACAATAAACATTGAAGCATCAATGAACTGCCTAACAAATGAAAGTTCAGGATTCACTGCCAAGTTCTTGCAAATGGTTAAAGAATTAGTACCAGTGCTTCTCAAATTATTTCATAAACTAGAAAGGGGAGTAGTACTACAAAGCCCATTATATAAGGTCAGTGATTACCTTTATACCAAACCAGCTAAGGACAAACACACACACACACACACACACACACACAAAAAAAAAAAAACTATAGGAAAATTTCCTTGATGACCATAAATACAAAGCTTTTTCAATAAAATATTTGGAAACCAAATTCAACAACACATTAAGAAAATCATGCAACCATGATCAAGTGGTTTCATACCAAGGATGCAAGAATTATTTAACATACACAATTCAGTAAATGAAATAGACCACACAGGTAAGATCAGAGACATATATCACATGATCATTGTGGGTAATAAGATCCCTGGTAATAACAAGTTCAAGAGACTGAGTAGTGAAAGTGAGGCAGCTTTATTTTATTAATATTTTAATTGCAAGCACAGAGAGATAGAGAGAAGAGAGAAACACACATACACACATGCACACACACACACATACACAGACGGGGGGGAGACAGACAGAGAGGGATAATAGGCACATATTATTTGGAAAGAAGGTACAACATTGTGTAACCAGCATGACACAGACATCTTGTTTCACTGTTAGCATTATGTCAAGTGCAGTTCTGTTTTCCCAAGCAGTTGAGCTGGTGGCATCTTGTTGACTAGCTAGTCCTTTAAAGGTCTCTCTAGTATAATCAATGAATCTTTGTTGATGATAATATATATAATTAATCCCACCTACATTTTTATTTATCATTGACCACTAGAATGAAGCTGATTTAAATCCTATAGCTATTTGGTTCCTAGCCTTAAATTCATTTGGAACTCCCTTGGGAATTCCTATAGAGTTGATTTAGACTTGGAAATCAAAGGACACAGGTATTGACCTCTTGGTCCAAGGATCAGTTTTTCTAAGAGGAGGAGGAGAATTGAAAGCCAGGGCATATAGTATTGCCAATAGAACCAGTGCACAGGTCCCATACTAGTCTGGTGGGTAGCTTGAGTAAAGGTTGTCCTATCCACAGTATGACCATGTGTCTGCTACATTGAATATAGAGTAATTGCTATTTGCCTATCTGTCATTTGAGATATCCAGGACATAGGTGCAGGCTCCAAGTTCCCCCATCAGGCAAGTGAATCTATCACCGTGTTATGCAAGAAATGAGGAGCAAGTCATCGTACCTACTGAGAAAAGAGGAAGTTCAAGTAGGCCAACCTGTGTGGCCTGGAAAAGAAGCAATAGATTCTGGCAAGTGTTATTTCCATGTGAGTCCTTAAACTGAAACCAGGCCAGTATTCAATTTACTCTAGTGGGATCTTGTCCAAAATGGTACTTGACTCTGGGGACATCCTACCATACAATATAACAATCACTCTTTATTTAGCTGTAAATTTGACCCAGTCTACCCAAGCAGTCTGTTCCCCATATCCAGTTTCTATTTTTAAGATCTGTCTGTCTTCAGATTTTTGTTTTTCTTTTTTGATTTTACAAGGTAGGGTCTTGCTCTCGCCCATGCTGACCTGGCACTCTGTAGTTTCAAAATGGCCCTGGACTCACAGTGACCCTCCTACCTTGGCCTCCAAAGTGCTGGGATTAAAGGCATGTGCCACCACACTCAGCTTTAAGTCTTTTATCTGTATTATTTTTACTTTTCTAGGGTTGTTTAAGGGGACATTTTCATGGTACTCTGAACTTGGGCTAGAATGATCTTAAAGAAGGGCAAAGTAGAGTTAAGGCCCAAACTTAGAGTTAGTCATCCCAGGATGTCCCCTCCAGGGAAATCGGCTCTTAAAATCATATACAGTAGGTGTGATTTTTGGTCATTTAGTTATAAGGGAAGGGTTTTTTATGGTTATCACTATGAGATTACATTGCAAAATTTGTCAGTTGGGAATAGTAGATCCCTTATATACATGTATTTTGTCTTGAAGGGAACTGTCACTAATAATAGGGCTCATCAAACCTCAATATTGGGTGGTTCATAAGACTTCCACCCAACTAGCACAGGGATGGGGTCAGAAGGAACCACATCCCATTTCATTCAGACTTATTTTGGGATAGAGGGTGCTTCTTGACTTGAGATAGTTGCCCGTGGGAAGTTGAAAGTCCGAGAGCAAGAAAAGTAGATCCTACCTTTCCTCACCTTTGGCCTTGATGCCGTCAAAGCTTAATAACCATAAAGTAGGCAAGAGAATTACATGGTTAGTCATGGCACCACAAGGCAAGTTCAGGTACACAGGAGAGAAGCAGAATTACAAATAGCAAGAAGGAAAAGGCAAATGTAATGCCCAGATATGCTGAGCAGACAGAGCAGTTGGTATACAGTTATTCATCTCAGGGAAGCTGTCCTTAAATTTTAAGATTAACTTTAGAGGTTCTCTGGGCACTCTCTGCACATCCCACTGGTTTGATTCCCCTTCTCTTTTGTTAAATTTTTGACCCTAATATAGTGAGCTATTCATTTTCTGCTGTCTGTATGGTGGTCTCAGTAGTCAGAAGCACCTTGGAAAGAGCCTTCCCAATTCAGTTGAAGTTTATCTTCCTTCCAGGATTTTATCAGCACCAAGGTACCAGGCTGGAGTTGATGAATTTCAAATCCCAGGGTCTGTGCAAGAAGTCCCTAGGACTTGAGAGATGACAAAATGAAAGATATAGCCAACATATACTTTTTCACAAATTGACCTTGCATTTCCACAGTGGGGAGGTCTATGGGCTCACTAAGAGATGGGAGGGCATATAACATTTCATCCCTTTTTGGAGCTGTTCTAATCCAAAGAAGAGGTATAGGGAGACACTTAGTCAAGGGCAATCTCGTTTTAAGTATAAGTTTCTTAAGAGTTTGACTCATTCTTGCCGGGCGTGGTGGCGCACGCCTTTAATCCCAGCACTCGGGAGGCAGAGGTAGGAGGATTGCCGTGAGTTTGAGGCCACCCTGAGACTCCATAGTGAATTCCAGGTCAGCCTGGGCTAGAGTGAGACCCTACCTCGAAAAACCAAAAAAAAAAAAAAAAAAAAAAAAGAGTTTGACTCATTCTGTCTACTTTTCCGGATGAGGATGGAGGTGAAAAAGGTTATAGTAATCGCAATTAATATTTAAACTTTCCATAATTATTCCTCACAGGCTTTGGAGGTCAATTGGCTACAACCGTCTGAAAAAAATATATTATTTATTTATTTATTTGAGAGAGAGAGATAGAAATGGGCATGCCAAGGCCTTTAGCCACTGCAAACAAACTCCAGCCACATGTGTCACCTTGTGCATCTGGCTTACATGGGTCCTGGGAAATCAAACCTAGGTCCTTTAGCTTTTCAGGCCGATGCTTTAACTGCTAAGCCATCTCTCCAGCCCTGAATCTATATTTTTTATACAAGGCCAAATACGGGCACTACTTGTTCTAAAATAATCTTAATCATATTGCCAATATTAGCAACCATGTGTGGGGGGAGTCCTCTACACAACTAGAGGGGTGATCCACTACCACAAGTAAATGTTTTAGTCTCCATACCTTAGGCATTTCTGTGAAGTCCATCTGGATACTCTGGAGGGGTCTCAGCCCAGGAGGCCTCCCACCTGGGGTTTACTTTCTTAATGCCTTTTCTTTAACTTCTGGTAAATTACACATCACACACACACACACACACACACACACACACACACACACCTGTTTAGCAATGGTATCTACCCCCATACAACAGAACTTCTAAGTATTGTATCACATATGGTCTGAGGTCTCAGTGAGTCCCCTTGTGTAATATTGACAATAGTTCCCTCATTGTAGGCTTGTTTCTGTCCAGAAGGACTCATCTCCCATCTTCAGTCTGAGTGGTACCTATTTGAATTAGTTCTATTCTTTCACCTTAGTAAATTGAATTTTTAATGTCTTTCTGGGGGCAGTTGGCATTAATTTAATGTCTGGGGGTAGTTGGGACTAGGCTGAACAGTCTAATCTTCTCCTCTAGAGCCTCTCACTTTGTGGCCTCATCAGTGAGCCTGTTTTCTACAGCCTCTATGGTAGCCAGTTACGTGAACTGCCGCTCTTTCTGCTGAAGGAGACACCTTTCTAGGACTGGTATCTTTTGCCATTTATAAGACCTTGTTCTCTCCAATGGTTTCCAAAGGTATGTACCACTCCATCTGCATATCTGGAGTCAGTATTATATTGTTTTTGAGAAGTTTTAAGGCCTGGTTGAATACTTCACAAGTTTGAGCTAACCAGTTATTAGGCAGTCTGCCTCTTCCTCTTGCATAGGAATTGATTATTTCCATCATTTATGACATACCCATTGTGCTTTTTCCCCTTCAGTCATCCAAGATGACCCATCTACAAACAGCCTGATCTCATTGTGTAAAGTGGCCTCCCGTAGGTTTGCTCTGAAATTCTATTAAACTTAAGCAATCATGTTCTTGTGTCTCTTCCTGTTTTCTTCCTCCTCCCACATAAAGCTTGTTGGATTTTGGCATACATATGTGATTAAAAGAAATCATCTTTTTATCATATGGCTTAATATTTTAGGATCCACAAAGCAGTTAGCCATCTCCTTAGCCAGGACAGCCCCTCCAAAGGTCTCTTTTCTGCTCTTACCTCCTAGAAAGGTGGAGACCACAGCTGCCTGCATATATTCAGGCCACCCAATCCAGATAGGATCAAGGAAGTGGGAAACAAAGGCCACTAGCTTCTTTTTTTCCTCCCAAGCTTTGGTAAATATCCCAAGAGATACACCCTGGTCTATGATCACAAACAAGTGAAAGGGCTCTTCTAAGGATGGGAGGTAAAGTCCTGGAGATGTAATGAGGTTCTCATTAATCCCTTCATTTTCTGGGCTTCATCTTCAGACCACTACAATGGCTAAGGTTCTTCCTCAAGTAGCTTGAGGTGCAAGGGTTTGGTCCTTTGCACATTATCTGTAATTGCCTAATAGCCCAGGAAATTTCTGAGTTCCCTCTTCTTCATGGGCAAGAGAAGGCTCTCTATGGCTGTTATTATTTCTGGGTTGATCTTTTGTTTTTCCTCAGTAATTAAATTTCCCAGATTTCTTACTTCTTTTATGACACATTACAGTTTGGTTTTGGAGACTCATAACCCTCTTTTTCTAAGAAAATTCAGAAAATCAATAGTGGTTCCAGGTATTTGAGCTCTCTTTTCTCCAGAAATTAAAGATCATCTACATATTGTGATAACTGGACTATTCCCAAAGGTTGAAAATCTTCTAGGACTTTTTTCTAAGATTTGGCCAAATAGATTTGGACCATCTATGAAGCCCTGTGGCAGCACTGTCCAGTGACACTGCTGTCTCCCTCCATTTATAGGATTTTTCCATTCAAAGGCAAATAAATCTCTATGCTTAGAGGGTGTGCCCAGAATGCATCTTTAGTTTCTATTATACTAAACCATATGTGGTCATAGGAAATTTTGCTTAACAGACTATATGGGCTGGAGACTGTCAAAGTGAGTTCCACAATGCTGGGATGAACTTCAAAACAGGCATAGTTTATGGGAGGAAGGAAGGGATTTATTTTAGGCACATAGATCCAGGGGAATTCCATCAATGGTGGAAGAAGCTTCTTATTTTCACAGATCCAAGCAGAGAGAAACAAAACCAAAACAGTCAGAAAACACCAAACTGCAGCAAGCAAAAGAAAAAGAAACACCAGAGCTCACACATCACGTATATACCCCTTTGGGCTAGAATCAGATCCACCTCTGTAACAGAAAGATCCAACATTGCTGGGACAAACATACAACCAAACACAATTTTATGGGAGGAAGTGATTTATTTCAGGCTTACAAATCCAGGGGAAATTCCATCGGTGGCAGAAGAATCTGGCTCCCATTTATAAGTCCAAGCAGATGGAGAGACACTACCAAGCAGACAGTCTCACCACCAAGCACAAACACATAAAACCCATGAGAGGGGGCTGGAGAGATTTCTTAGTGGTTAAGTGCTTGCCTGTGAAGCCTAAGGATGCCGGTTTGATGCTCGATTCCCTAGGACCCGTGTTAGCCAGATGCACAAGGGGGCACACACATCTGGAGTTTGTTTACAGTGGCTGGAGGCCCTGGCATGTCCATTCTCTCTCTCTCTCTCTCTCTCTCTCCTTTTTCTCTGTCACTTTCAAATAAATAAATAAATGAACAATTAACAAAAACATTTAAGAAAAACATGAGAGGGATGGAGAAATTGTTCAATGGTTAAAGCACTTGCCTGCAAAGCCTGATGACCCAGGTTTGATTCCCTAGTACCCATGTATACCTGGATGCACAAAGTGGTGTATGCATCTGGAGTGCATTTGCAGTGGCTAGAGGCCCTGGTATGCCCACCCCCCCCCCTGCTTGCAAATAAATAAAAGGAATAAGAAAGTAACCTACCAGAGCTCACAACCTCTCTTTATCTTTGGTCTGGAATTCAGAGCTGCCTCCAGTGACACATCCACTGAAGCATGAGTATGCCTGCTAGAGGTTGAAGCTGCAAGCTCAATTTTAATAAAACACTTGAGTCCATGGGGGACCATGTATTCAACCACAACCCCCCAAAACACCTTTGGGCTAGATCCCAAAATCCACCCCTAGTGCCACCTCTACCAGGAGCCAGGCAGCTGGAGACCCAAGTTACAAGCTTAATAGATCACTTGAGTCTATGGGGGAACATAGACTCAAGTGTTTTGTCTGTCATTGATGGTGTTCTCCTGGATATTACTGTAAGCCTGAAATAAATCCCTTCCTCCCATAAGCTGCTTCTGGTTGGATGTTTGTCTCAGCAACAGGAGCTGACTAAAACAGTAATAGGTATCAGAGAAGTGGGGCCATGTGGATTTTGGTCTTTTGGAACTCTTGTGCTAGAGGAATGTGGAAGGACTTGGTATTTGGGAATGAAGAAGCCTCATACTGTGGTAAGCCAAATCTCATGGACTATTCTGGTGGAATTTGAAAATGCTAAATGCAGAGAAAATTTTGGTGTGAAGGCTTGACTTATGAACTTTAAAAGTGGAAGGAGAGACAATGGAGAACTTTGTTGGAAATGGGCACTGGCATAAATGCTGGCTGCATTCTTCTGCCCATTACCAGAGAGTTCCATCAAGGTTGAATGTAAAAGTATTCAAGGAGACTGATGTGCTTGAAGGTATAGAACAGAAATATATGAAAGATGTATGGTTTGTTGCAGTAAAAATTCAAGCAAGTATAAGTTACTGGAACAGAGACTTGTTTTAAGTTGCTGAACCTAAAACAGTTAACAGATTTCCTCCATTAAGGATGGGCCAAATGTTTTTCATTGAAACAACGGAAAAGATGTTTGAGGGTGAAATCCATCCAAGAAAGTCTCATTGAGTAGGAATGCAATTATTTTACAAGGAAGAGACTTAAATGAAGAATTCTAAAGACATATGCTGCTCTACAAGGTCAAGATATATTTACTCTTTGGATTTCCAAAGTTGGATATGCCTTTTCACACCTGGTAATGGTTTTGAAAACATGAACAATTCAGAGAAGTGGGTTGTAAAGTACACACAATTCCAGAAGCTGCTGCTGAGATGGTGGCATGTGGAACAGGGTATCCCTGTGTAGAGGCCCAGTAAGGCCATTGTATAAAGAGAATCAGTTCCTAGAAACTAGCTGTAGAGATTCAGTATTGTAAAGCAGGGTGAGGGCCCTTTATTGAAGGCCAAATAAGGCCATTGTATGGAGCTGTGAGGATGGACCATGGTTTGCAGTGGAGAAGCAAAGACGTTCTGAATATAGCAGAACTGTGCAATGTTTGCCATGGAGAACTGGTGGCTTGGGCTGAAAGTTTTCCTCAGGCTAATCAGCCCAGCTGGAGGGAAGATATAGAAAATTCAGAGATTGTCACCACTCTTTATGGATGTCAGACTTGAACTGCAGATGTTCGATGTTTACCTGATGGTTACTGATTTGTATTGGTCCAGTCTCTCCTTGTTATGTCTTTATTACATTGGAAATGTTTACTCTTTGCCATTATGTATTGGAAGAATGATTTGATTTTACAGGACTCACGGTAAAGAGATAGTCTAAAATCTCCAATAAGACTTGGAAATTTGGAACAGTCTGAAGGTTGGACGGAATGCAATCTGCATGGTGAGATGGTCATGTGTTTAGAGAGGCCAGGGGCACAATGTATTAGTTTGAACGTATGCTCCCATAGACTCAGGCTTGAAACTTGTGTCTCCAATGGGTGGAGGTCTACTGGGGAAGTTATGTCACTGGGGGCAAGTCTTGGAATCCAGCCCTAAGGTATGTGGAGAGCACTTTGAGCCCTGGTGCTTCATGCTTAATGTTGTTTACTGGCTGTTTGATGGTGTCTCTCTGCTATTAATCTATGGAAGTGAGCCAGCTTCTTCTATCACTGAAAGTGTTCCCCTGGCTCTGTAAGCCTGAAATAAACCCCTTCCTCCAATAAGCTGCTACTAGTTGGATTTTTGTCCCAGCAACGGGAGCTAACTAAAACAGGATTGTAATCCCTATGTTCCTTCAGTAGTGATAGGATATTGTCTCCTGCAGAATAGCTTCCCTTGTTGTTCTAATTTGTTTTGGTGCCATCTGTAGTCCCTCTCTGTTACCTCCTTTGACCCATGCTGTAGGATCAAATTTCCCCTCCTCTTCTTTGGTTAGAAGATTTATCATCACCTTTATTTGTCCCTCTTTCACATTTGGTCCTAGACCCTATCTTGAAGATCTCTAGATTAGTACCTGCTTTGGAAAAATACAAAAGTGACTAATTTGTTCAGTTGCTAATTTACTCAGAATCCCCACCTGAAGCAGTAATTTTCTTGTTTCTTGGACAAAGCATCCAACCAGAAGCAACTTTTGGGTGGAAAGGATTATTTCAGGCTTATAGTTTACAGGGGAAGCTTCATCATGGCTAGTCTGAAAATCTAATAGACTAATCAACCCTAAGGTCCACCCACAGTAAGGCCTCACCTCCAAAATGCTCCACCAGCTGGAAACCCAATAGGAGCCTTAATCACATATTCAAAGCACCACACTCTCCTTACTCTAGATACTACCCATATTTGTCCTTGGAGAACTTTGCACTGCTGGACTGGCAAACTAAAGAGGAGTGTGCAGCTATGTAAACAACCAAAAAGGTCATTTCCTGTCCCTCAGATCCCACCCTTAGATTTATCAAGAGTTTCTCTTAGGGCCTGTTAAAAAGGAATTACTGAACTCCCTGATGCTCAAAATTCGTAAGAGGGATCACCTTCTCTTCCTTTTTCCATTCTAGGCACTCCCTTTTAAAGTGTCCCAGGTCCTCACATTTCTAATATCCACTCACTATCTTAGAATTTCTCATCTATGTGTGCTTTCTCTCTGTGGGATCTAGTCCCCCCCCCCTTTCTGGAGACACTGGTCTAGCTTCTTTCTACCTCCTCTATCATGAAACCCATGATCTTTGTGAGTTTTTTTGTATTTTAAAAATATATTTATTTGAAAGAGACACACAAAGAGTCAGAGAGAGAGAGAGAGAGAGAGAGAGAAGGGTGGGAGGGAGGGAGGGAAGTAAAGAATGGGCATACCAGGACCTTCTGCCACTGTAAACCTTCTCCACCCACCCATACCCATGTACCACTTTGTGCGTCTGTCTTTACATGGGCACTGGGAAACTGAACACAAGCTGTCAGTCTTTGGGAGCAAGTGTTTTTAACCATTTGACTTCAATTCCTTAGAACCCATGTAAGCCCAATGCACAAGGTGACACATGCACACAAGGTGGTGCACATGTCTGTATTTCGATTATGGTGGCTAGAGGCCCTGGTGCACCAATTCTCTCTCTCTCTCTCTCTCTCTCTCTTATACTCTCATAAAAAATAAAATAAATTCAAACACATTAGTTCTTCATGTAAGAGCTGAAAATGTGAATCTGCTAGAAGCAAACATAAGGAAATCCCTTCAAATGTAGGCATGGGCAAGGACTTTATGAAAGAGAATTCATGAAAGCAAGAATTGACAAATGGGATTGCATGAGTTAAAAGGATCCTGCATATCAAAGCTAACAATTAACAACCTGAACGGATCAGCTTACAACATAAGAGAAATCATTTGCCAACTATACATCTGACAAGGGATAATTTTTAAGTAAAATAAGAAAAGAAATTCAAAAAAAATTAAACACAAAACATATCACCCAATCTATAAATGGACAAAAAACTGAATAGACAGTTGTTGAAACAAGTACAAATGTCCAATAAATACTTGGAAAAACGAACATCTGTAGTCATCTGAATGGCCATGAAGGGTTGTCTCCTTTTCTGAATGTATCAGGAACATGTGTTTCTCAGTGCTAAACATCTCAGCTTTAGGATTAAGAATCCTCAGGCTAGAGATGGCTCAGCAGATAAAATCGCTTGTTTGAAAAGATTGATGGACCAGGTTCAATTCCCAAATACCCACATAAAGCCAGATGCACAAAGTAGAGCATGCATGTGGAATTCATTTGCAGTGGCAGCAGACCCTGGTGTGTCCATAGTCAATCTCTTTCTTAAGTAAATAAATGGATTTTTTTAAACAATAATGTTTCTTTGAGCTCAGAGTTGTGGGGGAACATCTACACTCCCAGCACTCTCCTGGGAGGCTGATGCAGGAGCATTGTGAGGTCAAGGGCTGTATGGTTACATAGGGAGACTGTCTGAAAACACCAAGGGCTGGAAATGTAGTACACTACTAAAGTCTCAGGGTCTCTTTTTAAGTATGCAAATATGGTAACTTCACACATTAATGTAGTGTGGTGAAGGGGTAGAAAGGGAAAGGGAAGGAGGAAAGGGATTATGTACAAATGTAATGATTGCATGAAATTGTACTAGAGAAACCTATTTATCATTAGCCAATTAAAAGATATAGCACAGAAAGAGAATTATATATGAATGAATTGGGGCTAAAGCACCCTCCAGAGATGGAGAAAACTTTACCTCAAAACTATAGGATGGTGCTGGTAAATCTCAGCACCAGAACTGGGTCATCCATTCACAGTAAGCTATTATTCATCAGGGATGCCAATGGTGCCTCCACAACAATACAGGCCATCGCCAAAGCACTTGGTTAACCACCCCCAGAACTAGATGGTAAGACCCTAATGCTGAAGACCCCACAGGCTGTAATTGCAGGACACTGAGAAATCAAGATGGAAGCCTGCTCCTGCTGGTTATTTCTCATAGTGCTGGAAAGAGCTACACAGGATCCTTTTAATTCATGCAATCCCATTTGCCAATTCTTGCTTTCATGAATTCTCTTTCATAAAGTCCTTGCCCATGCCTAAATTTGAAGGGATTTCCCTACATTTGCTTCTGCTGGGGAGTAAAAGTCATCAACAGTGTAAATAAGCAGTAGATCCTGCAAGCTACAAAATCAACTAGCTAGGCAAGATGTACTCACTGGAGCAATAGTAGCACCTAAGTTATGGGGTGATCAACTCGCTCTGACTGGATATGAGGAGCACTCAGTGGGAGGAAAATCATGCCTGGTACTGAGAACCAAGTTAAAAGCCTATGGCTAAAACGCCGGGCGTGGTGGCGCACGCCTTTAATCCCAGCACTCAGGAGGCAGAGGTAGGAGGATCACCGTGAGTTCCAGGCCACCCTGAGACTCCATAGTGAATTCCAGGTCAGCCTGGGCTAGAGTGAGACCCTACCTCGAAAAACCAAAAAAAGCCTATGGCTTAAAAAACTCATAGCCCTAGCAGGAAGTTTTCACTGTTCTTTGGCTAAATGGAGAGGTTATGCCCATTAAAAGTTTATCTCTTTTAATCAATGTTATTTTCATTGTTGGGTAGAGAACCTGCTTTTTACAGGTGGCAGTGAATACTGGGAACCCCTAAGATGCCATCAAAATGACAGGAAGAGAAATCCAAGTGCCTAGCATGGAATGAGTCCTCTCTATCACACCCATTAGGGCCTGGGCAACATTACAGAGAAAGTAGCAGATTTAATATGAGCACTGCTCTCACTGACAGAGAACTTTCTCCAGGGAGATGGCAGTAGACACTGCAGAGACTCAAAGTTCATCAAAGCAGAAAATAAGAGGCTGCAGATATCTCAGCGCTAAAGAATAGTTCTAACACACCCTCCAAGACTCAGGGAGTGGTGCAAAAGAAAAGGTGAAAGAGAGAAAGAGGGTGGGAAGGCATATACTATGAAGCAGTTTCCTCCCCATGGGAACTGACTGGTGCGTTCATGACCACACTGAGGAAGGCCTGCAGTGAAATGGGGATGGGGGAGAGGAGACAAAAAAGGATAACCTCATGGCAAGACAACGAATTTGGAATATGTTCATATATTAAAGTTCTAAGTAAAAATTTATTTTTAATACTATTAAATCTGAGGCTTTGACATTAATTGTTGTGGTTATAAACTTTATTATGTTTTAAAATCTGAGAACTGCAAAACATAGTTTTTGTACAAACGCCTGAGAACAGTTCACTTGGACATAGCATCTCCATTCAAATGATTCAAAAGAAAATCAAATTTAAGAGAGAATCTACCATATCAGGAATAAAGCTATAACCATCATTTGTATAGATGCATTGTTGTCAAAAGTACATTTCCTATTCTAAACAGAAAATGTTCATTCTTATTATAGTAAACAATTTAATGGCATTTAGAACAAATGGCTAATACTTTTATAATTGAGTCTCATGGTTACAAACATTACACCAAAATTAAAGTAAAGGCAAATAGCACCAGTTCTTCCTTGAAATATCCATCTTTTAAAGCATAAAACAATGTCATGATAATATAAAATTCAAAATGTAGCACAGTAAATGGCTCAGAACTAAGCAATTAAGTAGAAACACTGCAGAGGATAAAGAATTTCTCTGTATGAGAGCCGATCTATGCGTATTTATTCATATATATATATACATATATATATGAATAAATTATCTGTATATAGTTATTGCTTATGTGTAAGTATAAAGTGCCATATTAAATTCCAAAAGAAAACATGTATACCTACAGGTATAAAATAGTATATAAACATGGACAAGTAATCCTTATGAAAAATAAACATGTATAATAAAATATACATCTCTTGAAATTTGGTATCTTGATATAGAGATGTGAGCAATAAATGCCTAATGTTTAAGCTTAGCAATATACATACATACATACATATATATATATATATATACATATACATATACATATACATATACATATATATATATATAAAGTTGCAAAACACATATATTTAAAAAAAATCAATTCTACCCAAACTTTCTTGTAGAACATTTTTTGCAGTTATTAAATTTTACAATTTTAAAAGGCTATCAAAACTAGTAGGAATTCTTTATATAAGCTTCAAAACTTACTTTTTTCCTTAAAATATAAACACATCCAACACTAATAACAATGTATTAATAGCAGAAAGGAAAATAATTTATGTAGCTCTTCCCTTTCTAGAAACACTGTAAAATCAGACATAAAATGTTTGAGAAAGAGATGAGAGCTACAAGTGCATCTTTAAATTCTTATTTGAGAAAAAAAGTCTCATGTATTTAATAACAGAGGTAAATGGCTACTTTCCCTTTTTGGATTTAGCTGTTCTAGATATAAATATTAACAAAACAAAGGTTTTACTCTGCTGCATGAAGTATACACTTGTCAACAATACAATAAAAACAATCAAGAGTTTTTACAAAGTTTTTACAAAATTACAAAGTAAATTAAGTATATTAGTGCTCTAGTACTAATATGTCAAATGGTCCTTATTAAAGAATAAGACTAAACTGTCAATGTAGTTCTTCAATTTTGATAAAACATTTTATAGAAACATTCTTTGAATTAACATGAGAAGAAAAAATATTTTTAAGTAAAATGTTTTCAGTACACCTGAGAATTATCTTTAATCTAAATGTGCACATTTTTTCCAATGGTATTTTACTTCTTTAAGCTTTTCAATGTAGTAACATAGTTTTAACACTGGTCCCAGCTTCAGTCCAATATACTTCATAATTGTATCACTCGAGTAGAAGCAGAGCCTTCCCATCAATTTCCTACAGAGAGAAGAAAATTATGGTAAGAATGAATGCCTTCATATTTTATCAGGTTATATTGTATAAAAATGTATGAAATGGAACAGGTATACATTCCAGATATACTTCCTGAATTTGTAAGTATTTCCTTAAAACTATCAAAATTTGATTTGTAAATCATTATTTAACAGTTTTCAAATTTAATTCAAATTTTTTAAAAAGGATGCTTTACTTAGTATTTTCAATAAATGCTTTGAGAATCAAGCTATACGATTATCAATAGTGTATGAATACTACCTGTCTATGAAAATACATGCAAAGTTATGAATGGTGAAAATGCATTTTAGATGTTACTAACTTTATGAAATGGGACAGGAATATTAAAGATCATTGCAAACTGTAAATGTGCTATACAAGTATCACATTTATTTTGAAAGCTAATTGATTTTCTGAAGGTTGTTAGGTGCTAAAATGAATTATTGATTTTCTTACCACATTAAAAAAGAACATAGCAGATATTAAGCCACTAACTTAAGGTTTTAAAAGAATATGGACACATTTATAATAAGAAATTATCTTAAGTTAACTACCTTACTAAGATAATTTATGTTATGGAAGCCTATTATCTGATGCTCAAGTCTTAATTATAGATGCTGGGTTTGCTTGGTATCATAATGAGAAGGCCACCCTGGTATACACTGTGGGTTATGCTCCTCCTACTCGTGGTCCTAGGGCAGAACAAGGAGCAGGTGGGGGGAGCAGGATACTTGTATTGGTCATGACAAGAAGGGTGGTCTGCCTGAGAGCTGTGATCCTGAAACATCACCTCTTGAGAACTTGAGACTATTTCGTGTATTAAACAGTTGGATGCCCATTTAAAGAACAGATCACTAGCCTACCATTTAATGTTAAATGTTAAGGTTAAATGTTGAGTAAAATAACCTTTCTCAAAAACAGAAAAATCAGTTGACAGGGTTCTCCCACCATCTACAAAATTCAGTATCCCACCAAAAGGCCTGCATAGTGGTCATTCAAAAGCAGTAAGGACAGCAGGAAAACCAGATCAAAAAGAGATACATTACATGTTGCCTGAAGAGGTCAGCAAGGGGGATTGACATGTGAGAATCTGTATGTTTCATAAACTGTATCCATTTATCCACAGACCAGGTTGAATGTTTCAGAACACTGGGGTCAGGAACAGCTATGTAAATTGGAGCTTCAATGATGGGGGGAGAGGAGGAAAGGGCAAATTATACTTGACCTGATGTTTATTCTGAAAGAAGAGATGTTAGGTAGAAAGATGGTCTCACTCCTTGAACCTTCTCTTAATTACCTCAAGCAAGTATTCAAGAGTACAACTGTAAAGTGAAGTGACAGCCTGAATGAAGGTGATGTGAGAGCTGCCCGAGAGAGTCCCATTGGACCTCCTTCAAACAGCCAGGAGCAGCTTCAAGAAGGTACCTTAAAGCTTCAAAGAGCCTAAGAGAGATGCATCCATCCAAGGTCTGTGGGGGACAGGCAAGTACAAGAAAAGAGGTGTAATCTTGTTTGTTTTTTTGTTTTTGTTTTTGGTTTTTTTGAGGTAGGGTCTCACTCTAGCCCAGGCTGAACTGGAATTCACTATGTAGTCTCAGGGTGGCCTCAAACTTCTGGTGATCCTCCTATCTCTGCCTCCCAAGTGCTGGGATTAAAGACGTGCGCCACCTCGCCTGGCTACAAGAGGTGTAACTTTGATTCTATTAGGTTATTTTGACCTAACCCCTTACACTCTTACTTTAAAAGGGCTTTCAGCCACTTTTTCCCCCAAATCACTCTTTTATTATTTTCTGTTTTAATTAGCCTTGTTGTACTAAAAATGGATCACCGGTTCACAGGTTTCTAATTCTTTAAATTTGTTCAATTTAATCAACGAGCTTCAATAACCCCTTTGCCATGGAGAAAGGTTAGTTCTGTGTGTGCGTACACACATAAGATGAGAGGATGACCTAGGATGTTAGTCCTTGATTATGGCAAGGTCTCTATGTTGTTCACTGCTCCATTCATTCTCCAGGCTAGCTGGCCTGCATGGTCTTGAAGACTCTTTCCCTAGGGGTCTCGGATTACAGACGCTTGGTAAAATGTCTTGCTTTTTAGGTGGGTTCTAGGGATCCAAACTCAGGAAATCACGATTTCATGGCAAGCACTTAATCTAACACTGAGCCATCTCCCTAACCCAAGATGATTAGTTCTTTGTAATAAAAATTTCCCCATGTATTTATTCATTATAAATATTTTCATCATTGCTTTTGCTCTTTAGATTCTCATCTCTCACGGCTAAATGTTAATCAAAATTAAAAAAATAAAATGATTTCTGCTCTACTAAGTAGGAAGTAGCTTTATTAATTTTTTTTTTTTTTGAGGTAGGGTCTCGCTCTAGTCCAGGCTGACCTGGAATTCACTATGGAGTCTCAGGGTGGCCTCGAACTTGCGGTGATCCTCCTACCTCTGCCTCCCGAGTGCTGGGATTAAAGGCGTGCGCCACCGCGCCCAGCAGCTTTATTAATTAATTTAATTCAACTTTCCTGCCTAATCGCACAGCACTAGATATTTTGATCAAATGTGTTTAAAAAGTAACTCAGGTATGAACCAGTTTAGAAGCTCACACCGCAACAGGTCTTAGCCATGTGGTTCACTGAGGTGTACTGAATTTCTTTCCATTCAAACAAATACAACTCAAGCAGAGTAGACAATTATTTGTAGTTAGTATGGAATAAAAATGGAAGGGGATTTAATAATTTGCTAGAGACATCTGCTTCTTTAATCACGAAGTCAGGACAAACTTGATCTGTCAGTAAATTAGTCAAAATAGTATGTAGCCCGGCACAGTGGCACATGCCTTTAATCCCAGCACTCGGGAGGCAGAGGTAGGAGGATCACTGTGAGTTTGAGGCCACCCTGAGACTACATAGTGAATTCCAGGTCAGCCTGGGCTAGAGTGAGACACTGCCTTGAAAAAACAAAAAGTATGTAATTTCTTTCCTATCAGTTCAGTAGTGGCCATTTTACAAGTGTTTTGAGTATTTACCTAGAGAACCTACATGAAAAAAATGAAAGTTACAAGAAATCAATCATTTTCTGTGTGTAGCTCTAAATTGTTCCTTTTCTTATCCTTCCGTCCTTATTTTCTTCATTTCCTCCTTCCCTTCTTTCCTTTTGTCTTTCCCTACCTTCTTTCTTTCATGATGTAGATCATGCTGTGTCTCAAGCTCTGGGACAATTTAGACAAAATATCCAACTTCAGCAATGACTCAACAACTGGCAAGGCTAATTATATGTCTATATTAAGCAAGTTTTTATTGGAGTTTCTAACATACGAATATGGTATATTTACGTTTTGAATAATATACAACTAGTTTTACAGATAGCTATATGTAAAGGTATGATTTATGCCATAAAACAAATTTTATATTAAAAATAAAATCAAGATTTTTCTATTGTGGAAACATAATTGGGCCTGTATCTTCAAACAAATCAGAAAACGTTATAAAGATTATATTACTGTTTGTGTTATATAATTAATTATATAAAATAAACTAATCAAGAAAAATCTTCTTATAAACACTAGGATATCAAAAATATTTTTGAAGAAATATAATGAAAGTGATGATCGACTTCCGGCCAAGATGGCGACTGCCTAGCTGCGCTGCTAATCCCGGGAAAAGAAAGGCAAGATATTAAGGGTATAATGAAAGTGATTTATTTTCCTTGATAATGTTACTACATATCTTTCCACTCAAATTGTAGGACAAGGTATAATAGGCTGTGTGAGCAACAGTGGTGAACTCAGCTTAAACTAACAGAAATAGTATTTTAAAGAAAATAATATATGGTATATCTCTAGATAACTGCAAAATGAAACTTTTACCTTTTCTCGAAAGATGCAGGCAGCACAATAGTTAAAGAGTATAAGCCCTGGAGTCAGAGTGTCTGGGTTCAGGGATTAGCCCAGCTACTTTCTAGTTAAGAGATATTAGCCAAACAACTTCTGAGACTTTTCAGTGAAAAAGTTAACTAGCATTTTTATCTCAAGACTCCTTAAAATATATAATACATGTTGATATACATAAATTATGTGCTTGACACATGTCACATGATGATTACTATTATCATTAAGTAGTACTGGTGTTTTCCACATGACAACAAGATGATTACTTCCCAGTGGCCTAAGATGTGATGAATGGGAGTATGGTGTGGCTAGAGAAACAGAATACTAGAGCCCTGATCCAGGAGCCACTGACAGACTGGTGCGAGGAAATGTCACAGCACATATGAGATTAGATCAGAAAGGACAGGGAATTTATCCTTCTACGCCTCAGTCATAACAGGCTTATGAGTCTTGACAGTAGTCAAAGAAATGACAAAACTATACACACTTGAAAACCACTAATCTGAGCAGTTTCTATGGGACATTCATGGTGCTCTAGAACCCAAGACAGTTTTGTGATACGATGAAGACAGAAGCACCCATAATTGATTGGCTCTGAACTCATGTGAAGGGGATAACAGGACACCATTGATTTTGTACTTCCTGGGGGACACTGTTAGAGAATGCTCTCGGATGTGGAAACCTCAAGAGAAAGATGAACACACTAATGTGGAACAAATATTGTTCATAAGAATACCTTCGTTTTTCTTCTCCACGTTGAATTCAGTGTCTTCGTAGGTGCTCTGGGTAGTTAGACTTTTCTCAATTAGGTCTAGACTTGAAGTGCTTGGTACAACTTCAGAAGTACTTGGGGAGATTATTTCTCCTACAGAGAATTCTCCTACTGATAAATTCTTGGAATCTTCAGGAAAACTTTCTGCTTTGGGCATGCCGTGGCCCTCTCCGGCAGGAGACAACACCTCTTCTACAAGGGTAAAAGAAAGAGTTTATTAAAAGATTTTGGGGAGCGGGAGTGATGGTTTAGCAGCTAAGGCACTTTCCTGGAAAGCCAAAGGACCCAGGTTCAATTTCCCAGGACCCATGTTAGCCAGATGCACAAGGGGGTGCACAGGTCTGGAGTTCCTTTGCAATGGCAGGAAGTCCTACCATGCCCATTCTCACTTTCCCTCTGACTCAAATAAATAAATTTTTTTAAAAATGTAAAAAAAGATATTTTAAAATCTTTATATTTCTCAATAGTATGTGGTGTTCAAGTAGCCCAAGTAAACACTGTTACTTTCCTGTAATCTTACTTTTTTGTTTCTTTTACTTTATTTATGAGAAAGAAAGAGGCAAAGCAAGAGGGGGGGGGGAGAGGCAGACAGAAAGGAGAGAGTGGGTACACCAGTGACCTACAGCTCTTGTAAACATACCGCAGACACATAGGCTACTTTGTGCATCTGTCTTTATGTGAGTACTGGGGAATGGCATTGAAAGCAAGCATCGTAACTGCCGAGCCATCTGTTCATCCCCCTCTGTTTGTTTTATCTTCCAGCTGAGTATGAGAAAGAACATGAAAGAGAGACGGGGAAGAAGGGAGAGAGGGAGATGGTTAACAAGGAGAGTGTTAAAAATGAGAATGAATATGCATACTACAAGGTCTCTTGCCAGGGCACACAAACTCCGGATACATGCGCCACTCTGTGCATCTGGCTTTATGTGGGTAGTGAGGAATCAAACCTGGGCCAAGAGGCTTTGCAAGCAACTGCCTTTAAAATTTGAGCCATGTCCACAGCCCACAGCAATATAACCTTAAAAACAGAGACAGTCTCCACAAGTGGTGGAGAAAGATAATGGATAGCATGTAAGGTGCTGAATAGAACATGAATGATGAAGCTGCCCATAGATAACATGTATGATAAAAGACCAGAAGTATACTTGCTTCCCACTTCCTTCACTCCCCAACCTGGTCTAAAGAAAAAGGACCAGATACTTATTCCCACCCTTATTGGCCTTCACTCTTAACCCTGAAATGGACAAGAATCAGTAGTCATCTTAGCACACAGAAGGACTGGCGTTTTCCACATGACAGCAAAATGATTACTTCCCACTGGCCGAAGACATGGTGAATGGGAGAAATGGTGTGGCTAGAGAAACAGGGTGCTAGAGCCCTGATCCAGGAACCACTGACAGACTTGTGGCAGGAAATGTCACAGTACATATGAGATTAGATCAGAAAGGACAGGGAATATATCCTCCTAGGCCTCAGTCATAACAGGCTTATGATTCTTGACAGTAGTCAAAGAAATGATAAAACTATACATACTTGAGAACTACTAATCTCTTCAGTTTCAATGGTTTATGCATGGTGACCAAGAACCCGAGACATTTTTGTGATGTGACGAGGATAGAAGCACCCATAACGGATTGGATGTGAAGTGATGTGAAGGGGATAACATGACATCTTTGACATTTTCTAGGGGCCACTGAGGATGCTCTTGGATATAGAAACCTCAAGGAGAAAGATGAACACGCTCAATGAGAAAAAAACACTGTTCATAAGAATACCTTCATTTTTCTTCTCCAGTTTAAATTCAGTGCCTTCGTAGGTGCTCTGGGTAGGTAACTTTTTCTCAACTAGGTCTAGACTTGAGGTGCTTGGTACAATGTCAGAAGTACTTGGGGAGATTACTTCTCCTACTGATAAATTCTTGGAATCTTCAGGAAAAGTTTCTGCTTTGGGAATGCCATGACCCTTTCCAGCAGGAGACAATACCTCTTCTATAATGGTAAAATAAAGAAAGGTTATCTTCAGTAGTTCATAGTACCCAATGGTCAAAAAATCTATTTTCAGTAACAGTTAAATTAACTAATGCTACACTGAACCATAATCTTCCAGCACTAAGTACATGGCCACCATGTTCTTGTCATATACAGTAAAGGACAATGTCCTAATATCCAAACTGAATTCTGTGACTATTATTTCTCAAGCAACTTAGCATCTTTCTTTCTTTTTTTGCCACCAAGGCTGTGACCAAATCACCAAACGATTTGTTCTTAGGAATATACTTCTTCAGTGGTATTCATTATAATGTGATCACGCAGTACTAGTTTCTCACATTTGCTTAGACATTTTCACTGGAAAATGACACTAAGTATTTCTACTCCCCTCATCAGCAGAATGGAAAAGGGTATTAAAAGTTATTTTTTTAATCTGTACATTTCTCAATGGTATGTGGTACTCAAATGGCCTAAGTAAACTCTGTTACTTTACTGTATTTTTATTTTTTGAGATTGTGTTGTATTTTCTTTGAAAGAAAGAAAGTGGCAAAGGGGGCTTGAGAATGGGCATACTAGGGACCTCCAGCTTTGTAAATACAGCCTAGACAAATGTGCTACTTTGTGCCTCTGTCTTTATGTGGGTACTGGGAAATGGCTTTGCAGGCAAGCACCTTAAATGCAGAGCCATCTGTTCATCCCCTTCT
Source organism: Dipus sagitta (assembly GCA_036346955.1). Lineage (NCBI taxonomy): Eukaryota > Metazoa > Chordata > Mammalia > Rodentia > Dipodidae > Dipus > Dipus sagitta. The sequence goes on from CM070776.1 coordinate 3,138,771, forward strand.
GTTTGTTTTACGTTCCAGTTGAGTGTGAGAGAACAAGAGAAAGAGCGGGAAGAAGGGAGGGAGAGGGCAGTAAGGAGAGGGAGGGTAGAAAAGAGGAAGAGATTGAGAATGAATACAGGTATGCCAGGGACTCTTACCAGTGTACACAAACTCCAGATACATGTGACACTGTGTATCTGGCTTTATGAGGGTAGTGAGGAATCAAACTTGAGCCAAATGGCTTTGCAAACAAGTGCCTTTAAACTCCCAATCATATGCCCAGCCCCCTATAATATTACTTTAAAATCAGAGAGTCTCCACAAGAGGTGGGGAAAGATAATGCACAGGATGTAAGGTGATGAAAACACATGAATGGTGAAGTTGCCCATAGATAATATGTATGACAAAAGATGAGAAGTATACTTGCTTCACACTTCCTTCACTCCCCAACCTGGTCTGAAGACAAAGGACCAGATACTTATTCCCACCTTTCACTCTTAACCCTTACAAGGACAAGAGTCAGTAATCATCTTAGCACACGGAAGGTAGTACTGGTATTTTCCACATGTCAGCAAGATGATTACTTCCCAGTGGCCGAAGACATGGTGAATGGGAGAAATGGTGTGGCTAGAGCAACAGGATGCTAGAGCCCTAATCCAGGAACCACTGACAGACTGGTGGCAGAAAATATCACACTACATATGAGATTAGATCAGAAAGGACAGGGAATATATCCTCCTAGGCCTCAGTCATAACAGGCTTATGAGTCATGACAGTAATCAAAAAAATGATAAAACTATGCACACGTGAGAACCACTAATCCGAGCAGTTTCTATGGGACATTCATGGTGCTCTAGAACCCAAGACAGTTTTGTGATATGATGAAGACAGAAGCACCCATAATGGACTGGCTCTGAACTCATGTGAAGGAGATAACAGGACACCGTTGATTTTGGCACTTCCTGGGGGACGCTGCTAAGAGAATGCTCTCGGATTATGAAACCTCAAGGAGAAAGATGAACACAATCAATGTGGAACAAATACTGTTCATAAGAATACCTTCGTCTTTCTTCTCCAGTTTAAATTCAGTGTCTTTGTAACTGCTCTGGGTAGGTAACTTTTTCTCAACTAGGTCTAGACTTGAGGTGCTTGGTACAATTTCAGAAGTACTTGGGGAGATTATTTCTCCTATGGAGAAATCTCCTACTGATAAATTCTTGGAATCTTCAGGAAAAGTTTCTTCTTTGGACATGCCATGGCCCTCTCCAGCAGGAGACAATACCTCTTCTACAAGGGTAAAAGAAAGAAAGGTTATCTTCCATAGTTCATACTACTAAATGGTCAAAGAAGCTATTTCTAATAACAGTTCAATGGAGTAATGCTACACTGAACTGTAATCTTCCAGCACTAAGTACGTGGCCACCACATTCTTGTCATATATAGTAGAGGACACTGTCCTATTATCCAAACTGAATTCTGTGACATCATTGTTTTCAACCAATGTTGTATCTTTTTTTTTTCGCCACCAAGTCTGTTACCAATTCACCAAATCATTTGTTCTTAAAAAGTATACTTCTTCAATGCCATTCATTATAATGTGATCACACAGCACAAGTTTTTCACACTTACTTACAAACATTACTGGAAATGCAACAAAGATTTTTTTTTGTTGTTGTTTTTTGTTGTTTTTTCAAGGCAGGGTCTCCCACTAGCCCAAGCTGGCCTGGAATTCACTATGCAGTCTCAGGGTGGCATTGAACCACAGTGATCCTCCTCCTACCTCTGCCTCCCGAATGCTGGGATTAAAGGCGTGCAACCACGCCTGGTAACTGCTACTAAGTATTCTGAATCCTCTCTCAGAGAAATATGAAGGGTTATTAAAAGATTTTTTTAATCTGTACATATCTCAAAGGCATATGGTGCTCAATAGGCCCAAATAAACACTGTTACTTTGCTGTATCTTTATTTTTTGAAATTTCATTTGATTCATTTTATTTACGAGGAAGAAAGAGGCAAACAAGGTAAAAGAGAGGAGAGAATGGGCACACCAGAGGCCTCCAGGCCCTGTAAACGTAACTTGCCCTAGACACATGTGCTACTTTATGCATCTATCTTTATGTGGGTACTGGGGAATGGCTTTGCAGGCAAGGACCTTCACTGCTGAGCCATCTCTTCATCACCATTTGTTTGTTTTATCTTAGAGTTGAATGAGAGAGAGAACTTATAGAGATGGGGAAGGAGTGAGATGGCAAGGAGGGAGAGGGCAGGAGTGACGTAGAGAGTGAGAATGAATAGGGGTATGCCAGGGTCTCTTGAAACGGCACACAATCTCCAGATACATGTGCCACTTTGCATATCTGGCTTTATATGGGTAGTGAGGAATCAATCCTGGGACAAGAGGCTTTGCAAGCAAGTGCCTTTAAACTCGGTACCATGTTCCCAGCCCCCTATATTATTACTTTAAAAGCAGAGACACCCTAACTCTGTCTCAAATAAATAAACAAAAAAATAAAGAAAATCTTTTTTTAAAAAAAAGGGCTGTAGAGATGGCTTAGCGGTTGAGACACTTGCCTAATGAAGCCTAAGGACACAGGCTCGATTCTCCAGGTCCCACGTAAGGCACATGCACATAGTGGAACATGCATCTGGACTTTGTTTGCAGTGGCTAGAGGCCCTGTTATGCCCAGACTCATTCTCTCTCTCTCTCTCTCTCAAATAAATAAATAACCAAAATATTTTTTAAAAAGCAGAGACAGTCTCCACAAGAGGTGAGGAAAGAGAATGGACAGCATGTACGGTGATGAATACACATGAATGGTGAAGGTGCCCATAGATCACATCTATGTTAAAGACTAGAAGTATACTTGCTTCTCACTTCCTTCACTCCTCAACGTGATCTAAAGAAAAAGGACTAGATACATATTCCCACACTTACTGGCCATTACTCTTAACCCTGAAATGGGCAAGCATCAGTAGTCATCTTATCACACAAAAAGTAGTTCTAGTGTTTTCCACATGACAGCAAGATGATTACTTTCCAGTGGCCGAAGATGTGGTGAATGGGAGTATGGTGTGGCTAGAGAAAAAGGATACTAGAGCCCTGATCCAGAAGCCACATACAGACTGGTGCCAAGAAATGTCATAGTACATATGACATTAGATCAGAAAGAACAGGGAATAGATCCTTCTAGGCCTCAGTCATGAAAGGCTTATGTCTCTTGACAGTAGTCAAAGAAATGATAAAACTATATACACTTGAGGACCACTAATCTGAGCAGTTTCTATGGTACATTCATGGTGATCCAGAACCCAAGGCAGTTTTATGACATTATGAAGACAGAAGCACCCATACTGGATTGGCTCTGGAGTGATGTGAAGGGGATAACAGGACATTGTTGATTTGGCACTTCCTGGGGGACACTGTTAGAGAATGCTCTTGGATGTGGTAACCTCAAGGAGAAAAATGAACACATTCAGTGAGGAATAAATACTGTTCATAAGAATACCTTCGTTTTTCTTCTCCAGTTTGAATTCAGTGTCTTCGTAACTGCTCTGAGTAGGTAACTTTTTCTCAACTAGGTCTAGACTGGAGGTGCTTGGTACAATTTCAGAAGTACTCGGGGAGATTATTTCTCCTATGGAGAAATCTCCTACCGATAAATTCTTGGAATCTTCAGGAAAAGTTTCTTCTTTGGGCATGCCATGGCCCTCTCCAGCAGGACACAATACCTCTTCTACAATGGTAAAATAAAGGAAGATTATCTTCAGTAGTTCATAGTACCCAATGGTCAAAAAATCTATTTCCAGTAACAGTTAAATTAACTAATGATACACTGAACCACAATCTTCCAGCACTAAGTACATGGCCACCACTCTCTGGTCATATATATTAATGGACACTGTCCTAATATCCAAATTGAATTCTGTGACACCATTATTTCTCAAGCAACTTAGTATATATTTTTCTTTTTGTGCCACCAAGGCTGTGAACAATTCACCAAACCATTTATTCTAAGGAATATACTTCTTCAGTGCTATTGATTACAATATGATCATGCAGTACAAGTTTTTCACACTTGTTTACACACATGTAATGAAATAGACCACTAAGTTTTTTTTGCTTTGGTTTTTCAAGGCAGGATCTGCCTCTAGTCCAGGCTGACCTGGAATTCACTATGGAGTCTCAGGGTGGCCTCGACCCACAGCGATATTCCTACCTCTGCCTCCTCAGTGTTGGGATTGAAGGCACGCAACCATGCCTGGCAACTACCACTATGTATTTTGATTCCTCTATCAGCAGAATATAAAGGGTCATTAAAATTTTTTTTAAATCTGTACATTTCTCAAAAGCATATGGTGCTTAAGAGGCCCAAGTAAACATTGTTACTTTGCTGTATTTTTATTTTTTGAAATTTCATTAGATTCATTTTATTTATGAGAAAGAAAGAGGCAAAGAGTATGAGAGAGAGGTGAGACGGGCATACCAGAGGCTTCAAGTCCCTGTAAACTTACCCCAGACACATGTGCTACTTTGTGCATCTCTCTTTATGTGGGTACTGGCCTTCACTGCTGAGCCATCTCTTCATCACGTTTTTTTTTTGTTTTATCTTAAGAATTGAACGACAGAGAGAACTTATAGACAGAGGGTGAAGGAGTAAGATGTCAAGGAGGGAGAGGGCAGGACTGATGTAGAGAGCGAGAATGAATAGGGGTACGCCAGGTCTCTTGCAAGGGCACACAATCTCCAGATACATGTGCCACTTTGCATATGTGACTTTATGTGGGTAGTGAGGAATCAATCCTGGGCCAAGAGGATTTGGAAGCACGTGCCTTTAAACTTGGTACCATCTTCCCAGCCCCCTACAATATTACTTTAAAAGTAGAGACACCCTCTCTTTGCCTCTAATAAATAAACAAAAATATTTTATAAAAATGGCTGGAGAGATGGCTTAGCAGTTAAGACACATCCGTGTGAAGCCTAAGGACCCTAGTTCAATTCTCCAGGTCCCATGTAAGGCAGATGCACATAGTGGCACATGCATCTAGAGTTCTTTTTCAGTGTCTAGAGGCCCTGTTGTGCCCATTTTCACTCTCTCTCTTTCTAATAAATAAATAAACAAACATATGTTGTAAGAAAGCAGAGACAGTCTCCACAAGCAGTGGGGAAAGAGAAAAGACAGCATGTAAGGTGATGAATACACATGAATGGTGTAGTTGCCCATAGATAACATGAATGATAAAAGAGCAGAAGTATTTTGCTAACCACGTCCTTCACTCCTCAACATGGTCTAAAGAAAAAGTACCAGATACTTATTCCCACACCAATGGTCTTCACTCTTAACCCTGAAATGGGCAATGGGCAAGACTCAGTAGTCATCTTAGCACACAGAAAGTAGTATGGGCTTTTTCCACATGACAACAAGATGATTACTTCCCAGTGGCCAAAGAAGTGGTGAATGGAAGAAATGGTGTGGTCTAGAGAAACAGAATACTAGAGCCCTGATTCAGGAGCCATTGACAGACTGGTGCGAGGAAATGTCACAATACATATGAGATTAGATCACAAAGGACAGGGAACATATCCTTCTAGGCCTCAGTCATAACAGGCTTATGAGTCATGACAGTAATCAAAAAAATGATAAAACTATGCACACGTGAGAACCACTAATCCGAGCAGTTTCTATGGGACATTCATGGTGCTCTAGAACCCAAGACAGTTTTGTGATATGATGAAGACAGAAGCACCCATAATGGACTGGCTCTGAACTCATGTGAAGGAGATAACAGGACACCGTTGATTTTGGCACTTCCTGGGGGACGCTGCTAAGAGAATGCTCTCGGATTATGAAACCTCAAGGAGAAAGATGAACACAATCAATGTGGAACAAATACTGTTCATAAGAATACCTTCGTCTTTCTTCTCCAGTTTAAATTCAGTGTCTTTGTAACTGCTCTGGGTAGGTAACTTTTTCTCAACTAGGTCTAGACTTGAGGTGCTTGGTACAATTTCAGAAGTACTTGGGGAGATTATTTCTCCTATGGAGAAATCTCCTACTGATAAATTCTTGGAATCTTCAGGAAAAGTTTCTTCTTTGGACATGCCATGGCCCTCTCCAGCAGGAGACAATACCTCTTCTACAAGGGTAAAAGAAAGAAAGGTTATCTTCCATAGTTCATACTACTAAATGGTCAAAGAAGCTATTTCTAATAACAGTTAAATGGAGTAATGCTACACTGAACTGTAATCTTCCAGCACTAAGTACGTGGCCACCACATTCTTGTCATATATAGTAGAGGACACTGTCCTATTATCCAAACTGAATTCTGTGACATCATTGTTTTCAACCAATGTTGTATCTTTTTTTTTTCGCCACCAAGTCTGTTACCAATTCACCAAATCATTTGTTCTTAAAAAGTATACTTCTTCAATGCCATTCATTATAATGTGATCACACAGCACAAGTTTTTCACACTTACAAACATTACTGGAAATGCAACAAAGATTTTTTGTTGTTGTTGTTTTTTGTTGTTTTTTCAAGGCAGGGTCTCCCACTAGCCCAAGCTGGCCTGGAATTCACTATGCAGTCTCAGGGTGGCATTGAACCACAGTGATCCTCCTCCTACCTCTGCCTCCCGAATGCTGGGATTAAAGGCGTGCAACCACGCCTGGTAACTGCTACTAAGTATTCTGAATCCTCTCTCAGAGAAATATGAAGGGTTATTAAAAGATTTTTTTAATCTGTACATATCTCAAAGGCATATGGTGCTCAATAGGCCCAAATAAACACTGTTACTTTGCTGTATCTTTATTTTTTGAAATTTCATTTGATTCATTTTATTTACGAGGAAGAAAGAGGCAAACAAGGTAAAAGAGAGGAGAGAATGGGCACACCAGAGGCCTCCAGGCCCTGTAAACGTAATTTGCCCTAGACACATGTGCTACTTTATGCATCTATCTTTATGTGGGTACTGGGGAATGGCTTTGCAGGCAAGGACCTTCACTGCTGAGCCATCTCTTCATCACCATTTGTTTGTTTTATCTTAGAGTTGAATGAGAGAGAGAACTTATAGAGATGGGGAAGGAGTGAGATGGCAAGGAGGGAGAGGGCAGGAGTGACGTAGAGAGTGAGAATGAATAGGGGTATGCCAGGGTCTCTTGAAACGGCACACAATCTCCAGATACATGTGCCACTTTGCATATCTGGCTTTATATGGGTAGTGAGGAATCAATCCTGGGACAAGAGGCTTTGCAAGCAAGTGCCTTTAAACTCGGTACCATGTTCCCAGCCCCCTATATTATTACTTTAAAAGCAGAGACACCCTAACTCTGTCTCAAATAAATAAACAAAAAAATAAAGAAAATCTTTTTTTAAAAAAAGGGCTGTAGAGATGGCTTAGCGGTTGAGACACTTGCCTAATGAAGCCTAAGGACACAGGCTCGATTCTCCAGGTCCCACGTAAGGCACATGCACATAGTGGAACATGCATCTGGACTTTGTTTGCAGTGGCTAGAGGCCCTGTTATGCCCAGACTCATTCTCTCTCTCTCTCTCTCTCAAATAAATAAATAACCAAAATATTTTTTAAAAAGCAGAGACAGTCTCCACAAGAGGTGAGGAAAGAGAATGGACAGCATGTACGGTGATGAATACACATGAATGGTGAAGGTGCCCATAGATCACATCTATGTTAAAGACTAGAAGTATACTTGCTTCTCACTTCCTTCACTCCTCAACGTGATCTAAAGAAAAAGGACTAGATACATATTCCCACACTTACTGGCCATTACTCTTAACCCTGAAATGGGCAAGCATCAGTAGTCATCTTAGCACACAAAAAGTAGTTCTAGTGTTTTCCACATGACAGCAAGATGATTACTTTCCAGTGGCCGAAGATGTGGTGAATGGGAGTATGGTGTGGCTAGAGAAAAAGGATACTAGAGCCCTGATCCAGAAGCCACATACAGACTGGTGCCAAGAAATGTCATAGTACATATGACATTAGATCAGAAAGAACAGGGAATAGATCCTTCTAGGCCTCAGTCATGAAAGGCTTATGTCTCTTGACAGTAGTCAAAGAAATGATAAAACTATATACACTTGAGGACCACTAATCTGAGCAGTTTCTATGGGACATTCATGGTGATCCAGAACCCAAGGCAGTTTTATGACATTATGAAGACAGAAGCACCCATACTGGATTGGCTCTGGAGTGATGTGAAGGGGATAACAGGACATTGTTGATTTGGCACTTCCTGGGGGACACTGTTAGAGAATGCTCTTGGATGTGGTAACCTCAAGGAGAAAAATGAACACATTCAGTGAGGAATAAATACTGTTCATAAGAATACCTTCGTTTTTCTTCTCCAGTTTGAATTCAGTGTCTTCGTAACTGCTCTGAGTAGGTAACTTTTTCTCAACTAGGTCTAGACTGGAGGTGCTTGGTACAATTTCAGAAGTACTCGGGGAGATTATTTCTCCTATGGAGAAATCTCCTACCGATAAATTCTTGGAATCTTCAGGAAAAGTTTCTTCTTTGGGCATGCCATGGCCCTCTCCAGCAGGACACAATACCTCTTCTACAATGGTAAAATAAAGGAAGATTATCTTCAGTAGTTCATAGTACCCAATGGTCAAAAAATCTATTTCCAGTAACAGTTAAATTAACTAATGATACACTGAACCACAATCTTCCAGCACTAAGTACATGGCCACCACTCTCTGGTCATATATATTAATGGACACTGTCCTAATATCCAAATTGAATTCTGTGACACCATTATTTCTCAAGCAACTTAGTATATATTTTTCTTTTTGTGCCACCAAGGCTGTGAACAATTCACCAAACCATTTATTCTAAGGAATATACTTCTTCAGTGCTATTGATTACAATATGATCATGCAGTACAAGTTTTTCACACTTGTTTACACACATGTAATGAAATAGACCACTAAGTTTTTTTTGCTTTGGTTTTTCAAGGCAGGATCTGCCTCTAGTCCAGGCTGACCTGGAATTCACTATGGAGTCTCAGGGTGGCCTCGACCCACAGCGATATTCCTACCTCTGCCTCCTCAGGGTTGGGATTGAAGGCACGCAACCATGCCTGGCAACTACCACTATGTATTTTGATTCCTCTATCAGCAGAATATAAAGGGTCATTAAAATTTTTTTTTTAAATCTGTACATTTCTCAAAAGCATATGGTGCTTAAGAGGCCCAAGTAAACATTGTTACTTTGCTGTATTTTTATTTTTTGAAATTTCATTAGATTCATTTTATTTATGAGAAAGAAAGAGGCAAAGAGTATGAGAGAGAGGTGAGACGGGCATACCAGAGGCTTCAAGTCCCTGTAAACTTACCCCAGACACATGTGCTACTTTGTGCATCTCTCTTTATGTGGGTACTGGGGAATGGCTTTGCAGGCAAGGGCCTTCACTGCTGAGCCATCTCTTCATCACGTTTTTTTTTTGTTTTATCTTAAGAATTGAACGACAGAGAGAACTTATAGACAGAGGGTGAAGGAGTAAGATGTCAAGGAGGGAGAGGGCAGGACTGATGTAGAGAGCGAGAATGAATAGGGGTACGCCAGGTCTCTTGCAAGGGCACATAATCTCCAGATACATGTGCCACTTTGCATATGTGACTTTATGTGGGTAGTGAGGAATCAATCCTGGGCCAAGAGGATTTGGAAGCACGTGCCTTTAAACTTGGTACCATCTTCCCAGCCCCCTACAATATTACTTTAAAAGTAGAGACACCCTCTCTTTGCCTCTAATAAATAAACAAAAATATTTTATAAAAATGGCTGGAGAGATGGCTTAGCAGTTAAGACACATCCGTGTGAAGCCTAAGGACCCTAGTTCAATTCTCCAGGTCCCATGTAAGGCAGATGCACATAGTGGCACATGCATCTAGAGTTCTTTTTCAGTGTCTAGAGGCCCTGTTGTGCCCATTTTCACTCTCTCTCTTTCTAATAAATAAATAAACAAACATATGTTGTAAGAAAGCAGAGACAGTCTCCACAAGCAGTGGGGAAAGAGAAAAGACAGCATGTAAGGTGATGAATACACATGAATGGTGTAGTTGCCCATAGATAACATGAATGATAAAAGAGCAGAAGTATTTTTGCTAACCACGTCCTTCACTCCTCAACATGGTCTAAAGAAAAAGTACCAGATACTTATTCCCACACCAATGGTCTTCACTCTTAACCCTGAAATGGGCAATGGGCAAGACTCAGTAGTCATCTTAGCACACAGAAAGTAGTATGGGCTTTTTCCACATGACAACAAGATGATTACTTCCCAGTGGCCAAAGAAGTGGTGAATGGAAGAAATGGTGTGGTCTAGAGAAACAGAATACTAGAGCCCTGATTCAGGAGCCATTGACAGACTGGTGCGAGGAAATGTCACAATACATATGAGATTAGATCACAAAGGACAGGGAACATATCCTTCTAGGTCTCAGTCATAACAGGCTTATGATTCTTGACAGCAGACAAAGAAATGATAAAACTATACACACTTGAGAACCACTAATCTGAGCAGTTTCTATGGGACATTTATGGTGCTCTAGAACCCAAGACAGTTTTGTGATATGATGAAGACAGAAGCACCCATAATGGACTGGCTCTGAACTCATGTGAAGGGGATAACAGGACACCGTTGATTTTGGCACTTCCTGGGGGACGCTGCTAAGAGAATGCTCTCGGATTATGAAACCTCAAGGAGAAAGATGAACACAATCAATGTGGAACAAATACTGTTCATAAGAATACCTTCATTTTTCTTCTCCAGATTAAATTCAGTGTCTTCATAGGTGCTCTTGGTAGGTAACTTTTTCTCAACTAGGTCTAGACTTGAGGTGCTTGGTACAATTTCAGAAGTACTCAGGGAGATTATTTCTCCTATGGAGAAATCTCCTACTGATAAATTCTTCGACTCTTCAGGAAAAGTTTCTTCTTTGGACATGCCATGGCCCTCTCCAGCAGGAGACAATACCTCTTCTACAAGGATAAAAGAAAGAAAGGTTATCTTCAATAGTTCATACTACCAAATTGTCACAGAACCTATTTCTAATAACAGTTCAATTAAGGAATGCTACACTGAACTGTAATCTTCCAGCAGTAAGTACATGGCCACCACATTCTTGTCATATATAGTAGAGGACACTGTCCTATTATCCAAACTGAATTCTGTGACATCACTATTTCTCAAGGAACTTAGTATCTTTTCTTTTTTTTTTTTTTTGCCAACAGGGTAGTCAACAATTAACCAAATGATTTGTTTTTAGGAATATACTTCTTCAGTCCTATTGATTATATGATCATGCAATAGTACTTTCTCACACTTCCTTACACACGTTTACTGGATAATGACACTAAGTTTTGTTTTTTTTTTGTTGTTGTTTTTTCGATTCAGGGTCTCTCTGTAGGCCAGTCTGACCTGGAATTTACTATGCAGTCTCAGGGTGGCCACAACCCATGGCAATCCTCCTACCTCTGCCTCCTGAGTGCTGGGATTAAAGGCATGCCACCATGCCTGGCAACTGCCACTAAGTATTTTGATTCCTTTATCAGCAGAATATAAAGGCTTATTAAAAGATTTTTTTTTAATCTGTACGTTTATCAAAGGTATATGGTATTCAAGTGGCCCAAGTAAACATTGTTACTTTGCTATATTTTTTTTTGAAATTTCATCTGATTCACTTTATTTATGAGAAAGAAACAAGCAAAGAGTGCGAGAGAGAGGACAGAACGGGCACACTAGAGGCCTACAGCCCCTGTAAACTTACCCCAGACACATGTGCTACTTTGTGTATCTGTCTTTATGAGGGTACTGGCGAATGGCTTTGCAGGCAAGTACTTTCCCTGCTGAGCCATCACTTCATCCCATTTGTTTGTTTTATCTTAAGAGTTGAATGAGAGAGGGAACTTAAAGAGGGGAAAGGAGTGAGATGACAAGGATGGAGAGGGTAGGAGAGAGGTAGAGATTTAGAATGAATAGGGGTACGCCAGGGTCTCTTGCCAGGGCACACAATCTCCAGATACATGTGCCACTTTGTGTATCTGGCTTTATGTGAGTAGTGATGAATCAAACCTGGGCCAAGAAGATTTGCAAGCAAGTGCCTTTAAACTCAGTACCATGTTCCCAGACCCCTACAATATTACTTCAAAAGCAGAGACAGCCTCTCTCTATCTCTAATAAATATATAAACAACAATATTTTTTAAAAAGGGCTGGAGAGATGGCTTAGCAACTAAGACACATGCATATGAAGTCTAAGGACCCAGGTTCGATTCTCCAGGTGTCACGTAAGTCAAGTGTACAGAGTGGCACATGCACCAGGAGTGAGTTTGCAGTGTCTAGAGGCCACGTTGTGCACGTTCTCACACTCTCTCTTTCTAATAAATAAATAAACAAAACTATTTTTTAGAAAAGCAGAGTCAGTCTCCACAAGAGGTGGGGAAAGATAATGGAGAGCATGTAACATAATGAATACACATGAATGATGAAATTGCCCATAGATAACATGAATGATAAAAGATCAGCCGTCTACTTGCTACCCACGTCCTTCATTCCTCAACCTGCTCTAAAGAAAAAGGACTGGATACTTATTCCCACCCTTACTGGATTTCACTCTTAAACCTGAAATGGGCAAGAATCAGTAGTCATCTTAGCACACAGAAAGTAGTACGGGTGTTTTCCACATGACAGCAAGATGATAACTTCCCAGTGGCCTAAGACGTGACGAATGGGAGAAATGCTGTGGCTAGATAAACGGGATACTAGAGCCCTGATCCAGGAGCCACATACAGACTGCTGCAAGGAAATGCAACAATACATATAAGATTAGATCAGAAAGAACAGGGAATATATCCTTCTAGGCCTCAGTCATAACAGGCTTATGAGTCTTGACAGTAGTCAATGAAATGATAAAACTATATACAAATGAGAACCAGTAATCTGAGCAGTTTCTATGGGACATTCATGGCGATCTAGAACCCAAGGCAGTTTTGTGATATGAGGAAGACAGAAGCACCCATAATGGATTGGCTATGAAGTGATGTGAAGGGATAACATGACACCATTGATTTTGTACTTCCTGGGGGACACTGATAGAGAATGCTCTTGGATGTGGAAACCTCAAGGAGAAAGATGAACACACTCAATGAGAAATAAATACTGTTCATAAGAATACCTTCGTTTTTCTCCAGTTTGAATTCAGTGTCTTCATAACTGCTCTGGGAAGGTAACTTTTTCTCAACTAGGTCTAGACCTGATGTGCTTGGCACAATTTCAGAAGTACTTGGGGAGATTATTTCTCCTATGGAGAAATCTCCTACTGATAAATTTTTGGCATCTTCTGGAAAAATTTCTTCTTTGGGCATGCTATGCCCTTCTTCAGCAGGAGACAATACCTCTTCTAAAAGGGTAAAAGAAAGAAATATTATCTTGAATAGTTCATACTACTAAACTGTCAAAGAATATATTTCTAATTACACTTTAATTGACTAATGCTACCCTGATCCATAATCTTCCATAACTAAGTACATGGCCACCACTCTCTGGTTAATATATATATTAACGGACATTGTCCTAATATACAAACTGAATTCTGTGACATCATTATTTGTCAAGCAACTTAGGATCTTTTTTTTACCACCAAAGCTGTGAACAATTCACCAAACCATTTAATCTTAGGAAATTAGGAATATACTTCTTTAGTGCTATTGATTATAACATGATAATGCAGTACACGTATCTCACATTTACTCACACATATTTACTGCAAATACCACTAAGTTTTCTTTTTTGGAAGGGGGGGGGGTTCAAGGCCGGGTCTCCCTCCAGCTCAGGCTGACCTGGAATTCACTTTGCAGTCTCAGGGTGGCCCTGGCCCACAGCAATCCTCCTACCTCTGCCTCCCAAGTGCTGGGATTAAAGGCGTGCAACCATGCCTGGCAACTGCCACTATGTATTTTGACTCCTCTATCAGTGGAATATAAAGGGTTATTAAAAGACTTTTTAATATCTATACATTTCCAAAAGGCATATGGTGCTCATGTGGCCTCAGTAAAAATTGTTACTTTGCTATATTTTTATTTTTTGAAATTTCACTTTATTCATTTTATTTATGAGAAGGAAAGATGCAAAGAGTTTGAGAGAGAGGACAGAACAGGCACACTAGAGGCCTTCAGCCCCTGTACACTTACCCCAGACACATGTGCTACTTTGGGCATCTGTGTTTATGTGGGTACTGGGGAATGGCTTTGCAGGCAAGGACCTTCCCTGCTGAGCCATCTCTTCATCATAATTTTTTTGTTTTATCTTAAGAATTGAATGAGAGAGAGAACTTTGAGAGAAAGGGGGGAAGGAGTGAAATGACAAGGAGAGAGAGGGTAGGAGTGAGGTAGAGAGTGAGAATGAATAGGAGTATGCCAGGGTCTCTTGCCAGGGCACACAAACTCCAGGTACATGTACCACATTGTGTACCTGGCTTTATGCGGGTAGTGAGAAATCAATCCTGGGCCAAGAGGCTTTGCAAGCAACTGCCTTTAAACTCTGTACCATGTTCCCAGCCCCCTACAATATTACTTCACAAGCAGAGAAATTGTCCAGAAGAGGTAGGGAGAATAGAAGTGACAGCATATAAGGTGCTAAATAGCACATGTATGGTGAAGTTGCCCATAGATAACATGTATGGTAAATGACCAGAAGTATACTTGCTTCATACTTATTTCACTCTCCCAACCTGGTATAAAGAAAAAGGAATAGATACTCATTCCTACCCTTATTGGCCTTCACTCTTAACCATGAAATGGACAAGAATCAGTAGTCATCTTAGCACACAGAAAGTAGTATAGACTTTTTCTACATGACAGCAAGATGACTACTTCCCACTGGCCGAAGACATGGTGAATGGGAGAAATGGTGTGAAACAGGATGCTAGAGCCCTGATCCAGGAGCCACATACAGACTGCTGCCAGGAAATGTCACAGTACATATGAGATTAGATCAGAAGAACAGGGAATATATCCTTCTAAGTCTCAGTCGTAACAGGCTTATGACTCTTGACAATAGTCAAAGAAATGATAAAACGATACACAATTGAGAACCACTAATCTGAGCACTTTGTATGGGATATTCATGGTGATCTAGAACCCAAGTCAGTTTTGTGATATGATGAAGACAGAAGCACCCATAATGGATTGGCTCTGAACTCATGTGAAGGGGTAAAAGGAAACCATTGATTTTGGCCCTTTCTGGGGGACACTGGTAGGGAATGCTCTTGGATGTGGTAAACTGAAGGGGAAAGATGAACACACTCAGTGAGGAATAAATACTGTTCATAAGAATACCTTCAGTTTTCTTCTCCAGTTTGAATTCGGGGTCTTCGTAACTGCTCTGGGTAGGTAAGTTTTTCTCAACCAGGTCTAGACTTAAGGTGCTTGGTACAATTTCAGAAGTACTTGGGGAGATTATTTCTCCTATGGAGAAATCTCCTACTGAGAAATTCTTGGAATCTTCAGGAAAAGTTTCTTCTTTGGGTATACCATGGCCCTCTCCAGCAGGACACAATACCTCTTCTACAATGGTAAAATAAAGAAGGTTATCTTCAGTAGTTCATAGTACCCAATGCTCAAATAATCTGTTTCCAGTAACAGTTAAATTGACTAATGCTACACTGAACCGCAATCTTCCAGCACTAAGTACATGGCCATCACGTTCTTGTCATATATACAAACGGACACTGCTCTAATATCCAAATTGAATTCTGTGACATCATTATTTCTCAAACAACTTAGTATCGTTCTTTCTTTTTTGCCACCAAGGCTGTGAACAATTCACCAAACCATTTATTCTTAGGAATATACTTCTTCAGTGCTATTGATTATAATATGATCATGCAGTACAAGTTTCTCACATTTGCTTACACACGTTTACTGAAAATGCCACTAAGGTTTTTTTTTTTTTTTTTTTTTTTTTTCATGGCAGGGTCTCCCTCTAGCCCAGGGTGACCTGGAATTCACTATGCAGTCTCAGGGTGGCCCTGGCCCACAGCGATACTCCTACCTCTGCCTCCCGAGTACTGGGATTAAAGGCATGCAACCATGCCTGGCAACCTCCACTATGTATTTTGACTCCTCTATCAGTGGAATATAAAGGGTTTTTAAAAGATTTTTTTTAATCTGTACACTTCTCAAAGGCATATGGTGCTCATGTGGCCCAAGTAAACATTGTTAGTTTGCTGTATTTTCATTTTTTGAAATTTCACTTTATTCATTTTTTTTTATGAGAAAGAAAGATGCAAAGAGTTTGAGAAAGAGGACAGAACAGGCACACTAGAGGTGTCTAGCCCCTGTAAGCTTAACCCAGAAACATGTGCTACTTTGTGCATCTATGTTGATGTGGGTACTGGCGAATGGCTTTGCAGGCAAGGACCTTCCCTGCTGAGCCATCTCTTCATCACCATTTGTTTGTTTTATTTTAAGAGTTGAATGAGAGCGAGAACTTTGAGAGAGAGGGGGGAAGGAGTGAGATGGCTAGGAGGGAGAGGGTAGGATTGATATAGAGAGTGAGAATGAATAGGTATACGCCAGGGTCTCTTGCCAGGGAACACAGTCTGTAGATATTGTGCCACTTTGTGTATCTGGCTTTATGTGGGTAGTGAGAAATCAATCCTGGGCCAAGAGGCTTTGCAAGCAAGTGCCTTTAAACTCAGTAACATGTTCCCAGCCCCCTACAATATTACTTCAAAAGCAGTGACAGTCTCCAGAAGAGGTAGGGAAATAGAAGTGACAGCAAATAAGGTGCGGAATAGCACATGTATGGTGAAGTTGCCCATAGATAACATGTATGATAAATGACCAGAAGTATACTTGCTTCACACTTATTTCAATCCCCAACCTGGTCTAAAGAAAAAGGACCGGATACTCATTCCCACCCTTATTGGCCTTCACTCTTAACCCTGAAATGGACAAGAGTCAGTAGTCATCTTAGCACACATAAAGTAGGACTGGTGTTTTCCACATGACAGCAAGATAATTACTTCCCACTGGCTGAAGACTTGGTGAATGGGAGTATGGTATGGCTAGACAAACAGGATACTAGAGCCCTGATCCAGAAGCCACATACAGATTGGTGCCAGGAAATGTCACAATACATATGAGATTAGATCAGAAAGGACAGGGAATATATCCTCCTAGGCCTCAGTCATAACAGGCTTATGAGTCTTGACAATAGTCAAAGAAATGATAAAACTATATACAAATGAGAACCAGTAATCCGAGCAGTTTCTATGGGACATTCATGGTGCTCTAGAACCCAAGACAGTTTTGTGATATGGTGAAGATAGAAGCACCCATAATGGATTGACTCTGAACTGATGTGAAGGGGATAACAGGACACTGTTGATTTGGCACTTCCTAGGGGACACTGTTAGAGAATGCTCTTGGATGTGGTAACCTCAAGGAGAAAAATGAACACACTCAGTGAGGAATAAATACTGTTCATAAGAATACCTTCAGTTTTCTTCTCCAGTTTGAATTCGGGGTCTTCATAACTGCTCTGGGTAGGTAAGTTTTTCTCAGCTAGGTCTAGACTTGAGGTGCTTGGTACAATTTCAGATGTACTCGGGGAGATTACTTCGCCTATGGAGAAATCTCCTACTGATAAATTTTTGGAATCTTCAGGAAAAGTTTCTTCTTTGGGCCTGCCATGCCCTAATCCAGCAGGAGACAATACCTCTTCTACAAGTGTAAAAGAAAGAAAGATTATCTTCCATAGTTCTTCCTACTAAATGGTCAAGGAATCTATTTCTAATAACAGTTCAATTAACTTATGCTGCACTGAACCATAGTCTTCCAGCACTAAGTACATGGCCACTACGTTCTCATCATATATAGTAAAGGACCCTTTCCTAATAACCAAATTGAATTCTGTGACATCATTATTTCTCAAGCAACTTAGTATCTTTCTTTCTTTGCCACCAAGGCTGTGAATAATTCACCAAACCTTTTGTTCTTATGAATCTATTTCTTCACTGCTATTGATTATATTATCATGCAGTACTAGTTTCTCACATTTGCTTACATATGTTCACTGGAAAATGACACTAAGTATTTCTATCCCTCTCAGCAGAATAGAAAAGGTTGTTTATATATATATATATATATATAGTTTTTCGAGGAAGGGTCTCACTCTGGTCCAGGCTGACCTGGAACTAACTCTGTAGTCTCAGGGTGGCCTTGAACTCATGGCGATCCTCCTACCTCTGCCTCTCAAGTGCTGGGATTAAAGGTATGCGCCACCACGGCCGGCAATTTTTAAAATCTATACATTTCTCAAAGATATGTATATGTAGTGCTTAAGTATTCCAAGTAATAACCTAACTTTCAAACTTACATGGGTAAATGTAAGTTTCTACTCTCAAATCTATTATGCCAAGAGCACATATAAATGGTGAGAAAAGGACTGCCCTTCTCAATCATTGTATGTTTAAATGCTACTTACCTTTGGAGGCATGTACGGTTATTTTGGCCTTCTTAACAGAGACTGGAGCAAGGTAAGGTTCAGAATGCTGAGACCGTTTTATGCTTTTCTTTTGTGTTGCTTCCTCTTTCACTGTTTAGAAATAAAGGTGTATGTTCAAAACAATTACTATACTTAAGTTGTTTTTTTTGTTTGTTTGTTTGTTTGTTTTTTGGTTTTTTTGAGGTAGGGTTTCACTTTAGCTCAGGCTGACCTGGAATTCACTATGTAGTCTCAGGGTGGCCTGGAACTCACAGCAATCTTCCTACCTCTCCCTCCCAAGTACTAGGATTAAAGGCATGAGCCACCATGCCCGGACTTTTTTTTTCTTTTGATTTTTGATAAAGGGTCTTGCTTTTAGCCCAGACTGACCTAGAATTCACTATGCAGCCTCAGTCTGTCCTCAAACTCACAGCGATCCACCTATCTCAGCCCCTGAAGTGCTGCTATTAAAGGCATGGACCACCATGCCCAGCTCAAGCATTTAAAAAAATATTTATTTATTTGTTTGAGAGACATAGAAAGAGGCAGATAAGAGAGAATGTGCATGTCTTGACTTCTAGCCACTGCAAAGAACTCCCAACGCATGTGCCACCTTGTGCATCTGGTTCACGTGGGTCCTGGGGAATTGAACCAGGGTCCTTTGGCTTTGCAGGCAAGTGCCTTAAATGCTGAGCCAACTCTTCAGCCCTCAAGCATTTTTATAATCACTGTGAATTAATTCTGTTTTAAAATAATTTGCCAACTATAAGCTCACCAACAACGTTAATTATTTTACTGTTCACAAACAAAGGTTCACTGACTCCTATTCAAAAACTTCTATTGCATTTCAAGAGCTGAAAAGTATTTCCAAAAGAAATGTTCCCATTTTATTTATCCTGCGGTCATCAGAACTCTCCACCTCAGAAAATAGTGAGGAAAAGCATCACAATGAGTCTAAAATGGCCTATGAAAATTTCTGAGAGAAAAGAAATTGGACTGGGGCATTAGCTCAGTTTTAGAATACTTGGACTAGCATGCACAAGGCCCTAGGTTTGATCCACAGCATCCTTTTAAAAAAAAAGAAAATAAACAATTATATGGATCTATCTATCTGTACTGGGGATTGAATGTAGGTCTCCCTACATGTCAGCCAAGCACTCTATCACTAAGGTTTATCTTCCAGATCACTTTTAATTTTTTTGACTTAAAGAAAATCTGTTTATTGACAATTTTTATATACGGACATAATGTAGACCCTAGCACAGAAGCTACTATTTTTTTTTCCTAAATGGATATGTCTTACCCATAATGTTGTCCTCTAAATGTTTATGCTTCCTTTCAATTTTGATACAGCATTTCATTAAGCTCCCAAGGCTGGCTTGAACTCAACAGTATAGCCCAGTCAGTCTTTGAGCCTGCTATCTTTCTGCCTCAGTTTCCCCTGTTGCTGAATTTATATCTTTTATGACAATTCAAGAAGTACATTTACAGATAGGGAAACTGAAACTCAGGGAGGCTGAGCACTTTGTCCATAATCATATATCTAATTAACATGAGACCTCAGATTAAAATTTAGGACTGTCAGACTTCATGCCTAGTCAGCAAATGGATTATATAGTTAGCATTAAACTCCATGTCAGACTTGTATGACTTTCATACTTTTACAAGAACTTCTTTATTATACCTTTATTTCTTAGTTGCATAAGGAAGAAGAAACTGGAAAGAGGTCTCCAGTTAGGAGAATGTGCTAGTTAATAGGGTTCTGAAGGTGTATAATCACAAGGAAATGGAGAGAGGAGAAAGACAGGAGAGACTTTACTACAGCAGAGGTGAATAGGTTTGTAAGAAAAGTGACAACAATCAGGAAGACAAGAAAAAGAATAACTCAATGGAGTACCTAAGCTTTCTACCTGACTGGAATGCAAATTTGTAATGGCACCCTACAATTCTAGAATTGCAGCACCTGACCAGAAAACAATGCAGCTTAAAGGAACTGAGCATTTTAGCTGCTCTTAAGACATAAACTCTTGTATTAATGAGAACCTTTTCACAGTTAGATGAAAAGAAACAAACTTGTCTTTTAAACAACAGTTTCCAAAAGCTCAGAGCTTTCTTACTTTTAGAGTATAAAGAAAGTCATCTTTTCTTCTACAGACACATTATATTCATCCTCTGACTCAGGCATCAGTTTGAGGAAGAGATACAACCAAGGCTTAAATGTGAAATTTAAGCAAGTCATTCTTTGCTATCAGTAGATTGAAAACTCTTTGTTAGTTTCTTAGGATAAAGATCCATAACTTTTCAAAAAAATGTGCATGTGTGTATAGTGTAGTGTATGTGAATGTATGTGCACTATGCACAGACCAGAGGCAAACATCAGGTGTCATCCTCAATCACTCCTCTGCTTTTTTCTTGAGACAGAGTCTCTTGCTGAACTTGTGTTTTCAGTCAGACTAACTAACCACAAATTCCAGTGACTCTCCATAGGACCAGTTTTATAGGCATTTTAATTTTAATTTTATTTGTGTGCTGAGGATAAAGCATGTGGGTGTATTGTTACCAAAACTACTGTCCTCAGAAATCAAGCTGGGTGTGGTGGTGCACACCTTTAACCCCAGTACTTGGGAGGCAGAGGTAGGAGGATCACCCTGAGTTCGAGGCTACCCTGAGACTGCATAGTGAATTCCAGGTCAGCCTGAGCTGAGTGAACCCCTACCTCAAAAAGAAAAATCAAGAAGGGCATTATTTTCTCTTCTTTATTATGAAGGGCATTGGTTTTAATCCATTAATTTATATTACTATATACATATACATATGAAAATGTTTTTCTGTTTAACTATGCTGATATGAAAATTCAACTTTGTAACAACAGCCAGAAGAAAGATGGACTCTAGCTAAGGTAATGATAGCATGGACAGATTCTACTGAAGACAAATAAAGCAAAATGAGGAGGTCAATGTTTTATGTTCTTTGTATTGAACATGTTAAGTATCCTTTATCTCAAATAATTGAGACCATAAGTTTATCAGATTTTAGAATATTTATACCTACATAGTAAGGTATTTTGAGGATAGGACCAAAGTCTACATGAAATCCATACATGTTTAACATATACTTTATATCCATGGCCTGTTAAAATATTTTAGTATTCTTGTAATTATGAGATCAGGTGTTTTACACTTCTTGTGTGTCATGCTCAAAATGTTTCTATTTTGGAATATTTCACCTATGTTTGGATTAGAGACAATCAACATGTATCCTTCATTTGGTTAGTTTCTCTAGCTAATGGATTAAAAGAGATAAAGTGAAAACTAGAGATGGTAAATAATTCTTTCAAAGTGATGTATATTTGAAAAATATTTAAAAAATCTTTAAGAGAGGAATAAAAAATGATGGAGCAAAAGCCCAAGAAATGTAAGAGGAAATAATTAATAATCTAGAAGTAGTGGAAGACATGCTTTATACAACAGGAAACAAATATGGAGATGTACACAGGTGAAAAAAAAAGAATTCCTTTGTTTGGGTCTGTGTTCTTTCAAACTTTTCACATAGCAGAGAAAAATTTAAAATCACCATACTCCTTGACATAAATAGTATTTTCAAAAGGTATTTAATGGGTTGCACATACGGCTAAATGGATAAAGCGCTTGCCACTCAATCTGGAGCACCTAAACTCAATGCCCAGACCCCATGTAAAAAAGCTGGAAGCCATGAAGGGCTTCTGTAATCCCAGCATGCTGACACTGATGGCTACATGAGAGGCAGAGACAAGAGAATTTCCCAGAAGCTCAAGTGGAATACAGCTAAGAACAGCAGAATATACCTACACTCACACATGCACAACCATGCAAATACAAATAAATAATAACAAAGCCTAAGTAAGTTTCAGGTACCTTTGAAAATACATAAAAGGGCTGGGGAGATGGTTCAATGGATAAATTGTCTGCTTGCCATGCAGATATTCAAGATTCCTAGAACCCACGTAGATGTATTTGTAGAGTTTATCTGTAATCCCACCACATCTACAGTGAGATGTGGGGTGCAAAAAGAAGAATCCTCTGGAAGCATGTGGGCCAGCTAACCTGGCAAACACACTGGTGAACAAAAAGAGACTATGCCTCAAACAAGATGGGAGGTGAGGATATAGATGTCCTCTGACCTCTACATGCACATGCCTGTACTCACAAACATGAACACATAGGGCCAGAAAGATAGCTCAGCGGTTAAGGCACTTACCTGTAAGACATAATGACCAGAGTTCTACTGCCCAGTACCCAGGTAAAGCCAGATGCCCAAACTGGTGCATGCATCTGGAGTTTGTTTGTGGTGGTTAGAGGACCTGATACACCCATTTTCTCCCTGTCTCACTCTGCTTGCAAATAAATAAATAAATAAAGAAAGAAAGAAAGAAAGAACGAAAGAAAGAAAGAAAGAAACATATAAACATCACACATACACACACCAAAAAAGAAATTGCACACAATATAAAATGACAGTCAAGAAATAAATGGGAAATTGTTTTGAAAGTGACTTAAATTCAAAATGTTAGATACTGAATTTTTAAGTGACATGTATTTAATCAGACTGTTTTGGCTACCACTCTGAACTACCAGCACTAAACTATACTTTAGCAAGAAAAATGCTATTTTTACCTATTATTTCAGTACTTCAGTAGCACTAAAAATGAGACTGAATAAAAGATTTACCTGAATTATCTGTAGACATTACTGTTTTAGATAGTCCCTCAACGGAATCCTTACGTCTTTTCATCAGTGAACTGAGAGAAGCCGAAGATGTAGAAGGAACAACAGGAATACTTTGTTCCTGCTAAGAAGGAAAGGAGTAAACAAAAGAATACAAGCATACATTACAAAACTGCTAGGTTAGAAAAAAAAAATGACAGGCATCATTCGCTCCCCAAATTATCACTTAATCACATTGTCCTCTAGGTCGAAAATGTGTAGCAATATCAAGAACCACAGTATTTTTCAAACTGAGCTCTTTGGCTCTTTATAAGCTATCCAGGTAGGGGAGAAAGAGACTAAGAGGCTAGGATTCCTTGTTCTATTTTCTGCTCCAATTGCGCCTTTGTCAAATTAATACACTGTGGGGCAGGAGAGATGGCTTAGTGGTTAAGGAGCTTGCTTGCAAAGCCTAAGAACCCAGGTTCGATTCCCCAGATCCCATATAAGCCAGCTGCACAAGGTGGCTCAGGTGTCTGGAGTTCATTTTCAGTGGCTAGAGGCCCTGGAGGAAGAGGTAAGAGGATTACTATGAGTTTGAAGACAGCCTATGCTACTAAATTTCAGGTCAGTCTGGATTAGAATGAGACCTAGCCTCAAAAGAAAATACGTTTTTCTGGCTGGAGAGATGGCTTAGTGGTTAAGGCACCCACTTGCAAAACCTAAGGACCCACGTTTGACTCTCCAGATCCCATGTTAGCCAGACACACAAAGGTGAAGCAAGCACAAGCACAAGGTCACACATGCCAACTAGATGGTGCAAGTGTCTGGAGTTTGACTGCAGTGGCTGAGGCCCTGGCATGCCAATCCTTTCTCTCTCTAAAAAAAATCCTTTTTCATAGCCTATGAATTTTATTTTATTTTAAATTTTTATTATTTATCTTATGAGAGAGAATTGGCACACCAGGATTTGTAGCCACTGCAACTGAACACCAGATGCATGTACCATCTTGTGGGCAGGTGCAAACTTATGTGCATACATCACCATGTATGTCTGGCTTATGTGGGTTCTGGGGAGTTGAACCTGGTTTCTTAGTTTTCACAGGCAAGCACCTTAACCAGCTAAGCCATCTCTCCAGCCCCCAACCTCAGCATTTTAATTAAAAGTGTGGTCTTATAATGTTTGGGTCTGGATCTGACATTCTGTTACTTGTTTTATATTCATCTCATTTATTTTGTTTGTTTTTCTGTTCTACTTTCCCTGTCTTTTTTTTTTTTTTTTTTTTGAGGGGAGGGTATTTGAATACTCAACCCTATCTTAATTTTCCTGTTGGATTTTTAGGTATACCTTTCATTTTTTAACAATATGTACCAGAGATCACTCATGAATTGCTACAGTTCATATAAAGCTAATACAGTACGATTTCACATAATATAATTATTCATTTGATTGAAAGGAAATTGTAAAAAAAAAAAAAAAGACTATATTTACCCAGAGATCACTATTTTAATACTATTTATTTTGAGGGTACTGGATTTTCCATCAGACTCATTTTTCTCTAGCCTAATAAACTTCATATTAGCATTTCTTAGAATGCTAGTTTGCCAGTAATAAATCCTCTTATTCTCCTAGCTAAAGAAAATGTTTAGCTCACTTTCATTTTTTTAAATCCAGTATGTTTTATTTTGTTTAACAGGAAAGTAAGTATTTTTTCACAATAGCCATAAAATCGTAAAATATGCATATATATAAAATAACTAGATGTGCGGATTACATAAAGAAAACTAGAATTTGAAGTGTTTTCTATGTTGATAAAAATTACATACATTTAAAGTTGACTTTCATTTTTTAAAAAAACTTTAAAGATTTTTATTTATTTATTGGAGACAGAGAGAGGGAGGGAGGAAGGGAGAGAGAGAGAATGGGCACATCAGTGTCTCTTGCCACCGTAAAGAACTCCAGACGCATGTGACCCTTGTACATCTGGCTAACATGGGACCTGGAGAATCAAACCGGGGTCCCTTAGGCTTCACAGGCATGCACGTTAACCATTAAAGCATCTCTCCAGCCCTTTTTTAAAAAAGATTTTATTTTTATTTATTTATTTGAGACAGAGAGGAGGAGGGGGGGAGATAGAGAGAAGTTTTTTTTCAAATTTTTGATGAGAGTCAATGACAAAGGATGTGTGGTGCCCCAGGGCCTCCTGCCACTGTAAAGGAACTACAAACACATGTGATATTTGTAAGAGAACTATCCTTCTTAGGGTCTGAAGTATCTCCAGTTGATTCACTCTACCCTGATTTCTTGTCCTACAGTGTTGGTAGTACCACAATCATTTTCTGTGAAGGCATCACTGAAGGTAGAATTTTCTGTGAAGGATTTACCTTGGAAGTGGAAGGCTCTGTTTTGTCCATATCCTTTGCACTGGGAGCTAAGGGAAAAAAAAAATAAAAACACAGCAACAATAATTAAAGTAAATGACATACTTAAGGCATTATTTATGAACAAACAGCAGTTTAATTAATTTTAAAAATCATTTATTTGAGCCGGGCGTGGTGGCGCACGCCTTTAATCCCAGCACTCAGGAGGCAGAGGTAGGAGGATTGCCATGAGTTCGAGGCCACCCTGAGACTCCATAGTGAATTCCAGGTCAGCCTGGGCTAGAGTGAGACCCTACCTCGAAAAAAAACCAAAAAAAAAAAAAATCATTTATTTGTGAGGAGAGAGTGAGAATGAGAACACTAGGGCCTCCAACCACTGCAAACCAACTCCAGATCCATGTGTCACTTTGTGCATCTGGCTCTACATGGGTGATTTGCAAGCAAGCGCCTTCACCAATGAGCCATCTCTCCAGGTCTAGTAAAGTTAATCTTGGAACCCTTTCTAGAGGGTAGTCATCGAGAATTACTTCAATGGTACCACTTCAAATGAAGCTTTATGTACTTGAAGATTTCGTTGTATTAGGAAATGGTCTATATCTCCATAAAAAAGGACACTTTTTATTAGAATTCCCTGCAACTTCCACTTAGCACAGTAAAAATTTCTACCAACTTCCAAACTGGCTCCTTTTTATATTTTTTTTCTTAACACAGAAAAGTCATTCCTTCAGAAAAAATTACATAAAGTACAATACTCAGGAATCATCTTAGCAATCAATGTAGAAAATCAAAGCAAAGCAACTACCTGAGGCCTCCTGGGCTCCTGCTTCATCTTTCAATGCCTTGGTGACTCCTCTGCTCTTGGGTTTGGGTTTTTCAGCTTTTCAAAGATACAAGTGAAAAATAAATGTATATACATATATATCTTGAAATAGGATATATTATGTTCCTATATGTAATTCAAATAATAAAAGTTTTATATACCTTAATGTAGATACTTAGTGCTATCATGAAAATGCTACTATCATGTGTAAATTATCAGGAGCCAAATTCAGACAATTTTAACATTTTTGATGAAGTGATTATCGGTCAGGTTTATTTTTGTATATTCACAATTAGAGATTTTAGTATTAATCATTTGACAATTTCATCATTACAAAATGAATTTTATATAGTAAAGAGTACTAGTGTTAAATAAAAATTCTTTACCTTGAGATGCAAAGCATTTATATATCTGTTCAAAAATACTTTTAAAAGGTCTTTATTTTATACCTTGAAACATTTTACTAAAGCTTGCATTTCCCTTATACACACATTCTGTCTATCATCTATTTATCTGTAAATCTGACCTGTTATGGAAAATATCACATTGTTCTATCATCTTTTTATCCCTTTCTACTATTTATCAAGCCAAGAATAGGAACACTTAAGATTGCCACCAAGTCTTTGCCCTTCACTTATAACTAGTTCACCTATTAATATCAGCTTCTTAATCTTATTATCAACATGCACCTTATATTCTAGCTGAAAACTGCCACTTTTTAAGTAACTGTCGTAACCTAACTCTTACTATTTCTTCTTACACTATCTCCCTGTCATCTTCTTCACGGTCACCATCAAACTACTGAGGCTTTATCACTTTGACTTTATCACAAGAGATTTCAATTACCCCCTGAAATGATTATTTTTGACAATTTTTCTGTTAACGCTAAGGTAACAGTATACCTTTTATTTACGTTCAATTTCCTTACTTGCCAACTTCAGTTTCAAGTCATGTTACCATGTTTTACATTCTCATTAATACATGTAACTAAAATTACCTCCAGTTTTTCATTTCTGGGGCATAAGGAGGAGCAGAGATACAAAATAAGGTATAGAAAAACTAGCTGATCCACTCTCTCAAATAAATAAATAAATTTTTTAAATGGGCTGGAGAGATGGCTTAGCGGTTAAGCGCTTGCCTGTGAAACCTAAGTACCCCGGTTCGAGGCTCAATTCCCCAGGACCCACGTTAGCCAGATGCACAAGGGGGCGCACGCATCTGGAGTTCGTTTACAGAGGCTGGAAGCTCTGGTGCACCCATTCTCTCTATGTCTCTGCCTCCTTCTCTCTGTCGCTCTCAAATAAATAAATATACAAACAAAAAAAATGGGCTGGAGAGATTGCTTAGTGGTTAAGGTGGGTGGTGGTTTGATTCAGGTGTCCCCCATAAACTTAGGTGTTCTGAATGCTAAGTTCCCAGCTGATGGAGATTTGGGAATTAACACCTGCTGGAGGCAGTGTATTGTTGGGGGCAGACCTATGGGTGTTGTAGCCAGTGTCCCCTTGCCAGTGTTTGGCACACAATCCTGTTGCTATTGTCCACCTTATGCTGGCCAGGGAGTGATGTCCACCCTCTGCTCATGCCATCATTTTCCCTGCCATTGTGGAAGTTCCCCTTGAGCCTATAAGCCAAAAAACCCTCTTTTTCCCACAAGCTTCTCTTGGTTGGGTGATTTCTATGAGCAATGTGAACCTGACTACAACAGTAAAGTGGTACCGGTACCAAGGAGCGGGATTGCTGCTAGATACCTGACTGTGTGGCTTTGGCCTTTTGGAGCTGATTTTCAAGAGGAATGTGGAAGCATTTGAAACCTTGGCCTAAGAGATGCCTTGCAATATTATAAGTACAGTTTGATGGGCTGTTCTGGTCAGAGTTGAAAGACCTGAATGCAGTAAGAACCATGGACTGTGAGGTTTGGCTTATGAGGGTGAGAAAGAGCTTTGCCTGGACTGGGCTAGCAGTTTGTGTGAGAAGCTTGCTGTTATGCCCGTGTCCTGACAAGTTGTGCAGGGTTGCTTTGCATAGAAATGAATTGGTGTGAGCAGAGGTATATGGCACAGAAAGAAAAATCTTTGGGTGAACTGCTGCCCATTCAGCTGCAATTGAGAGATTACAACCTTTGAGATAGATTGGGCCAGTTGACCTGCACTGGGGCAACAGGAAGAATGTAGACTCTTTTGAAGGGGCCTGAGTGCTCAAGAAGTATCCTGTTCTTCAAAGTATGCTTTATTTCCCCCTGCATTAACAAATTGGCACCCTACCTGGTATTGTGTGGAGTATAAGAAATCCAGGAAAGAGAAGGTCATTGAGTTTGCAACAAGGTCTTGTGTTTTGGAAATGGCCATGGGCAGTGTGAAGCAGGTTTGCTGGATGCCTGCATTAGACCCCATGGAGTCATGAGGATGAACCCTGGATGGCAGTGGAGACCCTGTGGAGATGCTGGGACAATGAAGTGGCTGCTAAGGAAAGCTGCTAGCCCGATGAAATTTTCCAAGACTGTGAGTAGCCTAGCTGGAGGGGCGGAATTTGAACTCCTGAAACTTATTGCTGGTGAGAGTTATTGGACTTGGAGAATTGTCCTGGCTAGAGTTGTTGGATTTGGTGTTACAGAGTTTGGTGTTTGCCCTGTTTAAGTCATGTATTGCTTGAGTATTTCTTTGCCATGCCCAATGCCATCTTTTGCAGTGTGAATGTTTATTCTGTGCCACTATGGGTTTTTGGAGGTTTTTTTTTTTTTTTTTGGTATTATGGCTGAGTTGAAAGACCTTGGATTATGGGGTGTGTGAATGTCACTGGAATTGTTAAAAACTATGGGGACTTTTAAAGTTGGATGAATGCATTGTATTCTACATCAGATATGGTTATCAGTTTATGAGGGCCAGGGGCAAAATGTGGTTTGATTCAGGTATCCCCCATAAACTTAGGTGTTCTGCATGGTAGATTCTCAGCTGATGGAGATTTGGGAATTAACGCCTCCTGAAGGCAGTGTATTGTTAGGGGTGGGCTTATGGATATCATAGCCAGTTTACCCTTGCCAGTTTTTTGGCACACTCTCCTGTTGCTATTGTCCACCTTATGTTGGCCAGGGGGTGATATTCACCCTCTGCTCATGCCATTATCTTCCCCTGCCATCGTAGAGCTTCTCCTTGATCCTATAAGCCAAAATGGACTTCTTTTTTTGTCCCACAAGCTGCTCTTTGTCAGGTGATTTCTAACAGCAATGCTAACCTGACTTCAAAAAGGTGCTTGCTGGCAAAGCCAAAGGACCAAGGTTTGATTCTCCAGTGCCAACATAAAGCCAGATGCACAAAGTGGCACAGGGGCTAAAGACCCTGGCTCGCTTTCTCTCTCTCTGTCTTTCTCTCTCAAATAAATAAATTATTTAAAAAAGAAAAACTAGCTGATATAATTATAGTAGAAAATTTCACAAAGCTAGGCAAACATATGCGCATCTGAGTACAGAAAATATTTTGAGTAAAAAATAGACATGACCAGAAAAAACTCTCCACATTATTGTTAAAACACCAAGAATATAGAACAGCAAAAACTTGAAGTCTGTAAGAGAAATATGTCCAGTGAATTTAAAGAGTTAATTCAGAATTATGCCAGTCATCTCAGGGGGAAAAAAAAAAAAAACCTAAAAGCTAGGAAAGCATGGAATCATATATTTTAAGTCCTGATAATAAAGTAACTTACAGCTAAGATTCCTATACCAAAACTGTCTTTCCAAGTGCTGGCGCTGTCAGGGGAGGAGGATAGCAGAGAAGAAGGGGTAAGGTAGGGGGAACACAAAATTAGACATTAGGAATAAACCATATGGAAATCTATTTCATTAGCTAATTAAATATACAATTAAAACAAAGTTTGGGAAGAAGTACCTTGCAGAGGTAGAGAATGCTGCACCCAGAAGCCACAGCATAGGCTGTTACAGGAAAAATCCCAGTGCTAGGGGTGTGACACCTCCTGGTGAGTTACTGGTCAGGGAAGCCCATGAGTCCCCTAAACCAGTATAGACTATTGCCAATATCTTGGTTGCCCACCAGAACTATATAGTAAGATCCTATTGCTGAAGACACCACATGCTTTGATTGCAGGACAACTGAGAAATCAATCTTGAATGGAGCTGGAAGCTTCCTTCCTGCTGTGTAGCTGTTATTCAGCTGGAAAGCACTGTGGGCTTCCTAACTAGCCTTAATCCTATGGAGGCTACTGAGGGAGAAAAGTCGTCAACAGTCTTAATTGGTACTGCATCCTGTGAACTACACAACTTGTCAGCCAGGAAATGTGACCAGCAGCGCAATAGCAGCATTATCAGTGAAGGGTGTTGCTCTCTGACTGGAGTTGAAGGCTGCTCCGTGGGCCACAATTCATGTCTGGTATTGAAATCCAAGTCAATAACTAGGACTGGGGAAGTCATAGATAGTAGGGGTGAAGTACTACTACTATTTGGCTAAATGGATATATTATGCCCATCAGATTGCCTTCTAAATATTTACATTTATGTTCATAAATTAGTGCTGTTCTCACTTTTGGTCAGAAAAGTTTCTTTTTGCAGATGGCAGTGACTCGTCAAGGTGTGACATTTGATTGCTGACCACTAGATAAGACATTACTATCACACCCACCAGGGCTCAGGCAACAATGTGGAGGAGGTAGCAGAAAGAAAATTAGTGCTGCTCTCACTGCTGGCCAGAGAAGCTTCTTTTTGGAGATGGCTGTAAATACTGGGGAAACAAACACTCATTAAAGTACTGGGAATAATAAGTGGCTACAGAAAGCTCTGCTCTAAATGGGACATTTCTATCATACCCTCCAGTGTTTAGGGCACATCACAGAAGAGGACGGAGAAAGAATGTAAGAGCCAGTTTTGGGGGAAGAGTACTTTGGGATACTATTTTCTAGACCTACAGTGACTGGTACGTTTATGACCTCACAGTGGCTGTGGGCCTCTACAAGACCTGGTACAATATTGAGCCCATCAACATTTTTAAATACATGATGGAGGAGGGCAAAAGAGACAACAAAATAGAAGTACTAGGTAGAAAGAAGAGGGGCTCAATGAAATGTGGAGCTGGAGGGAGACAACAAAGATAATGGGAGGAGATTGTGATCAAATTACAGTATGTTCATGTATGAAAATTCTCAATAAAAAGTAGGAAGAGAAAAAAAATGTCTTTTCAAGGGCTGGAGGAATGGCTTAGTGATTAAGGCACTAGCCTGCAAAGCTAAAGGACCCAGGTTCAATTCCTCAGGACCCACGTAAGCCAGATATGCACAAGGTGGTGCATGCTTCTGGAGTTCATTTGCAGTGGCTGAAGGCCCTGGCATGTCCATTCTGTCTCTATCTGCCTCTTTCTCTCTATTTCTGCCTATTTCTCTCAAATATAAGTAAAATAAATATTTTAAAAGTTTTTTTCAAATCTATAAAGAAATAAAGACCTCTCAAGAGAAACACAAACTAAAGCAATGCATTGCCATTAAGCCAATATTTCAGAGGATTCTTAAAATAATCCTATATATTTGAAAAAGTCATGAAGTCACAAATCATGAAAGCTCGGGAAAACAAATTTCATATGGAAAATAAAACATGGGAGAACTAGATGATAATCAAGTATTGTCAACTTGCTAAACCTGAGAAATTCTAAGATGAACAAGTGGCATTAAAAAAAGAAAAGCAAGGAGAAAGCTGGGTGGGGTGGCACACGCCTTTAATCCCAGCATTTGGGAGGCAGAGGTAGGAGGATCACCATGAGTTCGAGGCCACCCTGAGACTCCACAGTGAATTCCAGGTCAGCCTGGGCTAGAGTGAGACCCTACGTCAAAAAGCAAAACAATACAAAAAAAAAAAAAAAACACCCAAAACAAAAACAAAAACAAAAAAAGCAAGGAGAAATTAATGAGGAAAAAACAAGTTATAGAAATTTATTTACACATACCTCTCAAATAGTAACTCTAAAGAAGGAAATGGTATTAACTTTCTACTTAAAAGATTCAAAACTGGCTGACTGGATTACAAAAACAAGACTCAACTATTTGCTATCTCCAATGATACTTTTGACAGCTTACTGCAAAAACTGTGAGTAGAAAATGACATTCTAAGACATGGAGTCTGAATGAAAGCTATAGTAGTTATATTTAACAAATTAGATATGAAGCCCAAATTAGAAGATATGATCTCCTAATAAAGGGAATGATAGTTAAGAATATATAATTATAATGAATATATCCAAGAGAATATAGGTGGCACTTGTAAAGCAAACATTAGTGAATATAAGCAGACAGATAGTTCTAGATATAATAATCATGGGTGACTTCAATACCTCACTATCCTCAACAGACAGGTCGTATTTATCAGAACCTTGGCATATAGTAATGGAAGTTCTTTTTCTATGAGACACACACACACAGAGAGAAAGAGAGAGAGAGAGAGAGAGAGAG
This sequence comes from Dipus sagitta, assembly GCA_036346955.1. Lineage (NCBI taxonomy): Eukaryota > Metazoa > Chordata > Mammalia > Rodentia > Dipodidae > Dipus > Dipus sagitta. Next base: position 3,171,584 of record CM070776.1, read on the forward strand.
AGAGGGAGGGAGGGAGAGAAAATGAATGAGAATGGGCAAGCCAGGGCCTCCAGCCACTGCAAACGAATTCCAGATGCGTCCGCCCCCTTGTGCATCTGGCTTACGTGGGTCCTGGATAGGCAAACCTGGATTCTTTGGCTTTGCAGGCAAATGCGCTAAGCCATCTCTCCAGCCCCGTAATGGAAGTTCTAAGAGGGAAGTATAAAGCCAAGAGTGCGTACATTAAAAAAAAATCTGAAATTAATAAAATAGGAACCAAAAGTGACCTGGCTCTTTGAATGTAAACAACATTGATAAACCTTCAGTCAAGCTAACCAAAACAAGACCTAAGTTAATAAAATTGAGAGATGAAAAAGACTAGAATCAAGGATATTTCAAAATGAAATAATTTGGTTAAATTTTTGTCAGGCTAAAATTTTAGAAAACTGATATGCAAACCAAAGAAAAGAGTTTGAGAACAAGTATCAACATGTTCTCAATAATACAATGTTTAGGTGATTTAATTCCCTCAGTTTACTTGATATGCAAAATTTAAAGTATCTCAAAGTAATTATTTTGATTAAAGTAATTGAGATTTCAACTACTTACGCTAAATATGTCTCTAAAAAATACTACCAATAAATATTGGAATGATTTCTTACATTTTTTAAATTTTATTTCTATGTATTTATAAGAGAGAGAGAGAATGAGAACAAAAATGAGCACAGGCACTCCAGGGCTTCCAGCTACTACAAACCAACTCCAGACACATGTGTCACCTTGTGCATCTGGCATACGTGGGTCCTGGGGAAGCAAACCTGGATCTTTGGCTTTGCAGGCAAGGATCATAACTGCTAAGCAATCTCCTCAGCCGCAGACAATGAATTTTTTAACACCACTTCATATACCATACCACATATACTCTAACACACACAGAGAAAAAAAATTAAAGATGCATTTGATATACCTATCCTATTGAACATCATAGCTTAAGACTAGCCTACCTTAAAACTTGCTCTAAACATTTGTCACCTTTAGTTAAGCAAAATCATTTAACAGGAAACCTACTTTATAATATTTATTATATAATTTATTGAATACTGTACTGAGAGGAAACAGCCCCTCTTCTACCTTGCTGTCTTTGCCACTTGCTGGTGAGTGCCTTACTCACATATGCATCTATGCTGTTTGGCTATCTTCTGTTGGCATTGGAATCAAGTTTCCTCAGCCTTCCAACATGAACTGAAGAACAGGCTCTCCAGGAATCCTCCAGGACTTCAGTACTGGATTGGGACTGCTGAGGTAGGTATCCAGCTACTTGGACTGAGCAGCCACTGGGTTCCTTGATTCTCAAACCTGCAGATAGCTATTATGGGGCTACCATAAACCTAATCCAATAAATTCCCTTTGTAATACCAATTCATTCTATCAGTTCTGTTCCTCTACAGAGCTCCAACTAATAAAAAAGGAAAAACAGATAGTGGAGGGAGAATAATAGCATTTTCAAAACATTTCAAACGCAACATTTCCTAACAGTACTCCTGTTTTTTATTAATTATTTATTATTTGCAAGCAGAGAGAGAGAGGGGAGACAGAGAATAGGCACGCCATGGCCTCTAGCCATTGCAAATGAACTCCAAATGCATGCACCCCTTATACATCTGGCTTATGTGGATACTGGGGAATCAAACCTGAGTCCTCTGGCTTCACAGGCAAGTGCCTTAACCATTAAGCCATATCTCCAGTCCCCTGGGTTTTTGATATCAACTGAAAATGTACAATTTAATGATGTATCCACACTACCTATACTACCATTCTGTTCAACAAACTCCTATTCTCTCAATATTCACATAATGAGTCTTTTTCTAAAAATTTCCTCTCCTCAACTACTATCCCCTCTAGTGCAAACTTTTGACTACTTCTGAATCTACCATAATCTCTAGTTTTGCACTGTCAATTATGTCTTTTTATTAAAATACAACCCTCTTCAACTGGAAGACAAATGTCTTTAGGGCAGAAATGCCTTAGTTATCTTAGTATTATATGCATATAAATCCGTATCATACAAAATCATCCTCTAATACCTATTTCTTGAGGAACTGGTAGGATAACAGAATGTGTTAAATTATAAAAGATTTCAATAGTAGTTACAAGAATAATATAGTTATAAGCTATTTCCTGGCCACCACTTTCCTCTACATATGTTACCAATTCAATTTTTATACCATTTTTATTACAGTACACATTTAGTGGAGTAAATTTAAACCATGTTTACATTTGACTCCACCAGTAAGCTCATATTAAACTTAAGCCAATGACTAGGCTGTGTGCTTAGACCTCACTTAAATCTCAGAAGTAATTCATTTTCTTGTCAGGCATGTCCAAACCCTTGGGCAAGTTGCTGAGGAGCTCCAATTTTTAAAAATAATTTTATTTATTTGCAAGCAGAGAGAGATGAGAGAAGAGAGACAGACAGGACCTCTAGCAACTGCAAATGAACTCCAGATGCATGAGCCACATTGTGCATCCAGCTTTTCATGGGTACTGTGGAATTGAACCTACATTATTAGGCTTTGCAGGCAAGCATCTCAATCACTGAGCCATCTGTCAAGCCCCAACTTCAATATTTTGTTTACTTTTCATTGAAAAAGAATATTCTAGATGATCACAGCATTCAACTTAGAAACATAGAATTACAAATGATACTACCTTAAAGAAAGTTAATAGAAATATATTATAGTTTCCAACGAGTTAAAAAATTTTCGTACATGCATGTTTTACTTAAGAATATTAAAGTTATTAGTTTAACTTTAAAATAGGATAAAAACTATAGAAAATATATCTGACACTTGCTATGCCCATCTTTTTAAAATACTTTTGAAATATTACCAATATGAAATACTATGTGTAAAATTTAAAAATAGTATTGGTGAGAGAACCCAGGGCCTTGTGCATACTATGCACTCAGATCACATGTATAAGCTTTAGCTGAGTAGTAATTATAAAGATAGATAAGCCGTAACAGTAACAAGGATACGGCGGTCTAAATGTCACTTTTGGTGTTGCTCATATCCTTAGTGTACACTAGAATTTGAAATGTATGGGGAACCCTTAACAATTCAAATCATCCTGATTCTAATTCATTTCTAGTTCATTAGACTGGACAATGTCCTTGCTGGTTGGTATGCCTGCCACTCTTGTTGGGCATTATGTCCTACTATCACAAATACTAGCTATAATGCCATCAAATCAGATCTAATTTCAGCAAAATAATAGAGCATATAATTAGGTACTGGCTTACCAGTATTTCCAGGTGGATGAAAATAGTCTCCTGTCAGGAAACTCCATCCGACTGGGAAAATATCACGCGAGTCATATGGACACCAGTAACTAAATGCTGTACTCCAGCCATCCAAAGTAATATGAACATGATCTCCTTGAACAGCTCCAATTGTGGCAGGACATATCATTTCCGGATTTTTTCTGTCAACTGCTTCAATCTTCATTCCAACTTTAAAATTATTTGTGTGTGGTTTTGGTGGTTCCTATAAAAACATTTTTTAAAATCTTTCACTATTAAGATATATTAGAACTATTGTCTCAATCCTTAGCAGCCAAAAATTAAGCTCTGCATTTGTCATGTAATATAAGAAAGGAATGCTCACCAATACAAACCACCACTCTTTAACATTTCACTTTTATTCTGCTGCACCACAATTATAGAAGGAAACAAAATTAGCCTGGCCAATCCATTTATTTAAGAAATGTGCTCTAATTACTTGTGTACCCATAATTTAAGATACAATGGTGAACAAAAATATCAACTACTGCTTCCAGAATAGGACAGCAGTTTAGTGCTTCCAGAATAGGACAGCAGTTTAGAGGATTCCTCCATTTGGTTCCAGGAGTGAGGAGTCAGAGTCATAAAGGACAAACTTTATTCTGAACTGATAGGAAGAACATTTTGAATCACAACAGGTGGTAGGGCAAGTGAGAAGATGAAGAGACAGAAACAGCATGCTAAGGAAAGCAGGAAGAAGTCCACAGTTGAAGAGCTGGCTCTTTGAAGGGGGTGAGGGATCGAAACCATAACTATAAGGTAAGCAAAGCATCACTGGGAAAAACAAACTACTCTGCTAGTGCAAAGAAAACCTGTAATTCCTGAAAACCTTAATTTGAGTAGGGAGACTTGGTATGATAATGACTCCTTTTGCATGATATATAAGCATTGGGGTAAAAAGTCATTTTGTCACTCCTGGTATCTCAAGTACTGAAGTCAAGAGGCACCTTGAGAGAGTATCTACTGTTTGATCCTGGGCTACTCTGGGGATCTAAGATCTTAATGGAATAAAACTAGAAATTATTAGCAACAGAAATTAGAGACATTGAACAATATAAATGATAGCTATGAGTAATTACAATATTAAAAAAAACAGAGTTCTGGGCTGAAATGAAAGCTTAGTGTACTTTTTCAAAGCGTGCTGGCCTGGTCTTCATTCCCTAGCAGCCCATATAACCTGTGTGCAGAAAGTGGCACAAGTACCTTGAATTTGTTTGCAGCTGCGAGAGGCTCTAGTATATATGCACATGTGCGCGCATGCACACACACACGTATTTTATTTTTTTTGTTTATTTTTATTTATTTATTTGAAAGCTACGGACAGAGAGAGAGAGAGAGGCAGATATAGACAGAGAATGGGCGCGCCAGGGCCTCCAGCCACTGCAAACGAACTCCAGACACGTGCGCCCCCTTGTACATCTGGCTAACGTGGGTCCTGGAGAATCAAGCCTCGAACCGGGGTGGTCAGGCTTCACAGGCAAGCGCTTAACCGCTAAGCCATCTCTCCAGCCCCACAAGTTAATTTTTAAAGAATTTAAAAAACCCAGCTCTTAAATAAGCCAAGAATGCATCTCAGGGTCTTAGAAAAACAAGAATAAAAGCAAAGCCTGGCAGATCATGCCTATAAATCCCAACACGTGGAAGTTAAGGCAGTAGAATCATAAGCTTGAGGCCAACCTTGGTTACATACAGTTGCAGTCAGATTTGCATTGCTGGCAGAAATCACCTGACCAAGAGCAGATTGTGAGATAAAGGGTTTTTGTTGTTGTTGTTGTTTGCTTACAGACTTGAGGGGAAACTCCATGATGGCAGGGGAAACTGATGGTATGAGCAGAGGGTAGACATCATCCCCTCACCAGCATCAGGTGGACAATAGCAACAGGACAGTGTGCCAAACACTGGTAAGGGAAAACCAGCTGTAACACCCATAAGCCCACCCCCAACAATACATTGCTTCTAGGAGATGTTAATTCCCAAATCTCTATCAGCTGGGAACCTACAATTCAGAACACCTAAGTTTATGGGGGACACCTGAATCAAACCACCACATTCTGCACCTAGCCCCCATAAACTGCTAACCATACATGTTGGAAAACACAATGCATTCTTCCCCATAGTTTTATCAATCCCAATGATGTTCAAACATTCTTATAGTCCAAGGTCTTTTAACTGAGCCATAATACCAAAAAAAAATCCCCCCCCCAAACCCACAATGGCTCAGAATAAACACTCACACTGCAAAAGATGACATTTGCCATAGCAAAGAAATATTCAACCAATACCAGATTTAAAACAACCAGGACAGGGCTGGAGAGATGGCTTAGCAGTTAAGCACTTGCCTGTGAAGCCTAAGGACACCAGTTCGAGGTTCGATTTCCCAGGACTCATGTTAGCCAGATGCATGAGGGAGCACACACATCTGGAGTTCGCTTGCAGTGGCTGGAATCCCTGGCACACCCATTCTCTCTATATATATATCTGTCTCTTTCTTTCTCTCTCTCTCTCTCTCTCTCTCTCTCTCTCTGTCCCTCACAAATAAATAAATAAAAATGAAAACAAAAAAAAATTGTAAAACAACCAGGACAAACATCAAACTCTGTATCTCCAAGTCCAACAACTCTAGTCAATGACAAGTCTCTAAGTCCAATTTCCCTGGGTCTCCAACGCAACCCATGGTTCATCCCCATAACTCCATTGGGTCTCCATGCAAGCATCCAACAAACCTGCTTCACACTGCCCATGGCCATTTCCAAAACACAAGACTGTGTTGCAAATTGAATGACTTTCTCTTTCCTGAATTCTTTATACTCCCTAATACCAGGTAGAGTGCCAACTTGTTAATCCAGGGGGGAAGAAAGCAGACTTTGAAGAATAGGACACTTCAGCACGGCATTCTTTCTATTGTACCAATGCAGGTCAGCTGGACAAATCTTAATAGTTGTAATCTCTCATAGAGTTGCAGCTGAACAGGCAGCTGTTTCAGCCCAAAGATTTCTTCCTGTGCCATATCCCTCTGCTCACACCACTCCATTTCTACACAATGCAACCACACACAAATTCTCAGCTACATGTGCATAACAACAAGCCTCTCACACAAACTGCTTCTAGTCCAGTCCAGGCAAAGCGCTTTCTCATTCTCACAAGCTAAACCTTGCAGTCCATAGTTCTTACTGCATTCAGGTCTTTCAACTCTTCCCAGAATAGTACATCAAACTATACTTACAGCACTGCAAGGCATCTCTTAGACCAAGGTTTCAAATCCTTCCACATTCCTCTTGAAAATCAGCTCCAAAAGGCCAAAGCCACACACTCAGCTGTCTATCAGCAACTGACCCCTCTCTCGCTATCAACTATACTGTGACAGTCAGGTTCACATTGCTGGCAGAAATCACACAACCAAGAGCATATTTGGGGGGAAAAAAGGTTTATTTTGGCTTACAGACTCGAGGGGACACTCCACGAAGGCAGGGGAAAATGATGGCATAAGCAGAAGGTGGATATCACCCCCTGGCCAACATAAAGTGGACAATAGCAACAGGAGTGTGTGCCAAACAATGGCAAAGGGAAACTTGCTATAATACCCATAAGCCTGTCCTTAAACAGTACACTGCCTCCAGGAGGCATTAATTCCCGAATCTCCATCAGCTGGGAACCTAGCATTCAGAACACATAAGTTTGTGGGGGACACATGAATCAAACCACCGCACATACCAACATACTGTGAAAAGGGGTGAAAGGGAAAATGAGGAAGTCAAGGAGGGATAAGAATAAGCCAAACAAAAATTAGTAGAAGGAAAGATTTGAACAGTAATAAATAAGATAGAAACTAAGAGCAAAGCAACAGATTAATAAAACATCAATTTGGTTGCTCAAGAGATAAACAAGGGCTGGAGGGATACTTACAGGTTAAGGCACTTGCCTGTGAGGCCTAAGGACTCAGGTTCGATTACCCAGAATCCACATAAGCCAGAAGCACAAGGTGGCACATGTATCTGGAGCTTGTTTGCAGTGCCAGAGGCCCTGGAGCACACATTCCACCCCAATAAATAAATAACATATTTAAAAACAAGAGATAAACAAGATTGACAAACCCTCAGCCAAGTTAACCAAGAGAGTACACTTAAATCATCAAAATTAGAGATAAAATTAGGACAAGTACAATACATATCACTGAAATCCACAGGATAATGAGGGAATAATTTAAAACTTACATCCCAGTAAATTAGAAAATTAGAGAATTTAAGGTTGAATTTCTAGGCACATTTCACCAAAATTGATCAAAGACAGTATTTAAAATCCTAAAAAGATCTATAATTTTCAATGATTTTGGAGCATTAATGGAGCCTACCAACAAAACAAAGCCCAGGACTAGAGGTATCCACTGCTGAAATTCACTAAAGCTTTCAGGAAGTAACACTAACACTTGCCAAATGACTTCATCAAACAGAAAGGGGTGCAAAACTGTCAAACTATTATAAAGCCAGTACTACATTTATAAGGAAAGAACACAACAACAACAACAAAAATGATGGGCAAATTAAAATGCTTGAAAACTCAAATCAACAGCAGATTAAATAGATGATATACTATGATCAAGTTGGGTTCATATCAAGGATGCAAGCATGGCTCACTATATACACTCAATATATGTATTACAAATATAATCTGGGAAAATTATATTATCTTAATATATACATTAAATGCCTTGATAATGGTCACCATCCTTTCCAGAGAAAGGCCTTAAAAGAAAGTAGGAATGGAAGAAATATATGTCAACATAATAAAGGTTATATACAACTTAGGCTCAACATTATACTAAATTGGGAAAACAAAGTATTCCCTCTAAAACCAGAAACATGACAAGGTTGTCTCTAATGGAAGATAAAGATAGAATTTATACAAGAAAGGACAAAGTCAAATTATCCCTATCTGTGGATAACATGATCCTGTAATGAGAAGACCCTAAACAGTCCTCTAGAAAACTGTTAGATCTGCTAAATAATTTTAGCAAAATAGTGGGATATAAAAATCAATATAGAAAAATCAGTACTTTTAACATATTATATATCTAACACATTCATACATGCATGTACATATATACACATACATGCACATATACATACATATATATTATATTGAGAAAGAAATCCCATTCACAATAGTCTTTAAAAAGGCCTAGGAAGAATAAATCTAGTCAAAGAGTGTAAAGATCTCCACAACCCAAACATTAAGGTGCTAAAGAAAGAAAGTGAAAATAATGGAAAAAGGAAGACTTCTCATGTTCATGGATGGACAGGATTAATATTATAAAACTGGCTTTAATACCTAAAGGAACCCACAGATTAAATGCATTTCCAATCAAAACTCCAATGATATTTTTGGTTGGAACAAAGTCTCACTCTATCTCAGGCTGACCTGAAAACCACTCATAGTACAGCAGTACAGGCTGGGCTCAAACTCATGGTAATCCTCCTACCTCATCCTGCCAAGTGCTGGGATTAAAGGTGTGTACTAGCACACCCGGCTAAATGACATTTTCCACAGAAATGAAAAAAAAGGTATCTTAAAATTCGTATGCAAGCAAAAAAGTCTACAAAAACAATCCTGGACAGAGCAAAGACAGATACACTGGAGGAATTACAATACCTAGCTTCAAACTCTGCCACAGAGAGCCATAACAAAAATGGTATGTTACTGGCACAAAAATGGACTCAAAAACCAATGCGACAGAGGAAACAGAAATAAGCTTAAGCACCTACATCTTTCTGATTCTTGAAAAGGGTGCTCAGAAACATTATTTTTCTTTTACAAAAAAAAAGGTTCTGGGAAAACTGTACATACACATTCATAAGAATGAAAAGAGATCCACTTCTCTGTATATAAAAATCAATGCAAAATATATTAATATAAGACCTGAAACTTTGAAACTGCAAAAGGAAAACAGGAAAAACAATTCAAGAGACAGGCAAGGAGTTTCTTGATAGGACTCTAGTAGCACAGGATATGCTAGCAAGAATTGGCAAATAGGACTAACATGGTTCTGCACAGCAAAGGAAACAATTATCCAAGCATAGAGACAACAAAGAGAATGAGAGAAAATCTTTGCTAGCTGTTGCAGTCAGGTTTGCACAGCTGGCAGAAACACCCGACCAAGAGCAGCTTGTGGGGGGAAAAAAGGTTTATTTTGGCTTAAAGACTTGAGGGGAAGCTCCATGATGGCTGGAGAAAATGATGGCATGAGCAGAGGTTGGACATCACACCTCCTGCCCAATATCAGACGAACAACAGCAACAGGAGAGTGTGTCAAACACTGGCAAGCGGACACTGGCTATAATACCTATAAGCCCGCTCCCAACAATACACTGCCTCCAGGAGGCATTAATTCCCAATCTCCACCAGCTGGACACTTAGTATTCAGAACACCTAAGTTTATCGGGGACACCTGAATCAACCCACCACACCAGCTATTATTAAGATAAATTCCAGAATATATAAGGTACAAAAAAAAAACACTAAAAGAACAAATAGGCCAGTGAATAAATGGACAAGTGAGTTACACAAATGATGCTCAAAACAAGCAGTACAGTCAGATGTGTTGATACTTTAATCCCAGCACTCGGGAGGTTGAGGTAAGAAAATCACTGTGAGTTCAAGGCCAGCCTGAGACTACCTAGTGAATTCCAGAGTTAGCCTTGGCTAAATCAAAAATTTACTTTGAAAAACCAGAAAAGAAGCAGTATGAATGGCTAATGAATAAAGTATTGAAGATCCTTAGCCATAAACGCAATGTTTATCCACCAAAAACCCAATTCTAGACTAATGACTTCAATTTATAACTTATCTAACTACCCATCACATTTTTTTTAGAGATTTGATATTATACTGGTTGAATTGCATCACAACCAAAATCTGTACATTGATGTTCTAATTCCCAGTACCTTTGAGTCTGACTGTATTTGGGAAAAGGGTCTCTATAGAGGTAATTGGTTAAAATGAGGTCGGTCAACACAACTCAAATATGACTCTTCATAAATGTAGGAAAAGTAGGACAAGATGCAGAGAATACATGGAAAACAAGGAGAACACAGTACCTATGAGCCAAGGAGAGAGTCACCAGAAGAAACAAATCCTGTCTATACTTTCATCTCAGACTTGTAGTCTCCTTAGCTGTTATATAATACAGTATTATGAACCCAATGGTGCTCACCCCTAATTCCTATGTTGAAGTAGTAGCCACTATTAACTGCATTTGCACACAGAACCTGAATACACTTTGAATGGTATAATAAGAGGAAGAGCCCCCCCCCCCAGATGTACTCCAAGAAAGCCATGTGAAGATACTTCAGAAAGATGTTAACTGTAAACCAAGGAGCAACCTCAACAGAAACTGACCTTGAAGGTACCTTACACCTCCTATTTCACAGTTCCAGATGGTGAGAAACCAAGTTTTTTCTTATTTAAAGCACACTACTCCACTACTGTGGAGTACTTGTTATAGTAGCCCAAGCAAACTAACACACTTTACCAATACAAGTAAGAAAAGATAAAGTTGTTAAGCACTGGGCTGGAGAGATGGCTTAGCAATTAAGGCCTTTGCCTGCAAAGCCAAAGGACCTAGGTTCAATCCCCCAGGATCCATGTAAGCCAGATGCATAAGGTGGCACATGTGTCTGGAGTTCATTTGCAATGGCTGGAGGCCATTCTCTCTCTCTCATTGTGTCTTTCACTCAAATAAAAAAAAAAGTTAAGCATTCACATTTGAACAACAAAATCTTGGCCAAGCTAATCAAATATTTCTTTTTATATGCATATCTCATATATGTGCATATGGAGGCCAGAGATAACTGGGTGCTTTTTCCATTGTTCATCCTAGGTCTTACAATGTGGAGCTGCTATCTGTCTAGGAGCTCCAGTGAGCCTCTAGTCTCTACCACCAGCAGCCTGGGGTTATAGACATGTGTAGCCACATCCAACTTTTAAGGTGGGTTCTGCACAGAGTCAAAATTAGCAGTTCCCAGCCCAAAAGGTACTCATACTTAACCAGCCAAGTGCTTTTAACCATTTGATTCATCTCCTCAACCCTGGTGCAAGCTTTTGACCAATAACCTTTCTTACCTTCTTGAAGTACTCTGTGGGTGCAAGCTGGGATCCAGTCAGTGTCCGCAAAAGAAAAATTGGCCAAAATGAGATATTCATCTGGAACCCTATTTAATAAAAGTAGATATCATGAAAAAGCCTCTGAAGCTATGGCAAGATGTTGTAAAAATAGGTTACATTCACCAATCCTATCCAGAAAATTATTTTCTAAGTACTTGGGACATGTTCAAGAGAAGTAGATATACCTTGTGGTGGCTATAGCCACCACTATACTGCCTAGAAACATTTAAGTAGGACTGCAAACTGTCATTTTTGAGAAGCCACTGGTTAGGGTTCACCAACGAACATGTTTATATGTTGGGGACATAATACTATGGGATGAGCCAAATCACAGCACAGTTGACTTTCATTCTATCACTAACCATCACAGACGCATAAGGAAAGTCTGAAAGACTTATGGACCCCTCTCCTCAGAGGCCATAGCTTCTTTCCTTTGTATTTTTTAAGTTCCCTTTTCTATTTTTAGAGAGAGCAATAGAGAGAGAGAGAGAATTGGTGGGCCTCAGCCACTGCAATATAACTCCAGATGTTTGTGCCACATGTTGGGCATGTGCGACTTTGTGCTTGCCTCACCTTTGTGCATCTGGGTAACATTGGATCTGGAGAGTAGAACGTGGCTTCTTAGACTTTGCAGGCAAGTGCATTAATGGCTAAGCCATCTCTCTAGCCCACTTCTTTCCTTTTATAAGACCATTTTCTGTCACTCAACAAATGTATATATACAGCAGTGCATTTAAGTGTATGTTCTATTTAAAAGAAAAACTATACTCATTCTAACAACACATATGCTCAAGTATTTAAGTAAAGTGCACTAATATCAGTAACTGTCTCTGATTTTAATAAGTATGGTAAAATGATATTGAAGTAGTCACTATAAAGGTATTCACTGTAAAATTCTTTTGCCATTGCTGTGCTTGAAACTTTTCATAAAATATTAGGATAAAAAAGACCAAACTCACTTTAGCAACCTTTGCACATACTAAACACGATCTTCTTGGAATTTATATCAGAAGCTACCAAAATAGATTCATCTATAAATCTTAACAATTGGTATCATAACACCTGACACATGTCACAGGGAATAGATATTTGCTAGTTTTAGTGATTTCTGGAGAATCTGACTTAGGCAAGAACTATCTGTCAGAATGTGAATCACTGGCAACAGATTCATCAATAGGACAACATATGCAAAAAAATTAGCACAGACTAAGTCACCCTCTAATAATCCTGCATCAAAACTACACTAATCTGACTAGAAAAGCAATGATAGGAAAAATAGAGTTTATTACACACTCATTTATAATGAATCAATACTACTGATGTATGACAGTTTCCCATTATCCAAATACTTATTAGATGTACCCAGGATTATCTGGTCCTTGTACCTTTTTCTTAGTTTCCATATATGCTGAGATTTTTCTAAATGTAATGTTACATAATTTGACAATTGCCTAAAGTCAAATACATATTTAAAAAGCAAAAAATATTTAAGGATATTTTTAAAGTTCAAAACCACTTAATATTTTTGTATATTTTTTATGAGAGAGAAAGCGAGCGAGAGTGAGAGAAAGAAAGAATTGGCATGCCTGTGCCTGCAGCCACTGCGATCAAACTCCAGAAGTGTGTGCCACCTTGTGCATATGTGCAATCTTTCACATGCATCACCTTGTACATCTAGCTTACATGGGACTTGGGTAGTTGAACAAGAACCCTTAGGCATCACAGGCAAGCACCTTAACTGCTAAGCCATCTCTCCAGCCCTCAAAACCACTTTAAACTAATCCATAATGTTTTGAACTCTGGGGTGTTTTACAACATGGAAATGGCCACTCAGATCAGGAGCAGTGGAGCTTCTTGAGGTTAATGATAATGTTCTAGTTTCTGACTGGCATGGTGGTTGCACAGGTGTGTGTTCATTTGTAAGTTGTGTTTTGTATGCTAAATTTTTCAAAATGTTTTAAATATTTAAGTAAATTATGGTTTTTTAAAAAAATGTACCCTATAATAAGGAAACCTAGATAATTTGTGTTGTACTAACATGGAAATTAAATTACTCAAAGGCATCTAAAAAAGGAAAATTGGTAAAAATTATACATCTATAATATAATGTAGTATCATAATATTTACTTGTCAGCATGTACAGTTGTATAATTCCTATTTTTAAATAACCTGTATAAAACTTAGCAAAAGGGGGCTGGAGAGATGGTTTAGCAGTTAAGGTGCTTGCCTACAAAGCCAAAGGACCTCACATCAATTCCCCAGTACCCACGTAAACCAGATGCACAAGGTGGTGCATACATCTGGAGTTCATTTGCAGTGGCTGCAATCCCTGGCGTGTCCATTCTCTTTCTTTCTCTCAAATAAATCAAAACAAAAATGAAATATTTAAAAAATAAACCTCAGCAAAAGAAAATAATCATAAATATGGCTATGTATTTTAAGTGCAATTTCAATAGCTTTGATTTCTTTTTAAAAATGCAAACACACATTGAATAGAGAAAAACAAATTAAAACAAGAAACTACTAAGGTCCAGGTTAGCACTTACTTCTCATGCAGAATTGTATATAACTGACCAAATATAAGCAACAAAAATGTGAATATGAAGAAAAAGTGGCAAAAAATGGGTTGCAGAATGAATTAGAACAAAAGTATAATGGAACATATGTAAATGAAAATGCCATTGTGAAAACCATTATTTTGTTTGCTAACCTTAAAAAATTAAAAAGGCAAAGGTAACACACAGATATCCTAAACCATCTTCGTGTACAGTGGCACATGCCTGTAATCCCAGCTCTTAGGAAGTAGGAGTATTAGCACTTTAAAGCTAATCTGAGCTACATTGAAATTCTCTTTCAAATCAAAACAAAACAACCAACCTATCTATGACTAGCTTAAAAATAATGGAGGTGGGGTGCAAGGCAAGCACTCTGCCACGGACCTACATTCCAGCTCCTTAAAAAATACTTTAAAGAAAAATTTTGGCACTAAAAGTTGAATCCAAACTGAGTGCCGTGGCTCACACCTCTCCCAGCACTGGAGAGACTAGAGTGTAGTAATGGCAATGTGAACTATCCCCCCCAGATTCATGTGTTCACATGTGATTAAACTTGATACTCAATCCCCAGGGTGGAAATTTAGGAGGTGGAGCTTTGCTGGAGTCAGTGTGTCAACTGGAGCAGGCCTTGGGATGTTATAGCTCAAGATCACCTTGCCAGAGTTAGCTTACTCTCATGGCTACGTTCTAGCTTCTGTGACAAGATGTGATGTCCAACCTCTGTTCCACCATGCTCTGTCATGCCATGATGCAGCTTCCCCTTAAAACTTTAACCCTGAAATAAATCCTTTCCTCCCATCATGAGCTGCTTATGGTCTGCTGTTTTGTCCCAGCAAGGAGGTGGCATGGAAGAGCAGCCTGTACTACTGAGTGAGTTCCAAAATATTTAACCCAGAGTTTTCTGCATGCTAAAACTGTGTTCTACCAGTGAGATACACTCAAATTTTTAAATTTAATTACTTACAGTTAATACAGTAAGAAAAGATAATACTAAAAGAGTAGTGATAATATTTTAAATCTGTTTCTTGGAAGACTTTTTAATTAAGAGACATAAATTATTTTTTATTGTTTTATAGTATTTTTTATTTTTAGCATTGTAAAGAAAAGAAAAATCAACATGTATATATACACCCACTCGGAATGTAGAATCGTGATCAAATAAACTATATCACTCTTTTAAATTGTGTGTGTGTGTGTGTGTGTGTGTGTGCGTGCACCATGCATACCATGGCACTGGAAGCCAAAAGACAATCTTGGGGTGTTAGTCCTCTTCTTCCACACCTTGTTTGAGACATGGTCTCTCTTGTTTATTGTCACTGGGAAAACCAGATTAGTTCTCACACAATATTGAGTTCTACTGGGTCTACTTCCCATTGCTACAGATGTATTAGGATTATAGACACAATGTACCACTGCATGTCAGGCTTGTGGGGGCTGGGCATCTAAACTCTAGTATATGGATGAAGTGCCTTTAAACACTGAGCCATCATCCAACTGCTAAATCACTTATTTTCTACAGCTAATCAGGATATGCTTAAATTCTAAAATTTCCCCCTCTTCATATTTTATATACTAGGTCAAAACTAAGCATTGCATGCTTTGTCCCTTAAGTTTTTTCATGGTTAAGATTCAGGTTTTTTTTTTGTTTTGTTTTTCAAGGTAGGGTCTCGCTCTAGCCCAGGCTGACCTGGAATTCACTATGTAGTCTCAGGATAGCCTCGAACTCACGGCGATCCTACCTCTGCCTCTTCCAAGTGCTGGGATTAAAGATGTGTGCCATCACATCTGGCTTTTAATGGTTAAAATTTAGAGCTCGCTCTTAAAGACTGAAAAGTACTAACTCTTCTACCCTTCTCTCACTCTGATTCCTTCCCACTGTAAATGTAATGAAATTCTTGCGTTTAAATTACATTATGAATACTAAATCACACATTCCCCCTGTGCTCATCCCCCTATCAATAATGTGACTGGTTCAGGAGAAAATATCAAGAGGGAGCATAACTCAACTGTTACAAGTATCTCCAGAAGGGTTTTAGAATCTGCATGCATAACCTAATAAAGCTACTTTTTGTATTTTAAATTTGAAACTTAGCATATGCCTTACATGAAATGAGCCCTTTCAGCACACATATGTCCACTTAAGTGAAACTCCTTAAAATATGGTACTGAGTTCCTTTCTCATACATTTTCCACAGTAGCTGCCTGACCATCTATTTGTAAGACTTTCTAAGAAAGTTTTATAAGGTCATTCAAAACTATTTCTATTAAACATCTATCAGTAAAAATATGTTATTTTAAGAACTATTTTTCCTTACCCAGTGGAGGTTTCAGTAACTCTCCGCCCTTTTCACATGTTCCAACAGGCTGAATGTCGGATGAATCAACAAGTCTCCAGAAATCATTCTGACTGCCACCACCGTCCAGACGCAAACGTAATCTGGCCCCACTAGTTGCAATAACGGAAGCAATACATACTGAAGCAGTACTGCGAGGGTCACGGGCTTCTAGTTTCATGCCAACTTTGAATTCATTAACTGGTGGAATCTCAGACTGTACATAAATAAAATTATGTTAAGATGCATTAGCTATAAGAAAGATAGATGATCAATTGTTACCAGAATACCTGAGAAACATTTTAAGTTAGAGTCGTCCATAGCAGAAGGTGAATGATGGCTACAAAGCTCAAGGAAAATATCTCACAGTTCTCTCCTTAGCTTGATGTGCAACATAAAAACATTTCCTCATCGCTATTCACACTGATCTGCCACACACATCCAGGAAACCAGATGCAGTGCATAAGATTTACCCTGAATGACTTTCTAAAATAAGAATCTCATTAAAAAATTCCCCTTGGAATAAGCTAACTACAAGCCTATGATAAAGTGTTATGAAAGTCCATGATAAAATCCAATTCTCCAGCATAGTTTAAACACCTCCACACCTTTAATCTCAGTCTCACACTACTGCTTCTATCCACTTTGTACTCCGGCTACTCTGTGACATCCCTTAGTTCAGATTCTTTCTGGGGTTTTCTTTTACTGGAGTATCGTTCCCTCATTCCAAACAACTCAAATAGCATCTCTTCTGTGAACCTTCCTAGTATACAGTTACCACACTTTTCAAAGGTATTTGCAATTCTCTCTCTCTCTCCAGATGCACAATCGTAAGGGCTTAGTATACCTAAAAGAATGAATGAAAAGAGAACTATGGCTCCTAAACAGAACCACAATCCCACTTTCTCTTCACACTACCAGAATCTAACAATCAAATAGACACCCTTCAATAAGTTAATGTTTTATAATATACACATCAACAGAATTTGGGCATACCTGTCTGAAGTATTCTGAAGGTGCCCTTATAGATGCAGTCTCTTTCAAATATGTGTCCCAGTTAAAATCGTCTGGATAAAATACATGTACAAGTTAGGATGGGTTTTGGGACAGCAGACTTTCACAATAAAATGTGTTTTAGTCCATAGTTGTTTAACTAATATTTTCTAAATTATTATCTTTAAAAATATTTCACTTACTTATTTGCAAGCACAGCAAAAGAAAAGAAACAGAAAGGAAGGAAGGAGGGAAGGAAGGAGGGAAGGAAGGGAGGGAGGAAAGGAGGGAGGGAGGGAGGGAGGGAGGAGGGTGGGCACACCAGGGCCTCTAGCCACTGCAAACAAACTTGAGACACATGTGCCACTGTGTGTGTCAGGCTTTATGTGGGTACTGGGGAATTGAACCTTGGCCATTAAGCTTTACAGACAAACTCCTTTACTGAGAAATCTCTCCATCCCTAAAAATTATATCTTGATAAAATCACTATAGTATGGAAATGGAGAGTAGTAAGCACACTCTAACCTGATGGCATCCATGGGCTTGGATACTTAGAGGGATGAGCTGAAATGAAAAAATAAGGTCACTGATGAAAGGAGGTAAGTTGAGCAAAGGTTCTAGTCATAGTGAAAGAGTGTGATTCTACGGGGTTAACCTCTATAGACAAAATAAACGATAATTATGGGACATACTATTCTAAGATTTAAATTTTCAATGCAGGTTTAACAGAACAAGAAGATGTTTGTATGGAAACCTGTTGTAAAACAATAATTTGCTGTGTCATTCTTTTTATCCAGCCTTTTGTGTAAATGACTTCTCGTTCTTCTTAAGAAAGGAGTAGCAGGTCTAATATGCCAGATTCTCTCTTTAGTCTCTCTGATGCCATTTTAAACATGAATTATTAACAATAATAAACTTAAAATGTGAATGACACCTGAAGGTTAATAAATAAAGTTAGCATTTACTAAATATTTACTGCATGACTAGGAATTATACTGGGTAATTTACATCATGTACTCTTTTAAAAAAGTTATTTGAGAGAAAGGGGAGAGAGAGAAAGTGTGTGTGTGTGTGTGTGTGTGTGTGTGTGTGTGTGTGTGTGAATAGGCACACTAAGACCTCCATCCCCTGCAAACGAAATCCAGATGCATGCACCACCTTGTGTGCCTGGCTTATGTGGGTCCTGAAGAGTCAAACCTGAGTCCTTTAGCTTTGTAGGCAAGTGCATTAACTACTAAGCCATCTCTTCAGCCCCTACATTCATTGTTTACTTCATTGTAATAGTCCCAATTAGGCAAGAACTAATATCCCTATAGTACAGATGAAAGAAGCTAGGGCAGGGTGTGGTGGCACGCACCTTTAATCCCAGCACTCAGTAGGCAGAGGTAGGATGAATGACATGAGTTTGAGGCCACCCTAAGACTATCTAGTCATTTCCAGGTCGTCCTGGGCTAGAGTTAGACCCTACATTGAAAAAATTACAAAGAAGTTAGGAAACATTGAGGAGAAATTTGTCCAAGGCCACAATGCCAGTCAGTAAGGAATGAGGCCAGGATTCTAGAGCAAGTCTGTCAGATCTTACAGTGTCTAAGCTCTTTATTAAATGAACTGTCTTGTCATCATAAAAGACTTTCACAGTGACTTTAAAGTTAGTAAAAAGGGTTTCATTAATTAGTGTGGTGGTTTGAATAGATGGCCCCCAATATATTTCAGTTGTTTATTTGTTTGTAGTTTGCATCTTTAGCCACCTGGCTGGAGGCAGTGCCATTGTGTGGATCTTAAGGTGTGGTGGTGGGTTTCAGATTTCAATCTAAGGATATGCAAAGTGTGCCTAGCAGGAGTTCCTGAAGTGTGCTGTGGCTTTTTAGGCTTGTACTTCTCTCTGCTTGGGCCTGTGAAAGCAGGCCAGCTTCTTCTGCTTTTATGGAACTTCCCCTGGATCTGTGAGCTTCAATAAATCCCTTCCTCCATAACTGTGCCTGGTCTGGAAGTTTATCTCAGTGAACCTGAAGCTGTCTGATACAGAACCTTGAAAAAATTACAAAGAAGTTAGGAAACACTGAGGAGTAATTTGTCCAAGGCCACAATGCCAGTCAGTAAGGAATGAGGCCAGGATTCTAGAGCAAGTCTGTCAGATCTTACAGTGTCTAAGCTCTTTATCAAATGAACTGTCTTGTCATCATAAAAGACTTTCACAGTGACTTTAAAGTTAGTAAAAAGGGTTTCATTAGTAACCATTTAAAATACATGGAATAATTAGCTATTTACAGCAAACTTTTCATTGAAATATACAGGTGTCATTTTATTTAATCCAGATCAATTTATCATTAAGTAAAATTAAAGTTTCAAAGTAATTTTTGGCTTTTTCTGTTGCCTAGATTTTATAAGAGTTTAGTGTACACAGACTATATCAAAAACAATATGAGTTAATTTTAACACCGAAGGAGAAAAGAAAATGTTGCATTAAATGACATGAAGACCTACCACTTTGCACAGATGCAGTATCTGAATGAGGAGGTTGCTCTTGATTTTCTTTCTCGACATCCATTGACTCTAGCAAGAAAGACAATAGTAATACCACAAGGCATAGAAAAGTCTGAAAAAGTACTTTAAAAACCAAGAGTCATAATTATTTTAATTTTATGATAAATCTTTTTATTTTCTACAGAGGCTGTTACTGTTTTCTAATGAACTATGCAATTTATAGTTTACCTGTTAATTTTGTTTGTTGTATGTCTCATTCTACTAGAGTTAAAGCTCCATAAAGGCAGGGATTTATTTGTTGTTGTCTATATGCTAAGGGCCTGCAAGAGGACCTGACATGCAGACCACGGTCAACGCATTTGTCCAGTGGCTGTATCAAACAAGTCAAAATTAGCAATAAGCAGATCATTGCAATACTTCAAGTAATGTCTTAGGAGTGAAGTGGATGCTTTAAAGTATTCAAAACTCATCATGGAAGGTAAAACACAACATACTTCGACAAGGGTTTTGGCAGTTTTTTTCATTTGTGCCAGAGACTTCAAACACTCAATCATTTCAGACCTTTCAGATCTTATCATATACCATTTTGCACATGTGCACGTGTGCATGTGTGCACATATATAATCTGAATGGGAAAAAGCCTAGGTTTTAGGGCTGGGGAGATGGCTCAGTGGGTAAAAGTGCTTGCTATGCAAGTATGAGGACTTGAGTTAGATCCTTAGCGACCATGTAAAAAAAGCCAGGCACAGTCATGGGTGTCTATTGCCCCTGCCCCCCCCCATTGCTGAGGAGGTGGGGAAACAGAAGGATTGCTGGGATTCCCTGGTCAGCCCACCTAAATCCCAAAAGCACAAAGCTCCAAGTTCACTGAGAGAGACTGTCTTAGAGGTTAAAAAATAAAAAAGTAATTTTTGGCTTTTTCTGTTGCCTAGATTTTATAAGAGTTTAGTGTACACAGACTATATCAAAAACAATATGAGTTAATTTTAACACCGAAGGAGAAAAGAAAGTGTTGCATTAAATGACATGAAGACCTACCACTTTGCACAGATGCAGTATCTGAATGAGGAGGTTGCTCTTGATTTTCTTTCTCGACATCCATTGAGTCTAACAAGAAAGAAAATAGTAATACCACAAGGCATAGAAAAGTCTGAAAAAGTACTTTAAAAACCAAGAGTCATAATTATTTTAATTTTATGATAAATCTTTTTATTTTCTACAGAGGCTGTTACTGTTTTCTAATGAACTATGCAATTTATAGTTTACCTGTTAATTTTGTTTGTTGTATGTCTCATTCTACTAGAGTTAAAGCTCCATAAAGGCAGGGATTTATTTGTTGTTGTCTATACACTAAGAGTCTGCAAGAGGACCTGACATGCAGACCAGTCAATGCATTTGTCCAGTGGCTGTATCAAACAAGTCAAAATTAGCAATAAGCAGATCATTGCAATACTTCAAGTAATGTCCTAGGAGTGAAGTGGATGCATTAAAGTATTCAAAACTCTTCAGAGAAGGTAAAATACAACATACTTCAACAAGGGTTTTGGCAGTTTTTTTCATTTATGCCAGAGATTTCAAACAATCATTTCAGACCTTACCAGATCTTATCATATGCCATTTTGCACATGTGCACGTGTGCGTGTGTGCACATATGTAATCAGAAAGGGGAAAAAAATCTAGGTTTTAGGGCTGGGGAGATGGCTCAGTGGGTAAAAGTGCTTGCTATGCAAGTATGAGGACTTGAGTTAGATCCTTAGCGACCATGTAAAAAAAAAAAAAAAGCCAGGCACAGTCATGCGTGTCTATTAACCCCCAGTACTGAGGAGGTGGGGAAACAGAAGGATTGCTGGGATTCCCTGGTCAGCCTATCTAAATCCCAAAAGTACAAAGCTCCAAGTTCACTGAGAGAGACTGTCTTAGGGAAATAAGGTTAAAAAATTTAAAAAGTAATTTTTGGCTTTTTCTGTTGCCTAGATTTTATAAGAGTTTAGTGTACACAGACTATATCAAAAACAATGTGAGTTAATTTTAACACCGAAGGAGAAAAGAAAATGTTGCATTAAATGACATGAAAACCTACCACTTTGCACAGATGCAGTATCTGAATGAGAAGGTTGCTCTTGATTTTCTTTCTCGACATCCATTGACTCTAACAAGAAAGAAAATAGTAATACCACAAGGCATAGAAAAGTCTGAAAAAGTATTTTAAAAACCAAGAGCTCTAGCTTTCACACCAATGTGCATGGGGCCTGCACATCTGCACACATGCATGCATACAACATACACACAAACACAACACTCTGCCCGAAGTTGTTTTCAAATGACCATTTGTGCTTATATTTCTCCAACTATCTTCAATGTCTTAAGTGTGTATGCTGAGTCGGGACTCAAAGTTCCCCAATAGCAATGGTTGATATGTCTCTTGGTTATCTTTAGATTTACAGATTCCTGTACCTGTTCTTTCCTTCTTGTAATTTTTTTATTAATTAGTTTTGTATTCAGCAAATACAGTCAGTTTGGTACCATTGTTAGGCTCATCCGTGACCTACCCTCTCCCCTTGGCCCCTCCTTGTTGAGGTATATGGGTCATGCATTGTGGAGTTAGCCCACAGTTATGGGTAAGCTAAATGTCTCTGCATATCATGACCCAACATGTGGCTCTGACATTCTTTCCGCCCCCTCTTCCGCAAAATTTCCCTGAGCCATGTTGGGTTCATTTTTGGTCTGCTTCAGTGATGAGGTGTTGGGGGCCTCTGAGGCTCTGGCTCTCTGTTTTGGTAGGAGTTGGTTTTTCTCCGTGTTGATCTCCTTCCCCCTTATGCTGGTATCCGGTTCGTCAGGAAAACAGCCCCTTGCTTGTTTCGCCAATTTTTCTTAGTTTCAGCCGGGGCCCTTTTGAGGTATGTTGGGGTGGCTCTCTCCTTAGGATCCACATCTACCTGAATCCTTCTTGTAAATTTTTTGTTGACCAATATATTTGGCTGATCTGCTAAGGGATTTCTAGTTTGCATTTTTCCCATAGTACTGGATTGTTCTGACCCTTTCATTGTATCTAAATTATTAGCATTAATATCTTGAAGAGTTTAATTGGATTCTAGTTTGGCATTTTGTGTGGAAGACAGGATAGACTAGTATCATTTGTATACTTCTCATATCTCACTCTCTTTTTGTAACGCGAGCAGTCAAGAATGGCTATTGCCTAGCTCTACTAGTTTATTAGCAACTGAAAATGGATGTATTCTATTATCCTTCATTATTCAGACAACTTATTTAATTTTTAATTTTTTATGTTATTTACAAGAGAGAAAACAAGATTGAGAAAGAATGGGAACACCAGGGCCTCTAGCCACTGCAAACAAACTCTAGACGCATGCACTACCTTGGGCAACTGGCTTTACATGGGTAATGTGGAATCGAACTTGGGTCCTTTGGCTTTTCAGGCAAGCAACTTAACCACTAAGCCATCTCTTCAGCCCTCAGACAACTTCTATTAAGAACATAAGAACATAGGAAAATCACAGCATACTTCTTTGTTTATTCTCAAGTTTTCAAAATGATGGGAAGAATTGTCAGCATTCTCCACAAATAAATGAGGGTCTTATGCCATTATGAACTCATAGATTTAAACATAGTTGATATGTTTCTAACGATCACTGGTTTAGCCTTATTGATGCTCTGACTGTTCAACAATATGCTTCAGTTTGTCAAGTAATAAGCTTCTGTTGTGGTTTGATTCAGGTGGCCCCATAAACTTAGGAGTTCTGAATGCTGGACACCAAGATGATGGAGATTTGGAAATTAATGTCTCCTGGAGGCAGTGTATTGCTGGAGGAGGGCTTATGGGTATTATAGTCAGTGTCCCCTTGCCAGTGTTTGGCATACTCTCTTGTTGCTATTGTCCATCTGATATTGGCCAGGAGGTGATGTCCACCCTCTGCTCGTGCCACCGTTTTCCCCTGCCGTTTTGGAGCTTCCCCTCGAATTTGTAAGCCAAAATAAACCTTTTTTTCCCCCATAAGCTGCTCTTGGTCAGGTGATTTCTGCCAGCAATGAAAACCTGACTGCAACAGCTTCCTAAAGAATGATGACTTTCAAGGTATCAGATCTACTTAGTTTTGATTAACTCTTGAAGATACGAGAATAGTTCAGAAGAATATGTAGGCTTCCTTTGTTGGAATTACTTGAAGAAGGTACACACTTGTATTTACTAAATAGTTCTACTGTAAAACTAAGAGAAAAAAGTAAAACTCTAAAGGCATGGCTCTTATTCTAGAGAAATTCTAACTAAATCAATACACTTAAACTAATAAACCAAAGAAAATTAAAGGACAACATTCAGCATTGAACCAGAAGAAAAGACTTAAGACATACTAGACTTAAGAAAGAAACAGATATTAGATAGGGAAATATGTGTAATGGTAAAGAAAATATAATACAAAATACAAATGAGTGTGGTATATACATGAGACAGTAAGAAGCAGACTTCCTACAACACCAATATAGAATGGAGTTTTGTTTTTTTTTTTAATCAGTTATATTTAGTTCAAAGTCTGGATTCTATTTATCTTTTCTACGTATCTTTTTGTTTTTGTCTTTCTTTTTCATTGCTCAAGGAATCAAACACAGGGCCTTTCACATAGTAGGCAAGCACTCTAACATTTATGTTACTTCACTAGCCCCAAAGATTTGAATTTTAACCTTGGCTATGTCAAAGATGATTGCATGAATGGTTTGCTTAACCTCTCTGAACTTTGGTTTTCTCATTTATAAGACTAGGAAATTTTTCTTTTCTTTTCTTTCTTTCTTTTTTTCTTGTGTGCGTGCATGCACATATATGTGCCTATGAAGTTACCCATGCACTTGACTGCAGTGGGGTGCTTGCAGTGGCTGGAGCAGAACACTGGTACCCCAATCTAATGGTCTTCTACCTGTTCTTTATAAGCTGGAGTCTCTTACTGATTCAGGAATTTACAATCCCCCACCCACAATGCAACCTCCAACCATTCTCAGGTCTCTGTGCCCCTATGGAACAAGAATTACAGATACACATGGCTACATCCAGCTATTTATGTAAGTCTTGGGGCTCAAACTCCAGCAGTCGTTCCAGTGTTCTCAGGCCCTCATTCTTACACAAGGGGATGCTCTTAGCCATTGAGCCATCTCTTTAGCCCTAGGGTAGAAAAATTGTAAGCACTCAACATTTCCTATTTTTTAAAGGCTTGGGACTGGGAAGATTACTCAGTGGCTAAAGGTGCTTGCTTGCCAATCTTGCTGGCCCAGGGTTCAATTCCCTAGTACACAAGCAAAGTTAGATTCACAAAGTGACACATTTCTTGAGTTCAATGGAAGCAGCAAGAGGCTCTGACATGCCCATTCATATTCTATTTATATTTTCCCTTCTCCTCTTTTTCCTTCCCCCTTCTTCTTCTCTGATAAACAAATAAAAAAATAAAAAAATATTTTCTTTTTTTTTAAAGGCTTTGGGCTGGAAGGATGGCTTAGCAGTTAAGGTGCTTGCCCACAAAGCCAAAGGACCCAGGTTTGATTTCCCAGGACCCACGTCAGCCAGATACACAAGGTGATACATACATCTGGAGTTAGTTTGTAGTGGCTGGAAGCCCTGGTGCACCCACGCTCTGTCTCACTTGCTGTCTCTCTCTTTATCTGTCTCTCTCTCTCTCTCTCTCTCTCAAATAAATAAATAAAAATTAAAAAGCTTTATTTAGAAAAATCCTCAAAGAGAAAACGCAAATATGGGCAATAAAAATTACTTCAAGAAACAAATAGCAAGCTGGGCATAGTGGTGCATGCCTTTAATCCCAGCACTCTGGAGGGAGAGGTAGGAAGATTGCTGAAAACTCAAGGACAACCTGGGGCAACCCAGTGAATTCCAGGTCATCCTGGGTTATAGTGAGACCCTACCTGGAAAACAAACACACACACACACCAGACATGGCCAACATGTGTCAAAGCAGAGTTTCTTGAGATTAAAAACCAATTCACCCCTTTCATTTCTCAGCAATTAGATCATTATCTATCCTCTAAATAAATCTGCTTCTTGATTCACTGTGCTCTGACCAGTCATAGATAAAATATATTTAATGAAAAGTCCAAAGGATGATTGCTTCTTTCAAATACAAGGAAATGATTCAAGAAGGAAAATGCTAAAAGCAAGATCTGATTATTCAATTTTATATGCCAGTATTCTATGGTTAAAAATTTTGTAACTTAGAAAAACTTAATAAACAGTAGTTTTAAATTATATTGTTAAAATTTAAATGCCTTTATTTAAAAAATTTAGTACACAATGAGCTATACATTACAAAAACTAAAAACATTATCTTGATATACGTTAATCTTACCCTCATTCGCTGTTTGTCCCATGGTATCCTTTTGGGGGCTGCTTTCCTACAAGGAAAAAAACACTAATTAATGCCTCCTTTTGGCATGACACATTTCTGAGGGGAGCCATAGGAATCAATTATAGAATCAGATCACTTCCCCTTGGGAAAAAAAATGGTAAGATCAGTTGTTAGCTAGGAAAAGAAGGAATGGGGAATTACTACTAATGGAACATGAATATGGGGTTTCCTTTTAGAGATATTAAATTATTCTAACATTTTATGGTAGTGAAGGTTGCACAACCTTTTGAATATACTAAAAGCCACAGCTGAGTTAACAATTTTAAAAGGTGCATCTTTTTATTATTAGTTTTGTACTCAGTGAATACAGACAAGTTGGTACCATCGTTAGCTTCCTCCCTGTCCTCCCCCCTCCACAGGGACCCTTCTTGCTGGGGTATATGGGTCGCGCATTGTGGGGTTAGCCATCAGTTATGGGTAGGAAGCAATGTCTCTGTGTATCATGACCCAATGTGTGGTTCTGACATTTTTCCGGCCCCCTCTTCCGCAAATTTCCCTGAGCCATGTTGGGTTCATTTTAGGTCTGCTTCAGTGATAAGGTCTTGGGAACCTCTGTGTCTATGGATATCTGGTTTGGTAGGAGTTGTTTTCTGTGTCTATCTCTTTCACCCTTGTGCTGGTACCAGGTTCACCAAGAATAGCTGGAGCTGAGAAACAAGTCAGAACCATATCCAAAAATGAGCCCACTCTCCATTATATCTATATCCACTATATCTAGCAGGCTAAGAGCAATCTTTGATCTTCTATGTAAACCAGTTTACAGACAATTTTTATTTTTATTTTTATGTATTTCAGAGCTAATAAAAACATCAATACATGCTTTTCAACCTGATTAAACAGTGAGAACCATAATAGTGAAATTATAAAGCCTAAAATTCCCAATACACATAAATGGTTCTGGGAAAAAATTAGACAATTTATTGAAAAATGTTTTACAGGGATATTTTGCTAATTAATTTGGTCTACAATTTTAAGATTTCAGGACTCTGTCCCTTATTTGTTTTGGGGGAGAACTTTGGGTAAGGTTTTCCCTTTTTTGGCCCAGTTATTTTGCCGTCTTTGTTTGTCTTATAACATAAATCAAGAGGCCATTGAGAGATCACTATCTGCAAGAGTCAATGAGAGAAAACATTTTGCAAAGTCAGGAACTAAAAGAAAGGCAGCAAAAAATCTCACAGAGCCCGTTTCGACTTTAGGACATTAGTCAACTATCACAAAATGAATGGAGTTACAGAATTTCAACACAAGTGGGCATGAGAATTGATCAAATGCATAAGTTAAGCTGAAAAGTAAATTTGTGCCCCCATTAGCTGCTCCATTTCCCAGACAGAAGCCTTACCGGATGAAACAACGTACAAACTTAAAGATTCACTAAACAGGCTTGTTCATAGAATCTCCCATTTTGGAGATATGAAAGCCTATCTTTTAAGGAGAGTCAAGAGCTTATAAAGAGCTTTGACCTAAAATGGAAACTATTTTAAGACAGGGTCTTGCTATGTAGCCTAGTCTCACCTTGAACTCATGACCCTCCGACATCAGACTCCAGAGAACTGGTATTATAGATGTGTGCTATCACACTGCCATCCACCCTGGCTAGGGTAGTAGCTAAACCATCAGAACAGAAAAATTTTGTCAAATATATTGTTGCGGTCAGGTTCAGCAGAGCTGGTAGAAATCACCCGACCAAGAGCAGCTTGTGGGAAAAAGAGGTTTATTTTGGCTTACAGATTCGAGGGGAAGCTCCATGATGGCAGGGGAAAACAATGGCATGAGCAGAGGGTGGACATCACACCCTGGCCAACATAAGATGGACCACAGCAACAGGAGGGTGTGCCAAACACTGCCATGGGGACACTGGCTATAACACCCATAAGCCTGCCCCCAACAATACACTCCCCTCCAGGAGGCATTATTTCCCAAATCTCCATCAGCTGGGAACCTAGCATTCAGAATGTCTAAGTTTATGGGGGACACCTGAATCAAATCACCACATATATCATGTCTGCTTGACCTTTGTATTCCTCTGGATAACTATCAAGAGTCTATCACATGACAACGTTTTCTAAAATGCTTACTGAGTAGATAAAATCTGCCATGCTATATAGGCAACTTGTATCTAAACCATATAAAACAAGGATATTGTGGTTTTTATATTTTTTCTGGTGAATTTTTTCTTCTAGATGTCATCCGTCTCCTTTCCTTCCTATGAAATCAAATTCTGTCCTTATTACACAAGTTAATGCTGTAATGTCCATGTCAATCATCTACCCCTAATCAAGCCTTCTAGAAGACACTAAGGCTTCTACAGAATAATTATATTTTATTAAGATTTATCCCCTACAAGTCAGAAATAAATCTTTTTCCATGTCAAAATAAATCCAATAGTACATTCTAGGTGGATGCAGGAGGATCAGAAGTTACGGGTCTGTTCTGCCTACACAGCCAGTTTGAGACCAGCCTGGGCAACTATTTTCAAGATTTTTTTTTTCGAGGTAGGGTTTCACTCTAGCTCAGGCTGACCTGGAATTCACTATGTAGTCTCAGCGTAGCCTTGAACTCATGGTGATCCTCCTACCTCTGCCCCCTGAGTGCTGGGATTAAAGGTGTGCAACACCATGCCTGGCTATTTTCAAGAATTTTTAAGTTATCTTAAAATTATAACCTACGAGTTAAAGAATCCCTTTAAATAAAAATGATTTATGTGAAAGTTCCCTATTTATTTAAGAAGCATATGATATCAGGAAACAGATAAATGAAAGTAAAGGGTTGCCAAAATTTCAGCTTATACATGTAAAGTCCTAAGGTTTTAAAGCAGCCACAAGCTAATTAATTGCTCCAAGACCTGCCCACCAACATTTGTGGAGGGCTAAAGTTAATTGCATGGCATGTCAATTTACTATCATCGGTAGTTCTAGATCCAGAACTAGATCAGGTTACAGCCTCTTCCTATTTACCACCACAGTCTAGGTTTATGGTTTCTAATATCAGTCCTACAAGAAATCAGGGAAATGATATTAAGAGTGCCCCCTAGACAACAGATTGAAATAAAGGATACAATAAAGGGCAATCTAAAATGACCACAAAACTAAACATCTCAGCGCTTCAAACATGCAGCAAGTGTGTTGGCAAGCTGCTTATTTAAATATCTCTATTTCTCTCCACATGAAAAAAATTTGTTTCTATCTAACTTAAACCAAGAAACAAGTAACTGTACCTATCATTATTGCCTATTTAAGTAATTACCACAAAGACTGTTTCATTTGAACGGATTTATGAAACCTTACCAAGGTAGTTAAAAGTTGAATACTGGTATTACTTTTCAAATAACTTTAAAGTTTTCTGAAAAATACTCCAAATAAAGCTTTATATTTAAAAATCAGCTTCATTGCAAAAGGCGTTTTGCCTAACTATTCAAAGGTAAGAAAGTTTAAGAAACACATTTGAATCAGTGTTTAAATTAAAAATATATAATCAAAATCTTAAACAAGCTAAAAATGAGGAAGGATAGGAAAAGCAACCAATGACTGACAAAAAGAAAAACAACCCAAGAGCTTTGACAATAAAAGCTATAAGTTACATACAAAACAGAGCTGTTTATGTTTGGAATTCTGCACTGGTTAATCCTTTTGAGGAACAGAAGTAACTAAAAAATAAATATGCATTCTGAAGACAAGAAGCAAATAAAATAACCAAGTTTCCTTAGAAAACAAATTATCCTTTAGATATGTACCATAATTGCATCTATCTAGAATTGCAATCTGTCCCTTTGGAAGTTGACAATGGCACATGACCGCAAAAGGTGGGTACTCTTTCCTCTCTTAGAACAATTTGGTCCTGTAAAGTTCGGAAGGGGCAGAGCCATGCCCATAAGCATAAATCACAAGTAGTAGGGAGTCAAATGTTCTCTATCTTTAAATGTTTCCTGGTTCTTTTCCCATATAAAAATTCAACAAGTTTTTACTCTATTTTTTAAGTTTTTAAAAGAAAGAACTCATCTAATCTAGGTGAGATTAAGAAGCACACCATCATATTAGCTAAAATAGAACTGAAACTATTTCACTTTTCATACAACATATCCCCAATTCTTATTAAAAAGCTTTCCATCACATGTACAAAAATGAAAGTAGGAGAGATATTTAGAGATATTATTTTTAATATAAGTAATAGCATGAAAACCACCAGCATTATTATTTCTATACTGGATGACAGAGGTAAAAATAATTTTTAAAATGTCTTACTTTGGAAAACCAAAAGAACATATGCTCATTTCAAATCTTAGATGCTTGAAGAATCACCACTTCTGCTACCTTTTTATAAATGAGATGCTACTGCAGGTAAAGGCATTTCCATGCTTACGGTAACCAAAGCTAGTTACAGTGTGGAGAACATACTGAATACTAAATTATAGCTGTATTTATATAACCGTATAAAATGAGTCATGTCACTTTTAGTGTAAGAAAAGTGGAAGAGTTTCCTTCCATCTATTTTCCCTGAGATAAAAGGAATGTGAATATTGACACTCCAGAGAAAGTAAGCTTTCAAAATCATCACTGACCATTATCCAGGTTCCCAGTTTCTGTTATCAATAATCACTTTAAATTTGAAGATATTATATACTGTACTCTCAGACATTAACTGTGGATCTAAGGTTCTTAAAGATGTCTGCATGGGGCTGGAGAGATGGCTTAGCAGTTAAGGCATTTGCCTGCAAAGCCAAAGGATCCTGGTTTGATTCTCTAGGACCTACGCAAGCCAGATGCACAAGGGGGCACACACGTCTGGAGTTTGTTTGCAGGGCCTAGAAGCCCTGGCGCACCCATTCTCTCTCTGCCTCTTTCTCTCCCTCAAGTATTTTTTTAAAAAAACAGATGTTTGCTTTATTAAATGCAAACCCCAAAAGATCTCCTGGAAATGCCAGACCAACCTTCATAGTACAGCTCACAACTCTGGTAGCTGCCACAACTCACTTTGTTCTTTTCTTCTCTTCCTTAAAAACCAGGAATATGACCACGAGAAGACAATGAGATTCCCAGGAAGGGGAGGTAATAGAGAAAATAAGCTCAGATTTTCAACCATATCTGGAATGAGAACACAACTAGCATAAATCAGGGAAAAGGGCAGACAAGATTACATTGGAAAAAGGGATGAGAAGTGGCTAATAACAAATAACAGAGGATACCTTGCATTCACCCCAATATTCCACTTAACCCAAGGAGAGGGGCAGTAACATATTCAAGTGAAATCCACTCACCCAAAGAGCTCAAACTAAAAATTGAGATTTGGATCTTACTTTTTGGAACAAGGGGCTAAGTCATTTTCATTCAAAAGACCTGGTATTTACTCAGTCTTTTCAAGGCACTTTACCAACATCAATTATTTCACAGTGAGACAGTACAGGATTACCCTGACCATTTCACTGATGCAGGAAACAGACACCAACAAAAGAGAGCAGGGTGGGGAAAAACGGTGATAGGAAGCATCTGGGAGGAACAGGTAAATAAGCTAAAAAGGAACAAGCCCAAAAGAAAAAGAGCTCTGGCTTGAAGCTGGTCATCATAACCCCTATGATTTGACCTCCCAGAGACTTTTGAAATAGTCTGGGGAAATAAAAATGTTTTAAAACATCAGTAGGTTAAAATCTAGTTACAACTATAACTACTTGGTCATAAAAGTCTAGCTTCTTAGCATTAAAAATACCCAAATCTCCATTGCACATACTGATTTCAATGTATGCCACAAACACAAGCCCCCAGGAGTAACCAATGTTACCTATTTGACCCAGAAAATAACCTCTCACGAAATGGACAGCTTTATCCAATCATGGCAAAGCGATGACAGTAGTCAGAAATAATTCTTGGTCATATAAAAAAATTTTGTTTACAGAACTATGATAAAAATAGTGAGAGTCTAATGTTTCCCATCAACTAAAACGATTATTTGCTCTTAATTCATAGCCATTTTCGGGATTATAATCTTAAAATATCCAGGAATAATTACTGTTTGGAAGATATAAGTACCCAGAAACTAGAACTTATAATAAATAGGCTTTGAAGAGATGTACCATGGACGAAATGAATTCTACATGAAAGCACAAGTGCTGAATAAAGATTCATGAATTGAACCATAAATCACAAGGACTGATCAACTGCTTCAGGAAAAATAATGATACACCATTAAGACCAACTCTTCTCCCTGACATCAATTCCAAAACAAATTAGATTGTCTGCCGTTAACTGGCACCTTCCCTTCAGGGGCTTATAATGTTACAGGGTGTGTGGGTGTGTGTACATATTTATAATCTCCTGTAACTTTATAAGCATTATATATTTTATGTATATATTTCACTGTCACTTTATATAGTATTTGACTAAACCTTTTTAAATTTGAAACTACTTCAAAGGTTATAAAGATATAAAACAGCCGGGCATGGTGGTGCACGCCTTTAATCCCAGCACTCGGGAGGCAGGTAGGATCACCGTGAGTTCGAGGGCACCCTGAGACTCCATAGTGAATTCCAGGTCAGCCTGGGCTAGAGTGAGACCCTACCTCGAAAAACCAAACAACAAAACAAAAACAACAACAACAAAAGATATAAAATAAATGCCAGATATCAAGTGAGTACTCACAAACTCAATTTTTCTCAAAATCCCAATTAGACTCACTTCCAAAAGCTTATTTTCATATCCCTCCCATTAAACACACAAACCCAGAAACAGCTTGAAAGAACATCCATTATTGGAAATAGGTTAAAGAGTAGTAAGTAAGAAAAAGAGTGGCAAACAAGACACAATGGTCATTACTGACAAACATTCCCGAGCAGGTACTGGAAAGAATTGAAAATGCACCTACAAAGTGTAAATATAAAACAAGTGCTTACCATATGAAGTTGTGTGCTGTAAGTCCATCTTACAATAATACATCTTCCTCAAAACAAATAGTAATAGCTCTGGAGGCATTAAAACTGCTCATCTGAAGTTGTTAGAGGGAAAAAGCATCTCCAATATTTAAAAAAAATATATGTATAAGGTAGATATTTCCCTGTCTCTGTTTTCCTCTGCTAACAGATCCATTCACTTCCTGAAGATATTCTAATGCCACCCTACTGGTAAGCCATATGTTCATCTTCTAAGGCTTTAAAACAGGCAAATTTCAAATTATAAACACATCTTGGATAGATGAAAAATGTTTAACCATGTGTGTGTGTGTGTGTGTGTGTGTGTGTGTTCGAGGTATGGTCTTGCTCTAGCCCAAGCTGACCTGGAATTCACTATGTAGTCTCAGGGTGGACTGGAACTCACGGTGAGGATTAAAGGCGTGTGCCACCATGCCTGGCTAACAACCTTCTTTAAAACATCAACACTCTCAGATGGGAACCTGTAGAATTTATATATATATATATATATATA
This sequence comes from Dipus sagitta, assembly GCA_036346955.1. NCBI lineage: Eukaryota > Metazoa > Chordata > Mammalia > Rodentia > Dipodidae > Dipus > Dipus sagitta. The sequence goes on from CM070776.1 coordinate 3,205,253, forward strand.
TATATATATATATATATATCCCAAACATTGGACAGGAATGATTGCAGTTCAGCCCTTGAATTGACCTATGTACAATTCAAGCTGCACAGAAAAATAAAATAAAAGAATGCGATCAAATTTCCATATACCCTCTCTTCTGATGGAGCAGAAGCAATATCCAGGTGTGGGGGAAAAAAAAAATCAAACAAGGTAGGGAACCTTTCTCTCTCTCTCTCTCTCTTTTTTTCTTCCTTTCTTCCTGAGGTAGGGTACCACTCTAGCCCTGGCTGACCTGGAATTCACTATATTATGAAGCCTCAGTGTGGCCTAGGACTCATGGCAATCCTCCTACTTCTCGGGTGCTGGGATTAAAAGGCGTGCGCCACCAAGTCCGCCTGGCTGGTTTTTCTAAATGAAGGCACCAATATGTCCCTAGAGTGAAACCTTGATTGCATCAAGACTGACAACTGCCGCTTTCAGACTTGGAGAAACGCAGCATCCTCGCCTTACTACCCACTCACAGGGAGTCCGCCCGCGCCCCATCCCACCTCAACCCGAGTAGCCGGCCTCCAATCTGCTCCAGGAGCCCCGCAGCACACACCTGGCACGAGGCTCGCGCCGCTCTCTGGCACGGGGGCATCCTTCAGGCTGACGTTCCCGCCCCAGATCACAGGTACCTCGCAAACCCCCGGGGCCATATGGGACTGGCCTGAGCCCAAAGTCCGCGAAGTCACTGCTGCGTGCCCACAACCCTGCGGGTCGCCCAAACGTCCGCCCAGCCCCAGGCTACCACCTGGCCCCACCCACCCTGCGGAGGCCGGACTGAGCTTCCAGGGCGCTGCCCTTGCGACCCCACGGCTGCGGCTAGGGACAGGAGAGCTGTGGGCTCAGGGCTGAAGCGTCCCGAGGTGGGCGACAGGGGCCCAGTGTGGACACACTGAGGCAGGACAGCGAGGGGGCGTTCCCCGCCGCCCAAGGTTGCGGAGCAGCCCGCCCCACGGACAGCGATTGTGTCCGGACACCGCCACTTCGTCTCTCCCTTCACCAGGCCCGGGAGTGCCATGCACCTTCGGGCCCTGTCCGCGAGCGCAGCAATAATTCTGTCACACCAGTCCGGCGAGCCGCTGTCGCCATTTCTGAGAAGCCCCCGCAGGCCGCTCCCTGGCCAGCCGTGCCCCGTGGTCCCATGCTGAGCTCCAGTCCTGGACCCAGCAAATGGCCTGCAGGCAAGGACAGCCCACACAGCCTGGAAAAGGCCTTGGCAATTTTCTACCTCCCAGGGCCAAGAAAAGAACGCACAAGAAAGACCTTTGGGGTCGAGCATCAAGTTCCTCACTACCCTCCATCCATCATCTTGGACGCCTGGCCACTGACTTAAAAAGTATTTGCATCCTAGAAACAAGTTCAATGAGCAGGGGAACAATGAGTTCACAGAGTCTCAGCAAAGCCCTCCTTTGGCCATTCAAGCATATTCAGAATCCTCTCTCAGGACCCCTTTTCCCTAAAGAACGCTAAGATTAACCCAGAGCAGAAAATCATTTGCTCAGACTTGAAGGTGACCAGGTGCATAGTAGTGTGTTTTGGGATCCCTTCTACCCAATCTCCCTCACCTGGGAGAAAACTGGACCATGGATGGAGGTCCCATGAAGGAAGAAAACTAGCTCTAAAACCACCCACCAATCTGCACAAAACACAGCAAACAAAAAGCAGGAGATGGAGGACGATCAGAGAAAAATAACCATTTCTAGTTTTGAATTTGGGTATACACAGATTTCAAATTTTTCCTTGAAATAACATGCAGTGAGCTGCATTAGTCAAGAGTAGGGTTTTTTTTTTTTTTTCGACAACTCTAAAGCTGGGTGTAGGTTTTAATTTGTGATCACCTTAATTTAATATATAATAGACTTTGAAAATTGTAAATCTGCAATCAGAACCTAAAATTTAAAACAAAAAAGACTTCCATTCTCTGCAATGTGCAATACAATTATTTTCACATGCAACTTTGCAATAATAATAAAAAGCCAGCTCCTTGAAGGTGGCATCACTATACCTAGCATGTCTTACTACAAGAAACTAGGATATTTTTAGAAGTCAAGAATTTTGGCCTCCATACAAAAGCCAGTGGTTTAGACAGTCTAAGAAGTAAATAAATAGAACCTCATCTGGTATGTCAACCTTTAAGAAATAGAACATGCCTGCCCACCTGAAGGTCTCCAGAATAGTTTATTAAACTCTTAGCTCATCTCTTCCTAGAAAATGTCAAACACCTCTCTGGAAGATGAAGATATAAAGTCTTGGCACATTCAGCTGATGACTTGGGTGGTACAGTACCTAACTCCAGGCCTCACCAGATGTGTTATGTGCAAGATGTTCTTGATTCCCATTAATATTTCTGTTCAAGATAGATCTAAATAGGATTAATTTCCTGGCAGTAACTTGCTTCCCAACTAGCAAGTCACTTGGAGTTACTGAGTAATTCAGAGGATGAACACATTGAAATAATTTTTGTTCTCCTGAACAAAAGCACCTGCTTATTATACCTTTTGATACGGTTACTATGAGAACTCTTCTCCAAACCCCATAGTTTTTATTTTATTCTATACATTACATACCATTTTTCTTTCATCAAAAATCAAGTAACAGAATTTTCTATATTTAATTACTGAAATCCTTTTTATAAATATAGAGGACTAGAGAGATGGCTTAGTGGTTAAGGTGTTTGTCTTTGAAGTCAAAAGACCCAGGTTCGATTCCCCAGGACCCACATAAGCCAGATGCACAAGGACTGCAGTGTTTTTGCAGTGGTTGGAGGCCCTGGCATGCCCATTCTGTCTGTAAAAACCTTTTGTATTATGCAGTACCAGCTAATAAAGAGAAAGAAAAATACACTGAGCCTAACTCTGCAAACTTACAAAGCACAACACATTAAAGTTCTATATCGTGAACAATCAGGTCCTTGTCATCTACCATTTGCTAGCACAGTTTCTACAAATAACAAACAAGCACTAACAGATTCATAAAATTGCCTAGCAGTACAGGATGAGCCATGAGCCAGAGTTCTGACTCTCTCTCTCTAAGGAAATGATTGCAAATGCTCTTTGGTGTGAACAGTCTAAGTAGTTTAAATCCCTGGTAAACAGTGGCCAACAGACTCAAACACACCTTATTCTTTCTGAATTGGACATTCAGATTACTTTAGGATGATTTTATTTTATTTTTTTTTCGTTTTCCGAGGTAGGGTCTCCCTCTAACTCAGGCTGACCTGGAATTCAGTCTCAGGGTGGCCTTGAACTCTCAGTGATCCTCCTACCTCTGCCACCTGAGTGCTGGGATTAAAGGCCTGAACCACCACACCCAGCTAGGATGATATTTTAAAAATAATGAGTTACCCTACTTCCCTTTCTTAAGTGTTGGTAACCTTGGAAAACTTAGCAAATAAGAAACTAACTTTAGAAATTAAATAAGGTGAGATTGAAAAAAGTCCTAGAAAGCACATTATAAAGAAAATATGACTTTTGAGACATCTAGCAATAATGTACAGTCTTTACAATATGAAATGCTGATTTATAAATTGAAGAATTGAGAAACCAGCATAATTTACTAATGTGAAATTATTCTAAAGTATTTTTGCAGCACATGCTTTAAATGTGACTTCCAATACGATAACACTATCAATGTGTGTCTATTTAGAATTACATTAAATTAACTAGGTTGAAAGCACAATGGTAGAGCACTTGCTTAGCAGGTGAGAGGCTCTAGATTAAAATCCACAGTACCACAGACAAAGAAAATTAAAATAAGGAAAACAAAATAATATTTAAAATTCATGAAGGAGCCGGGCATAGTAGCATCTCAGCACAAGGGCAGAAGGGAGGCAGAGGTAGGAGGATCACTGTTGAGTTCGAGGCCACCCTGAGACTACACAGTGAATACCAGGTCAGCTTGGGCTAGAGTGAGATGCTACCTTGACAAACCAAACCAAACCAAACCAACCAAACAAAAACCTTAGGAAGGAGATCCAGAAAGAAGCCATGCTGCTATCACCTCTCTGCAGGCACCTGACCCCACTAGGCCTGTGATGTCAAGGTCATCAAGGATAAGGAAGCAGCTGAGCTTAGAGATCAGCACTCTTGTCTCAGGGGCCCACCTGTCCTTAAGCAAGGAGTGGTGGCTCTCTTAAAAGAGCACAGTGTATGCTTCCAACTTGCACTTCTCCTTGATAATGACTTGTACCCGGTATTTCCCAAGAATGTCAAAGCTGAAGACACAAATAACTAGGAAGAGTTAAGGGGTTGAATTTACTTATTTTAGATAAAGATTCCACAAAACACCAGAGTAACAAAGAAAAAAAGCAGATACTTAAGTTACTCCTGCTTTAAAATAAGCTTGGAGAATGTGATTCTTCAAAGGAAGAAAAAAAGGAAAATAAAATCCTACATCTGAAAAAGAAGGCAAAGAATTAGATGAAACTGAAGATGAAGACATTCCTCTTAAAAATCTCAGGGGCCAGAGCATTCCTGCAAGCAAAAATTGAAGAACAAAACAAATGGACACCCAGTGAGGGAGGGTTGTAGTACAAAAAATGGTTCAATATACCCAAAAACTAATAAAACTACATATTTTACAAATGAGAATTGTATTTACTATATAAATTGCATTAAAATAAACAAAAACTTGAGAAACATGAAGCACTCAAGAGGCAGTAGGACTATTGCAAGTTCAAAGACAGCCTGGTCTACTAATAAATTTGAGTATAGGCTAGGATATATATGAGATCCTGTCTCAAAGAATAAATGAATTCATGAATAATTCATGTTCAACATCATTAATGAAAATGAAGTTCAAATCAATACCAAAAAGACATCTTACTTAAGCTCATTACTTGGTACAAACTAAAAGTCTGATAATATCAAGTCTACCAAGTATCAATAGAATCACTCAAGATGCTGGTTTAGTCCTATATCATGAAGTACAACTATCATATATTCCCTGATAGAGATCTACCAGTTCTACTCTTTTGTATACCACCAAGGAGAATTCTTATACACCTATCTAGGAATAGGAAGTTATAACAGCATTATATACAGTAGCAAAAAAAGACATATGAAAACATACCAACATAAGAGTGCATTAATTCACTGAAGAATATGCATATAATAGTATACTGTATATGCACTGAAAATTAATAAACTATAGCAATCCTAACTAAGGGATAATTCCAAACAAGATGAAATTACCTGAGTGATTACATAGACAAATATTACATACCAAATGGTACTAATTTTACAAAAAGTCAAAACTACAAAAATTAGGCTGGAGAGATGGCTTAGTGGTGAAGGTGCTTGCCTGCAAAGCCAAGGGACCCAGGTTCAATTGCCCAGGACCCATGTAAGCCAGATGCACAAGGTGGTGCATGTGTCTGGATTTCATTTGCAGTGGTTGGAGGCCCTGGCATGCCCATTCTCTCTCTTTCTCTGCCTCTTTATCTATCTCTATGAAAAAAATGAGTACTTAAAAAAAAACTACTAAAATTAAAATGTTTTGGCTACACCTGACAGTTCAGTCCAGTAACTCCAGCTGTTTGGGCAGCTGTAGCAGAAGGATCACAAGTAGAATGACTACTTTATCTGAAGAGTAACTTAGATGGCAGTCCTAGTTTCATAATGAGCTCTTGTCCCAAAATAAAAAAGTAAAAAGAGGGGTTGGGAATATAGTTTTGCCTCCAAACAATCCCCAATACTTGATGGGAAAAAAAGGGAAAGGAAAATATAGAAAACAAAAAAAGAAGTTGAGCATGATTTTACGTGCCTCTAATCCCAGCATGTGGGAAGAAAAAGGCAGCATGAACACCAGGTCAAGGACATCAGTTGCTATGTAGGGATTTTCAAATCAGCCTGTGCTACATGACACACTCTCTCACTATAAGAAAACAGGAGCAGGTGGAAGGCTAAAGGAGGAGAGTGTGGGCAGAACAATGAAGAAATGGAGAGAGAGAGGAAAGAAGGGAGGGAAAATGGAAAAGGGCAAAGAAAAAAATGCTAAAAGGGAGGTTGGAGAGATGGCTCACTGGTTAAGGCGCTTGGCTGCAAACCCTAATGATCTGAGTCGTTAGTCGTGCATCTGGAACATGCATTTGGAGTTCATTTGTAGTGGCTGGAGGTCACTGGGTATACTTTAGTTTGAACCTGCTGGTACTCTCAATCTCCCTTCTCTTCTCTTCTTCCCCCCTCTTTCTCGCTCTCTCTACCTCTCTGTCTCTGTTTGCAAAATAAATTTTAAAATGTCTATTTAAATAAAGAACGCTAAAAGGTAAGAGGCAAAAATTGAATAAAAACTTTTCCAGGTGGTCCACCATAGAAGGCAAAGGCAGGAGGATTCAGAGATCAGTTAAGGGTGGGGAATATATTCAATTCCAGGCCTTATTGGGTTCCTTTGAGATACTCTGTGTCAAGGAAAGAAAAAAAAAAAAAGATCAAATGGGAGCAGTGGTATAATCATGAAATACCAGTACTGGAGACTTTAAGAAAAAGAGGAAATGAAGGAGGGAAAGGAATGAAAAGACCAGAAAATGGAAGAGAGGAAAGGAAGAAAGAGGAAAGTAGAATATGGAGAGAATCAAGGGAATAAGAGACAAGATGTACAAAGAAGAGAGAAAGGAAGGGAAAAAGAAAAGATGTGACCTGGAGGAATGGCTTAGCAATTAAGGTGCTTGCCTGTAAATCCAAGGGATCCAGGTTCCATTCCCCAGTATCCAAGTAAAGCAAGATACACAATGTGGTGCATATGTCTTGAGTTCCTCTGCAGTGGCTAGAGGTTAATGGTAAGATCCTACTGCTGAAGACACCATATGCTGTCAGTACATAACATGGAGAGACCTGGTTAGAATCTGGAAGAGAGCCAGTCCCCAGACAACCTGTCTATTGCCAGAAGGTGCTATATGAGCTACTGGGAAAAATAGCCAACATCTGTCTGAACAACTCAAGGTCTAAGATAGTCAGAAAAAAACAACCTGACGTGATGCTCACTCAAGTGCAATAGTGGCACACAGCTGAGGTGGGTAACCAACTGCTCTTGAATTGGTTATCAGATCTACTCAGTGGAAAGAAATCCATATCTGGACCAGGGATACAAGTCAGAATCATATTCAGATAACGAATTTGCTCTCCAATATCAAGCTCCCACCAATATTGGGCTACAAGAGGGCCTACACCCATTAAATTCTCTCTAAATTAATAAAGGTTATCCCATTTAACCTGTGCTGACCACTCTCTCCATTGGAGAATCTGCTTCTCTTTTTCAGATGGACGCAGGACCTGAGGATAGAATCAGCCCATCTCACTTACCAGGGCCCCAGCTGAAACCATAGAGTAATTGGGGAAATCAGCAAGAGTGCTGCTTTCTTGGTGAATCTGATATCAGCACAAGGGTGAAGGAAATAGACACAGAGGATACTCAACTCATACCAAATCAGAGATCCAGAGACACAGTGGCTCCCAAGAGCCCATCACTGAAGTAGACCTATGTGGTGGTTTGATTCAGGTGTCCCCCATAAACTTAGGTATTCTGAATGCCAGGTTCCCTGCTGATGGAGATTTGGGAATTAATGCCACCTGGATGGAGTGTATTGTTGGGGGCAGGCTTATGGGTATTATAGCCAGTTTCCCCATGGCAGTGTTTGGAAAACCCTCCTGTTGCTATTGTCCACCTTATGTTAGCCAGGGGTGATATCCACCCTCTGCTCATGCCATCGTTTTCCCCTGCCATGGTGGAGCTTCCCCTCGAGCCTGTAAGCCCAAATGAATCTCTTTTTCCTAGAAACTGCTCTTGGTTGGGTGATTTCTACCAGCAATGTGAACCAGACTGCAACAACCTAAAACAAACCCAACATGGCTCAGGGAAATTTGCAGAACGGGCAGAAAGACTGTCAAAGCCACAAGATGGGATATTATGGACAGAAACATTGCCAGTTCCCATAACCGATGGTACCCCCACAATACGTGACCCACAATCCCCACAGGGATAACAGGAATCACCAATGAGGAGGGTCCCTTCGGGGTGGCAGGAATGAGGGTAAGGATGGTACCAACATGTGATGTTTACATACTGAGTATGTCCATACCTAATAAAAAATAAAATGATGTAACCCTATAACATGAAGTGCCACAGTCACACACACTCTCATTCACTAATTCTAATATGACCTCTTTATCTTTATATGTTCCAGAGGAACTGACACAGATTTATCTTAGGAAGGTCCATATAGTCATACTATAAATTAACATAGTTAACAAAAATGAAAATAATACAAATATTCATTGACTGAAGAGTATATTAATTCACTGTGGGATATACATGCAATAAATAGAATACTAGAGATGCAACTCAAATGAATTGCAGCAAACAAACCAATGTAACAGACTAGTATGCAAATATTCCATACAACTTTACACTATTTTTATTTTATTTTTTAAATACTTTATTTGCTTATTTGAGAGAGAGAGAGAAAGACAGATGGAGAGAGAGAGAGAGAAAGAAAGAATATGAATGTGCATGCCAGGGCCTCCAGCCACTGCAAATGAATTCCAGACACATATGTCACCTCGTGCATCAGAATTATGTCAGAATTATGTCGGTACTGGGGAATCAAACCTGGGTCCTTGGGCTTTGTAGGCAAGTGCCTTAAACCACTAAGCCATCTCTCCAGCCCCATTGTACTATTTTTAAAAGATAACTACAATGAAATATCAGGTTTGACCTGGGGTAGCTCCAATACAATCCTAGCACTTGGGAGGCTGCAAGAGGAGGATCACCTTAAATTCAATGCCAGCCTGGGCTATGGAGTTAGTTCTAGGTCAGCATGGGCTACAGTGAGACCCTGCCTAAATAAAATGAAAAAATAAAGCTAGGTATGGGGGCTCATGCCTATAATAGCAGCACCTGGGAGGCTGAGGTAGGAGGACCACTGTTGTGTTCAAGTCCAGCCTAGGTTACAGAACAAGTTCCAGGTCAGAATGAGCTAGGTGAGACCCTACCTCAAAAATTAAACAAATAAATATATAAATAAAATAAACTGAAAAAATAATAAGACGCAAACAGATGAATAAACAAATGAAATTTTGGCCATGCTGGGTGCTAGCAGCTATAAACTTTGAGGCAGGAAGATGACATATTCAAGACTTTGAACCTACAGAGTGATTTCAGCTATAGGCTGAAAAATTAATGAGAAAGTGTCTGAAAATAAAGCAGTAAAATCTTTGGAGTATAGTTTTCACGAGATAGAATCTCCAGGATTGGTGGGAAGGGGTTGTTAGAGCTACAATAAATACCAGAAGAGGAGGAAAGGGAATGAGTGATAGGAAGGGTGAAAGTAGAGGTGATAAGAGAGACAGAAACTGTTGAAATGAAAAGCGTTTTAAAAGCCTGAATTTTCAGCACTCAATAGACTGAGGCAGAAACATCACCAACTCCAGGACAAGGAAGTGATATAGACCATGCAAGATTGCCAAAGAGAAAAACTAAGGTAGGAAAGGGAACATAATTATTCACTGATGGGCACACCAATAATCCCAGCAGTAGAGAGGTGGAGGCGGAGATGGTAAATTTCTTGCCTTACCAGAGCACACAGTGAAAGACTCGGAAACCAGACTGGCGCCATGACAGGCTTCTGTAAGGCGCTGCCCCAGCTAGGCCTAAATTTCAAATTCCCGCTTAGGCAGAGGACCTGCGTCAGCCCCTAGACATGTCCAGACATGCCCAAGACTTGTCCCTTCTGCCTCTCTGCCCCACCCCCCCAAAAAAAATACAAGTACAGTTACTGTTTAAACCAACCAATCATGTAACCGCCCCCGACTTCTTTGTTCAAATTCCTATAAAACCTGCCCCTACCCCTTGCTGCTAGGGGCTCTTGTACAGATCCACTGTGCTGGTGAAGTCAAGAGACCGAGCTTAAGCCCGAAATAAAGCTCTTTGCCTTTGCATGGTGTTTGGTTCTCCTTGGTGGTCACTGGGGGTGCCGAGAACTGGGCTTAACAACAGCACTTGAGACTATCTGAGGTTAAGAAAGGGAACACTATTGGCAATGCTATCCAACAACAGAAAGAATTCTTGGGGCTGGAGAGATTGCCTAGCAGTTATGGCATTTGGTCCCACATAAGCCAGACACACAAAGGTGAGGCAAGTGTGGGGGTGAAGGGATGGAACAAGCTGAGGGAAAATTCCAGAACGCAATCAATGTTTGGAGTCCAGCTTCTGATGAGAATGCCCAGCAATATGGGAACTGTTCTACTTACCGCCATAGTGAGGACCAGAAACCAAGAGACCAAACTGTGCGATCAGCATCAAACAATAAAGCCCAGAAAGCCGAGAAAGCCCAAGAACGCCACAGCCGCCAGGGGCTCACCAACCCAGTCAGATGTGAAGGTTCCAACCGGAAATGAGCCCATACAGGAAGAAGAATCCTACATCGCCCCCTGCTGGCTGGGAGTAACAGAGCACATTGGCCAAGGAAAACGTGTTACAGACATCAGATCAAGTACTACTACAAAATAAGGGAGGAAAATGATGACTGAACTCTCAACAGCAAAATTTTCCCGAGTATTGGGCTGGATAGAACAGGCTTCAGAAGAATTTTTCCAGAATTCAACACAAAGCAAAGGTTGGAGGTATGGAAGAAAGTTTAAGAGCCTATCTCCTTTCTATGTTTTTCTTCATGAAGTCACTTATCATAAAACCAACACGTAACATATTTGGTGGTTGGAAATATGGCTTTGCAGTTAAAAGGTGACTGCTTTCAAAAACCTGCCACCCTGGGTTCAATTCCCAAGATATCCATGTAAGCTGGATGCCAAAATTTTGCAAGCCTCAACAGGCCTTGGCATGCATTCGTACATGTTCACACACACACATACATTCATGAAACTAAACAATTTTTAAAAATTAAGGGTGTCAAAACCCCATGAGGAATACCAACAACCCCACTACGGAGGGCCCTCAGCACAAGGGGGACATGGAGGATGAAAATGATGGTACCAACACCTGATGCATCCATAGAAAGTATATTCCTAATAAAAATGATAAAAATGTGAAGTGAATTATAGTATGGCAACCTGTAGGCACCACGTCCTCCTTCATGGTGCTCTGATGTTACAAACTATGTAACATATTCCTTGGGTGACTGGTTCAGGATGGCAGCTACCTCATGGCACATCTACAATCCTATTTGTACTTGGGACTCAATGCTATTTTACCCTCTGACACCTAGCTCCCTTGTTTCTCCAGATAAACTGTCTCCAGCTACCCAAAGCAAACTGTTCATAGGGAACTACAAATACAAGGGAAGCTCTACGCTCAGTAAGACACTGTCTCAGGGCAGAAGAGGGATTCTGGAGGACACTAAATGTTTTCCTCTGGCCTCCACACACATGAACATAGGACAAGCACATCTGCCACCACACCACATACCCCCTACACACAATATGTTTGTTAGAGCTAACATCACAGGCCTATATTCCTAGCTACTGGTGTCACTGAGGGAGGAATATTGCACCTTTAAGACCTGCCTTAGCTTCAAAGTGAATGGAAGGCTGTCCTGGGTGACTTAGACAAAATATGTCTCAAAAAAAAAATAAAGAAAAATATGCCAAACTTTTCCCTATATGGGGGAATCCTTTTACCTTGGCTGAAGGCCATGGTGCACCCATTCTCTCCCTGTGTGTGTCTTTCTCTCTCAAAATAAATAAATACTAAAAATATATTTTAAAAAGTAACTTCTTTCTGTTTAATTATTTGAACTTGTAGAACAGGAGGTGCTCAATCCTGAGCAGGGTCCCAGGAAACACAGCCAGCTGTTGGAATAACTCTGTCCAGGAACCCTGCGATCTTAATCATAGAATTATGAGCCAAACTGTTAGGTAAGAGGGAACCAGACCCCACTGGCAAGCATATGGTGGTTCCCTTATGACACTTCTCAGAGTGTAGGACTGCCACTTCCTGGGGAAGAAGGAGTGTCTCTAGAAGATTTAGAAATTCTTTAGAATGCTAAATTTGGATTTCTTTTTTTTTTTTTTTGGTTTTTCGAGATAGGGTCTCACTCTAGCCCAGGTTGACCTAGAATTCACTATGGAGTCTCAGGGTGGCCTCGAACTCACGGCGATCCTCCTACCTCTGCCTCCCGAGTGCTGGGATTAAAGGCGTGCACCACCACGCCCGGCTAAATTTGGATTTCTTAAAGTAATGAACAACTCTCTTTCATTTATGCAGCTATATGGGCATGTAATATCAAATAAGCACATTTGGAGTCTATGAAAATATTGACCCATTTCCCTTTGTCACTGTTTAAATCCTTGTCAGAGCTATAAGCTCAGCTAGTTTGGTCCTGCTATTAGTGGGCAGGGAGTTAGACTTAAGGCTCAAATTTTGTTACCATTGCTTATCTTGACTCTTTCTGATTTATCCTGGACAAACGAACTGTTTTAATTTATGACATTTTTACTTGAGGCCAGGACAAAGAGGTGAGACTATCTCTGAAGCCCTGGGGTAAAAGTATCTAGGTGACTTGACCTGTCCTCTAGGTAGACTGTCCAGATGTACTGTCTGAGTATAAGAGAATACAAAAGAAAGCATCCGGGGGACTTCCAGCCAAGATGGCGACCGCCTAGCTGCGCTGCAAATCCCAGGGAAAGGCAAGATATTAAGGATAGATGTAGATCCTAAGGAGAGAGCCACCCCAACATACCTCAAAAGGGCCCCGGCTGAAACTAAGAAAAATTGGAGAAACAAGCAAGGGGGCTGTTTTCCTGATGAACCGGATACCAGCACAAGGGGGAAGGAGATCAACACAGAGAAAAATCAACTCCTACCAAATCAATGAGCTAGAACCTCAGAGGCCCCCAACACCTCATCACTGAAGCAGACCAAAAATGAACCCAACATGGCTCAGGGAAATTTTGCAGAAGAGGGGGCGGAAAGAATGTCAGAGCCACATGATGGGTCATGATATGCAGAGACATTTAGCTTACCCGTAACTGTGGGCTAACTCCACAATGCATGACCCGTATACCTCAACAAGGAGGGGCCAAGGGGAGAGGGTAGGTCACGGATGAGCCTAATAATGGTACCAAACTGACTGTATTTGCTGAATACAAAACTAACTAATAAAGAAAAAAACATAAAAAAAAAAGAAAGCATCCTTCTGGTCTAGGGCTGAGTAATAAGTAGTCCCAGAGGGAATGCAAGTTAAAACTGTGTGAGAACTGGGTACCACAGATTGGAGGGAGAGCACCACCTCCTCTGTCAAGTGGAGGTTCTGAACTAATCCTTATTTATTGGATCCTTTTCAGACTCCCAAGAAAAGGGGTGTTAGGTAGACTGAAGCACTCTTTTAGGTATCCCTGTTTAAGGCTATAGTTGTGGACTTAAGTCCATGAATGGTCTCTGGTTTTAGTGGATATTGTTTTAAAATATTTTATATATCTGAGGAGAGGTGGAATGGGCAAGCCAGGGCCTCTAGCCATTGAAGCAAATTCCAGATGCATGTGCTGCTTTGTGCATCCAGCTTTATATGGGTACTGGGGAATTGAACCTGGGTCCTCTGGCTTCTGCCAGCAAGCACCTTAATCACTAAGCTATCTCTCCAGCCCTTTGATATTGCTTTTGATGAGGGAAAAGGTGGAATCCTTAAGGTGTATCTGGATAGGAGCAGCCATGACAGTGCAGCCTATAGCTGCTCCATCAGTCAAAGGAAGACACAGATTCCCCCTTGGGGGTAAAATCGTCTCCACTATGCATTTCAAAAGACTGTTTCTCTGTAGCAAAGGAGGCTGGTGCTTCTGGGACTATAAGGAAAGAGCAATGGAAGAGGCAGTCTCCCCAAGAGCAGGCAAGAGGCTGCACTAAAGTTGACCTGATATGCCCCTAAACGCAGCTGGAAGTTAGATCTAGGTCCTGGAAAGAAGGGAAAATCTAAAGTATAATGTGCATAGTCACCTGGAGCTCCTCAAGTTGGCATGGGATTGTGGGAGACTGTAAAGAAGGCCCAGAGATCCACCAGTATTCAAGCAAGGGAGACGACCTCAGGCCTTTTGGACCCAGAGGGCATGGAGTCCCCCAGTGGTTGCCTTGGCAGTTAGGACAGGGTCCTGACAAGGGTTGGGTAAAGTTTTTCATGGTCTCCCATCTGTTGGGACAGCCTTTACAAAAATGTTCCATGTGTCCACAGAGGAAACAAACCCTGTACATACCTTTCAGGGGTCCTCATCCTTGAGTAATTTTCATTTTTGCTAGTATCTCTTGGTGTCATCTTTCTCTTTCCTCATCCTCCCCTTTCTCTCTCCCTTCCCCACCCATCTCTTTACCTCTTTTGTCTCTTTCTCTAAGTCTTGTATAAGAAACAGAAGTTGCAGCCTGGATGAACTGGTCGAAATTGTTGTCTGGCTCAGTAAGCAATTTTGGTAATTTTCTGCAAATATCAGGTGCTGGTTTGGTTAGAAATTTAAGGAGCTTCCTCCTCCACAGTCCTGGGGGATATATTAGTATGCTCTTAAAATGCCTTTTTAAGGGATGGAGAGATGGCTTAGTGTTTAAGGCATTTGCCTTTCAAAGCCAAAGGACCCAGGTTCAATTCTCTAGTACTCATGCAAAGTCAGATGCACAAGGTGGCACATGTGTCTGGGGTTCATTTGCAGTAGCTGGAGGCCCTGGCATACCCATTCTCTCTCTCTTAAATAAATAAATATAAAAATTTAAATAAATAAGTATAAAAATATGGCTCTTTAAGTCTTTGGTATCCTGTTCTCCCTGAACTATAGTAGACAGCTAGGTATAGTGTAGTGGTGACCTTTGAGGTATATTGGAGGTAATTTGTCTCATCTGAACCAAGATGGAAGAAGAGAAAATAAAGAAGTTTGGGGTAAGGATAAGTCCAATCCTTTCTCATATCCTTGAGAAGGGGGTATGAGCATCCTACCTGAAGAAGGGATTTCTCCCCACCAAGATCAGAGGGAGGACACACCCCCAGACCAGCCAACTGTCCACATATAGCACAGTCTATCTGAGTTTTGGTGGGAGGAGATCCAGGTAGTGGGGCTTCAGTGCACTTAACCATGGCCCAGACAGCTTCTACATTCAAGTTCCTAAGTGCCTCTAGAGATTTGTCAGAGTTTTCCTTCCTATTTCCTGACTAGAAGAGCCTGGAACCAGATCTTCTATCAAGTTTATTGATGCTTTAGGATGGGTTTAGGCCTCCAGTGGGATTTCTGTCTTTTGTACCCTGAGTATTTTTAAACTAATTTATTTGATTTATTCTTTAAAACAGGACATTTTCCACTTGATTTCTTTCAGGAAGGGCTCTATGATAGTATCTGTTCTTATTATTTGTCTGGTGTAATCCCTAGGCAAGCCTAATGGTTATCTTATATATTTTAAGGGATTTGTAACCTGATCAAGTACCTCAAGACTCAGTTCATCCATTCCACCTCTCTCTGTAGCAAAAATCCTGACAGAGGTGTCTTTAGGTGACCAAAAGCAAACAAGAAAATATAGATTATTATTCTTGTGTGGTTCATTTTCCTCTTTCCACAGCACTGATCAGATGACCAATCTGATCTGTGAGGAGGTAATGGGAAATGCCAATTAATTAAAATCTGCTTGGGTCTGAGACAGGGGAGAGCTTGACCCTGAACTCACAGCCAGCTTGTAACATCTTTAAGCATCACATGACACTCTACCAATTATAATCAAGAACAAGAAAAATGATAGCACAGAGAACCAAGCATCTTAACATGTTAAAATTGTATCTGTAGTCTTTAAACATAAAGGCATCTATGGTAGTTTGAATGGATGCCCCCCAATATATCCAGGAATTGTATTCAAGCTTTTAACTTGGTGTCACGGTGGGTGAATCCTAGGGTCTAGCCCTAAGGTGTAACCCACACACACACAAGGACTCACCCTGGATGAACTCACCAAGAGAGCACTCCAACCATTTCAGTTTTGTTGGCCCATGCAGGGAGCTGAAGATTATAGGTTGGTATGCCTGGCTTCAATTCTAAGGCAGAGAACAGTAGTGATCATTGAGTGTCTGGTACCCCACTCAATCCCTCTGGCCTAGTGAGGGGCACCCTGGCCATGGATTAACTACAGTTGAATCCCCATAGCCAGTTCCTGCACTGATTGCCTTCTTAGGTAGGGAGGAAATCCCTCTTTTCTGTCTCCCCTTTCTGTGTCATGTGAGGAACAAGGCAGTGTGAACTTCATAAGCCTCAGCTACCATCCTAGCAAGGAAGGTTCTAATTCAGGGCTTATACAAACCTGCCATATGCTAAGAAGAGGGGTAAGAATCATCCACTGATGACTCTGGTGAAGAGTTATAACCATGTAGAAACAACTGATTTCTGCATTAATAGTCTGCTTGATCTTTCTGTCTATGCTTCAATGGCTGCTACTTTTTCTCAAACCTCTGGTATAAGAGTTTCCCTCCCCCAAAACATGCTCTGTACAGCCATCTGTTTTTCTGTCTTGGGATCATACTGAATGGGCAAAATAATACAAACTAGACCCCATTATTCTTGCCTTACTCTGTGAAAAGCAATGTTCATCTCTACCTCAATAGCCACCCACTTTTTCAAAGCCCCATGATATGGTAAAAGATACTCCCCATTTCCTGAGATAACCTTTGTGTTTAAAGTCATGTTGGAAGTTTCTCATCCTAAATTTCTGAGTCAAAGTGAGTTAACTCCAAGCTGTAACACTCAAAACTGTTATGCACAAATAATGTTGGTTTAGCTTGCCTAGGATTCATCTATTCTAACATTCATGGGTAACAAAAATGATGTACATCAGATTTATTGCTATAGATTTTATGTCAGGATTAATTGTATCCACTCCAATTTGGACAAAAAGATTAAAGTCACAAAAAAAATGTACATAGGTACATAGATGTGTTTTAAGGTGATGTTGAGTTAGAACTGACTTCTAGGTTTTGAGCTTTGAAACTAGATGTGCTGGTTCTAATGCTTGCTGCAACAGAAGACCAGTGTTCTTAAGTATGCCACATATCAACTCTGCTTTTTAGATTGCCTTGCAGATTCAGTTGAGTATTTTTTCTGTCTCTCCTGGTCAGATGCTATCATAGTCATTTTCACTTTGCTGGGATGAACCTCCAAACCAGACACAGTTTATGGGAGGAATGAGATATATTAGAAGCTTACAGATCTAGGGGAGTGTCCATAATGACAGAAGAAGCTGGGCCCCCTTTACATAGATCCACACAGAGGGAAAGGCCACCAGCAGCACCATAAGCAAGTGTGGTGGTTTGAATAGAATAGATGGCCCCCAATATATTCAGTTGTTTGTTTGTAGTTTGCATTTGCAGCCACCTGGCTGGAGTCAGTCAATGTCACTGGGTGGATCTTAAGGTGTGGTGGTGGTTTTCAGATTTCAATCTAAAGATATGCAAAGTGTGCCTAGCTGGAGTTCCTGTAGTGTGCTGTGGCTTTTGACCTTTTGGCTTGGGCTTCTCTCTCTCTCTCTACTTGGGCCTGTGAAAGCAGGCCAGCTTCTTCTGCTTTTATGGAATTTCCCCTGGATCTGTAAGCTTCAATAAACCCCTTCCTCCATAACTGTGCCTGGTCCGGAAGTTCATCTCAGCGAACCTGAAGCTGTCTGATACAGAATTTGGTACCGAGGAGTGGGCTAAGATGTACGTGGCCATGCGGATGTTGATCTTTTGGAACCTTTGTTTTGGAGGAATAGGCATGGACTTGGTGCTTGCAACTGACAATGTCTTCTGGAGTGGTAAGCCAAGTTTTATGGACTATTCTGATCAGAGTCTGAGAATGCTAAGTGCAGACAGCATTGAACTTTGAGGCTTGGCTTATGAGCTTTCTAAGGAGAAGGAAAGACTGCAGAGGACTTCGTTGGAACTGGGCTACTGGCATAAGGGCTGGCTGTGTCCTGCTGCCCAGGTCCAGAGTGTTTGATCAAGGTTAAATTTGTAATGGACTGATGTGCTTGGCTAAAGATATTGGACTGAGAGATTTAAGATTTTAAGCTGGAAAACCTCAAGCAAGTTAAAATTATAGGAACTGAGACTGGTTTTAGGTCACTGAACCTGTGATTGTCAAACACATTAGCAATCTTAAAGGAAGATGGTTCAACTGCTTTACATTAAAACAATAGAAAGGATGCCTGAGGAAGGACTCTCATAGAAATGCAAACTCTTTTGGAAAGAGTTGACTGGAGAAGGAACCTACTTTTCAAGGTTATGATTTATTTCATCTGTGAATTAAGAATATGGCTGTGTCCTGCACACCTGGTATTGGTTTCAGAAGCATGAAAAATGCATGGAGTGGCCGTGAATTGCACATGCTTCCAGGAGCTGCTGCTGAGATGCTGCATGAGGTAGGGCCTGATGCCCTGATAGGCTGAAAGAGCCTTTGGAAAATGTGAGGAGTGGTCATGAATTGCACATGGTTCCAGGGGCTGCTGCTGAGATGCAGCATGAGGCAGGGCATGATGCCCTGATAGGCTGAAAGAGCCTTTGGAAGATGGACCGTGGTTTGCATGAAGACCTGAAGATGTTTTGGATATACCAGGACTGTGCAAGGGCTACCATAGAGCGCATTGTTGGCCTGGGATGGAAGTGTTCCCTGGCTACTCTGCCCAGCTGGAGGGACCGAACTGGAAAGTCTGGAGACTGTTAGTCTCTGGGTATATTGAACTTGAACTGCAGAAGTTTGATGTTTGTTTGATGGTGGTTGAGTTTGCACTGTTTCAGTCTCTCCTTGCTATGCCTTATACCAGTTGAAAATGTTTACTCTGTGCCTTTATATGTTAGAAATATTTAACTTGTTTGATTTTTTCAGGTCTTAATATCTTAAATTGGTCAAGACTGTGGGGACCTTTGGAATTGATCTGAGTACAATTTATAATGTGTGATGGTTATAAATCTATTGGGGGCCAGGGGCGGAATGTGGTGGTTTGAATAGAATACATGGCCCCCAATATATTCAGTTGTTTGTTTGTAGTTTGCATTTGCAGCCACCTGGCTGGAGTCAATCAATGTCACTGGGTGGATCTTAAGGTGTGGTGGTGGTTTTCAGATTTCAATCTAAAGATATGCAAAGTGTGCCTAGCTGGAGTTCCTGTAGTGTGCTGTGGCTTTTGACCTTTAGGCTTGTGCTTTTCTCTCTCTCTCTCTGCTTGGGCCTGTGAAAGCAGGCCAGTTTCTTCTGCTTTTATGGAACTTCCCCTGGATCTGTAAGCTTCAATAAACCCCTTCCACCATAACTGTGCCTGGTCTGGAAGTTCATCTCAGCGAACTGGAAGCTGTCTGCTACAGCAAGCATATGCTAGGAACCCTAGGCAGAGCTCAAGCACTCTGAATATCTTTAGACTGGAATTCCAGTATCTATCTGGCTGGCCTGGCGAACTGGGTATACCTTCCTCCCTCATTGCTCCATGAGTGTGCCTCCTGAAGCTGTGAGCTATGTCCAAGAGGAAGATATTCCCAATAGAAGAGAACCCTTAATTTCCCACAGAGAAGCACTGTTACTCAGTCAAGGGTATAAGACTATCTGTACTCCTGTACAAGAATATCAAAACATACTTTCAAAAACAGAGAGATACTGCCCACGTTTAGTTAGCCCCTTCCTTTTTATACATTCCAGGTCGTAACCCATGAAATGGTGTTGCCCACAGTTAAAGTAGACCTTCCAACTCAATCTCATCAAGATAATCATTCATGGGCATGTACAGAGGCTAACAATCAAGATAATGCTTCACAGGGGCTGGAGAGATGGCTTAGCGGTTAAGTGCTTGCCTGTGAAGCCTAAGGACCCGGTTTGAGGCTCGATTCCCCAGTACCCTCGTTAGCCAGACGCACAAGGGGGCACACGCGTCTGGAGTTCATTTGCAGTGGCTGGAGGCCCTGGCGTGCCCATTCTCTCTCTGTCTCTATCTGCCTCTTTTTCTCTGTCACTTTCAAATAAATAAATAAAAATAATTTTTAAAAAAGATAATGCTTCACAGGTGATTCTAGGTGCTGTCATGTTTACAATCAATACAAACCATCACAAATCCACCCAGAGGACTTAACACTGAAACCTATCACCTGTAATACATAACCTTCCAACCCTTTACCCCAGAGGTTCATGGCCATCTCATACTGCAAAAATACCTTTATCCCAACTTCAAAAGTCCTCCAAGCCTTTAAGAGTTCCATTATTATTTAAAAGTGTAAGTATCAAGTGTCTTCTGAGACTTAGGCAAACTCTTATCTGTTAGGTCTTATGACATGAAAAGGCAAGCTATATACTATAACATGCTTTAGCACAAAGTAAACATTTTGATTAAAAAGGGAAAATAGAGGGAGGGGCAAAGAATGAAAGCAAGACCAAAACCTAGCAGGGCAATGTTATGAGATCCTTTGAAGAAAAAAAAAAAAATGAAGGAAAGGGCAAGAGTATAAAAAAAAAGAACAAGAAAGACTTCCCATGTTCTAACCTTTGTGTTTCCTTAATTTTAAGCCATGTTAATGTACATCAAATTAATTGTTACAGATTTTTATTTCAGAATTAAGTTAAAAAATGTCTAGCTGATCTCTTCTCTATCAAAACAAACTTATCAAGTTTATCAAGTTATCAAGTATCCTGTCCAGTTTAGACAAAAAAGGATTATATTTAAAACCAAGTTGTTTTAGTTTATCTATGACCAGAAAGCCAAGCGCCACATGTTCTCCCTCATATGTGGATCTTACCTACAAATGATTGGGCTTCTGTGCGAGAAGGAAAAAACTCAGTAGCAGAAGCCAGTAAGTTAAAAAGGAGATAGAAAGGGAAGAGAAAGAAAGGGAGGAGGGCATTTATTAGGTTGGTATTGTATATATGTAAGTAGAAAGATTGAGATGGGGAGGGGATATGATGGAGAAGGGAATTTCAAAGGGGAAAGTGGGGGGGGGACTACCATGGGATATTTTTTATAATCATGGAAAATATTAATAAAAATTAAGAAAAAAATAAAAAAAAACTTACCAAGTTGTGTATCCTGTCCAGTTAAGACAAAAGAGGATTATATTTAAAACCAAGTTGTTTTAGTTTATCTATGACCAGATTAATTAGTCTTAATCAAGAATTTGGTCTCTAACTCAATCATGGTATTATAAGCCCCTGTTACTGACTTATCTATGTTTTGAGTTCCTTGAATAAGTGGTTGCTTACATGGTTATACATATTATCCAAAAATGTTTTAAAATAGAGATACCAAGACTTTATCCTGCCTTACTTGTTTCTTTAACAAAAACAACTGTAGGTATTTATTAATCTTTATCAAACTAATTAAGTTTCTTAAAAAATTGTTTCCAGGATTGTTAACTTGTTTTACCTGTACTTACAACTGTTAGATATTTCAAGGTAGGACATATGTACTTTCCATGTTTCATATACCTTATTACCAGGTAACTTAAAAGTTAAATGTCAGACAAAACAACTAGTTTTTATAACATTCTTTCACTATATCTGTTTTGCTAAAGACAATCAGAAGTGTTCTCCATCTATACTTTTCATCAAGATTAGTGAAACTGTCCTTATGAGTGTTCAACAACCATATGTAAAAGCCAAGGCCAATAAAGATAGTGGGGCTAAAAGGGCAACCAATATTTTGATCCATGCCCCCAGGTCAAGCAAGCCTCAGGACTTGACAGGAAACTTCTAAAATGTTTTACAGCACCATGTCACACCTGTTCTCTTGATCAGAGACATCATGGAGACCAATAAATTGGACTCCAACCAATGTACAGTCTGGAAGAAGAGGGTTGTAACAGAGGAAAAGATCCTTAATAATTTCAAGGACAGTCAGATGGGCACAAAGACCTTGACTCATAACAACAGATGGTACAAATGCTACAAGAGCCATGAGGCTCCTCCCAGATTTCTAAAAAATTCCCACAGAGCCACAACTGACATTAAAAATGCATATTGTAATTAAAAGGTTGACTACCTACTTGGTCTTACATACCTAACAAGAGAGTATTAACAAAGAATATTATAAGATTAACAAAGATTCAGGCTTACAGGCTTCCCTATTAATTATAAATATAGATATGGGGCTTCCAGTCAAGATGAAGTCCACCTAGCCTCACTGCAACTCCTGGGAAGGAGAAGCAAGGAATTAAGGGGTCACTGGGACTTTCAGGGGAGAGAAATTTCTAATAGATGGACAGTGGGAGGGTATGGAGGGGAAAAAAAGGAAATCAGCTGAATCCCATGCTCTCGGTAACCCACCAGTCCCCCAACCCCCCAAAGAAGCTGTCCTAGCCAGAGTCCTAGCCTCAGGCTACTCTCCCAGTAACTGCAGGCATGGAAACCCAGGCCAGTAGTTCCACCTGCACAGCCAGGCACAGTTGATTGCCCTTGCCCAGATCCATACCCCCAGCCTTCCATGAGTTCTCATCCCCCATCTTCAGATTCCCCCCCCCCCTTCGGTCTCTCTCCACCCAGCTTCTGGCCCCTGCCCCCCATGAGACCTGAAAACAGCTCTACCCTGGCCCCCTCGACTTTGACCAGCCCCCTTACACTTCCTTTGGACTGCTCTGCTTGCCCCCCCCCCCCCCCGTGTTTTCCCTTATCTCTGCTTGGCCTGCCGGGCCCAGCCCCCACACGACACTTGACCCTCACTGCTCTGCCCCAACCAGCAACTTCAGATCCTCTCCGCTCCCAGCCCTTCTGCTTACCACAAAGCTGCACCACCTCCCCACCATGGTGACCACAGTCCCATAGTCCCTGCTCCCAAAATGTGATAGGCAGACCACAATGCAAAAGGAATAACAAAAAAATCAAATATAAGTAAATCCAATAAGATCTCCCAGTCCTACAATGGATGTCTCCAATCAAAATATAGAAGAGACAATAGGATCAGAACCCAAAAATTATGTGATGAGCAATGAAACCCTGACAAAGCTATTGGTAGAACTTGCAGAAAAGCAACAAAGGACTGATGATCATGTGGATGCTGCCATCACTAGACAAGACCTAATACTTAAGAAAATAGAAGGGATCCAAACACAGTTAAAGGATATAAAAGAAAGCAGAAAAAAAGGACCTAAAAAACCAGCTGGCTATGCTAAATGAAGACATAAAGAAATGCAAGGAGGAAGTCCAAGAAGTATCAAGAAAATCAGAAAATGATGTGAAAAGGGAACTGGACAGAGGGATGGAAACCACACATAGGAAAGTAGTAGAAAATGCAAACCTAATAGAACAAGCCCAAAATTCCTTAGAGGCTCTCAAGAATAGAGTCAGCCATGTGGAAGACAGAAACTCAGATCTGAAAGACAAAACAGAAGAAACAGCTTGAGTGTGCAAAAGTTTCAATAAGTTCAAAAATTTCTTTGAACAGAACATGAGCGAAATGTGGGATACCCTTAAACATCCTAACATTTGGATCATGGGAATACCAGAAAGGGAAGAAATTCAGACCAAAGACATGGAGAACTTATTTAACAAGATAATTGAAGAAAACGTTCCCACTCTCACAAAAGAAAGGCCCATCAAGATACAAGAAGCTAACAGAACTCCAAACAGATTGGACCAAAGGAGAAATTCTCCAAGACATATTATCATTATGACTCTAAACACTGACATCAAAGAGAAAGTCCTAAAAGCAGCTAGGGAAAAACAACACATCACATTTAAAGGTAACCCCATTAGAATCACTTCAAACTTCTTAATGGGAACCCTGAAAGCCAGAAGGGCCTGGAATGGAACACTGCAAATTCAAAGAACCTATGGCTTCCAACCCAAACTACTCTACCCAGCAAAAGTATCCTTCGTAATACATGGTGAAAGGAAAACCTTCCAAGAAAAAGTCAGCTTTACAACTATATGAACACAAAACCAAACCTACAGAGTATTTCAGGAAATTCGTCACACAGAAGAATCAAATAAACAACCTCAAGTGCCTACAAGAAGCAGATCACAATAACCTAACTCAGAGAAGGCACAAAAAACTTCAAAGTCTATGAAAACACCAAACCACATAAGCCAACATAATATGGCAAGGATCAAATCAAACCTCATAGTCATTACGATAAATATCAATGGCCTTAATTCCCATCAAGAGATACAAGGTAACAGATTGGATCAGAAAATTAGACCCCTCAATCTGTTGTCTTTAAGAAACCCACCTCACCACTAAAGACAGATGGAAAACAATATTCCAAGCAAATAGGAATAAAAAACAAGCAGGCGTAGTCATACTAATATCAGATAAAATAGACTTCAAACCAAAAATAATCAAAAAAGACAAAGAAGGCCACTTCCTACTGATCAAGGGAACAGTCCTGCAAGAGGATATTACAATCATCAATCTTTATGCACCAAACACAGGTGCACAATTCATAAAATAAAACCTACTCAACAGTAAAACAGAAATAACCTCCCAACACCATCATAGTTGGGGACTTCAATACACCATTATCAGCTATAGATAGATTATCCAAATAGAAACTCAACAGGGAAGTGAGAGAGCTCAACAAAACCATAAAACATTTAGACCTAACGGATATCTACAGAACATTCCACTCCAAATCCATGGACTAGTCTTCTCAGCAGCCCATGGAACCTTCTCTAAAATAGATCATATACTGGGTCACAAAGCCTGCCTCCATATATTTAGGAAGACTTGACATAATCCCCTGCATGATATCAGATCACAATGCTATATTTCTAGAAATTAACAAGAAAACACCCACCAAAAATCCCAACAGCACACTTTTAAACAATTAAATGGGTAGTGGATGAAATTAAAAATGAAATTGAGAAATTTCTAGAAACGAATGACAATGAGAACACATCGTACCAAAACTTATGGGACACAATGAAGGCAGTCCTCAGGGGAAAATTCAAAGCACTAAATGTCTTCATAACAAAGACAGAGAGATCCCAAATCAATAACCTAACCATCCACCTAAAGGCACTGGAAAAAGCAAGAAGAATCCAACCCAACAAGCTCCAGACGGAAATAAATAATTAAGATCAGAGCAGAAATTAATGAATTGGAAACAGAAATTTGACAAAACAAAGAGCTGGTTCTTTAAAAAAATAAACAAGATTGACAAACCCCTGGCCAATTTGATCAAGCAAAAAACAGATGCTTCAAATTAATAAAATTCAAAATGAAAAAGGAGAGATTACAATAGACATAAGTGAAATTGGGAAAATCATCAGGACTTATTTCAAAAACCTCCATTCTACAAAACTGGATAATATGGAGGAAATGGATAAATTCCTGGATGCATACCATCTACCAAAGCTAAACTCAGAACAGATTAATCTCCCAAACAAACCTATCACACTCATCGAGATTGAAAAGGTAAAAACACCTCCCCAAAAAGAGGAGTCCAGGACCAGATGGCTTCTTACCTGAATTCTAGCAAACCTTCATGGAAGAACTCAAACCAATCTTTCTCAAACTGTGCCACACAATTGGAGAACAGGGAAAGCTCCCCAAATTCTAAGAAGCTACTATCACCCAAATACCAAAATCAGGCAGAGATGCCACAAGAAAAGAAAACTACAGGCCTATCTCCCTGATGAACTTAGACGCATGTGTCTGGAGTTTGTCTGCAATACCAGGAGGCCCTGGTGCGCCCATTCTCTCTCTACCTCTTTGTCTACATCTTTATCTCTGTATCTTTATTTGTAAAATAATCTTTTATTAGAATATTTATAAAAAATAAGTACATTTTAAAAAAGTTAAAAACTGTCTGCCAGGAGCAGTAGTTTCTTTTGTGGCACAATGACTGGTAAATGATAAAGAGGAGAAACAGTTGGAATGAGGGGGATAAAGAAAAGTAATATGAGTTTCATATGATCAAAATGCAATATACGTGGATGAATTTTTAAATGTTATTAATACAGAGGTTTGCAGATGACAACTATGTCATTATAACACATCCTATGCCCTTTCCACTCTCTTTTTCTCATAAGGGGACACTGAAGTTTCTCATAGAACATTTGGAGTAGCTGCATGACTTAACAAACCAATCACGTCCAAATGAACAAAGCATAAAGTTACATAATCCTACAAGGTAAAGAATTTCTGTTATGACTTCCAACAAAATTTTTATTAAAATAATGAGCAAATCAAAAAAAGAGGAAGCCTGGAAATTTGTGTAGAAATTTTCTCCTGAATCAGTGAAAACAAAACAAACCAAAGGAAAGTATTAAAAAATTAAGGGTTGTTTCTTTAATCCTGCTGTGTTTAAAATCCCAGTATTAGATAGGATGGGTAACAGAATCACATGAACAAGGCCAGGCAAGCTACAGTATCTTCCAGATAACCTACAGATAAGAATGAGATAATTTGAGAAGGGAGGAAGGAAGAAAGAGTTAAAAATAATAGACAAGGGGCTGGAAAGATGGCTTAACAGTAAAGGCACTTGCCTGTGAGTCTAAGGACCCATCTTCAATTCCTCAGTACCCACATAAAGTCACATACACAAGGTCATGCACATACCTGGAGTTCCTTTGCTGAGGCTAAAGGCCCAGATGCGCCCATTCTCTCTATCTGCCTTTCTTTATCTCTCTCTCAAATAACTAAGTAAAATTAAATAAAAATAAATGCTGTAAATATTATCTGTAAAAAAAAATAGCCAGTAAGCCTTTAATCCAGCACTTGGGAGGCAGAGGTAGGAAGATCGCCGTGACTTCGAGGCCATCCTGAGACTACATAGTGAATTCCAGCTCAGTGTGGGCCAGAGTGAGACCCTACCTCGAAAAGCCAAAAAAAAAAAAAAAAAAAAAAGGACAATTATTCCCCATGTCTCTAAACCCAGGAATTGAAGAGCCTGAGTTCACTCGAAAATACAGCAAATTCAATGGCAACTTGGTTTACATGGGGACACCATGACTATAGGGAGAGTGACTGTGGTGATAAACTCCTGTAATCTAGCACTACAGGCTGAGGATGGAGCATGTCACGTTCCAGGCAGCCCAGGATACAGAGCTACAGGACGTCTTCAAATCTGCTGGTCAGCGTGTCACTTCACTGCTCAGCAGCTGTTGTTGGCTGGGCAGGCAGCTTACCCATCTCCCCTCCATGGTCCAAGCCTGCTGGCCAGGCAGCTTTACCCACTCACCTCAAGCCCATGAGTGAGTACATACATACTCAACACAACCTTTAATTTAATTTAAAGAAGTAAAGTCTATTAAAGTTAACTGTGATTCTGATCAGACCTGATGGCATAGCCTAGTAATCCCAGCTACTTAGGAGGCTGAGGCAGGAGGATCATAATTTCAATGAAAGTCTTAGCTAAAGAGCCACTTAAAAGGCAAATAGTTTACATAGAGGGATTCTGCCACAAATAAGAAGTTAAAAAAAAAAAAAAGAGGGATGGATTTTATACCTTTGCCTTCAAATAAACCCTAATCCTTGGGGAAACTGAAAAAATAGGGAGAAAAAATCTGGGGCACAGTGTCATGTTCCAGTAATTAGGAGGCAAAGTCAGTAGATTCAGCACTTCAAGGTCACTGATAACTGCAGGATTTGCAGGTCAGGGAGAGCTACCTGATACTCTTCCTCAAATAAATGAGAAGGGGAGGTAAGGGAGCTTCTGGTTCAAATCAAACATGCGCAAGAGCAATGAAACAAGACACCCACACTGAGATTTGGGCATCCTGCTGCAGGCCAGAATATGGGGGTACTGCAAGGGCACATACATGTGCACACACCACACCACATTACACACACACATACACACACACAGACAATTAGAAAGTTCAAGAGTTGTGGGCTGGAAAGATGGCTCAGTGGTTCAAGGTGCTCGTTTGCAAAGCATGACAGCCCAGATGAAAGAGAGAGAGAGAGAGAGAGAAGAATCATGTAGTAATGTACACCTATAATGCCAGAATTATGGAGTCTAAGGTAGGGTATAGAGTTCCAGTGTAGCCTAGGGAACACAAAGAGTCTATCTCAAAAGATATACAAGACACAGAAAAAACACAAGATGTGCCCTTTCTCATGATGCCCTGTGCTATGTAGACAAAGACTACCTCTACCTTCTTCCCACAAATAGGAAGACTGTTCTTTGCTCAGTGGTCTGTTAGGAGCTGCACTCCCAAGCAAGAAATTTGCAATAAGCTCTCAAGGAAACAGAAAATTAAAATGAAAATAAAGATATTCAATGTCATCAATGAGGAAATCAGAGCATACTACAATCACAAGCTACTTAGCTTCATTACCTGGCTAAACTTTAAATGTCTCACAATCTCAAGGCCTGACATGCATAAGAAAATAGTATAATTCTCTGTCATGCACTGCCATATAGCTAAATGCTCTCTCATCTGCTAATCTACCTCTTTACATACCACAGAACAGTTGTCACACATTTATCCTAGGTTGGTACATATAGTCATGTTAACACTTGGCACAATAACAAAGATCTGAAAACTACATAAATACCCGTATCCCACAGCTAGATATGCATACTATAAATTGAATACAGTATGTGTACTCAAAGTAAATAAATTAAAACAACCACATGAAGGTTCAATAGTATTTTGTAAATATTCCATATAACTTTATACCACCTTCGAAAGGTAAAAAAATTATTGCGATTAAAAAAAATAACAAAGCTGTGCTGGAGAGATGGCTTAGCGGTTAAGCGCTTGCCTGTGAAGCCTAAGGACCCCCGTTTGAGGCTCAATTCCCCAGGACCCACGTTAGCCAGATGCACAAGGGGGCACACGCATCTGGAGTTTGTTGGCAGTGGCTGGGGGCCCTGGCGCACCCATTCTCTCTCTCTCTCTCTGCCTCCTTCTCTCTGTCACTCTCAAATAAATAAACAAACAAAAAAATTTAAAAATGACTTCTTTAAAAAAAAAAAAAAAAAAAAAAACAAAGCCAGGCATGGTGGCTCACGCCTTTAATCCCAGCACTTGGGAGGCAGAGGTAGCAGGATCGATGTGAGTTCAAGGCCACCCTGAGACTATACAGTAAATTCCAGGTCAGCCTGAGCTAGAGTGAGAACCTACCTTGAAAAACCAAAACCAAAACCAAAAAAAAAAAAAAAAAAACAAGCAGGCAGTGCTGGCACATGCCTTTAATCCCAGCACTCAGGAGGCACAGGTAACTGGATCACTGTGAGTTCGAGAACACTCTGAGACTTCATAGTGAATTCCAGGTCAGCCTGGGCTAGAGTGAGACCCTACCTCAAAACACCAAAAAGAAAGGACGACAGAGGGAGGGAGGGAGGGAGGGAGGGAGGGAAGGAAGGAAGGAAGGAAGGAAGGAAGGAAGGAAGGAAGGAAGGAAGGAAAAAAATGAAGTGTGAGCTAGGCGTACTGTCTCATGCCTATAATCCCAGCACTGGGGAAGCTGAAAATCAAGGATTACTGTGAACACAAGGCCAGCCTTGAAGTTCCAGGCCAACTTTGGCTAGAGCCTCAACCAAAAATTAAAAAGTAGGGCTGGACAGATGGCTCATGGTTAAAGGTGCTTATTTGCAAAGTCTGCTCGCCCACATTCTATTTTTCAGTTCCCAGGAAAATCAAGTTCATGAATCATCAGATGTGACATTGTGATGTTGACTATTTTACCAAAAAGAATCCACAGATTATAATCAATCCCCATCAAACTCCAAAAACATTCTTTACAGAAATGTCAGGTGTGGTGGCTCACGCCTTTAATCCCAGTACTGGGGAGGCAGAGGTAGGAGTATCTCTGTGAGTTCGAGGCCACTCTGAGACTACATAGTGAGTTCTAGGTCAGCCTGGGCCAGAATGAGACCCTACCTCGAAATCCCCCACCAAAAAAGACAAAGTACATATGCA
This sequence comes from Dipus sagitta, assembly GCA_036346955.1. Taxonomy (NCBI): domain Eukaryota; kingdom Metazoa; phylum Chordata; class Mammalia; order Rodentia; family Dipodidae; genus Dipus; species Dipus sagitta. Next base: position 3,235,054 of record CM070776.1, read on the forward strand.
AATAGAGGAAAATAAGGGTCTATATCCATGGTCATAAAGGAAATGCAAATCAAAACCACATTTAGATTCCACCTCTGCCCAGTCAGGAAGGCTGTGAAAAGAAAAGAATAACAACCAGGTGTGGTGGCACACCTCTTTACTCTCAGCACTTCAAAGGCACAGGTAGGAGGATCACTATGAGTTCTAGGCCATCCTGGGGCTAAAGAGTGAGTAAAGGTTAGCCTGGGCTAGAGTGAGACCCTACCTCAAAAAAAAGTATGAAGAAAGAAGTGCCTGTGGGGATAAAGGACCACTTATACACCATTGGTGGGAATGTGAACTATAATAGTCACTGTGAAAATCAATGTGAGACTCCTCAAAAAACTAAAACTAAAGGATGGGGAGATGTCTCAGAGGCTAAAGGTTACTTCCTTGCAAAGGTTGCCAGCCACCCCAAGTTCAGTTCCCCAGCACCCCCATAAAGCCTGACATAAGGTGGCAAATGTGTCTGTGATCCCAACAAGCAACCACAATGGGAGGGGCAGGTGCAACCAGAAGCCTCCAAAGCTCATGGCTCGCTGCCCTGGCAGGAGTTTGCAGTGACGAGACGCTGTCTCAAACAAGGTGGAGGACAACACGGATGCCTGGAGACCATCCTCTAGTTCACCAGGTGCTACATATCCATACCCATACACCTACCCATACACCTACACATACACATACCCATTCACAAATGCAAATAAAGATGAAATAAGATGCTTCAAGGCCACTCAAGGCTATATAACCCCAAGACTCAAAGTCGGCATGCAATAGGGATAGAAGCACACCCATGTTCATTTCAGAACCACTTAACAAATACTCAATCTGTGAAATCAGCATAAAAACCAATCATCACACAAACAGGCAGAAAAATTTATGCATTTATGTAATGGATTATTCAACTATAAAGAAGAATAACAATGTCATTTCCAGAATAGTGATGGCTATGGAAGGTATCATATAAAGGTAAGTCAGCCAAGCTAGAAAGACAAATATCAAATAATGGGAGAGGTTTTTAATCAAAAAGCATTATGTACACGTATGAAAATTGCTATTAAAATTCCATAGCAATTACACACACACACACACACACACACACACACGCCATGCACAGCGGTTAATGCCTTTATTCACAGTCATCAGTACGTTGAGGCAGGAGGATTGCAGTAAATCTGAGACTAGCCTGGATTACAAAATAGTTCCAGGTCAACCAGGGCTACAGTAAGACTCTCAAAAGAAAAACAGTCTTCTGTGTTGCCCATTCACTTTTTCAAAATTAGTGGGTGTGGTGTTAAAAAGGGCCTAAATAAATGTCTATCTGGCCATGTTCTACCCTTAACTTTTGTTCCTATAGTGTAGGACCTGCATAAATGATAGCTTTAAAAAAAATGGGAGGGCTGTAGAGATGGCTTAGTGGTTAAGGCACTTGCTGGCAAAACCTCAGGACCCAGATTCGGTTCCCAGTACCCACATAAGCCAGATACACACAGTGGTGCATGTGTATGGAGTTGTTTGCAATGGCTAGAGGCCATGGTATGCCCATTCATATAAATTCATGTATTCTCAATCTCTCTCTTTCTCAAATAAATGAATAAATAAATAAAATAGAAAATTAAAAAAAAATCATGGAATGATAATACACACCCATACTTCCAGAACCATAGACACTAATAATAAAGGACACTGAATTCCTGTCTAGCCTAGGATACATAACCACAGGCTATCTCAAAAAACAAAATGAGGGCTGGAGAGATGGCTTAGCAGTTAAGCACTTGCTTTGTGAAGCCTAAGGACCCCAGTTTGAGGTTCGATTCCCCAGGACCCATGTTAGCCAGATGCACAAGGGGGCGCACACGTCTGGAGTTCGTTTACAGTGGCTGGAAGCCCTGGCGCACCCATTCTCTCTCGCGCTCTCTGCCTGCCTGCCTCTCTCTCTCTCTCTCTCTCTCTCTCTCTCTCACTCAAATAGATAAATAAAAATAAACAAAAAATTAAAAAACAAAACAAAACAAAATGAAAAGTAGATGGGAGAATGCTCTTGCTGAAGCATTACTCATGGCATTCACCACCACTGATGTCACCAGCTAAACATCCACTCTTGTCCTCACTACCCCATGTGTGCCTTTTCTGAAACTGTGAGCGCCAACAGGAAGACAGTCCCAGTGGAGGAGAAAAATTCTTCCTCCAAATAGGACTGTCAATTGGTCTAGAGGATAAGAATATCTATTATTCCTGAGTTGGGGAAATGCTTAGTGGTTAAGGTGTTTGCCTGTGAGGCCTTAGGACACTGGTTTGATTCCTTAGGACCCACATAAGCCAGATACACGAGGGGACACATGTATCAGGCATTCATTCGCAGTGGCTAGAGGCCCTGGTGTGCCCATTGTCTCTATCCCTCTCTCAAATAAATAAATAAAATATTTTTTTAAAAAAAGAATAACTATTATTTGCTACAGAAAACTCCAAAAATGTTCTCAAAAACCAAAACAGAGGGAGGATACCAAACATCACTAATGATCAAGGGAACTCAAGACAAAGCTACAATCACATGATACTTAAGCTCACTAGTGTCAAAACATAAAAGTCTGACATTTCAGGTGCTCACAACAACACAGATCAACAGCATCTTTTACATTGCTCTTACTGAAGTTGAATCACTTTTGAAGCCATTTTAATATTATTATATCATAAATACAACAATTAGATACTTTCAGAGCCACGAATTCTATTCCTAAATATAACCTTGACAAATGTTACACATGTGATTTGGGGACAGGAAAATATATTTTGCACATTTGCCAAAACCTGAAAAAAACCAAGTATCCATCAAATGAAGAGTAAACTGATGCACTGTGGGACATGCACAGAGTAGAATACTGTATGTGCTCTCAAATAAATTACACCAGCTATACAACTGTGAATGAGTGTTACATAAATATTCCATATATCTTCACACCATTTGAAAAGTAAAAAAAAAAAAAAAAAGACTGAAATTAAACATTAGGGCTTGAGAGATGGTCCAGCAGTTAAAGGCACTTGCTTGCAAAGCCTGGCAGCTCAGATTGGACTCTCTACTACCCTCTCTACCCTCACTTGTAAAGTCAGACAAAGAAAGTGTCACACACATCTGCAGTGAATTTGCAGTGGCAAGAGGCCCTGGTCTGCCTATTCTTTCTCTTTTCCCCTATTCCTTCTTCCCTCCTTTTTACTATTCTTCTCCTCCCTTCCTTCCCCTCTCCCATCTCCCTCTCTCTCCTTTCAAACAAATACATAAAAATATTTTGTAAAATGGGTTGTGCCCAGGCTGGGTGTTGCAGGCCTGTAATCCCAGCTACTGGGGAGGTGAAGGCAGAGGGCAGCAGCAAATTGTGGACTGCCTAACCTACAGAATGACTGAAACCAAAAAGGGTAACAATGAAAAACTCACTCTATATAAAACAGTATAAAGAAACCTGGAAGTGGAACTTACATCTAGGTAGAATCATCACTATGTGAGGGAGGAAAGGAGGGAGGAAAAGAAGGAGGGAAGGAGGAAGCGAAAGAAGAATGCAGGATGAGAGGGAGACTGTGAGCAGAGAACCAGGAGAACCATGTTAAAATAAAATAATCTCCTTTTTTTTGAGGCAAGCCCAACAGAGTGGTAAATTTTTATGAGAGAGAGAGAATTGGCATGCCAGAGCCTGCAGCCATTGCAGTAGAACACCAGGCATATGTGCCACCTTGTGCATGTGCACGACCTTGCATGCTTGTGTCACCTTGTGTGTCTGGCTTTCGCAGGATGTGGAGAGTTGAACATAGGTCCTTGCAAGTGCCTTAATCGCCAAGCCATCTCTCCAGCCCATAAAAATCATTCCTATATCTTGACCTCACAATCGACAGACTGAGGCACAAACATGACCAGCTACAGAACAAGGGGTTACATGAATGTCATCCATGCCTATGATAGAGAATGAGGCCCTTGCCAAGGAGAAAAAAAAAAAAATCAAAGAAAGAGAAGAGAAAAATTATTCCCTGACAGACCACTCCTCTACTCCTTGTACTTGGGAGACTGAGGAAGGGGGACCATGAGGTCAACATCACCCTGGACCACAAAGTACGTTCCAGACCAGCATGGGCTAAAAGGGAAGGAAGCCCCGTCAGCCACACCATCAAACCTGAACTACAGGGCTGGAGGGATGCCTTAGCTGTTAAGGCGTTTGCCTGCGAAGCCAAAGAACCCAGGTTCAATTCCCCAGGGCCCATGTTAGCCAGATGCACAAGGGGGCGCATGTGTCTGGAGTTCATTTGCAGTGGCTGGAGGCCCTGGTGTACCCATTCTCTCCCTTGCTCTGCCACTTTCTCTGTCAAATAAATTAATTAATTAATTTAAAAAACATTGAACAACACACAAACAAACAAGACTAGGCAAAGTATGGGCAACTCCTTAAGTAACATTGTAATAAAACACCACTTGGGAAAGCTGTCGCCCACTCAAGAGCTGGCGGGAAAGTGAAGGACATAGAAAGTTCCAGACCTAGAAAGTCCCCAGGAAACTATACATACTGGAAGACAACCAACACCACAGAAGTTAGACTCAAACTTATGAGGAGAAAACCAGACAACATCAAACATCCCACTTACTGCCATAGTGAGGTGTGGAGTGCACACAACCCTACTGTGTGATCAGCATCCAAGGAGAAAGTCCAGAAGGCCAAGAAAACTCCAGAACGCCACAACGGCCAAGTGCGCACCCCGTGGCTCGCAGGCACGTGTGAAGGAGGGACCGGAAATGAGACAGAGGCAGACGCGTCCTATATCGCCCCCTAGTGGGAAGGAGTAAAACACAGCTACCCAATGAGAAAGTGTGGTGCGCACAGGCCAGCTCCAGGATTGCCAAGTGCTGAGAAGAGAGGAGTTTCCACAAGCTCTCAGTGTGCCCCGCAGAAGAGCAGAGTGAGAATACAGAGTGAGAAGCCCTGCCTCCAGGAGGAAGCCAGGCAGGACCGATGATAGGTGTAGTCTGGCTTCCACACAGAGAACATGGCTCACACTCGTGTGCAACTCCACAATCACACTATAGACCACACATGTACATACACAAATATTTTTTTTTCAGATGAAAAAACAGCCAGGAGTGGTGGCACATGCCTTTAATCCCAGCACTCAGGAGGTAGAGCTAGAAGGATCACCATGGGTTTGAGGCCACCCTGAAACAACATAGTGAATTCCAGGTCAGCCTGGGCTAGAGTGAGAGCCTACCTCAAAAAAAAAAAAATAAATAAATAAATAAATAAATAAGAAAAAAGAAATGGTGCCAAAATGGAGAGGATACTCTGATGATATGTGATTACTAAAAATATACAATCAATGTTTTTAAAGCATGTGAGTATAATCTGGCAATAAATTTGTCAATGTGTTGATTCTTATTAAATTACAAGTCACATGTGTTTACAAAATACAGAAATGGGGCTGGAAAGATGGCTAAGTGGTTAAAGGCACTTGCTTGCAAAGCCAGATAGGCCAGGTTCAATCACCCAGTACCATGTAAAGCCAGATGCACAAAGTGGCACATACATCTGGGATTTGTTTGCATTGGCATGATACCCTGGCATGCAACTTACCCTCTCCTTCCCCATTTCTCTTTCTCTCTTCATTCAAATAAATAAATAAAAATACTTTTAAAATAATTAAAAAATACATAAATGATAACAATATTCCATCTATTTTCCCAAGTTAATGTGTATATCTACAAAATATGCATCAATAATCCAGAAATTATATTTTTTAAAAAATGCAATAAGCTGAGTCTAAACACTCTATCAGGGCTTCTCCTCCACTATCAGCAGTAGAGTGGAGAAAAATACAAGTAGAAACGGGGATAGGAATGCAAAATACAAATGAAAGAGGGAAAAGAAGAGGGAACAGACAAGGGAAGAAGGAGATAAAGAGAAGGAGGGAAGCTGAAAGGTGAAATAGAAGGGAAGAAAATCAAGAGGAGTCCAGACCAGATAGGAGGAAAGGCAAAGGGGAAAAAATTACAAAAAGAAAAAGGAAAGAGAAGAGATAAAGAGACACTGAAGGGAAGGGAGAGAGAGAGGGAGGGAGAGAAAGAAAGAAAGAAAAAGATGATGAAGGGAGGGAAGGAAAGAAGTAGGGAGGGTGAAGAGAGGAAGGGAAGGGAGCCCCATCTTTCCAGCCCCATTTCTGTATTTTGTAAACACATGTGACTTGTAATTTAAACAAAAGTAGAAAACAGAAAATAATTCACTGCTTACCAATGCTTACAAGCCCAGCATCTGAGATGAACAGACAGGAGGATCCTGAGTTCATACTAGATAGACACACATAAGAAATGCCAGGTCTGCCTGGCTACATAAGAACTTATTTAACAAGATATTCCACAAGACCTGCACAATATTTGGCACATCAATAGTCTGTTACTTATGATGGAAGAGGGCCCAAAAAAAGACACAGAAGAGAGAATAGGTTGAAATAAGTGTTCAGTGGAAGAGAGTGGGGAAAAAGGACAAAAAAAAAAAATAATGGGAGAGGTTTATAATCAAAATGCATTATGTACATGTATGAAAATTGTCATCAAAATTTTACAACAGTATATATACACAAGCCATGCATAGTGGTTAATGACTTTATTCACAGCCATGAATAGGTTGAGGCAAGAAGATCACAGTAAGTTTGAGGCTAGCCTGGATTACAGAATGAATTCAAGGTCACCCAGGGCTAGACTAAGACTCAAAAAAAAAAAATAAGTAATAAATAAACAGCCTTTTTTTCTTGCCCATTCACTTTAGCAAGACTAGTGGGTGTGGTGTTAAAAGGGCATAAATAAATAATTTTGCAGCCATTTCCAACTCTTAACTTTTGTTGCTATAGTGTAGGACCTGCATAAGTAAGGTTTTTTTTCTTTTTTTCTTTAAAGGGAAGGCTGTAGAGATTGCTTAATGGTTAAAGCACTTGCTGGCAAAGGTTAAGGACTGCGGTTTGATTCCCAGTACGCATGTAAGCCAGACACACACAGTGGTGCATGTGTCTGGAGTTTGTTTGCTGTGGCTAGAGGCCATGGTGTGCCTATTCATATAAATTCATATATTCACTCTCTCTCTCTCTCATAAATAAATAAATAAATAAATAAATAAATAAATAAATGGAAAACAAAACAATTGTGGCATGATAAGACACACCTATACTGCCAGAACTAAGGAAGCTAAGAATAGAGGACACTGAAATACAGTCTAGCCTAGGATACATAACCACAGGCTCTCTCAAAAAAAAAAAATGGAAAGAAGATGGGAGAATGATCTTGAAGCATTTCTCATGGCATTCACCACAATTGATATCAACAGCTAAGCAGCTACCCTTGTCCTTTCCTGAAAATGTGAGTTCTAACAGGAAGAGAGTCCCAGTGGAGGAGAACCATTCTTCCTCCAAATAGGACTGTTACTTGCTGTACGGGATAAGAATATCTATTATTCGTGGGCTGGGAAAATGGCTTAGCAGTTAAGGCATCTGTCTGTGAAGCTGAAGGACCCCAGTTCGATTCCTTAGGACCCACATAAATCAAAAGCATGAGGGAGCACATGCATCTGACATTCTTTTGCAGTGGCTAGAGGCCCAGGTGTGGCCATTCTCTCTTTCTATCTGCCTCTTTCTTTCTCTCCCTCTCAAATAAATAAATAAAATATTTTTTTAAAAAAGAATATTATTCACTACAAGAAACTCCAAAAATGGTCTCAAAAACTAAAAAAGAAGGATGCCGAACATCACTAAAGATCAAGGGAACAGAAGACAAACCTACAATCACAGGATACTTAAGCTCACTATTGTCAAAACATAAAAGTCTGCCATTTCAAGAGCTCACAAGAACATAGATCAACAGCATCTTTTACATTGCTCTTACTGAAGTTGAATCACTTTAGAAACCATTTTAATATTATTTTATCATAAAGTACAACAAGTAGATCCTTTCAAAGCCACTAATTCTATTCCTAAATATAACCTTGACAAATGTTACACATGTGTCTTGCGGACAGGAAAATGTGTTTTGCACATTTGCCAAAACCTGAAAACAACACAAACATGCATCAACTGAATAAATTGATGCACTGTGGGACATGCACAGAGTAGAATATTGTACGTGCTCAAATAACACCAGCCATACCACTGTGAATGAGTGTTAAGTAAATATTCTGTATATCTTGACACCTTTTGAATGGTTAAAAATAACCACCACTAAAATTAAAAATTAGGACTTGAGAGATGGTCCAGCAGTTAAAGGCACTTGTTTGCAAATGCTGGCATCTCAGGTTGGATTCTCTACTACCCTCTCTACCCTCCCTTGTAAAGTCAGACACAAAAAGTGGCACATGCATCTGGAGAGAGTTTGCAATTACAAGTGGCCCTGATATGCCTATTCTTTCTCTTTACCCTCTTCCATCTTCCCTCCTTTTTACTATCCTTCTCCTCCCTTCCTCATCTGCCCATCTCCCTCTCTCTCTCCTTGCAAATAAATACGTAAAAGAATATTTTTAAAATGGGTTGCGGCCAGGCTGGGCGTTACAGTCCTGTAATCCCAGCTACTGTGGAGCTTTAAGTTGAGGGTATCAGAAAATTGTGGCCTACCTAACCTACAGAAGGACTGAAACCATAAAGGATAACAATGAAAAACTGACTCTAAATGAAACAGTATAAGGAAACTGGAAGTGGAACTTATACCTAGGTAGAATCATCACTATGTGAGGGAGGAAAGGAGGGAGGAAAAGGAGGAGAGAGGGAAGGAGGAAGGGAGGAAAGAATGGTGGATGAGAGGGAGTGTGTGAGCACAGAATCAGGAGGAGAACCATGTTAAAATAAACAGCCTTCTTTTTTTGAGGCCAACCCAACAGAGTGGCATATTTTTATGAGAGAGAGAATTGGCATGCCAGGGCTTGCAGTCACTGCAGAACAACTCCAGACACACGCGCCAAATTGTGCAAGTGCACAACATTGTGTGCTTGTGTCACCTTGTGTGTCTGGCTTTTGTGGGATCTGGGGAGTCAAACACCAGTTATTACAAGTGCATTAACCACAAAGCCACCTGTCCAGCTGGTAAAAATCATTCTTAAATCTTGATCTCATAGTCAACAGACTGAGGCAGTAAACATCACCAGCTCCACAAGGGGTTACATGGATGTCACTCATGCCTGTGATAGAGAATGAGACCCTTGCAAAGGAAAAAAAAATCAAGGAAAGAGAAGAGAAAAATTATTCACTGATAGGCACTCCTCTATTCCCTGTACTTGAGAGACTGGGGGACCTTGAGTTCAATATCACCCTGGACCACAAAGTACGTTCCAGACCACCTAGGGCTAAAAGGGAAGGAAGCTCCATCAGCAACACCATCAAAACTGAACTACAGGGCTGGAGGGATGGCTTAGTGGTTAAAGTGTTTGCCTGGTAAGCCAAAGAACCCAGGTTCGATTCCCCAGGGCCCATGATAGCCAGAGTCACAAGGAGGTGCATGCTTCTAGAGTTCGTTTGCACTGGCTGGATCCCTGATGCACCCATTCTTTCCCTCACTCTGCCACTTTCTTTGTCAAATAAATAAATAAATAATAATTTTAAAATAAAACACTGTACAAAACCACCCACACAAACAAGAACTGCACACAAGGCAAAGTGTGGGAAGCTCCTTAAGTAACATTGTAATAAATCACTACTTGTGACAGCTATCGCCTATTCAAGGTCTGGCTGGAAAGTGAAGGACGTAGAAAGTTCCAGAAAACAACCTTGAAAGTCCCCGGAAAACTGTACATACTGGAAAACAAACAAAACCACAAAGGTTAGACTCAAAGCAGACCACATCAGAAACATCCCACTTACTGCCATAGTGAGGTGTGGAGTGCACACAACCCTACTGTGTGATCAGCATCCAAGGAGAAAGTCCAGAAGGCCAAGAAAACTCCAGAACGCCACAGCGCCAAGCGCGCACCCCGTGGCTCGCAGGCACGTGTGAAGGAGGGACCGGAAATGAGACAGAGGCAGACGCGTCCTATATCGCCCCCTAGTGGGAAGGAGTAAAACACAGCTACCCAATGAGAAAGTGTGGTGCGCACAGGCCAGCTCCAGGATTGCCAAGTGCTGAGAAGAGAGGAGTGCGGGGATAAACGTCTGTTTTCCACCATGCTCTTTCTGTTTCTTTTCCTGATAAGAACACTTGAGCATGTTGCATGCAGTATGGGTACATGAAGGCAGTATCTGTATTTACACTTCAGTGCACTCTGATGGCAAGTGAACTTCCAATCTACACATCCTGAGTGTGTGGTGCAGGATGCTGGCTACTTCTTGCTATATCCACAATCCTATCTGTATTTGGAACTCGATGTTAATTTATCCTTAGATACAGAGCCCCCTAATTTCTCCAGCTCAGCTTTCTCTACAGATCTCCAAAGTAAGCTGTTGAAAGGAAAAGCAGAGAAAAGTGGAGCTCATATTCTGTAAGACTCCGTGTCAGGGAAAAAAGGCAGAAGTGCTATAAGAGAAGGACACCCCGTATTTCCTCTAGCCATACAGATGTGCACACAGGGAGCACGTCTGCACACACATGCATACACCAGGCACACACGTAATACATACTACAGATACATACATAAGCCAAAAATAATCATTTTTTGCCCTTGCCAAGTGGCACAAGACTGTATTCTTGGCTACTTGAGTGGCAGAGGAAGGAGGATGGCGACTTCAAGACCTGTTTTAGCGTCAGAGTGAATGGAAGGATGTGATGGGTAACAAGGAGAGATGGAACTTAAAATAAAAAGCAAAAGATGGGCTAGAAACATGGCTTATCAGTGAAGGTACTTGCCTGCAAAGCCAGAGGACTCAAGATTTGATTTCCCAGGAACCACTTAAGCCAGATGCACAAGGCAGTGCATGTGCCTGGAGTTTGTTTGCAGAGGTTGAAGGCCCTGTATATAACTGGGGCCCCCTCTCTCAGAAATATAAAAACACACAGGCGGGAGAGATGGCTTAGCAATTAAGGCACTTGCCTGTGAAGCGTAAGGACCCATGTTCAACTCTCCAGATCCCACGTATGCCAGAATCACAAGGTCACAAGGTGGCACATGTGCACAAGTTGGCAGACACATCTGGATTTCTATTGCAGTGGCTGGAGGCCCTAGCACATCAATTCTCTCTCCCCCTCTCTCTCACCTCCCTATCCCCCTTCCCTCCCCCCCCCATAAAGGCGTGTGCCACCACGCCAGTAAAAAATAAAAATTCCAAAGAGGTGAATGGATACAGTTTTTACCTACATATAATCCATAGTACCCAAGGTAGCAAGGGGAGGATGAAGCAAAACAAGATGGAAGAAAGGCAAATTTGGACATATTTTTTGAAGGGTCTGGCTGTTGTAGACTTAACAGGCCAGGAATTCACTATGGAGACAAGATTGACCTTAAATTCAGAGATCCACCTGCTGCTTCCTCCTTAGTGCTGGGAATATAGACATGAGCTACCACACCTGGCTAAAAAGGGTTTTAAAACACAATGTGATGGCACAGACCTGTAATCTCACCACTCAGTAACCCAAGGCAGGAGGATAACAAATTCATGGCCAGCCAGGCTACACACACCTCACGCCAGCTAAGGGATATATTAATTCCCTGTACAAACAGAAGAAAAGAAGAGGAATGAAAAGGAGCCGACTGAAATTTAATCACTGCTGGCCAATACCTGTAATCCCAGCACTCAAGAGGCTACACACCATCCAGCCTACTGAGTTAGAGGCCAGCCTAGCCCACACAGAAAAATGTCTCAGAAAAAATGAAAAAGTACATGAAGACCATCTGGCTATGAATTTGTTATCATATTGAAAATCATCATTAGTATAATCGATATGACTGTAATTACACAAATTATTCACATATTCAAACTATTTCTCCCAATTAATCAATAGTTCCACAAAATTCTTATAAAGATCCAAGTGTTTTTTTTTTTTTTATTAAGCCGAATCCAAACTTTCCAAAAGAACTTCTCACCCTCAGCAGTACTTGTACATCAGGCTGCAAAATATTTTATTCTGAGTGATTTTTCTGCACAGTGTAAAAATCTAGCCACAACCCGACCTCTTCTTATTGTGCACCAACCGAAAACACTCCACCATCAATCTGTAACAACTAGAATGACTACAGATGTTGCCAAATTGCCCCAACATATGGGGATGCTGATAAAATTAACAGGCACCAAGGTGACAATAACAGATGTATATCCTTAAAGGAAAAGGGCACGAATAGCTAAGATACTGCTGAATTGGCAGGAAGATATGGTCTCTCATACTTCAGAACGACTTAGCAAAGCTGCAAAAATTAAGACACTGGAATAGAACTGTGTGGTGGTTTGATTCAGGTGTCCCCCATAAACTTAGGTGTTCTGACTGTTAGGTTCCCACCTGATGGAAATTTGGGAATTAACTCCTCCTGGAGACAATGTATTGTTGGGGGCAGGCTTTCAGGTGTTTTAGCTAGCTTCCCCTTGTCAGTGTTGGCACACTCTCCTGTTCCTGTTGTCCACCTGACGTTAGCCAGGGAGAGATGTCCACACTGTGCTCATGCCATCATTTTCCCCTGCCATCATGGAGCTTCCCATCGAGTCTGTAGGCCAAAATGAACAGCTTTTTTCCCTCAAGGTGCTCTTGGCCGGGTGATTTCTACCAGCAATGTGAACCAGACTGTAAGAGTAATGTTGTTACCCTTGAGTGGGATGGCTGCTAGATACCTGACTGTGTGGCTTTGGCCTTTTGGCACCAATTTTCAAGAGGAATGTGAAAGGATTTGAAACATTGACCTAAGAGATACCTTGCAGTGCCACACGTGCAGCTTGATGGACTATTCCGGTAAGAGTTGAAAGACTTGACTACAGTAAAACTATGGACTGTGAAGTTTGACTTATGAGGGTTAGAAAGAGCTTTGCCAGGCCTGGGCTACAAACAGTTTGTGTAAGAGGCTTGCTGTCAAAACTGGGTCCTGAGAAGTTTTGCAGGATTGCTTTGCACAGAAACAGGCTAGTGTGAGCAGAGGGATATGGAACAGAATAAATGAAATCTTTGGGTGAACTGCTGCCCATTCAGCTGCAATTGAGAGATTATAACCTTTGAGATTCAGCCAACTGATCTGCACTGGGGCAACAGGAAGAATGCAGACTCTTTTGAAGGGGCCTGAGTGCTCAAGGAGTGTCCTGTTCTTCAAAGTCTGCTTTATTCCCCCCCCCCCCCGATTAACAAATTTGCACCCTACCTGGTATTGTGGGGTTTAAGAAATGCAGGAAAGAGAGGGTCATTGAGTTTGCAATGCAGTCTTATGTTTTGGAAATGGCCATGGGCAATGTGGAAGCAGGTTTGCTGAAGGCCTGTATGGAGACCCAATAGAGCCATGAGGATGAACCACAGATTGCAGTGGAGACCCAGTGGAAATGAAAGGCCCATGAGATGGCTACCAAGGACAGCTGTCGACCCTGGATGAAGTTTCCCAGGATTGGGAGTAGCCTAGATGCAGAGGCGGAATTGGAACTCCAGAGACTTGTTGCTGGTTAAGATTATTGTGTGTTCTAGGGTCAGGTATGTATAGAGAGGAACATTCCATATACTATCTAAAGTGTGAAAACATCACAAATGTCCTACGAGTGATGAGTGGATTAAATGTACTGCAGGATGTGCATTCAGGAGCAAAATGTATATGCACTGAAAAGGAATACTACAGCAATATAAAATAGTGGTGATAGTTCGGTGCAGGGGCAATTTTAAACACCAGTATGTATACAAAGATTCCACACAATGTGATTACCATTTTAAAAGTAAAATATGACTAAAATTAAAAATTGGTTTCTGACCAGGCCTGGTGATCCAGGACAGAAAAAGGTAAAGGCATGCCTTAGTATCAGCAGGACCTTGTGGCCAGTCTTAGAAAGTTAATAACACCCTCTCTCCACATAGCAATCAAAAAGAGGCCTGGGAAGCCAGGTGTCATGGCATAAACCTTAGTCCCAAACTCAGGAGGCCGAGGTAGGAGGATTGCTGTGTTTGAGGCCAGCCTGGAACTATAGAGTGAGGGCCAGGTCAGCCTGGGCTAGGGTGAGACCATACCTGGAAAAAAAAAGAGGCCTAGGAGGGGCAAGTCATATTCTTCTGTGGCATAGCCACTGGTCAGTGATGAGGAGGAGGTTCAGTGAAACTGAGGGGAGATAAGGGAAAGTAATGTGGAGTACACATGATAAAAATGTGCTACATATGCATGAAAACTAATTGAAAAACATTTAAAGACTTTGCTAATACAGAGGTTCACAGATGGCAGCTATTTCATGATAACACATCCTATGCCCTTTTCACTCTCCTTCTCTCACAAGGGGACAGTGAAGAGAAGCTTCTCATAGCACATGCGGAAGATCTGCATGATTCAGTGAACCAATCTTGTCCAAATGACAGAAGCATGAAGTTCCACAATCTTATGAGGTAAAGAATTTTTGTTATGATTTCCAGCAAAAAGAAGAGAAAGCTTTCTTATTTATCTATTTGCAAGGAGAGAGAGTGTGAGAAAAAGAATGGATATGTCAGGGCCTCTAGCCACTGCAAATGAATTCTGGATGCATGTGCCACTCTGTACATCTGGTTTTACACGGGAACTGGGAACTTGATCTTTGCAGGCGAATGCCTTAGCTGCTGAGTCATCTCTCTAGCCCCTCCAGCAAAATTTTTATTAAAACAGTGAACCTAACAAAAAATGAGGTGGGGCGGAGAGATGGCTTAATTGTTAAGGCGTTTGACCGCAAAGCTTAAAGACCCATATTCACCTCCCCAGATCCCACGTTACCCAGACACACAAAGGTGAGGCAAGTGCAAGGTTGCACATGCCCACTAGGTGGCACAAACATCTGAAGTTCGATTGCAGTGGGTTAGGGTTAGTTCCAGGCAGCCCAGGATACACAGCTACAGGACGTCTTCAAATCTGGTGGTCAGTGTGTCACTTCATTAATCAGCAGTTGTTGTTCTGCTGATCTTGCTGGGTAGGTAGCCTTACCCATCAGCTCTCAATGGTCCAAGCATGCTGGCCAGGCAACTTTACCCTTCCACCTCAAGCCCAGCCTTCATGATGGAGGGAGCTCTGTCAGAGAACAAGACCTGGAACTGGAAAGATGGCTTAGTGGTTAAGGTGCTTGCCTGCAAAGCCAAAGGACCAAGGTTTGATTCCCCAGTACTCATGTAAGCCAGATGCACAAGTGATTGCATGCATCTGGAGTTCGTTTCCAGTGGCTAGGCCCCCTGGTGCACTCATTCTCCCTCTGTCGTCTGGCCCTTTTTTCTCTCTCTCTCCTTGCAAATAAATAAAATAAAATAATTTTTTTAAAAAAGAACAAGACCTGATAGGGAAGGACTTTTCTTTCCCAAAATAGCAGGACTGGTCTTTGATCGAGGGTCCAGAAGTAGCTGCCCTCCTCTACTACAACCTCCTCAACTCCCACCAAACCAGACATCCAGAAGCTCCTAAGTGCCCATCACTGAAGTAAACTTCAAAGGCTCCCAGAATGGCTCAGGGAATTTTATGGAAGAGGAAGCGAACAGATTGTTAGAGCCACAAGTTGGAACATTTTGCATAGAGACATTGTCCCTCCCCCATAATAATGCCCCCATAATGCATGACCCACAATCTCCATGGAGTTGACCTGCATCCCCAATGAAGAAGGCCTCTTCAGAAAAGGGGCAGGGAGGAGGGAAAGGATGGTACCAACATGTAATGTTTACATATAAAATATGTCCATATCTAATAAAATATAAATAATATTTTAAAAAGAAAGAAAAAAGCACTCAGAGGGCAAACAAAAACAGTCAGGGGGGACTATTCTAAGTTCAAAGATAGTGTAGCCTACATAGTGAATTCAAGGACTGTATCTCAAATACACATATGAATAAATAAATAATTTCTTTACTTACACATTAGTGTTTATTGCAACACTAGTCACAATGGCTATACTATTGTTTATAAAGCCTGTAAGCCCAAGTTTGATTCCCCAGTACACACACAAAGTGAGACACACAAAAAGGTGAGTGAGTCTGGAGTTCATTTGCAGCATTAAGAGGCCCTGTTGTGCGCGTACATGCATACATACACACACATATGCATGCACAGATGCACACATGCTCACTCTCTCTCTCTCTCTCCCCTCTCAAATAAACAAAAAGATGTTTAAAAAATAAATGAGTAGGAGCTGGAGAGATTGCTCAATGATTAAGGTGCTTGCCTGCAAAGCCTAATGTCCAGGGTTCAATTTCCCAGTACCCATGTGTGGTAGTTTTAGTCAAGGTGTCCCCATAAATTTTATGTGTTCTGAATGCTAGGCTCCCCAGCTGGCAGCAATTAGGGAATTGTATCCTCCTGGAAATGTATTTTGGGGGGCAGGCTTATTGGTGTTATAGCTAGCTTTCCCTAGGCAACGTATGGCATACTCTCCTGTAGCTTTTTTCCATCTGATGTTGGTCAGGAGGTGATGTCCACCCTCTACTAATGCCATCATTGTCCCCTGCCATAATACCATAATGTCATTTCCAGAATACTGATGGATATGGAAGGTATCAAGCAAAGGTAAGTTAGCCAAGCACACCAAGACAAATATCATGATTTCACACATATGGAAAATCTTGTTTTGAATGAATATATGGATTAAGACATAGAAAGAGACATACAGAGAGACATAGAGTGAGACAGCACTAGAAGGGACAGACAACTGATATGAAAAAGACGACTTGTGGGAGATCAGCAAGAGTGAAGACAAGGGGAGAGCAATGGGGTTTGAACATGGTCTAAGTACAATAATAAACATGTATGAAAACACCATTATGACACATGTTTTTATGTACAGTGACTGCAAAAATTAAAAAAAATCTACATAATTGGGAGACGGTATAAGTGGATCTGTTAATCATTAACATAGGTATGTTTTAAAAATTAAGAGTGCTAAGAAAGAAAGTTCCAATTAAGACAGCAGAACAGGGGCCATACCAAAGAAACCTGGGGGAAAAGGAGGCACGGTAACACAAGATAATTTTTTCCAAGAAAAAGGGAAGGTGTGTAAGGAATTATTAAACTAGGAGACACCTGGGCAGAGGTTTATGAGCTTCCAAAAACCACACAATCAGTGAGGATTTGGCTCCAAATGGGGGCCGCTGGGAACTGCCTGTTCTTCTAGAAACATTCCTAGCCAGCCCTTCAGTAGCCCTGCATGAGAAGAACTGCTGGAAAGGGATTCCCCTACCCATACCAGCTTTGCAAACTCAAAACAAACAAAAAAACAAACAAAAAAACTTAAAAAGAAAAAACTGTAGGAGTATGAAAGCAGAAGACAACAGCAACCAGGATCTAGCCACCCGCAGGGACTTCAGAGCAGATCTCAACCCAGCATCTCAGGCACCACTGCAGACCACAGGCAGGGGCTGATGCTGATCCCACTATAAAGGACCAGGAAGGGACTAGTGCTGGACACTCACACTAAGTTTCTTCCTGCACACACTTGTGCAGCCCCACAGTTGGCTGCAAAGCCTGGCAGCTCAAGTGGACTCTCTACTACCCTCTCTACCCTCCCTTGTAAAGTCAAACACAGAAAGTGGCACATGCTTCTGGAGTTAGTTTGCAGTGGCAAGAGGCCCTGGTATGCCTACTCTTTCTCGTTCCCCTCTTCCTTCTTCCCTCCTTTTACTCTTCTCCTCCTCCCTTCCTCGTCTGCCTCATGCCCCCCTCTCTCCTTGCAAATAAATACATAAAAATATTTTTAAAAATGGGTTGTGCCCAGGCTGAGTGTTGCAGGCCTATAATCCCAGCTACTGGGAAGGTTGAGGCTGAGGGCAGCAGCAAATTGTGACCTGCCTAACCTACAGAATGACTGAAACCCCAAGGATAACAATGAAAAACTGACTCTAAATAAAGCAGTATAAGGAAACCTAGAAGAGGAACAAACACCTAGGTAGAATCTTCACTATGTGAGGGAGGAAAGGAGGGAGGAAAAGGACAGGGATAGGAGGAAAGGAGGGAAGCATGGTGGATGAGAGGAAGTGGGAGGGAGTGTGATCAGGGAATCAGGAGGACAATCAAATCAAAAATAAAAGGCATTGTTTTTTATTTGAGGCAAGCCCAATAGAGTGGCTTATTTTTATGAGAGAGAGAATTAGAATACCAGAGCCTGCAGCCACTGCAATGGCACTCTAGACGCATGCGTGAACTTCTGCATGTGCACGACCTTGTGTGCTTGCGTTATCTTGTGCCTCTGGCTTTCCTGAGACCTGTAGAGTTGAACACTGGTCCTTGGAAGTGCCTTAATCGCCAAGCCATCTCTGCAGCTGGTAAAAATCATTCTTAAATCTTGATCTCATAGTCAACAGACTGAGGCAGTGAACATGACCAGCTCCACAACAAGGGTTTACACGGATGTCATTCATACCTATGATAGAGAATGAGGCCCTTGCCAAGGAGAAAAAAAAAAAAAATCAAGGAAAGAGAAGAGAAAAAATTATTCCCTGACAGGCCACTTCTCTATTCCCTGTACTTGGGAGACTGAGGAAGGGGGACCTTGAGTTCAATATCACCCTGGACCACAAAGTACGTTCCAGACCAGCTTGGGCTAAAAGGGAAGGAAGCCCCGTCAGCAACACAATCAAAACTGAACTACAGGGCTGGAGGGATGGCTTAGCGGTTAAGGCGTTTGCCTGCGAAGCCAAAGAACTCAGGTTCAATTCCCCAGGGCCCATGTTAGCCAGATGCACAAGGGGGCGCATGTGTCTGGAGTTCATTTGCAGTGGCTGGAGGCCCTGGTTCACCCATGCTCTTCCTCTTTCTGCCACTTTCTCTGACAAAATAAATAAATATATCTTGAAAAATACTGAAGGATACCACACACACAAACAAGACTAGGCAAAGTGTGGGCAGCTCCTTAAATAATATTGTAATAAAACACTACTTGGGAAAGCTGTCGCCCACTCAAGGGCTGGCAGGAACGTGAAGGTCATAGAAAGTTCCAGAAAACTACCTAGAAAGTCCCCAGAAAACTGTACATACTGGAAAACAACCAAAACCACAGAAGTTATACTCAAACCTATAAGGAGAAAACCAGGCAATGTTAGAAACATCCCACTTACTGCCATAGTGAGGTGTGGAGTGCACACAACCCTACTGTGTGATCAGCATCCAAGGAGAAAGTCCAGAAGGCCAAGAAAACTCCAGAACGCCACAACGGCCAAGTGCGCACCCCGTGGCTCGCAGGCACGTGTGAAGGAGGGACCGGAAATGAGACAGAGGCAGACGCGTCCTATATCGCCCCCTAGTGGGAAGGAGTAAAACACAGCTACCCAATGAGAAAGTGTGGTGCGCACAGGCCAGCTCCAGGATTGCCAAGTGCTGAGAAGAGAGGAGTGCGGGGATAAATGTCCAATTCTTCAAGACCTTTGTGCTACAGTCAACATCACAGGAATTTTTCGCTAACAGCCAAAACCACCGCTGGACCAGAGAATAGGTGGAAGGGAAAGAGAGGATGACGGGAGACAGGCTGAACATGATCAAACTATTCTGTGTGCAGCTATGAAAATGCCACAGTGAGGCCCATTATTTCCAATAAACAAAACAAGCAAGTTAAAAAAAACACACCTATAAGCATTTAGAAATATTGATAAAGTAACAAGGAACAGAATAGACCCTCAGAATGGGAATCATGGACTCCAAATCCATTCAGAATATAAGAATCAAACCACTGATATTTCTTTCTTTTTCTTTTTCTTTAAAATGGGATCCCATTATGGAGGCCACACATGGCTCAAACCTGCCCTCCTCCTGTCTCAGCTGCAAATCCTGGGATTACCTACGTGTGCTATTGTGCTGGCATACCTAGTGAATCTAATAAGTAAAGAGATATAAAGAATTGCTGTTGCCAGAGAAGGTAGCTCCTGCGTGTAATCTCAACAATCGGCAGAATGAGGCAGGAGAATCATTCCTTTTCCTCCAGGCATGCTATCTACACACAGTTCAGGCCAGCCTGGTGAAAGGATAGCACCTTGGGCACCAAGGAAAAATGGAAAGCGAAAAGAGAAAGAAGCAACTGAATTGTAATCCCTGGGAATGGAAAGCCACATTTAAATTCCAGCACTCAAAAAGACATGGAGAAACAAGATGCCAGCTCCAGGCCAGCCTGGCCTACTTATGAGCCCGGGGCCAGCTGAGGGTGCACAGAAGGAAATTGTCTCAGTAAAGTGCAAAGTGAGAGGCTGGGATATGGTTCTTGGATAAAGAGCTTGCCACTCAAGCTGCAATGCCAGAGTTGGATGTCCAGGCTGCCTGGAAAAAAGCCAGAGGCCTTGGCGGGCTTCTGTAATCCCAGCACAAAGAAGTTGATGGCAACCTGGGGGACAGGGATAGGAGAGTTTCCACAGGCTCTCAGTGTGCCCCGCAGAAGAAGGGCAGAGTGAGAATACAGAGTGAGAAGCCCTGCCTCCAGGAGGAAGCCAGGCAGGACCGATGATAGCTGTAGACTGGCTTCCTCAGAGGGACCATGGCTCACATGAAGGACTCAGGAACCAGAGGGAGAGGGATGCCATGACACGCTTCAGAGTCACCAGTAGGCCTAAGTTTCTGTTTCCCGGCAAGGTTTAATTAAGAATTTAACAGTACCTGAAAAAAGACCATAAACTGCTTATGCAAGACATTTCCGTGGTCATAAGATAAGTTGCTTAAGTTCCTCAAAGACACATAGCCAATCACAAGGTTACCTAATCTGCTTGAAATTCCCCTAGCCCCCTGCCCACCAGCTCTGCCCCCCCCCACAGCATCCTAAGCCTATCAGAAAAATACAAGTGCAGTTACTACTTAAATCTACCAATCATGTAACCATTCCCCTACTTCTTTGTTCAAATCCCTATAAAAATCCTGCCCCCCTGCTGCTCAGGGCTCTTGTACGGATCCACTGGGTTGGTGAAGTCAAGAGTCTGAGCTTAAGCCCGAAATAAAGCTCTTTGCCTTTGCATGCGTGTTTGGTTCTCCATGGTGGTCACTAGGGGTGCCAAGAACTGGGCATAGCATTTGGGGGCTCATCCGGGTTGCACCCCCAGAGATCCTGAGGACCCCCCAACACATGGAGCTCAGGTCGCCAGCTAATAAGTGTGTTTTTGTGTTTTGTCTTCTCTGAAAATCCGTTCTCCATCCTTCCGTTCATCAGAAAATTGTGGTTGGGTGGACGCGCCCCCAGGAGGCCACTCTGTTTGGAGGGCGGGTCCTGGGTGCCCCAGGCCCACCCGAAGGGGATTTTATTCCCCTATCTGTAGAGACAACGCGGGTCGCTACCGCAGAACAGCCTCCTCTCCCAGTGGCCCTAAGTGGGGCATCCCTTTTTTCCCAGTGGCCTCCCAGCAGTACAGGACAACCCCCTTCCCCATTGGCCCCCAGGTGGGCCCCCTCCTTCTTCAGCAGCCTCCCAGTGGGCCGCCTTCTTCAGAGGCCTCCTAGCAGTCCTGGAGGGACCCCCTTTCACCTTCAGGTAGCCAGAATCCTTGGCCTCCAGGCAGTCTTCTTAGCCATTACCTCCACGTGTACTAGACCGGACCCCTGGTGAGTGCCGGGAGTAGAGCAGGGTTGATCTAAGGTGTATGCAAGCCCCGCCCAGCTGCCAAAGCCCACCAGAGAGCGGCAAGAAAGAAAAAAAAAGTTCACGTTTAACTACAGCCTATAAAGAACTGAAGTTTTACGTAAAAAAATGTCATACTTTGTTACATGATATCATAAATATAATTACTGAATTTATGTTCTAGGTCAACTTCAACTTACATAGAGGATTATTAGAAACAACAGAATTCTCTCTAAAGTGGTACCTTATAATTTGTCAGGTATTAAAAAAAAAAAAAAGATTGTAATGTCCTTAACATACTTAAAAGGAGGCGGCAACTGACCTCACTTCTAGGCCAGCCTGCCTCAAGACAGCAACAAAATTTGCCTTAGTTACTTCTAATAAAATCATTTCCAAGTGTCTTATTGGTATTAATGACATAAAATTGTCTTTACTCACTTGTTAATAATAGGATTAATTTGGTGTAATTTTTCATAATAGCCTTATAAGAAAGATGGTTAATAATGGGGTGAGATAAATTGATTGAAGGAACTGGGAAGAAATTTTTCAATGTTGGGACATAGAATGCTCATTAAAAATGCTTTTTGAGTGGTACTTAGATGAGAATGTTAAAGTATGTGGATAAATATGAGCGTATGTAGGAAAGAATTTTCAGGCTAAACCTAAACACCATGCCTATAGTTAGAGATTTTTCAACTGTTTGCAAACTCTTAAGGAACAAAATACTAATTTTCAGACTAAAATGTGTTGGGATAGCATGCTTAAGCTTTATCAAATTTAAGTCATGGGTAAAACATAAAATTGTTTTATGTTAATAAAAATTTCTGTGGTACTTAAAATCAATAGCTATCAAGTTTAAGCCAAAATCATTGGTTATCAAACAATGTTTTTTTCTTTCAAAACGATTTATCAAGGGTTATATTAGAATTTAGCTAGAGGTTTTTGTTTAAAAAAAAAGACCAGATTCTGCTCTATTGTATGTAAGTCCAATGATTATAACAAAATTAACTCTTAAAACATATTCCCTACTTTAGAGTACTTTAGGGTACAGCCTCATGCTCAAACAATGGTCCTCATCTGAGAGAAAAAAAATTCAAGCTCTATGGTTCTGTTTTCAATGTTCTCTGGGTAATTTGTACCCACACAGGTATCTGAACTAATCAAAGATGGTTTCAAACACAGGTGCTAAGACTTTATACTGTCCTTTTCTGACAATATCTAGGTTAAATTAGTTAGTTTGTAAATCAATTGGTACTGTTTTCAAGACTGGTAACAGGTTCTGCCTATATTTATAAATGTTAGAAATTTAAAATGTGAGATGTGACTACTTTTTATATAAGGCTTATGCTGCCACAGTACAACAAAAATTTAAAGATAGGACAAAAAAGCCAGAGGCCTTGGTGGGCTTCTGTAATCCCAGCACAGAGAAACTGATGGCAACCTGGAGGGCAGGGATAGGAGACTTTCCATAAGCTCACAGTGAGCCCAGCAAAAGGACAGCAGAGTGAGGATGCAGAGTGAGAAGACCTGCCTCCAGGAGGTAGACAGAAAAGGACCGATGATAACTGTAGTCTGGCTTCCTCACACGGACCATGGCTCACACTCGTGTGAAAATCCACAATCACACTATAGAACACACATGAAAATACACAAATAAATATATTTTTCAGATTATAAAACCACCAGGATTGGTGGCACATGCCTTTAATCCCACCACTCAGGAGGCAGAGGTAGAAGGATCACCATGAGTTTGAGGCCACCCTGAAACTACACAGTGAATTCCAGGTCAGCCTGGGCTGGAGTGGGGACCCTACGTCAAAGAAAAACAACAACAACAACAAAAAAAAAAAACCAAAATGCTGGCGACATTTCTTTATGGTCTTAAAATGGAGAGGATACTCATTGATGATATGTGATTATTTAAAAATTACAACCATGTTTTTAAAGGATGTGAGAGTAATCTGGCTATAAATTTGTCATTGGTTTCACACTTATTAATTTACAAGTCATGTGTGTTTATAAAATACACAAATGGGACAGGAAAGATTGCTCAGTGGTTAAAGGCACTTGCTTGCAAAGCCTGATAGCCCAGGTTCAATCACCCAGTACCATGTAAAGCCAGATGCATGAAGTGGTACATACATCTGGAGTTTGTTTGCATTGGCATGAGGCCCTGGCATGCATCTTGCCCTCTCTTCCTCCCCATCTCTCCCTCTTTCTCTTCCTTACTTCTTGCAAATAAATAATTTTTTTTTTTTTTTAGTTTCTCAAGGTAGGGTCTCACTCTGGCCCAGGCTGACCTGGAATTAACTACTAGTCTTAGGGTATCTTCAAACTCATGGCAATCCTCCTACCTCTGTCTCCTGAGTGCTGGGATTAAAGGCGTGCACCACCACGTATGGCTAATAAAAATATTTTTAAAAAAATAAGTAAAAATAAATAAATAAATGACACCAATAGTCAATCTATTTTCCCAAGTTAATGTGTATATCTACAAAATGTGCATCAAAAATCCAGAACTCATATTTTAAAAGACTGCAATAAGATGCGTTCAAACACTCTATCAGCGATTCTCCCCCACCCCCAGCAGTAGAGTGGAGAAAAATAGGAGGAGAAAGAGCAATAGGATTGCATAAGAATGCAAATGAAAGGGGGAAAGGAAGAGGTGACAGACAAGGGAAGAAGGAGATAAAGAGAAGAAGGGAAGCTGAAAGGTGAAATAGAAGGGAAGAAAATGGGGAAAAAAGAAGAAATGCAAGAGGATACCAGACTGGATAGGAGAAAAGGGGAAAACAAATACAAAAGGAAAGGGGCTGGAGATGTGGCTTAGAGGTTAACGCTTTGACCTACAAAGCCAAAGGATCCCAGCTGGATTCATCAGGACCCGGGTAAGCCAGATGCACAAGGGACACATGCATCTGGAATTCATTTTCAGTAGCTGGAGGCCATGGAGTGTGTACTCTCTCTCTCTCCCTCTCTCTCTCTCAACAAATAAACAAATAAAATGTATTTAAAGAAAAAGGAAAGCGAGGAAGAGAAAGAGAGACACAGAAACAGAGAGAGAAAGAGGTGATGAAGGGTGGGAGAAAAGGAGGGTGAAGGAAGGAAGGGAGGGAGAACAGAAGGCAAGAAAAGAGGAATAAAGAAAAGCAGAAAACAAGAAATGATTCACTGCTTACCAACGCTTATAAGCCCAGCATCTGAGATGAGCAGGCAGGAGGATCCTGAGTTCAGACCCGAGACACATATGAAACACCAGGTCTGCCTGGTTACCTAAGAACACTATCTTTTCTTTAAATTTTGTTTTTATTTTTATTTATTTACTTGATAGTGACAGACAGAGAAAGAGGCAGAGAGAGAGAGAGAGAATGGGCGCACCAGGGCTTCCAGCCACTGCAAACGAACTCCAGATGCGTGCGCCCCCTTGTGCATCTGGCTAACGTGGGTCCAGGGGATCGAGCCTTGAACTGGGGTCCTTAGGCTTCACAGGCAAGCACTTAACCACTAAGCCAATTCTCCAGACCAACAACATCTTTAACAAGATATTCCACAAGACCTGCACAATATTGGGCACATCAATATTCTGTTATTTATGATGGAGGAGGGCCAAAAACAAGGAAGAAGGACTAGGTTGAAATAAGGATTCAGTGGAAGGGACTGGGGAAAGAGAACAAAAAAAGATAATGGGAGAGGTTTATAATCAAAATGCATTATGTACTTGTATGAAAATTGTTATTAAAATTTCATAACACTATACACACACACACACATGCAAGCCATGCATAGTGGTTAATGACTTTATTCACAGCCATCAGTAGGTTGAGGCAGGACGATTGCAGTATATTTGAGGTTAGCCTGGATTACATGATGAGTTCTAGGTCAAGCAGAGCAAGAGTAAGCCTCTCAAAAAAAAAATAGCTTATTGGGTTGCCTATTCACTATTTCAAAATTAGTGTGTGTGGTATTAAAAAGGGCCTAAATAGATGTTTTTGCAGCAATTTTCTACCCTTAACTTTTGTTCCTATAGTGTAGGACCTGCATAAGTAATAGCTTTAAAAAAAATGGGAGCGTAGTAGAGATGGCTTAGAGATTAAGGGTCTCACTGGCAAAGCCTAAGGACCCAGAATCGATTTCCTGGACGCAGGATCGATTCCCAGTACCCATGTAACCCAGGCACACACAGTGGTACATGTGTCTGGAGGTTGTATGCAGTAGCTAGAGACCATGGTGTGCCCATTCATAGAAATTCATATGTTCTCTCTCTCTCTCTCTTTCTCAAATAAATAATAAAATGGAAAACAAAAAAATCATGGCATGATAATACACACGTATACTGCCAGAACTACAGCAGCCAAGAATAGAGGGCACTGAGTTCCAGTCTAGCCAAGGATACATAAGCACAGGCGCTACCTCAAAAAATAAAATAATGTTTTCCTGTGAAGCCTAAGGACCACTGTTTGATTCCCTGGGATCCACTTAAGCCAGAAATCCATGAGGAGGCACATGCATTCGGCATTCATTTGCAAAGGCTAGAGGCCCTGGAATGCCAATTCTCTCTTTTGGTCTACCTGCCTTTTTCTCTCCATTTCTCAAATAAATAAATAAAATATTTTTTTAAAAATTTAAAAGAATATCTATTATTCGCTATAGGAAACTCCAAAAATGGTCTCAAAAACTGAACAAACATCACTAATGATCACTAAAAATAAAAACTTGGGCTTCAACGATGGCCCAGCGGTTAAAGGCACTTCTTTGCAAAGCCTGGCAGCTCAGGTTGGATTTTCTACTACCCTCTCTACCCTCCCTTGTAAAGTCAGACACAGAAAGTGGCACACACGTCTGCAGTTAGTTTTCAGTGACAAGAGGCCCTGATCTGCCTATTCTTTCTCTTTCCCCCCATCCTTCTACCCTCCTTTTTATGATTCTTCTCCTCCCTTCCTCCCCTCAGCCATCGCCCTCTCGCTCTCCTAGCAAACAAATACATAAAAATATTTTTTAAAATGGCTTGTGCCCAGGCTGGGTGTTACAGGACTGTGATTCCAGCTACTGGGGAGGTTGAGGAGGAGGGCAACAGCAAATTGTGGCCTACCTAACCTACAGAATGACTGAAACCCAAAGGGGTAACAATGAAAAAGTGACACTAAATAAAACAGTATAATGAAACTGGAAGAGGAACAAACACCTAGGTAGAATCTTCACTATGTGAGGGAGGGAAGGAGGGAGGAAAAGGAGGAGAGGGGGAAGGAGGAAAGGAGGGAAGAATGGTGGATGAGAGGGAGTGTGTGAGCACAGAATCAGGAGGAGAACCATGTTAAAATAAACAGCCTTCTTTTTTTGAGGCCAACCCAACAGAGTGGCATATTTTTATGAGAGAGAGAATTGGCATGCCAGGGCTTGCAGTCACTGCAGAAGAACTCCAGACACACGTGCCAAATTGTGCAAGTGCACAATATTGTGTGCTTGTGTCACCTTGTGTGTCTGGCTTTTGTGGGATCTGGGGAGTCGAACACCAGTTATTACAAGTGCATTAACCACAAAGCCACCTGTCCAGCTGGTAAAAATCATTCTTAAATCTTGATCTCATAGTCAACAGACAGACTGAGGAAGTAAACATCACTAGATCTACAACAAGTTGTTACATGGATGTCACTCATGCCTGTGATAGAGAATGAGACCCTTGCAAAGGAAAAAAAAAATCAAGGAGAGAAAAGAAAAATTATTCTCTGATAGGCCACTCCTCTATTCCCTCTACTTGAGAGACTGGGGGACCATGAGTACAATATCACCCTGGACCACAAAGTACGTTCCATACAAGCTTGGGCTAAAAGGGAAGGAAGCCCCGTCAGCAACACCATCAAAACTGAACGACAGGTATGGAGGGATGGCTTCATGGTTAAGGCATTTTCCTGCAAAGCCTATGAACCCAGGTTTGATTCCCCAGGGCCCTCAAGCCAGAGGCACAAGGGGGCGCATATGTCTAGAGTTCATTTGCAGTGGCCAGAGGCCCCGGTTCACCCATTCTCTCCCTCTCTCTGTCACTTTCCCTGTCAAATGAATAAGTAAATAATAAAACATTTTTTTAAAAAACACTGAACAACACATACACAAACAAGACTAGGCAAAGTGTGGGCACCTCCTTAAATAACATTGTCATACAACACTACTTGGGAAAGCTGTAGCCCATTCAGGGGCTGGCGGGAAAGTGAAGGACTTAGAAAGTTCCAGAAAGCAACCTAGAAAGTCCCCGGAAAACTGCACATACTGGGAAACAACCCAAACCACAAAGGTTAGACTCAAAGCAGACCACATCAGAAACATCCCACTTACTGCCATAGTGAGGTGTGGAGTGCACACAACCCTACTGTGTGATCAGCATCCAAGGAGAAAGTCCAGAAGGCCAAGAAAACTCCAGAACGCCACAACGGCCAAGTGCGCACCCCGTGGCTCGCAGGCACGTGTGAAGGAGGGACCGGAAATGAGTCAGAGGCAGACGCGTCCTATATCGCCCCCTAGTGGGAAGGAGTAAAACACAGCTACCCAATGAGAAAGTGTGGTGCGCACAGGCCAGCTCCAGGATTGCCAAGTGCTGAGAAGAGAGGAGTGCGGGGATAAATGTCCAATTCTTCAAGACCTTTGTGCTACAGTCAACATCACAGGAATTTTTCACGAACTTAGCAAAAAGGCACTGATGGGAAGTATGGAAGGAAATGTGAGAGGAGGAAGAACTGCAGTTTTCACCATACTCTTTCTGTTTCATTTCCTGATAAGTACACTTACGAAAGCTGCAGTATAGGTACATGAAGGCAGTATCTGTATTTACTCTTCAGTGCACTCTGATGGTAACTGAACTTCCAAACTACACATCCTGAGTGTCTGGTGCAGGATGCTGTATAAAAAGATTCCACACAACTTGATTCCGATTTTAAAAGTAAAATATGAATAAAATTAAAAATTTGTTTTTTGACCAGGCCTGCAATATTAGCTATGAAGGCAGCTAAGACAGGAGAGAAAAAGGTAAAGGCATGTCTTAGCATCAGCAGGACCTTGTGGCCAGCCTTGGAAGGTTAATGACACCCTCTCTCAAAATAGCAATTTAAAAGAGGCCTGGGAAGCCAGGTATGGTAGCATATACCTTTAGTCCCAACACTCAGGAGTCCAAGATAGGAGGATTGCTGTGTTCGAGTCCAGCCTGGACCTACAGAGTGAGTGCCCGGTGAGGCTGGGCTAGGGTGAGACCATACCTGGGGGAAAAAAAAAAAAAAAGAGGCCTAGGAGTGGCAGTCATGCTCTTCTGTGGCTTAGCCACTGGTCAGTGATGAGAAGGGGGAGGAGTTCAGTGAAACTGAGGGGAGATAAGGGAAGGTAATGTGGAGTACACATGATAAAAATGTGCTGCATATGGATGAAAATTAATTGAAAAAATTTAAAGACTTTGCTAATACAATGGTTCAAAGATGGCAGCTATTTCATGATAACACATCCTATGCCCTTTTTACTCTCCTGGTCTCACAACGAGACAGTGAAGAGAAGCTTGTCATAACACATGTGGAAGATCTGCATGATTCAAGGAACCAATCTTGCACAAATGACAAAAGTATGAAGTTCCACAATCCTATGAGGTAAAGAATTTTTGTTATGATTTCCAGCAAAAAAGATACTTTCTTATTTATTTATTTATTTGCAAGGAGAAAGAGAGAGTGAAGAGAATGGGTATGTCAGGGCCTCTAGCCACTGCAAACTAATTCCAGATGCATGTGCCACTCTGTACATCTGGCTTTACATGGGAACTGGGGATTTGACCTTTACAGGCAAATGCCTTACCTGCTGAGTCATCTCTCTAGCCCCTCCAGCATAATTTTTATTAAAACAGTAGCCTAACAAAACTGAGGAGGGGATGGAGATATGGCTTAATGGTTAAGGCACTTGCCTGCAAAGCCTAAGGACCCATATTCACCTCTCCAGATCCCACGTAAACCAGACACACAAAGTTAAGGCAAGTGAAAGGTTGCACATGCCCACTAGGTGGCACAAGTGTCTGGAGTTCGACTGAAGTGGCTGAGGCCCTGGCTTGTTTATATCTCCTCTTTCTCTCTCTCTACTGCTCTCTAAAAAATAAGGAGGTCTGGGATTTTTGTGTAGAAACTATCTTTAGAACCAGGAAAAACAAACCAAAGAAAACAAAAAAAAAAAAATTTAAGAGATTTTTTAAGCCTCATGTGGTTGGATTTGTTTAAAATCCTAGCAGTGCATAGGCTGGGTAGCGGAATCACGTGAAGAAGGGCAGACAAGCGACATTACTTCCAGACAGCCTGCAGTTAACAGTGAGATACTTTTAGGGGCGGGGGGGAAATGGCTTAGTGGTTAAAGCATTTGCCTGTGAAACCAAAGGACCCAGGTTCAAATCCCCAGTACCTACATAAGCCAGATGTACAAGGTAGCACATGCATCCAGAGTTCGTTTGCAGTGGAGGGATGCTCTGGCATACCCATTCTCTCCCTCTCTCGCACTGTCTTCCCTTTCTCTCTCTGTCTAAATAAATAAATAAATTTTTAAAATTTTTTTTGTTCATTTTGTATTTAGTTGAGAGCGACAGACAGAGAGAGAAAGAGACAGATAGAAAGAGAGATAGAGAGAGAATAACTATAGTGATAAAACACCTGTAATCTAGCACTAGAGGCTGAGGACGGAGCATGTCACGTTCCAGGTAGCCCAGGATTCAGAGCTACAGGACGTCTACAAATCTGCTGGTCAGTGTGCACTTCATTGTTCAGCAGTTATTCTGCTAATCTGTCTGGGCAGGCAGCCTTAACCAGCTCACCTCAATGGTCCAAGCCTGCTGACTAGGAAGCTTTACCCATCCATCTAGGGCCACTCTTCATGATGGTGGGAGCTCTGTAAAGAGAGCAAGACCTGGGGCTGGAGAGATGGCTTAGTGGTTAAGGTGCTTGCCTGCAAAGCCAAAGGACCCAGGTTTAATTCCCCAGTACTCATGTAAGCCAGATGCACAAGGGAGCCCATGCATCTGGAGTTTGTTGCAGTGGCTAGACACGCTGGGGCACCCATTCTCCCTCTGTCTGTTCTCTCTCTCTCTTTCTCTCTCTCTCTCCCTACAAATAAATAAAATAAATTAAAAAAAGAACAAGACCTGATAGGAGAGGAGCATTCTTTCCCAAAATAGCAGGACTGGTCTTTGATCGAGGGTCCAGAAGTAGCTGACCTCCTCTAATACAAACTCCTCAACTCCTACCAAATCAGACATCCAGAGGCTCCAAAGAGCCCATCACTGAAGCGTGGCTCAGGGAATTTTGCGGACAAGGGGGTAGAAAGGCTCTTAGAGCCACAAGTTGGGACATTTTGCACAGATATTAACTCTCCCCCATAAATGATTACCGCCCCCATAATGCATGACCCACAAACCCCATGGAGTTGACCTGCATCCCCAATAAGGAAGGCCTCTTCAGAAAAGAGGCAGGGAGGAGGGAAAGGATGGTGCCAACATGTGATGTTTACATACAAAATATGTCCATATTTAATAAAAATAAAATATAAAAAATGAAACAAAAAAGCACTCAGGAAGACCACTGTAAGTTCAAAGATAGTGTAGACTACATAGTGAATTCAAGGACCACATCTCAAATACATATATGACTAAATAAATAATTTCTTTACTTACACATTAGTGCTTGTTGCAACACTAGTCACAAATTGTTCTGACCTTTGGGCTACAATAGATGTGAAAATTTTCTGCAATGTCGCCCAAAATAAAGGCGGGAAGCATGGAAGAAAGCTTGAGAGGTAGGAGAAGTGCACCTTTACTTATGACCTTCCTGTGTTTGTTTTCCTCCTAAGAATGTATAACATCAGGGCTGGAGACATGGCTCAGCAGTTAAGGCATTTATTTGCCTGAAAAGCCTAACCTCCGGGATTTAATTCCTCAGTACACATGTAAAGCCAGATGCACAAAGTGGTACATGTATCTGGAGTTTGTTTGCAGTGGCTAGAGGCCTGGCATACTCATACTCTCTGTCTCTCTAACTCTGTCTGTATCTCTCTGTTTGCAAATAAATAAAATTATTTTTAAAAAGGAATATCTGGGCTGGAGAAAAGGCTTGGCAGTTAAAGCACTTGCCTGTGAAGCCTAAGGGCCTAGGTTCCATTCCCCAGTACCCACATAAGCTAAGTGCACAATGTGGCGCATGCATCTGGAGATTCTTTTCCATCGGCTAGAGACCCTGGTATGCCAATCCTATCTATCTGTATATATATACCTCTTTCTGTCTCTCTCTCTGTCAAATAAATAAATAAGTATTTTTTAAAAGAATATGTAACATGAGACCTACTTTCTCAACACATTTTGAAGTGCACACTAGTATATCTCCCTGTAGGCACTATAGGCTCCATGGGGCTCTGACGTTACATATTGTCCAACCTTACACCTTCCTGGTGACTGGTTCAGGATGGTGGTTCTTTATGCTGCATCCACACTCTCATTTCTATTTGGGGCTATATGGTCATTTATTCTTAGACACATAGCCTTTCATTTGTCCAGCTGAATTGCAGTCGGCCTCCCCAAGTCAAGTTGTCCCAAGGAAAATACAGAGACAGTTCCAAGTCTCACCTCCTCACTAGCCAGGCAGAAATGGACCCCGGCACCGAATGAAAACTGGAAGGCAGGAGCACATATGGAAACAGGTGTAGGTGACGCGTTTATAGTTAAGCAAAGAAAGAATGGGATTTCTAAGATATAACAGGGTGTATTCGTCAATCACGGTTTGAGTAACACACACACACACACACACACTAGATAAATAAAATCTTTTTAAAACTGGGGCTGCAGAGATGAGGTGGCTTATCAATTAAGGCACTTGTCTGCAAAGCCTAAGGACCCAGGTTCAATTCCCCAGCACCCACAAAAGCCACATGCACAAGGTGGTGCATGCATCTGGAGTTTGTCATGTTTACAGGCACTGGTGCACCCACTTTTCTCTATATATATGTATATATATCTTAGTGGAATGAGGGTGAAGAAGAGGGGAATGGAACAAAAATATTCACACAAAATAATACCAAATTTCAAAGTAAAACCTACAAAAACTCTAAGTGGGCCTTAGGACAGGTGTGGTGCTACAGGCATAGCTATAATTCTAGCTATGTGGAAGAAAGAGGCAGGAGCATCACAAGTTCAAGACCTGCTCAAGCTACAGAGTAATTTGAAAGGCAGCCTAGGTAACTTAGTGAGACTCTGTCATAATAATAACAAAGTCAAAACAGGGCTATGGAGCTGGGCATAGGGGTGCAAGCCTTTAATCCTAGTCCTTGGGAGGCAGAGGTAGGAGGATTTCCATGTGTTCAAGGCCACCCAGAGACTACATACTGAATTCCAGGTCAGCCTGAGCTAGACTGAGACTCTACCTCAACGAAAACAGAAAAAAAAAAAAACAGGGCTGTGGATACAGCTTTGGTTACTGGGACAGGCAGGAAGAAGATAATAAAGGGGAAAAATAGAAACATAAAGGGTTTTAAATTCCCTGTGGTAGGAAATTCCTGGAGTTCTTGCACTAAGGCAGGAAGAATAAAAGTTAGAGCCAGATGATCTACACAAACATCTACTCAGCCTTAGGATAGAATGAGATCCTCTAGGAGGAAAAAAAAAAATAAGTAAGTCAGGGAAGGAAAAGTGAAAAGAAAAAGGGAATAAAGGCATAGGAAAGAAGGAATTAAAAAGGAAAGGGGGGGCAGGTGTGATGGCACATGCCTTTAATCCCAGCATTTGGGAGGCAGAGGTAGGAGAATCACTGTGAGTTTGAGTCCAGCCTGGAACTACCATGTGTTCCAGGTCAGCCTGGGCTAGAGTGTGACCCTACCTGGCAAATAACACCCCCCAAAAAAAAGGAAAGACAAAGGAAAAAGGAATTAAAAGGAAAAGAAAAGAAGGAAGGAAGGAAAGGAAAGGGAAAGAGAAGGGGGAGAGGGAAAGGGGGAGGGGAATTAGGGAAGAGAAGGGGATGGGAAAAGAAAAGGAATGCTAAGGAAAGAGGGAGAGAAAGAAAAGTCAAAGAGGGGAAAAGCAGTTGATAGGAGGGTAGGAAATGGAAGGGAGTGGAGGGAAAGGAAGAGTGGGGAGGGGAGTGGAGGGGAAGAGAGGGGAAGGGAAAGGGACTAGAAAGGGGAAGTGTCTGGTAGGGAGGAAGGACAGGAAAGGTATGGGAAGGGAAACAACTGGAAGGGGGATTGAAAGGGAAAGGGGACAGGTCAGGAAAAGGGTGATGGAGGAAATAAGGGGAAAGGAGAAAAAAAAGGAAGAAAAAATTTTTAAAAAGATGGCTCACTGCACGCCCATACCTGTAATCCCAGCATCTGAGATGCACAGGCAGGAGAAACACAAATTCAGGACAGGTAGGGACACATATCAAATGTCAAGTTAGCCTGCCTACATAGAAAAGTCATAGCAAACAATATGTTCAATAGTTAGTGCTTTGGTATAGGACTACACTACCAGAACTACAATATCTGAGAGAGGAGGATACAGAGTTCCAGTCTAACCTAGGATCATAGTAAAATAGCCTCTTCAAATAAGAGCAGAGCACTGGGGAGATTGCTTAGTGGTTAAGGCGCCTTCCTGCAAAGCCTAAGGATCCAGCTTT
Organism: Dipus sagitta; assembly: GCA_036346955.1. Classification (NCBI taxonomy): domain Eukaryota; kingdom Metazoa; phylum Chordata; class Mammalia; order Rodentia; family Dipodidae; genus Dipus; species Dipus sagitta. Next base: position 3,269,328 of record CM070776.1, read on the forward strand.
GGTTCCCCGGTACCTACGTAAACCCAGATGCACAAAGGGGCACATGTGTCTGGAGTTTGTTTGCAGTGCCTGAAAGGCCGGGCACACCCATTCTCTCTATCTCTCTGTTTGCAAATAAATATATAAATAAGTAAATAAACACAGACAAACCTAAACAGGAGGATGGTATTGCTTTGACAGTTCCCATGCCATTCACCACCACTGACTTGGGTCAGCAGAGACATTTCCTCCTACCCATAACTGAGGGCTAACTCCACAATGCATGACCCATATAACACAACAAGGAGGGGCCAGGACGGGGTGGGGGGAGGACAGGGAGGAGGCTAACAATGGTACCAACTTGACTGTATTCACTGAGTACAAAACTACTAAAAAAAAAAAAAAAAAAAAAAGCGGATTTCTGACAAGGCCTGTTGGTGTAGGTCTATAATGCCAGCTACTAAGGAGGCTGAGGAAAGAGAGAAAAAGTACAGGATTAATTTAGATACAGAAAGACCTGATGGCCAATGTTGGAAACTTCATGATACTTAAAGAACCCTGTCTTAAAATAAAAATTTCAAACTGTGGGCTGGAAAGATGGCTTACAGTTAAAGGTGCTTGTTTCCAAAGCCTGACAGCCTGGGTTCAATTACCCAATACCACATAAAGCCAGATGCATAAAGTGGCACATGTGTCTGGAGTTTGTTTGCAGTAGCAGGAAGCCCTGGTGTGCCCATTCTCTCTCTGCCTCTCTGTCTACATCTTTCTCTCTCTCTCTCTCAAGTATATCGTTTATTTTTAAAATTAATTTTATTTACTTATGAAAATAATATTTTGTTTATTGAAATATTTATGTAGAAAAAATAAGTACATTTTTGAAAAAGTTAAAAACTGTCTGCCAGGAGCAGTAGTTTCTTTTGTGGCACAGGGACTGGTAAATGATGAGGAGGAACACAGTTGGGATGAGGGGGATAAAGCAAAGTAATAGGAGTTTCATATGATCAAAATGCAATATACATGAAAGAAAAGTTTTTAAAAGTGTTATTAATACAGAGGTTCACAGATGACAACTATTTCATGATAACACATCCTATGCCCTTCTCACTCTCCTTCTCTCACAAGGGGACAGTGAAGTTTCTCATAGAACATTGGGAATATCTGCATGACTCAACAAACCAACCTTGTCCAAATGAACAAAGTTACACAATCCTACAAGGTAAAAAATTTATTATGATTTCCAGCAATATTTTTATTAAAGTAAAGAACAGATCAAAAAAAGAGGCGGACTGGGAATTTGTGTAGAAATTATCTCCTGAATCAGGGAAAACAAACCAAACCAAAGTATTTAAAAAATAAGAGTTTGCTTTTTTAATCCTGATGTGTTTGGATGTGTTTAAAATCCCAGCACTAGTTAGAATGGATAACAGAATCACATGAACAAGGCCAGGCAAGCTACAGTGCCTTCCAAATAGCCTACAGATAAGAATGAGAATTTGAGAAGGGAGGAAGGAAGAAAGAGTTAAAAAATAATAGACAAGGGGCTGGAAAGATAGCTTAACAGTTAAGGCACTTGCCTATGAAGTCTAAGGACACAAGTTCAATTCCTCTGTAACCACATAAAGTCAAATACACAAGATCATGCTTATATATGGAGTTCCTTTGCAGAGGCTAGAGGCCCAGGTGTGCCCATTCTCTCTATCTGCCTCTTTCCTTCTCTCTGTCATTTATAAATAAGTAAAATAAAATAAAAATACATGGGGTAAATATTATCTGTAAAAAAAAAAAAAAAATAGACAGCCAGGCGGGATGGTGCAAGCCTTTCATCGAGCACTTGGGAGGCAGAGGTAGGAAGATCGCCATGACTTCAAGGACATCCTGAGACTACATAGTGAATTCCAGCTCAGCGTGGGTCAGAGTGAGACCCTACCTCGAAAAGCCAAAAAAAAAAGGACAGTCATTCACTGGTGGCCCATGTGTCTAAACCCAGGAATTGAAGAGCCTGAGTTCACTGGAAAATACAGCAAATTCAATGGCAACTTGGTTTACATGGGGACACCATGACTATAGGGAGAGTGACTGTGGTGATAAACTCCTGTAATCTAGCACTACAGGCTGAGGATGGAGCATGCCAAGTTCCAGGCAGCTCAGGATACAGCTACAGGACGTCTTCAAATCTGCTGGTCAGCGTGTCACTTCACTGCTCAGCAGCTGTTGTTGGCTGGGCAGGCAGCTTTACCCATCTCCCCTCCATGGTCCAAGCCTGCTGGCCAGGCAGCTTTACCCACTCACCTCAAGCCCATGAGTGAGTACATACATACTCAACACAACCTTTAATTTAATTTAAAGAAGTAAAGTCTATTAAAGTTAACTGTGATTCTGATCAGACCTGATGGCATAGCCTAGTAATCCCAGCTACTTAGGAGGCTGAGGCAGGAGGATCATAATTTCAATGAAAGTCTTAGCTAGAGAGCCACTTAAAAGGCAAGTAGTTTACATAGAGGGATTGTGCCCCAAATAAAAAGTAAAAAAAAAAAAAAAAAAAAAGAGGGATGGGTTTTATACCTTTGCCCTCAAATAAATCCTAATCCTTGGGGAAATTGAAAAAAAATAGGGAGAAAATAATCTGGGGCACAGTGTCATGTTCCAGTAATTAGGAGGCAAAATCAGTAGAGTCAGCAGTTCAAGGTCACTGATAACTATATAGGGATTTGCATGTCAGGGAGAGCTACCTGATACTTTTCCTCAAATACAGGAGAAGGGGAGGTAAGGGAGGTTCTGGTTCAAATCAAACAGGCACAAGAGCGATGAAACAAGACACCCCACACTGAGATCTGGGCTTGTTTACAAAGCCTGACAGCCGAGGTTAAAAAAGAGACGAGACAGAGAAGGGGGGGGGGATGAAAAATCATGAAATGATGTACAACTTTAATGTAAATAAAATATTATTTTAAAAATATTATCTATTATTCGCTTCAGGAAACTCCAAAAATATTCTGAAAACCTAAAACACAAGGATGTCAAATATCACTAATGATCAAGAGAACTCAAGACAAAGCTACAATCCCAGGATACTTAAACTCACTATTGCCAAAACCTGACATTTCAAGTGCTCACAAGAACACAGATCAATAGCATCTTTTACACTGTTCTTACTGAAGTTGAATCACCTTAGAAACCACTTCAATATGATTATTTCATAAAGTATAATATTTAGATACTTTCAGAGCCACTAATTCTATTCCTAAATATAACCTTAACAAATGTTACGCATGTGTCTTGGGGACAGGGTAATGTATTTTGCACATATGCCAAAACCTGAAAATAACACAAGTACCCATCAACTGAAGAGGAAATTGATGCACTGTGGGACATGCACAGAGTAGAATACGGTATGTGCTCTCAAATTACACCAGCCATACCACCGTGAATGAGTATTAGGTAAATATTCCTTATAACTTCACACCATTTCAAAAGTTTAAAATCAGTAAAATTAAAAATTAGGGCTTTACAGATGGCCCAGAAGTTAAAGGCACTTGTTCGCAAAGCCTGGCAGCTCAGGTTGGACTCTCTACTACCCAATCTACCCTCCCTTGTAAAGGCAGACACAGAAAGTGACACACACATCTGGAGTGAGTTTGCAGTGGCAAGAGACCCTGGAATGTCTATGCTTTCTCTTTCCCCTCTTCCTTCTTCCCTCCTTTTTACACTTCTTCTCCTCCCTTCCTCCCCTCTCCCATCTCCCTCTCTCTCTCTCCTTTCAAACAAATACATACAAATTTTTTGTAAAATGGGTTGTGCCCAGGCTGGGTGTTGCAGGCCTGTAATCCCAGCTACTGGGGAGGTGGAGGCAGAGGGCAGCAGCAAATTGTGACCTGCCTAACCTACAGCATAACTGAAACCAAAAAGGGTAACAATGAAAAACTCACTCTATATAAAACAGTATAAAGAAACCTGAAAATTAAACTTACACCTAGGTAGAATCTTCACTATGTGAGGGAGGGAGGAAAAGAAGGAGGGAAGGAGGAAGAGAGGAAAGAATGCAGGATGACAGGGAGAGTGTGAGCGGAGAATCAGGAGAACCATATTAAAATAAAATAACCTTCTTTTTTTGAGGCATGCCCAACAGAGTGGCATATTTTTATGAGAGAGAGAATTGGCATGCCAGAGCCTGCAGCCACTGCCATAGAACGCCAGATACATGCAGCACCTTGTGCATGTGCACGACCTTGCATGCTTGCATCACCTTGTGTGTCTGGCTTTTGCAGGATGTGGAGAGTCGAACACGGGTCCATGCAAGTTCCTTAATCGCCAAGCCATCTCTCCACCCGTAAAAATCATTCTTAAATCTTGATCTCATAGTCAACAGACTGAGGCAGAAACATCACTAGCTCCAGAACAAGGGGTTACATGGATGTCATTCATGCCTATGATAGAGAATGACACCCTTGCTAAGAGAAAAAAATCAAGGAAAGAAAAGAGAAAAAATATTCCCTGACAGGCCACTCCTCTATTCCCTGTACTTGGGAGACTGAGGAAGCGGGACGATGAGTTCAACATCACCCTGGACCACATTACAAACCAGCTTGGGCTAAGTGGGAAGAAAGTCGAGTCACCAATACCATTAAAACAGAACTACAGGGCTGGAGGGCTGGCTTAGCGCTTAAGGTATTTGCCTACAAAGCCAAAGAACCCAGGTTCCATTCCTGAGGGCCCACGTTAGCCAGATGCACAAGGTGGGGCATGTATCTGGAGTTCGTTTGCAGTGGCTGGAGTCCCTAGTGCACCCATTCTCTCCCTCTCTCTGCCACTTTCTCTGTCAAATAAATAAATAAATAATATTTTTTGAAAAACAAAAACACTGATACCACCACTCACACAAAGAAGAACTACTGCACACTAAGCAAAGTGTGGGTAGCTCCTTAAGTAACATAGTAATAAAACACTACTTGGAAACGTGTCGCCCATTCAAGGGCTGGTGGAAACATGAAGGACGTAGAAAGTTCCAGAAAAAAACCTTGAAAGTCCCCAGAAAACTGTTCATACTGGAAAACAACCAAAACCACAAAGGGTAGACTCAAACCTATGAGGAGAAAACCAGGCAAAATCAGAAACATCCCACTTACTACCACAGTGAGGTGTGGAGTGCACACAACCCTACTGTGTGATCAGCATCCAAGGAGAAAGTCCAGAAGGCCAAGAAAACTCCAGAACGCCACAACGGCCAAGTGCGCACCCCGTGGCTCGCAGGCCAGGAGTGTGAAAGAGGGACCAGAAATGAGACATAGAAAGTGGCACACACATCTGGAGTGAATTTGCAGTGACAAGAGGCCCTGGTCTGCCTATTCTTACTCTTTCCCCTCTTCCTTCTTCCCTCCTTTTTACGATTCTTCTACTCCCTTCCTCCCATCTCTCTCTCTCTCACTCTCCTTGCAAACAAATACATAAAAATATTTTTAAAAATGGGTTGTGCCCAGGCTGGGTGTTGCAGGCCTGTAATCCCAGCTATTAGGGAGGTGGAGGCAGAGGGCAGCAGCAAATTGTGGCCTGCCTAACCTACAGAATGACTGAAACCCAAAGGGGTAACAATGAAAAAGTGATGCTAAATAAAACAGTATAAGGAAACCTGGAAGTGGAACTTATACCTAGGTAGAATCTTCACTATGTGAGGGAGGAAAGGAGGGAGGAAAAGGAGGAGAGGGGGGAGGAGGGAAGGAGGGAAGAATGGTGGATGAGAGGGAGTGTGTGAGTGCAGAATCAGGAGGAGAACCATGTTAAAATAAAAAAAAAGCCTTCTTTTTTTGAGGCCAGCCTAACAGAGTGGCATATTTTTATGAGAGAGAGAATTGGCATGCCAGGGCTTGCAGTCAATGCAGAAGAACTCCAGACACATGCGCCAAATTGTGCATGTGCACGATATTATGTGCTTGTGTCACCTTGTGTGTCTGGCTTTTGTGGGATCTGGGGAGTCGAACACCAGTTATTACAAGTGCATTAACCACAAAGCCACCTGTCCAGCTGGTAAAAATCATTCTTAAATCTTGATCTCATAGTCAACAGACAGACTGAGGAAGTAAACATCACTAGATCCACAACAAGTTGTTACATGGATGTCACTCATGCCTATGATAGAGAATGAGACCCTTGCAAAGGAAAAAAAAAATCAAGAAGAGAAGAGAAAAATTATTCTCTGATAGGTCACTCCTCTATTCCCTCTACTTGAGAGACTGGGGGACCTTGAGTTCAATATCACCCTGGACCACAAAGTACGTTCCATACAAGCTTGGGCTAAAAGGGAGGAAGCCCCGTCAGCAACACCATCAAAACTGAACGACAGGTATGGAGGGATGGCTTCATGGTTAAGGCATTTGCCTGCAAAGCCTATGAACCCAGGTTTGATTCCCCAGGGCCCTCAAGCCAGAGGCACAAGGGGGCGCATGTGTCTGGAGTTCATTTGCAGTGGCCAGAGGCCCCGGTTCACCCATTCTCTCCCTCTCTCTGTCACTTTCCCTGTCAAATGAATAAGTAAATAATAAAACATTTTTTTAAAAAACACTGAACAACATATACACAAACAAGACTAGGCAAAGTGTGGGCAGCTCCTTAAATAACATTGTCATACAACACTACTTGGGAAAGCTGTAGCCCATTCAGGGCCTGGCGGGAAAGTGAAGGACTTAGAAAGTTCCAGAAAGCAACCTAGAAAGTCCCCGGAAAACTGCACATACTGGGAAACAACCCAAACCACAAAGGTTAGACTCAAAGCAGACCACATCAGAAACATCCCACTTACTGCCATAGTGAGGTGTGGAGTGCACACAACCCTACTGTGTGATCAGCATCCAAGGAGAAAGTCCAGAAGGCCAAGAAAACTCCAGAACGCCACAGCGCCAAGCGCCAAGCGCGCACCCCGTGGCTCGCAGGCACGTGTGAAGGAGGGACCGGAAATGAGACAGAGGCAGACGCGTCCTATATCGCCCCCTAGTGGGAAGGAGTAAAACACAGCTACCCAATGAGAAAGTGTGGTGCGCACAGGCCAGCTCCAGGATTGCCAAGTGCTGAGAAGAGAGGAGTGCGGGGATAAACGTCCAATTCTTCAAGACCTTTGTGCTACAGTCAACATCACAGGAATTTTTCACGAACTTAGCAAAAAGGCACTGATGGGAAGTATGGAAGGAAATTTGAGAGGAGGAAGAACTGCAGTTTTTCACCATACTCTTTCTGTTTCATTTCCTGATAAGTACACTTAAGAAAGCTGCAGTATAGGTACATGAAGGCAGTATCTGTATTTACTCTTCAGTGCACTCTGATGGTAACTGAACTTCCAAACTACACATCCTGAGTGTCTGGAGCACAATGCTGGCTACTTCTTGCTATATCCACACTGCTATCTGTATTTGGAACTCGATGGTAATTTATCCTTATAACCAGGGCCCCTCATTTTTCCAGCACAGCTTTCTCTACAGATCTCCAAAGGAAGCTGTTGAAAGGAAAAGCAGAGAGAAGGGGAGCTCATTCTGGAAGACTCCGTCTCAGGGAAAAAAGCCAGAAGCGCTGTAAGAGAAGGACCTCTGGTATTTCCTCTAGCCATACACATGTGCACACAGAGTGAGCACATCTACACACACATGCTTACACCAGACACACATAATACATACTACAGACACATACCCAAACGAAAAATGATTGATTTTTGCCCTTGCCAAGTGGCACAGCCTGTATTCTTATCTACTTGAGTGGCAGAGGAAGGGGGTGGCAACTTCAAGACCTGTTTTTGCTTAAGAGTCAATGGAAGGTTGTCCTGGGTAACAAGGAGACACCATGTCTTAGAATAAAAAGCAAAAGAGAAGCTAGAAACATGGCTTATCAGTTAAGACCTTGCCTGCAAAGCAAGAAGACTCGGGTTTGATTTCCAACTACACACTTAAGCCAGATGCACAAGGCAGTGTGTGTGCCTGGAGTTCATTTGCAGAGGTTGGAGGCCCTAGTGCAGGGAGCCACATCTAGTCCCCACCACTAGATGGCGCTGGCACTGCAGGAAACCACATGTAATCCGCCTTTACAAGATGGCGCTAACCTCGTGGCGTTCAGCTTCTTTACGACAGTGCTTTCGCGCCAACCGTATTCAAGGTACGCGCATGCGCTTGACGCAACCTGTCCTGAGCCTATCCCGTGGCGCCTGGTGGTGACAAGCGGGTAAGCAGCCAATCAGTAGGTGCCTCATTGCCCATCCCCCTATAAAAGTAGCTGCACATCCCGCCCCCGCGTCCTTCTCCATCCGCTCTCCCTGTTAACCAAGAAGCTCTCCAATAAAGTGTGATCAAGAAGGATCCTCGTGTGGTGATTGTTCTTTTCCCGCTGGTCGGGGGGGCTCGCCGCACCCTAGCACACCAATTGTCTCTCTCTCTCACCCATCCCCCCCTCTCTCTCATAAAGGTGTGTGCCACCATGCCAGCAAAAATAAAAAAGCAAAAGAGGTCAAGGATACAGTTTTTATCTAGATATATTCCATAGTACCCAGGGTAGCAATGGGAGAATGAAGCAAAACAAGATGGAAACCAGAGCAAGTTTGGACTTGCTTATTTTGGGGGCAGGGTCTGGCTATGTAACTTTACTAGGCCTGGAATTCACCATGTAGACAAGATTGACCTTAAAGTCAGAGATCCACCTACTGCTTCCTCCTTAGTGCTGGGAATATAGACATGAGCTACCACACCTGGCTAAAAAGGGTTTTAAAACACAATGTGATGGCACAGACCTGTAATCTCACCACTCAATAACCCAAGGCAGGAGGATAACAAATTCATGGCCAGCCAGGCTACACACACCTCACGCCAGCTAAGGGATGTATTACTTCTCTGTACAAACAGAAGAAAAGAAGAGGAAAGAAAAGAAGCCAACTGAAATTTAATCACTGTTGGCCCAGACCTGTAATCAGCACTCAAGAGGCTGCATACTATCCAGCCTACTAAGTGAGTTAGAGGTCAGCCTAGCCCACACAGAAAAAATGTTTCAGATAAATGAAAAGGTACATGAAGACCATCTGCCTATGAATTTGTTATCGTGTTGAAAATCACCATTAGTATAATCCATATGTCTATAAATACACAAATGATTCACATATTCAAACCATTTTTCCCAATTAATCAATAAATCCACAAAATTCCTAAAATGATCCAAGTGGTTTTTTTTTTTTAGCTGAATTCGAACTTTCCATAAGAGCTTTTCACCCTCACCAGTACTTGTACATCAGGTTGCAAAATATTTTATTCTCAGTGATTTTCCTGTACACTGTAAGATTCTAGCCACAACCTGACCTCTTCTGATTATGCACCACCTGAAAACACACTTCCATCACACTGTAACAAATAAAATGATGTAGATGTTGCCAAATTGCCCCCAACATATGGGGTTGCTGATAAAATTAATAGCTACCAGGGTGACAATGACAGATTTATATTCTTAAAGGAAAAGGGCACAAATAGCCAAGATACTGCTGAGATGGCAGGAAGATATGGTCTCTCATACTTCAGAACGACTTACAAAAGCTGCAATAATTAAGACACTTGAATGGTACTAGAATAATTAAGACACTAGAATAGACCTGTGTGGTGGTTTGATTCAGATGTCCCCCATAAACTTAGGTGTTCTGAATGCTAGGTTCCCAGTTGATGAAGATTTGGGAATTAACACCTCCAGGAGGCAGTGTATTGTTGGGGGCAGGCTTATGGGTTTTATAGCCAGCTTCCCCTTGCCAGTGTTTGCCACACTCTCCTATTCCTGTTGTCCACCTGATGTTGGCCACGGAGTGATGTCCATCCTCTGCCATGCCATCGTTTACCCCTGCCATCGTGGAGCTTCTCATCCAGTCTGTAAGCCAAAATAAACCTCTTTTTTCCCTCAAGGTGCTCTTGGTCGGGTGATTTCTACTAGCAGTGCGAACCTGACTGTAACAGAATGTTGGTACCGCGGACTGGTGTCATTTACTGATAGACACCTGACTGTGTGGCATTGGCCATTTGGAGCTGTAACAGACAGCTTCAGGTTCGCTGAGATGAACTTCCAGACCAGGCACAGTTATGGAGGAAGGGATATTTATTGAAGCTTACAGATCCAGGGGAAGTTCCATAATGGCAGAAGAAACTGGCCTGCCTTCACAGGCCCAAACAGAGAGAGAGCAGTACAAGCCTAAAGGTCAAAAGCCACAGCACACTTCAGGAACTCCAGCTAGGACACACTTTGCATATCTTTAGATTGAAATCTCAAACCCACCACCACACCTTAAGATCCACACAATGGCATTGCCTCCAGCCAGATGGCTAGAGATGCAAACTACAAACAAATAAACAACTGAATATATTGGGGGCCATCTATTCTATTCAAACCACCACATTGCGCCCCTGGCCCCCAATAGATTTATAACCATCACACATTGTAAATTGTACTCAGTTCAATTTCAAAGGTCCCCACAGTCTTGACCAATTTAAGATATGAAGACCTGTAAAATGAAACAAGTTAAACACTTCTAACATATAAAGTCACAGAGTAAACATTTTCAACTGGTATAAGGCACAGTAAGGTGAGAGTAAAACAATGCAAACTCCACCACCATCAAACAAACATCAAACTTCTGCAGTTCAAGTTCAATATACCCAGAGACTAACAGTCTCCAGACTTTCCAATTCCGCCCCTCCAGCTGGGCAGAGTAGCCGGGGAACACTTCCATCCCAGGCCAACAGTGTGCTCTATGGTAGCCCTTGCACAGTCCTGGTATATACAAAACATCTTCAGGTCTTCATGCAAACCACAGGTCCATCTTCCAAAGGCTCTTTTAGCCTATCAGGGCATCATGCCCTGCCTCATGCTGCATCTCAGCAGCAGCTCCTGGAACCATGTGCAATTCATGACCACTCCTCACATTTTCCAAAGGCTCTTTCAGCCTATCAGGGCATCATGCCCTACCTCATGCTGCATCTCAGCAGTGGCTCCTGGAAGCATGTGCAATTCACGGCCACTCCATGCATTTTTCATGCTTCTGAAACCAATACCAGGTGTGCAGGACACAGCCATATTCTTAATTCAGGGACAAAACAAATCATAGCCTTAAAAAGCAAGTTCCTTCTCCAGTCAACTCTTTCCAAAAGTGTTTGCATTTCTATGATAGTCTTTCCTCAGGCATCCTTTCTATTGTTTTAATGTAAAGCAGTTGGAACATCTTCCTTAAGATTGCTAATGTGTTTGACAATAGCAGGTTCAGTAACCTAAAACCAGTCTCAGTGCCTGTAATTTTAACTTGCTTGAGGTTTTCCAGCTTAAAATCTTAAATCTCTCAGTCCAATATCTCTAGCCAAGCACATCAGTCCATTACAAATTTAACCTTGATCAAACACTCTGGGCCTGGGCAGCAGGACGCAGCCAGCCCTTATGCCAGTAGCCCAGTTCCAACAAAGTCCTCTGCAGTCTTTCCTTCCCCTTAGAAAGCTCATAAGCCAAGCCTCGAAGTTCAATGCTGTCTGCACTTTGCATTCTCAGACTCTCATCAGAATAGTCCATAAAACTTGGCTTACCACTCCATCTACAGTTGCAAGCACCAAGTCCATGCCTATTCCTCCAAGACAAAGGTTCCAAAACATCAACATGCACATGGCCAGGTACATCTCAGGCCACTCCTCGGTACGAAGTTCTGTAGCAGACAGCTTCAGGTTCGCTGAGATGAACTTCCAGACCAGGCACAGTTATGGAGGAAGGGATATTTATTGAAGCTTACAGATCCAGGGGAAGTTCCATAATGGCAGAAGAAACTGGCCTGCCTTCACAGGCCCAATCAGAGAGAGAGCAATACAAGCCTAAAGGTCAAAAGCCAGAGCACACTTCAGGAACTCCAGCTAGGCACACTTTGCATATCTTTAGACTGAAATCTCAAACCCACCACCACACCTTAAGATCCACACAATGGCATTGCCTCCAGCCAGATGGCTAGAGATGCAAACTGCAAACAAATAAACAACTGAATATACTGGGGGCCATCTATTCTATTCAAACTACCACAGGAGCTGATTTTCAAGAGGAATGTGAAGGACTTGAAACCTTGGCCTAAGAGACGCCTTCCAGTGCTATGCTTGATGGACTATTCCATTCAGAGTTGGGACCTGAATGAATTAAGAACTATGGACTGTGAGGTTTGGCTTATGAGGGTGAGAAAGAGCTTTGCCTGGACTGGGCTACAAACAGTTTGTGTGAGAGACTTGCTGTTATAACCGGGTCCTGAGAAGTTGTGCAGGGTTGCTTTGCATGGAAACGGACTCGTGTGTGCAGAGGAATATGGAACATAAAAAAATGAAATCTTTTGGTGACCTGCTGCCCATTCAGCTGCAATTGAGAGATGATAACCTTTCAGATTAGTCCAGCTGATCTGCACTGGGACAACAGGAAGAATGTAGATGCTTTTGAAGGGGACTGAGTGATCAAGGAGTGTCCTGTTCTTCAAAGTCTGCTTTATTTCCCCCGTGGATTAACAAATTGGCACCCTACCTGGTATATACCTTATACCTGTGGAGTATAAGAAATGCAGCAAAGAGAGGGTTATTGAGTTTGCAATGTGGTCTTGTGTTATGGAAATGGCCAAGGGCAATGTGAAGCAGGTTTTCTGGTTGCCTGCCTGGAGACCCAGTGGAGCCATGAGGATGAACCATGGATTGCAGTGGAGACCCACTGGAGATGACTGGACCTTGAGATGGCTGCCAAGGAGAGCTACTGACCCCGGATGAAGTTTTCCAGGACTGTGAGTAGCCTAGCTGGAGGGATGGAATTGAAACTACAGAGACGTGTTGATGGTTAGGATTATTGGACTTAGAGACTTGTCACTGACTAGAGTTATTGGACTTGAAGCTACAGAGTTGTTTGCCCTGTTTAGATCATGTATTGCTTGATTATTTCTTTGCAATGGCCAATCCATCTTTTGCAGTGTCAATGTTTATTCTGTGCCATTATGGTTTCTTTTGGGGGGGAGAGGATTTCAGGTATTATGGATCAGTTAAAAAATCTTGGACTATGGGGATGGTTGAACATCATCAGGAATGACAAAAATATGGGGACTTTTAAGTTGGAATGAATGTATTGTATTTTACATCATATATGTATATCAGATTATGGTGGACAGGGGGCAGAATGTGCTGGTTTGATTCAGGTGTCCCCCATAAACTTAGGTGTTCTGAATGCTAGGTTCCCAGCTGATGGAGATTTGGGAATTAACACCTCCAGGAGGCAGTGTATTGTTGGGGGCACGCTTATGGGTTTTATAGCCAGCTTCCCCTTGCCAGTGTTTGGCACACTTTCCTGTTCCTGTTGTCCACTCTGTTGGCCACAGAGTGATGTCCATCCTTGGCTCATGCCACTAGTATGTATACAAAGATTCCACACAACGTGATTCCTATTTTAAAAGTAAAATATGAATAAAATTAAAAATTTGTTTCTGACCAGGCCTGGTGATCCAGGCCTGCAATATTAGCTATGAAGGTAGCTGAGGCAGGAGAGAAAAAGGTAAAGGCACCTCTTAGCATCAGCAGGACCTTGTGGCCAGCCTTGGAAAGTTAATGCCACCCTCTCTCAAAATAGCAATTTAAAAAAGGCCTGGGAAGTCAGGTATGGCAGCATATACCTTTAGTCCCAACACTCAGGAGTCCAAGATAGGAGGATTGCTGTGTTCGAGTCCAGCCTGGACCTACAGAGTGAGTGCCCGGTGAGGCTGGGCTAGGGTGAGACCACACCTGGGGAAAAAAAAAAAAGGCCTAGGAGGGGCAGTCATGCTCTTCTGTGGCTTAGCCCCTGGTCAGTGATGAGAAGGGGGAGGACTTCAGCGAAACTGAGGGGAGATAAGGGAAGGTAATGTGGAGTACACATGATAAAAATGTGCTACATATGGATGAAAATTAATTGAAAAAATTTAAAGACTTTGCTAATACAATGGTTCACAGATGGCAGGTATTTCATGATAACACATCCTATGCCCTTTTCACTCTCCTTCTCTCACAAGGGGACAGTGAAGAGAAGCTTGTCATAACACATGTAGAAGATCACCATGATTCAAGGAACCAATCTTGCACAAATGACAGAAGCATGAAGTTCCACAATCCTATGAGGTAAAGAATTTTTGTTATGATTTCCAGCAAAAAAGGAAACTTCCTTATTTATTTATTTATTTATTTATTTGCAAGGAGAGAGAGTGTGAGAAAAAGAATGGATATGTCAGGGCCTCTAGCCACTGCAAATGAATTCTGGATGCATGTGCCACTCTGTACATCTGGCTTTACATGGGAACTGGGGACTTGATCTTTGCAGGCGAATGCCTTACCTACTGAGTCATCTCTCTAGCCCCTCCAGCAAAATTTTTATTAAAACAGTATCCTAACCAAAAATGAGAAGGGGATGGAGAGATGGCTTAGTGGTTAAGGTGCTTGTCTGCAAAGCCTAAGGAGCCATATTGACCTCTCCAGATCCCTCATAAGTCAGACACACAAAGGTGAGGCAAGCACAAGGTTGTACATGCCCACTAGGTAGCACAAGCGTCCGGAGTTCGATTTCAGTGGCTGAGGTACTGGCTTGTCTATGTCTGTCTGTCTGTCTGTCTGTCTGTCTGTCTCTCTCTCTCTCTCTCTCTCTCGTGCCCTCTACAAAAATGAGGAGGTCTGGGATTTTTGTGGAGAAACTATGTTTAGAACCAGGAAAAAGAAACCAAACAAAAGAAAAATACAAAAAAAAAAACTACTTAAGAATTTTATAAGCCCCATGTGGTTGGATTTGTTTAAAATCCCAGCAGTGCATAGGCTGGGTAGCAGAATCACCTGGAGAAGTGTAGATAAGCTACATTACTTCCAGACAGCCTGCACATAAAAGTGAGATATTTTTAGGGGCGGGATAAATGGCTTAGTGGTTAAAGCATTTGCCTATGAAGCCAAAGGACCCAGGTTCAAATCCCCAGTAACCACATAAACCAAATGTACAAGGTGGCACACACATCCGGAGGTCGTCTGCAGTGGATGGATGCCCTGGCATGCCCATTCTCTCCCTCTCTCTCACTGTCTGCCCTTTCTCTCTCTGCTTGTCTAAATAAATAAGTAAATAAATGCATTTCTTAATTTTTTTGGTTATTTATTTATTTATTTATTTGAGAGCGACAGACAGAGAGAGAAAGAGACAGACAGAGGGAGAGAGAATGGGGGCACCAGGGCCTCCAGCCACTGCAAACAAACTCCACACGCATGCGCCCCCTTGTGCATCTGGCTAACGTGGGTCCTAGGGAATCAAGCCACAAACCGGGGTCCTTAGGCTTCACAGCCAAGTGCTTAACCACAAAGCCATCTCTCCAGCCCAATAAATACATTAAAAAAAAAAAAGAATGAAATACCTTGAGAAGGGAGGAAGGAAGAAATATTTTTTTTAAAAAAAAAAAAAGACAATTATCTACTAGTGGCCCATATCTCTAGACACAGCACTCAAGGATCCTAAGTTTAGCTGGAAAATATAGCAAATTCAATGCCAACGTGGTTTACATGGGGACACCATGACTATAGGGAGAGTGACTATGGTGATAAACTCCTGTAATCTAGCACTACAGGCTGAGGATGGAGTGTGCCAAGTTCCAGGCAGCCCAGGATACAGAGCTACAGGACGTCTTCAAATCCGCTGGTCAGCGTGTCACTTCACTGCTCAGCAGTTGTTCTGCTAATCTGGCTGGGCAGGCAGCCTTACCCATCTCCCCTCAATGGTCCAAGCCTGCTGGCCAAGCAGCTTTACCCATCTACCTCAAGCCCATCCTCTATGATGGTGGGAGCTCTGTCAGAGAACAAGACCTGGGGCTGGAGAGATGGCTTAGTGGTTAAGGTGCTTGCCTACAAAGCCAAAGGACCCAGGTTCAATTCCCCAGTACTCATATAAGCCAAATGCACAAGGGAGTGCATGCATCTGGAGTTTGTTGCAGTGGCTAGATGCCCTGGCGCTCCCATTCTCCCTCTGTCTGTTCTCTCTATCTCCCTGCAAATAATAAAATAAAATAAAATAAAATAAAATAAAATAAAAGGAACAAGACCTGATAGGAGAGGAGCATTCTTTCCCAAAATAGCAGGACTGGTCTTTGATCGAGGGTCCAGAAGTAGCTGAACTCCTCTAATACAAACTCCTCAACTCCTACCAAACCAGACATCCAGAGACTCCTAAGAGCCCATCACTGAAGTAGATGTAAAAGACTCACAGCATGGCTCAGGGAATTTTGCGGACGAGGGGGTAGAAAGACTCTTAGAGCCACAAGTTGGGACATTTTGCACAGACATTAACTCTTCCCCATAAATGACTATCTCCCCCGTAATGCATGACCCACAAACCCCATGGAGTTGACCTGCATCCCCAACAAGGAAGGCCTCTTCAGAAAAGAGGCAGGGAGGAGGGAAAGGATGGTACCAACATGTGATGTTTACATACAAAATATGTCCATATTTAATAAAAATAAAATATAAAAAATGAAACGAAAAAGCACTCAGGAAGACCACTGTAAGTTCAAAGATAGTGTAGACTACATAGTGAATTCAAGGACCATATCTCAAATACATATATGACTAAATAAATCATTTCTTTACTTACACATTAGTGCTTGTTGCAACACTAGTCACAAATTGTTCTGACCTTTGGGCTACAATAGATGTGAAAATTTTCTGCAATGTAGCCCAAAATAAAGGTGGGAAGCATGGAAGAAAGCTTGAGAGGTGGGAGAAGTGCACCTTTACTTATAACCTTCCTGTGTTTGTTTTCCTCCTAAGAATGTATAACATCAGGGCTGGAGACATGGCTCAGCAGTTAAGGCATTTATTTGCCTGAAAAGCCTAAGCACCTGGATTTAATTCCTCAGGACCCATGTAAAGCCAGATGCACAAAGTGGTGCATGCATCTGGAGTTTGTTTGCAGTGGCTAGAGGCCTAGCACACCCATACTCTCTGTCTCTCTAACTCTGTCTGTATCTCTCTGTTTGCAAATAAATAAAATTATTTTTAAAAAGGAATATCTGGGGCTGGAGAGATGGCTTAGCAGTTAAGTGCTTGCCTGTGAAGTCTAAGGACCCTGGTTCGAGGCTTGATTCCCCAGGACCCACATTAGCCAGATGCACAAGGGGGCGCACGTGTCTGGAGTTCGTTTGCAGTGGCTGGAGGCCCTGGCGTGCCCATTCTCTCTCTCTCTCTATCTATCTGCCTCTTCCCTCTCTGTCTACCACTCTCAAATAAATAAATAAAAATAACAAAAAAAGGGGAAAAAAGGAATATCTGGGCTGGAGAAAAGGCTTGGCAGTTAAGGCATTTGCCTGTGAAGCCTAAGGGCCTAGGTTCCATTCCCCAGTACCTACATAAGCTAGATGCACAATGTGGTGCATGCAGCTGGAGTTTGTTTCCATCAGCTAGAGACCCTGGTATGCCAATCCTATCTATCTGCATATTATATGTATGTGTATATATATATATATATATATATATATATATCTCAAATAAATAAATAATTAAGTATTTTTAAAAGAATATGTGACATCAGACCGACTCTCTTAACACATTTTGAAGTGCACACTAGTATATCTCCCTGTAGGCACTATAGGCTCCATGGTGCACTGACGTTACATATCGTCCAACCTTACACCTTCCTGGTGACTGGTTCAGGATGGCGGCTCTTTATGCTGCATCCACAGTCTCATTTCCGCTTGGGACTCTATGCTCGTTTGACCTTAGACACACCGCCTTTCATTTGTCCAGCTGAACTGCAGTCGGCCTCCCCAAATCAAGTTGTCCCAAGGGAAATACAGAGACAGTTCCAAGTCTCACCTCCTCACTAGCCAGGCTGAAATAAAACCCGGTCCCCGACATCAAATGAAAAAACTGGAAGGCAGGAGTAGATATGGAAACAGGTGTACGTGACGTGTTTAGAGTTAAGCAAAGAAAGAATGGGATTTCTAAGGTGTAACAGGGTGCATTCGTCAGTCAAGGTTTAAGTAATACTTTCACACACCCCCAAACACACACATGATAAATAAAATCTTTTTAAAATTAGGCCTGGAGGGATGAGGTGGCTTATAAATTAAGGCACTTGTCTGCAAAGCCTAAGGACCCAGGTTCAAACCCCAGTACCCACAAAAGCCACATGCACAAGGTGGCACACGCATCTGGACTTTGTTTATAGTGGCTACAGGCACTGGTGCACCCACTTTTCTTTCTCTCTCTCTCTCTCTCTCTCTCTATATATATATATATATACACACACACACACACACACACACACAGACTCACATCTGCCTTTTTCTTTCTCCCCTCTCTCTCAAATAAATAAGTAAAATCATTTTTTAAATCTTAAAAATAAAAAGGGTCAAGGTAGTCAGGTGTGGTGGCACATGCCTTTTATCCCAGAACTTGGGAGGCTGAGGTAGGAGGAGAGCTGTGAGTTCAAGGCCATCTTGAGTCCAATTCCAGGTCAGCCTGGGGTAGAACAAGACCCTACCTTAGAAAAACAAAAAGCACCTTTAATCCCAGAACTTGGGAGGCAGAGGTAGGAGGATTGCCTTGAGTTCAAGGCCTCACTAACACTACATAGTGAATTCCAGGTCAGCCTGAGCTAGAGTGAGAACCTACATTGGAAAAAAAAAGTTCAAGGTCATCCTCTGCTACGTAGCAAGTTCAAAGCCAGCCTGAGATACATGAGACCATGTCTCAAAAAAAAAGTTACAAAACTCAGAAATAACCCAGGATGAGAAGAAGAAGAAAATTACAAATAAGTGAGACTATCAATGAGATGTAAAACAAAAAAACATAGGCTATCAATGCTGAAAAACATAAATGAGGGCAATTACTTGCAAGCACAGACAGAGATAGAAAACAGACAGAATGTGTCCACCAGGGCCTCCAACTGCTTCAAATGAATACCAGATACATGCACCACTTTGTGTATCTGGCTTTGTGTGGGTACTAGGGGATCAAACCTGAGTTGTTGGGCTCTGCAGGCAAGGACATTAGCCACTGATCCATCTCCCAACCCAAAGGAGGGCCAGTAGAGATGGTCCGTGTACACTGTATTTATGTATGGAAATCTCACACTGAATCACACTGACATGTATATATAATTCATATGTATTAATGAACACAAATGATTCACACATTTAACCAGTTTTCGTTGAATTAATCTGTGGGAGCATGAAATTCCAATCAAAATCTAAAAGTTTTTTGGAGTCCCAATGAACTTTTTATTGGGTTTTCTCACCCCAGGACAGTAGTGGTATTTCAAACTGTGTAATATTCTGTTCTCAGAGACTGTCGTGCACATGTAGGATATTCAGCAGAATCCTGACTCTTTCTTACTATGCACCACCTGGAACCCCTCCTCCACCAAATTGGAATAACCCAAGATGACTACAGACATTCTCAAATGACCCCAAGGCATGAGAAGACTGAGAAAATCAATTGCCCCCCAGAAAACAGTGACAGATCTGTATTCTCTCAGGAACAGACCAAAAACAGCTAGAAGAATGTGTGTGTATAAGACTGGCCTGGACTAAGTAAGATAACCCTCCCTCCCTCACCATTCCCCAAAATGAACAAAAATAAAAGCAAATTTAGGCCCAAAGTGGGTAAGTCACTTAAATGTACGTGGTGATCTCAAAGATGAAAACAAGTCATAAACAGCTCCTTGGGAAAGCTAAGGGAAAAGTGAAGACTACCTAGAAAGTTCGAGAGGACCACACCTTTACCCACAACGCTTCGAATCAGACTTCAGTAAGAGAAGGCAGGGCGACTTCAGACAAACTCCACTTACTGCCATGGTGAAGAGGGATGTAGTGAAATCCACTCTGCCGCTGATCAGCACTCAACCAGAAAGCTGTGGAAATCGGAGGACAAGAGGAGCCAATGCACACCCAGCCAATCCAGACAGGTACCTTAGTTGAAATCAGAGATGATCAAACCGGAAACACATGTCCTCCAATGCCTGCTATTGGTGGAGCACAAGAAAAAGACACACAGAGAGAAGAATTGTTGCTCCAGGGCCTCAGCCACTGCAATCGAACTCCAGACACTTGTGCCACCTTGTGGGCATGTGCGACCTTGTGCTTGCCTCACCTTTGGGCGTCTGGCTTACATGGGATCTGGAGAGAGATCAACCATGGATCCTTAGGCTTTGCAGGCAAGCACTTTAACCACTAAGCAATCTCTCCAGCCCAAGTAAAAAAAAGAAAATTTTAAAGAATTAATGGCAATTGTATAAGATGATGTGGTAGTGGTATTGTAATTATACGAGAACTTATTCATTAGAAATAGAATGAAAGGGACTGAGAAGATGGCTAAGTAGGTAAGAGCATTTGGCACAAACATAAAGACCTGATTTGCCCTTAGTTTGATTCCCCAGCAGCTACATAAACAGCTGGGTATGCCATGCATGCCTATAACCCCAGTCCAGTTGGGGAGTAGAGAGCAGGGAATCCCTGGGAAATGCTAGTCATCCAATATGACCACACCACACCCACCCACCCATACACACACACACTCCCTCCAGCAGCTGTAGGTTCAGTAAGATTCAATCTCAAGGAAAAAAGCAGAAAAGCCGATAGAAAGATACCCTGGGCTGGAGAAATGGCTTAGCGGTTAAGGCGCTTGACTGCAAAGCCTAAGGACCCAGGTTCAACTCCCCATTACCCACATAAGCCAGACACACGAGATGACACATACGTCTGCAGTTCATTTGCAGTGTCTAGAGGCCCTGGCATGCCCATTCTCTATCAGCTTCTCTCTCTCTCTTTCAAAGAAAGAAAGAAAGAAAAAAGAAAAAGACACCCATTGTTCTCTTCTACCTCTGCAACACATGTGCATGGGGCACATGCACATCTGCATACACATGCATACACTACACATACACACACATACTATGTACAAAAAAATAGCACTGTAAACGTTAAACGTTAAATGTCATAATGAAGGAGGATGGGAGGAAGCTAGCTTTTTTAGCCAGTTTCAGTTAGAGAGTGAGATCCAAAAAGAACCAGGAGATGCCACCTTACATACCACCTTGCCCTGGCACAAGAATGGAACTCTTGGCAAGAATGAAACTTGTCTCTGAGACTGATTTACAGCACCCCCTGCTGCCCACAGTCTAGCATGCTATCTCACATTCTGCACCCCTAGTTAACTTCTATTCTACTTTCTGTCTCAATAAAATACTCTAGGAACTTCACATAATTAGAGTAATGTAAATTTTTTCAAAGTAAAGTACAATGTGAATGTAAATTCTTTTAACCAAGAGAGAAAAAGAAGAGGGATAGGTGATTCAAGTGGAGTAAACATTAGCAGCCGTTAACTTGGGGTAATATGTAGATTTTGATTTATTATATTTGTTGTCTACACTTTAAAGTATGTTAAGGGGCTGGAGAGATGGCTTAGCGGTTAAGCACTTGCCTGTGAGGCCTAAGGACCCCGGTTCGAGGCTCAACTCCCCAGGACCCACGTTAGCCAGATGCACAAGGGGGCGCACGCGTCTGGAGTTCGTTTGCAGTGGCTGGAGGCCCTGGTGCGCCCATTCTCTCTGTGTCTCTCTCTCTGCTTCTTTCTAGCTCTGTCTGTCACTCTCAAATAAATAAATAAATTAATTAATTAAAAAAATAAATAAAGTATGTTAAAAAATTTTTCATTAGGAAGGTTTTGGAGGGCAAGGAAGATGGCTCAGCAATTAAAGACATTTGTTTACAAAGCCTGTTGGCTAGGGTTTGATTCCCAGGCCACCCACATAAGCTGGACTCAGAAAGTGGCACGCCTGCTATTTGCAATAGAAAAAGGCCCTGCAGTGTGTGTGCACGTGCGCGTGCGCACACACACACACACACACACACGTGTGTGTGTGAATGAACTATAAGAACAAACTGTGGAAATGAACTATAAAATGATATATGGAAATGAACTATGGGAATGTTTCTTATGGACCTTACCAATAAATTTAATGAGAATATTGCTGTGAAATGCACTTATGCTGAAATTCCTTACTTGTAATTTGCCCCAAAGTTAATCTTACAACCATGTAATCTTCCAGTTTAAAGAAATGTAACTAGGTTTCCTCTGCCTTAGTGTACCTTTGGCCTGAACATAACAGATGACCAATATTGACAAGGAATATTTAGAGATGCAGGCTGATCTGAAGCTAGTCTCTTTGCCCACTTTTCTCAAGTGGCCTGGTAAGACTCTTGATCCATAGCAAGTGTGCATGTATGAGAAGTGCTGACCATTGCATTAAAGACAACTCAGGGCTGGAGAGATGGCTTAGCAGTTAAGGCACTTGTCTGCAAGGCCTAAAGACCTAGGTTCGAATTCCCAGAACCCACATAAGCCAGATGCACAGGATGGTGCATGTGCACAAGGTCATGCATGTGCACAGATTGACACACAATCTGGAGTTCATTTTCAGTGGCTAGAGGCCCTGGTGCACCAATTCTCTCAATTTCTCTCGCTCTCTCTCATAAATATAAAAAATGAAAATGACTTTTAAAAAGGATTTTTAAAGACAATGCAAAAGCCAGGCATGGTGGTGCATGCCTTTAATTCCAGCAGAAGTAGGAGGATTGTCATGAGTTTGAGGCCACCCTGAGACCACATAGTGAATTCAGCTGGGCTAGAGCAACACTATAACTTGAAAACCCAAATAAATAAATAAAATAAAGACAATGCAGTCAGTAATGAATTGCTCTTGGAACTGCCACAGATCAGCTGAAGACAACAGATGGACTTTGTGTAGTTACATTTGTGAACAGAATGTGTTTGTGTTCTGGATTAGCAGAGTCTCACAGGTCACACTCCTAAATCCCTTCCTATGACAAATGCATAAGGATTATCCAAAGTCAAAAGTTCCTTACCCTCTACTCATGAAATGCTCAACTTGTTTACATATTCCTGTTTTTTGGCTGTTCAATCAAGACACCAATGAGTACCTGTGAGCAAAACGCAACAGGAACTTCAGAGCAGCAACAACAGCAGATGCAGCAGGTTCCCCCGTGGTTTAAACCAGTGCATCCCTCAGTTTCTTTTTCCTCTGGCTCTGCTGCTGCTGCTAGAGGCAGCTAGCCAACTCGTGGCTAAATCCAAGGGTTCATTTCCTATCCCTCAGGCTCTGCTCCTTGAAGCAGCTTGCCCACTCTTGGACAATGACTGAGTACACAGACACACACGCGCGCGCATGTGCAAATAAATAAAAAATGTGAAAAACAGTTTGGGAGCCAAGTGTGCCTAGAATTGGGGGATGGGCGTATAGTTCAATGGTAGAACACAGGCTCAGCATGCCTAAGACCCTGGGTTCATTCCTTAGCTCCCCAGAGAAAATCTTTTAGAATATCTTAAGATGTGGAATGTAAACATATCTCCTCTGTGGCTGCCATTGTTCTTTAGATAAAGACAAAAGTCCTTACTTTGACATCTTTGAGCTGGCTGCCTCTTCCTTTGCAGAAAAATTGCATTCCACACTTCCTGCATTTTAAAATTAAGATTTCAGTTGCAGAAATCAAATTACATTTGGAATTGCACAATAGACTTTATTTTCCAAGATGTCCTTATAGGAATCGATCATATTCTCTGACTCACAGCATTTCAGCAGGTTTCATTGACCGTGTAGAGTGTGGGGCTTGCTAGTAGGTGCTCAGTCAGCAGGCTACTTCAGTGTGAACAAATGGGAGAACTGTATTCAAGCTCACATTTCTATTTTACACACACACACACACACACACACACACACACACACACAAAAGCCTTTTGGGATGAAGATGAGGATGAAAAACAAAGTGAAAAAGATGAGGATATTGATGCCGAAGGGGAGGAAGAAAACAGCGAGGAGAGGGAGCTGTGGAGCGAACAAGAAGTAAACGGGGATTCTGCTTTAGAGCCTGAAATGAAGAAGAATGCAGACAAAGCCGGTCAGTCAGACCGCGAGGCCTGGCTCTCCTTGCCCAGTGCTGCGGAGTCTCCCTGGGAGGCTGTCCAAGTTCCAGCCGTGTTCCACACTTGCTGTCCTGAGCTCCCCAGACTTGAACTGAATGTATTGATACATTTCCTGCAATGTACTGACATGATTGTCCAATATATGTTTTTTTTAAATAATTTTAACACTATGGTGTGATTGGTTATATCAGGAACTGACTGAAATGAAGACAGGCACATCCCATAGGGGTTCATGAACTGGGTGCATGAAAGGAGGCAGCTCTCATCTCAGGTTGGTATCCTCCATCAAATCCCGATCCGAAGCTGGCACGCTTAACCTGATACACTTTCATGAAACATGAAGGAAAGACTAAAAACTTGATTAAAACTAAGTCACCACGCTGGGCATGGTGGCACACGCCTTTAATCCCAGCACTCGGGAGGCAGAGGTATGAGGATCATCTAGTGAGTTTGGGGCCAGTCTGAGACTACATAGTGAATTCCAGGTCAGCCTGGAGGAGAGTGAAACCCTACCTGAAAAATCCAAAAAAAAAAAGAATAATAATAAGTAAGTCACCATTATCCCTCATTTGTTCATTAACTGTGGTAATCTGCCTCAAGTCAGATTGTTTATATGGAGTGCTTCCCCAAAATAACCACTTACTTTTTTAAAACAAATATGTGATTAAAGAAGCAAAGCTCGGGCATGGTGGTGCATGCCTTTAATCCTAGTACTTGGGAGGCAGAGGTAGGAGGATCACCGTGAATTCAAGGCCACCTGAGACTACATAGTGAATTCCAGGTCAGCCTGAGCTAGAGTGAAACCCTACCTTGAAAAACCAAAAACACAAAACAATAAAGAAGCAAAGCTCTAGCCATATTAAGGATTTTTCTTGTCTGCAGATTGCCTATAAAGAATGACCAAAGAACAAAAATAAATAAATAAATAAATAAAACAAAAATAAAAATAATAAAATAAAGGTGAAAAAAAGAATCACCAATGTAGAGATTCACAAGTGCTCATTAGTCACAACTTTTTAAAAAACTTCAGTCACTGCTGCTTTTGAAGAGGTTTTCATTATTAAATTACTAATGGGTGAAATGATTTTAGATATTAATGATAAACTTGTTGGAATTTTTCCAAAGAAAAATATTTTTATAATTCATTAATTTAATGTTTTCTGCTTTCATTACCCACGCTCGGCAGTGTTAGGGTATCCACTTAACAAATCTTACTCAAGAATTTTTATGTATTTATAAATAAATATTTTGGTGCACTTTGAAAGCATTTTCAAATTACCAATAATTTGTCTTGTTGTTTTGTTGAAATTTTTTAAATTTTTTATTAGATATGAACATATTTTGTATGTAAACATTACATGTTGGTGCCATCCTTTCCCTCCTCCCTGCCCCTTTTCTGAAGAGGCCTTCCTCATTGGGGATGCAGGTCAACCCCATGGGGAATTGTGGGTCATGCATTGTGGGGGCAGCAGTCAGTTATGGGGGAGAGGCAATGCCTGTGTGCAAAATGTCCAACTTGTGGCTCTAAAAGTATTTCCACCACCTCTTTCATAGAAGTCCTTGAGCCATGCTGGGAGCATGTTAAGTTTACTTCAGTGATGGGCATTTAGGAGCCTCTGGATCTCTGGTTTGGTAGGTATTGAATGTCTTCAGTGTCTATCTCCTTCACCCTTGCACTGATAACAGATTCACTATGAAAGCAGCACTCTTGCTCATTTCCCCAGTTCCTCTGTGGTTTCAGCTGGGGCCAGGGTGGAGTGTGCTGGGTTGTTTATCTCCTCAGGTCTAGCTCCTGTATGAAAAAGAGAAGCAGATTCTCCAATGGAGAGTGAAGTCAGCACCCGTTAAAATGGGATAACTATTATTAATTTAGAGAGAATTTAAAGGGCATAGACCCTCTTATAGCCCAAGATTAGTGGGAGCTTGACAATGGAAAGCAGAATCATTATCTGGATATGATTCTGACTTGTTTCCCAGTTCCAGATATGGTTTCCTTTCCACTGAGTGGATCCATTAGCCAATCCAAGAGCAGTTGGTTACCCACCATGGCTGTGTGCCACTACTGCACTTGTGTGAGCATCAGTCAGGTTTTTTGCTTCTGAGTTGCTTAGACTTTGAGTCGCTTGGACAGATGTTGGCCACTTTCCCCCAGTAGCTCATGTAGTACCTTTCAGCACCAGATGGGCTAATTTTCTGAGGACTGGCTCTCCTCTGGATTCTAACCAAGTCTCTCCATGGTCCGTGAGGACAGTGTATGGTGTCTTCAACAGTAGGGTCTTACCATTAACCTCCAGTGGGTAATCAAGTACTCTGACAGAAGTCTGTCTTGTTTGTTTTGGGAAATCTAGTAGGTTTCTCTGATCAACAGCTCATTGTGGATGTAACCCACATCCTGGTACAGGGAATTACAGGCCAGGACCAAGGGAAAAGAAAAAGAGAAGAAAGAGAAACAAGAAAAATTTAAGGTTAGGCTTCATCTCACCCTCTCCAGGGCCCTTCAATTCGGGTGCTGTAAGGTTCTCTTAAGTGTTCCACTTTTTAGTCTAACTTCCAGTATATAGCATTCTATGGTACCAGTTCAATTTGGGTTCAGTTTTGTGTTCCCCCCTTCCCTTTCCCCAAGCCCTACTTCCCTATTGCCCAAGCCTGAAGATGCTATTCAGGTATGTCAGCACCTCCGGATGATCCACATTAGGAACCACAGATGAGTGAGACCATGCAATGATTGTCTTTCTGTGATTGTGTGAGTTCACTTAGAATGATCTGTTCCAGGTTCAACCATTTTTCTACAGATTTCATTGTGTCATTTTTTTCTTATTGCTGAGTAGAATCTCATCGTGTAGATATCCACGTCACACTTCATGATGGAGTTGAAGGTCATGGATACCACAGGACTCCATACCCAGGAAGGAAGGCTGGAAAAGTGCCTCTGGACACTGGAACCACTCGTTGCCCATGGTGATCACCTGCCCATCGGGCAGTGCCCCGGCCAGCGGGGCTTCAACAGGAGCACGGACCCCAGAGAACCTGAAATGAAAGGGACAAGAGACACAAGGAACCGACAGCAAGACAGGAGTCTGATCAAGCTGCCAAATTTTAATTTTTCTCAGGGTGCCTCTTATACAGCAGAACAGGGAAGTTTGTCAACAGTTTAGGTATTGCTACAGTTCCGTTTCAATAGGATAAGGTTTCGGCCCCAAAGGCACAAGATGTTTCACAGGATAAGGCTCTAGCTCCAAGGCCACAAGACAACGACTTCCTCATTCTTTATGGGTGCATGGGTTAACAAACACCTGCAGATCTTGTGACTTTCCAGAACAGACAACTTATTACAAAATGGAGTCATTATTTAAGATGGAGGTACTTTTGCTTTCCTAGTGTCCAATGGTTCCCCACAGGGCAGCTCGCAGCTCTTTTCCGAGGAGGAGGAGGATGCAGCGGTGGCCATTTCTTGCTCAAAGTCTAGGGCCACATAGCACAGCTTCTCCTTGATGTCGCGCACAATGTCTTGCTCAGCTGTGGTGGTGAAGCTGTAACCTCTCTCGGTCAGGGTCTTCATGAGGCAGTCCGTCAGGTCCAGTGGCAAGATGGCATGGGGGAGAGCGTAGCCCTCATAGATGGGCACCGTATGTGTGACCCCATCACCAGAGTCCATGACAATGCCAGTGGTGTGCCCAGAGGCGTACAGGGACAGCACGGCCTGAATAGCCACGTACATGGCAGGGGTGTTGAAAGTCTCAAACATGATCTGAGTCATCTTCTCCCTGTTGGCCTTGGGGTTCAGGGGGGCCTCGGCCAGCAGCACCGGGTGTTCCTCGGGGGCCACACGCAGCTCATTGTAGAAGGTGTGGTGCCAGATCTTCTCCATGTCGTCCCAGTTGGTGACGATGCCGTGCTCGATGGGGTACTTCAGGGTCAGAATGCCTCTCTTGCTCTGGGCCTCGTCGCCCACATAGGAATCCTTTTGACCCATGCCCACCGTGACACCCTGGTGTCGGGGGCGCCCTGACGATGGAGGGGAACACGACCCTGGGCGCGTCGTCGCCTGCAAAGCCAGCTTTGCACATGCCGGAGCCATTGTCGATGACGAGCACGGCGATTTCTTCTTCCATGGCGATCGGCGGAAAACGGGGGCGACGGAGAAATGAGAAGACACGGAGCACTGGCCGGCGGCAGCGAGTGAGACCCAATTTTTTAAAATAGTTAAAACTTGAATAGACACATGGCCAGTAAACATAGGAAATTTTGCTCATCAATAAGGGAAATTAAAACTATCAGATCTCAGTATTCACCCATTTGGATAGCTAGAAGTGAAAGGATAGCACAAAAATATTGGATAGATTGTAGTGCAACTAGAATATTTACATGTGAAAATATAATTTAACTTGTAGAAACAATCTGATCATGATTGCTTCTGGGACAGAGTCAGGACTGGTTAGGAAAGAGTTATGCAGGAAATTCCAAAGGAATAGGCATGCTGTGATTATAGATTGCTTTGGTATAAACATTTGTTGAAAGTTATTAACCCAGGACTGCAAAGATTGCTCAGTGGTTAAGGTGCTTGCCTGCTAAGCCTAAGGACCCAGATTCAATGCCCAGCACTCATGTAAAACCAGACTCATGAGGTGGCCCATGCATCTGGAGTTTGTTTGCAGTGGCTGGAGGCCCAGGTGTGCCCATTCTCTCTATATACCTGCCTCTTTCTCTCTCAAATACATAAATAAAATACTTCTAAAAAGAAAGTTATTGGGCTGGAGAGATGGCTTAGTGGTTAAGCGCTTGCCTGTGAAGCCTAAGGACCCTGGTTCCAGGCTCAACTTCCCAGGTCCCACGTTAGCCAAATGCACAAGGGGGCGCACATGTCTGGAGTTCGTTTGCAGTGGCTGGAGGCCCTGGCGCACCCATTCTCTCTGTGTCTCTCTCTCTGCCTGTTTCTCGCTCTGTCTGTCGCTCTCAAATAAATAAATAAATAAATAAATAAAAAATTTTAAAAAATTAATAAAAAAGAAAGTTATTAACCTGAATGTTAAAGACTTGTATATTTTAATGTCAAGGAGAAAGCAGTATAGTAAATATTTTGCTGTGTACCAGTGGGATGGGAGCTCTCACATTCCACTCTCCTCAAATACATGAAGGCCTTGGCTTCTCCCCCTATCTTACATGGTCTCAATATATTGAGTTATATGTACCTATTTCTTTTGTCTGCTGAAGCTTCTGCAGCCCCCTCATCTGCCATGTGTCATCTTTACTTGATTATTTTATTTATTTTTAATATATATTTTATATTGGCAACTTATATACTTACAGACAACAAACCATGGTATTTCCCTCCCCTCCCCTGCTTTTCCCTTCGTAACTCTGCTCTCCATCATATCCCCTCCCTCTCTCCGTTAGTCTCTCTTTTAATTTGATGTCATCATCTTTTTCTCCTATTATGAGGGTCTTGTGTAGGTATTGCTAGGCACTGCGAGGTCATGGATATTGAGGCCAAATTCTTTCTAGACAATTGTATGTAAGGAGTGGGACCCTTCCTTTGGCTCTTACATTCTTTCCGCCACCTCTTTTACAATGGACCCTGAGCCTCGGAGGGTGTGAGATGTTTCAGTATTGGACACTCCTCCGTCCCTTCTTCTCAGCACTATATTGCCTTTTGGGTCATCTTAGTGGTCATCGCATCTGAATACTGTGAAATCAGGATTTTTGAGCTTCATAAATTTTGACATTTGCTCCTTCATTATGTCATTAATGGAAAACCAAAATAGGAAAGGTGGAATTGGCTTCTGTTTCTTTGTGTTAACCATGGGAACTAAGTTTAATTTCCTCACAGGAGCTGCTGCCTTTGTGGGTTCCAGAGGAATAGGCATGCTGTGATTATAGATTGCTTTGGTATAAATATTTGTTGAAAGTTATTAACCCAGGACTGCAAAGATTGCTCAGTGGTTAAGTAAGTAAGTATCTGGGCTGTTGTCTCTGCCTGTACTGACAACACCTTTGCACTTTAACCTGGATAGGGTGGCCAGGTGAGAACCAAAACATCAGGGCTGCAGACTACTCTCATCAATGGGGGCAACATGTGCTGGGAAGAGTCCCCATGATGAGATGAATTTTAAGATGCAAATTCTAATTCCATCGTAGAAAAACAAGCATGATATATGGACAGGGCAATCACTGTCAGGTCCACCTTTGAATATCAAGGTGTCAATGGTGTAGGAGAAGGACTGTAAAGTAGGAGTCATACTTAGATGGAACTTGTAATTAACACAAAGGTTAAATAGAATCCACAAAAGAGACTGAGCCTAGCCTACAGAGACTATATCCAGTGAGAATTTGGGCTGCTGCAGTTGATTTTAATTACATTTTAGAAATAGAAGCCTGCTAATAGAGTTGAAATAAATGACTTAGATGAGTCTTTGTTCCATTGACAATTTTATGAGCAATATTATCGATCTATCAGCATTTGAAGATGATAAAAAAGGTGGTAGGGGGCTGGAGGGATGGCTTAGCGGTTAAGGCATTTGCCTGCAAAGCCCAAGGACCCAGATTCGATTCCCCAGAACCCACGTTAGCCAGATGCACAAGAGGGCACATGTGTCTGGAGTTCGTTTGCAGTGGCTGGAGGCCCTGGCGCACCCATTCTCTCTCTCTCTCTCTCTCCCTCTTTCTCTGTCAAATAAATAATTTTTTTAAAAAGGTGGTAGGGCTAGGGATGTAGCACAGTTGGTAAAGTGCCTGCCTAGCATGTATGGAGCCCTAGGTTAGATCCCAAGCACCACATAAACCAGGCATGGTGTTGTATGCCTGTAATCCTAGTATTAGGGGGACAAGTGGAGGGAAATCATAAGTAGAAGATCATTCTTGGCTAGACAGCAAGTAAAGGCCAGTCTGAATTACATGAGACCCTGTATTAAAACAAAAATTTGGTAAAGAACCATTCTGAAAAGGAATGTTAGAAAAGAGATGCAGGACTGGAGACATTGCTTAGTGGTTAAAGCACTTGCCTGAGAAGCCTAAGGACCCAGGTTCAATTCCCCAGTACCCATGTAAGCAAGATGTACAAGGTGGCACATGTGTCTAGTTTGTCTGCAGTGGCTAGAAGCCCTGGTGTGCCTATTCTATCTCTCTCTCTCAAATAAATAAATAAAATATTTTGTAAAAAAAAAAAAAGAAAGAAAAGATATGCAAAGCATGCAAATACAGTTTACTATTGTTGTTTTTAGGAGAGTAGACCATGGAAATGTATGTAATTGGTAGTAAGGAAACATGAATACCCTTTTCAAAACAAGGTTTGTCCCCCCCTTATAATTTTCAAATAAAATAATGCCAGCTGTGGTGTCACACACCTATAATCCCAGAATTTGTGATGCAGATCCAAGAGGATCACAATTTTTGAAGCCATTCTGTTCTACATAGTGAGTTCCAGGCCAGCCATGGCTACATAATAAGACCCTGTCTAAATAATAATGATTTAAGAAAGAATTTTTGGGGGCTGGCCAGGCATAGTGGTATACATCTTTAATCCCAACACTGAGGAGGCTGAGGTAGGAGGATCACAATAAGTTTGAGGCCAGTCTGTGGCTACAGAGAGAGCTCCAAGTCAGCTTGGCCTAGAGTGAGTTTCTGCCCCCCAAACTTATTTTTATAAAAGAAAGAGGGGGCTGGAGAGATTGCTTAGTGGTTAAGCGCTTGCCTGTGAAGCCTAAGGACCCCAGTTCGAGGCTCAATTCCCCAGGACCCACGTTAGCCAGATGCACAAGGCGGCGCACACATCTGGAGTTCGTTTACAGAGGCTGGAAGCTCTGGTGTGCCCATTCTCTCTCTCTCTCTCTCTCTCTCTCTCTCTCTCTCTCTCCCTCTGCCTCCTTCTCTCTGTCACTCTCAAATAAATAAATAAACAAACAAAAAATTTTTTAAAAGTCTTAAAAAAGAAAGAGGGCTGGAGAGATTGCTTAGTGGTTAAGGTGTTTGTCTGCAAAGCCTAATGTATGGGGTTTGAGTCTCTAGTACCCATGTAAAGTCAAATGCACAAAGTGGCACATACATCTGGAGTTCATTTGCAGCAGCTGGACATCCTGGCATGCCCATTTTCTCTCTATCTACCTCTCTCTCTCTCTCATAAATAAATAAATAAAACATTTTTTTTAATTTAAGAAAGAGCCGGGTATGGTGGTGCATGCCTTTAATCCCAGCATTTGGGAGGCAGAGGTAGGAGGATCACCATGAGTTCAAGGCTACCCTGAGACTACAGAGTGAATTCCAGGTCAGCCTGGGCTACAGCAAGACCCTCTCTCAAAAAAAAACTTAAGAAAGGAATGGTACAAAAGAGAAAAGATGGAGTAAAGTATGGATGAGGAAGAAAGTATGTGGGTTAGAGATATAGACATAATGAAGAAAATATCATAGAATAGATGCCAAAAACAAAGGACAGTCATAAATGCCTATTCGGGTGAGATTCAAGCTAGAACAAAACAAGCAATTTAAGTACAAAGTATAAATTTTAAAAAGTAAACATTTAAGTTTTTTTAAGATTGAGAAGAGTGAAGAGCTCTAATTGTGTGTGTGTGTGTGTGTGTGTGTGTGCAAGATCATATGTGGAGGGATGCATGTGTGTGTGTGGTGTTTATGCACATGTGTACACATGCATGTGGAGGCTAGAGCACAAGTGTTATTCTCAGAATGTCATGCATCTTTTGAGACAGGGTCTGACATTGGCTTGGAGTTCACCAGTTAGGCTAGCCTGACTAGCTCCTCCTGACTCTGCCTCCCCAGCACTGAAACTACAGGTGTATGTCACCATGCCCAACATTTTACATGAGTACCAGGAATTGAAAATGGGTCCTCATGTCTTCAAGGATTTTACCAACTGAATTATCTTCCCAGCCCCTACAGTGCTTTTAGTAAAACTCGTCACCCTTTTTTCTTTCATGAGAGAGAGAATTGGTGCGCTAGGGCCTCCAGCCACTGCAATCCAACTCCAGATGAGTGTGCCACCTTGTGTGCATATGTGACCTTGCACATGTGTCACCTTATATCTGGCTTACGTGGGATCTGGGGGGGGGTGGAATATATAAAATTGCTTTAACCACTAAGCCATCTCTCCAGCATCTCACCATCCTTTTTTAAAAACCCTTCTTCATCTATCAAGATTAGACTTGATTTTTTTATTTTAATTAATTTATTTATTTGGTGGGGAAAGAGAGAAAATGGGTGCAACAGAGCCTCCAGCCACAACAAACCAACTCCAGATGTGTGCACCACCTTGTTCATCTGGCTTATGTGGGTCCTGGGGAATTGAACCTGGGTCCTTTGGCTTTGCAGACAAGCACCTTAACCGCTAAGCCATATCTCCACCCCCAGACTTGGTTTTAAGTGAGCAAGGCTTGGAGCCAAACTTAAGTAGCAAATCCCTTTCTGGTGATTACTCTTCACATAGGTAAGGTTCTGTTACTGTGTTGTTTCATTCTCCTTGGAAATGAATTCATTCCTAGGAGGCTCCTGAAGTCCTATGCAAGTTCAGTCCCTTTATACTACAAGAGTTAGAAACTCAATTCAGGGCTGGAGAGATGGCTTAGTGGTCAAGGCACTTCTCTGTGAAGCCTAAGGACCCATGTTCAACTCTCCAGATCCCACGTAACCCAGATGCACAAGGTGATGCAAATACAGACGGTCACACATGCACTCAAGGTAGTGCATGCATCTGGTGTTTGGTTGCAGTAGCTGGAGGCCCTGGCACACTGCTTGTCTCCCCACCCTCCTCTCTCATAAAAAAATACAAAGAGAAAAAAAATAAACTCAAGTCAAGTGGCGTAAGCAAGAAGGGGAAGGAGAGAGGGGCAGGGGAAAATAATGGACTGCCTGAGGTACAGGGGAATCCACTGATGAATTTCAGGCATGGAGGGATCCAGAGACTCACAAAATGTTGTTAGGACTTTCTGTATTTCCAACTCTTAGCCTTCTTTTTCTGTTTTTCCTCATTGTCTTTCAGTTCATAGTAGTTTTATTTTTGCAAATTATTATTTTTTAGAGAGTGAGAGAGAGAAAGGGAGAGAGAATTGGCATACCAGGGCCTCAGTCACTGCAATCGAACTCCAGACGCTTGTGCCACTTAGTGGACATGTGCGAACTTGTACTTGCCTCACCTTGTGCATCTGACTGATGTGGGATCTGGAAAGTTGAACATGGGTCCTTGGGCGTCACAGGCAAACACCTTAACTGCTAAGCCATCTCTCCAGCCCCATAGTAGTTTTCTCATGTGATGGAGGTATGAGCACCAAAACCTTCAGGTTTATAACCCTATAACTTGAGAGCCAAGAAAAATAAATAGATCCCATACCCAACTCCCATAGATAGGCTTCTCGGGGATATTCTCTGTGGCTTTGCTGGAGTTCACATGCCTATCCCTTGAACAGATCAGGACTCTGAAGAGATGGGATAGCAAGGCAATGGCTGTGGTCATCTGCTTTCATGATCCTGCCTCTTGGTGTTTATGCTTTTGCATAACGACCTTCCACATTGTGACCAATAGAATAAGGCAGATGTGATGATGTGTGACTTCTCATGTTAGGTCAGAAAAGACACTGCAAATTTCTTTTGGTCTTTTTCTGGGAGCACTCCCTCTGGGGGCAGCCAAATGTCATGTCCAGAAAAGAGACCCACACAAGAAGGCACTAAGGCCTGCTCTTAACAGCTGAGTTAGCTGGGAAGTGCATTCCATAGGCTCAATCAAGCCTTCAAATCATCGTGTTCCCAACCAACCAACATCTAGATTGCCACCTTAAGAGACTCCTTGATCCAGAACTGCCCAATTCAGCCACTTTCAAATTCCTGATCTGTAAAACTTATGAGATAACAAATGTTTACCATTGTAAGCCACAAAGATTTTGAAGTACTTTGCGGTACAGCAACAGGTGGTGTGTGTGTGTGTGTGTGTGTGTGTGTGTGTGTGTGTGTGTACCTTTGTGGTCAGAGAAATCAGGTGATATCACTGGATGCCCCACCAGCACGATATTGAACCCAACAAGTGTTAATTTCCCAAAGGAAAGCTGGCAGGCTAATATAGGAAAGATGAGGATCTTGCTGTTCCTTAAAAGGATGCTGGACAAGTCAAAGTTACACGTCTCTCATGAACTTTCATCAACTGCCAGGCCCCCCAAGCTGCCCACATGGCCTGAAGCTCAATGATGGCTGGGGCCTGGCCTCTATTCCTAAGAGTATCAAATGTGCTGTCATTTTTTTTCCCTATGACTGCGGCTGTGTGACTATGGACAAGTTATCTTTCTAAGTTTGCTCATCTACAACAAGAGGTAACAATTGTTTCTACCCTTGGAGTGATAGTGAAGAGTAAATCAATGTATTTAGCCCAATATTTCCTATTTGGTAAATTCTATTAGCTGGGTTTTTGCTTGTTTCTTTTTTAGAATGTATATTCCAGGGCCTCCAGCCACTGCAAACAAACTCCAGATGCATGTGCCACTGCGTGGATCTGGCTTTCATGGATCCTGGGGAATTGAACCTGGGTCATTTGGCTTTGTAAGCAAGTGCCTTAACTGCTAAGCCGTCTCTCTAACCCCTGTTTCTTTTTTTAAAAATATTTTATTTATTTATTCTCAAGCAGAGGGACATAGACATAAGAGAGACAGAAAGAGAGAATGGGGACTCCAGGGCCTCCAGCCATTCTAACAAACTCCAGATGCATTTGTCACTTTGTGCATCTGACTTT